>CM021107.1:2406021-3032572 GCA_007115665.2 Sequoiadendron giganteum | reverse complement strand
CCATCTCTCTCTCCCTCTCCCTCAATTCTCTCTCTCCCACCCCCCCCCTCTCTCTCTCCCTCTATCCCTTCCACCCTACCTAGCTAATTCCCCTTCACTCCCACTCCCTCTCTCCTAAAATCTCACTTCCACCCCCTCTCCATCTCTCTAGATTCTCTCTCTCTCTCTAAATTCTCCCTCTGTCTAAAGACATACATAAATGCATACATACAAGCATAATACATATAATCTTACATCCATACAAGCATACATACATACATGTACATACAAACATACAAATATATTAGCATACATTCAATATATTGGCATTTAACATAAAGGAGGACATAACGCGAGCATGTTATCACTCACATTATGTCCTAGTTGACATGTTCCCTGTAGAAACAAAAACCAGGTGAAAAGTGAGATATAACGTGAGCGCGTTATAACGCGCTCGCGTTATATCTTTCTTTGGGAATTCTCGAGCCTTAGGATTAGTATTTTCCTTTGAATACCAACCCAAAGGCTTGGAGGGCATTCCCAATGACCAAAGATGTGTTTTTAAAAAATCCACCATATTTCTCATAATCGAGTTTGTGCTCACCATCAGGATTGCACGTGGTTCAATATCAAAAAAATTGAACACATGGGTAATGTTGGGTTATCTCTTAGCTATCCAACGATGTAATTTTTTTCACTTTCTGAAAATGTTAAGTCTTTCATCCATAATTTATTTTATCTGTATGTCTTTTTTTTGCCAAAAAGCAGTGTTTGGTATTTTTTCGTTATAAATTAACCATTCATCAATTTTTCAAATAAATTACATTTTTAGAAACTAGACTCCATTCTACAAAAAAAAATTTAAAAAAAAAAAATCAATTAGTTTCCAAAATTTGTAGGGGTAGCACGGCCAAAATTCTATTTTCAGGAAATGTCCACTTCGCAAATTAGTAAAAAATCAAATATTCATTAAAAAATTATCAAAAAAATAGTGCATCAACTACATATTGTTAGGTAACTTTTGACCATTGCGATTAAAAAATACTAAAAAAAAGTTCACCGTATGAGGGTCGTACAAGAGTTGCTATGTTATGTTTTTCTGACAAAAACAACACCAATTTGTGTACGTCCCTCATTTGAACCCCTTAATCTCAACCATTTTCAAAATAAATTAGTAGTTTAGAAAGTAGACTCAGAGCACTTGAATCCTTCTTTTTGTTCCATCTCAAAATTTTGAGTCTAAGTATCCTCAATTTCACGTCTAAGGTCAGTATTTCCTGATTTTAGAAAAAAAAATTTCCACTTAAGTCCCCTTTTTGGGAACCATCTTGGTGCACTTACCCATTTAACCCATTCAGATAAAACGATCTTAGGATTTAATTAGTCTCCTTCATGCCTATAAAAAAGCTAACAAAAAAAAAATTGCTTCATCTTTTAAGAGATAAATGAAGTCACCTTAGGACACCATTTTGCAAGTGCATAACCCTTAATATTAGCTTTCTAAAATAAAAATAAAAGTATGAGGTTCCTTGATATTATATTTTTATTTTTAAAATCAACATAGGTCCCTTGTGTAAAAATAATGACCTCTATTCAAGACAATAGAAAAATATATATTAGAAAAATGTCAAAAAATATAATGCACTCTACATGGATATCATTGTTTCAATATAATTTTTTTGATTTTTTTTTATGAATAGGCAGATATCTATATTAATATAAATATATAATTACAAATTCACAAAATTTAGGCCTAGATTTATTTATATCAAGAGAAATAATTATGATATAAATCTAGGCCTAAATTTTATTTTAATAGTAATTAAAAGTAGTAATAAATAAACTATTCAATAAAAACTATCAAAAAATATGTACACTACAAATTGGAGTTGATGATCTAATTCTAAGAAATCAAAGAAATATTTTATAAATGTAATGAGATTTATGAATTATGGTAAAAGTCACTTAATAAATCATTAAAATAAATGATTTACAAAACTAAAAATAATAGAGATATATATTTTAATAGAAAATTATAAATTGAATCTACATGGAAAATGCCACAACTCATTAGTTTACATCATCCTTAAATTATTTATTTTTTATTTGATATTGATATAATCTAGAAAAAAGGCTACAAAATACTGATTTTGTTGGTCCAATAATGTGGAACATAGTACTACATTGTCCCCCACATATGTATTATTGTTTTCACATTTCTTGATCCATTCATCCAATTTAAAAAATATATTATTCTTCATTCTCTAGACATTGAAAATATTATAGTTTCAATCATTTCTATCAAAGTTAGGTGACATAGTTTATGATAAGGATTTTTTAGGATGCATCCACTTTAAAAAATCACAAAAAAAAAATCAATAAAAATATATAAATTGTACTACATGCTCTTAATTATCTTCTCATGAATTGATTTTATAATATACTTAATGAAACAAAAAGGCAAGAGGTATGGGGGTGACATACTCAATAAAACAAATTTTGTGTGTTCATAGCATTTAACCCTCTAAATTTTAATCATTTAAAAAAAAATTAATACTTTAGAAACTAGATTAAAGGTACTATAATTCTTGTTCTCATGACATCTTTAAAATTTGAGTGTAGGCATGTCAAATTACTTGTCCAAGTTTATTCTTTTCTAATTGCAAAGAAGAAGTTATCACTTTTAACCCCCTTTTGGCTCCCATTTCCATGCACATACCCTAAAAAAGACTATCATTTTGTCATAAGGAGAGAAGTTCTCCTAGGCCAATGCCTAAAAAAATGTACAAAGTTGAAAGACAATAGACAAGGGCCCTAAAATGATGTATGTAGATATGTGACTCCTTTACAACACCAAATTGAAATGTGTTGCTCTTGATTGCTCCTCTAATTAACTAGAATGAGAGAGAGCATATGTATTCTAGATGATTTTTGAATGAATGCACCAAATATCTTCAAATACTATCACATATCATCAAATTTTGCAAAATGTGTGTTTAGTTGGCATGGAGTCGAAAAATAAGTGGACCAATTGGAATTTGAATTTTGGATTTCAAAAAGGGAGTTGTCAATTTTGTGGCCATGGGATCAACCTTGGGACTACATAAACGATCTTTAATGGGAAAATGATCAATATTGAAGTGAATAAAAAATAGTTAACAATAAGTGTATGGATAATTATAACAGTTACATAAAAACGGTGACAATTAAATACATAGATATATGCTCATAAATAAACACGTAAAAATTAAGAAAATGAGTCCAATTTCATTTATATATTTGTACATACTTAAAATGAAAAAAAAAACTAAAAATAAATAAAAAACTTAATAAAAATGAGATAAACATACTTTTCACTATTACAAACATATATCATCTAATCAATCAACATGTCACTCACCCATAACATATCAACTATCATGACTTTATGTACAATTTCTATTTATCATAGACTTGTCTTAAAGAAATTAATACTTTAGATTAAGCTAGTAAGAAAACCAAGTGCGCATTCAAGAAGGCATTAGTTTGACCTCCCCAATTGTCCAAGGTAATTAGCACTATTATTATTATTATTATCCTGCAAGGTAATCATAGGCATGTAGCTATGGAAGGGTTAAACATGGATAATGGAAAGTAGTTAAAGAAAACATGAAATATGGTAGGTTTAGTCAATGGAAGAAAGAAAACATTGAACTTACCACATGTCGAGTGTTGGGCTCTTAATTTCCGGTTTGAGACAAAATATTTATTTATACAAGAGATTGAACTTGTCCCATCGTAAATTGCAATCCACCATCGAAATGCAGGCTTCATAAAAGTCAAAGACATAATTACCATCTTGCAAACGTCTAGCTTGCAATAACGTACAGAATAACTCCATATCTAAACATATAATTCACCCAAACTTTCAGTGATATGAGTTATGCAAACAAAAATGTAATCATAACGAGCTTGACAAAAGTAACAGGCGTTAACATTTGGGTAACTTGTTATGTGCAAGGTTTCTCTTTTCTTATTTCTTTAATGTATTCATATTAGAATAATTTAAGGTCGAGATGAGATGAAATGACTGGAGTGTAAGATCTCAAGTATAACATAAAATATATGGTTAGTGGACTTTGCCACGTAGATATGTATATCGACACGTATTTTATATAAATTATATTTAAGATATATATATTAATTTATTCATATTAGAAGAGATGAAATGACTGGAATGTAAGATCTCAAATATAACGTAAAATATATGATTAGTGGGCTTTGCCACATAGACACGTATATCGACACGTATTTTATATAAATTATATTTAAGATATATATACAAGTTTATTCATATTAGAAGAGATGAAATGACTGAAATGCAAGATTTCAAATATAACATAAAATATATGATTAATGGGCTTTGCCATGTAGACAAGTATATTGTTCTTGAAATTTATTTATTCAATGAAGGAATTCTAGCTTTTTAGCCTTGAATTTCGATATAAATGTAAAACATTTCTTTTCCTATGTGAAGAAGTCAAAGGGCGCATGGGCGTATCAAAGAATGGATAGCTTGTGCAGGGGAACATTGAAAAATGAAGTTAAAAAAGAATTATTAAAGCAAAGAGGAGAGGAGTGAATAGTGAGGAGGGTCCCTTTGCTCCATATCCTCATTATCCCCCGCTTTTCTCCTTGGAAACCTTTGTTTTGTTTTGGGATAATCAACTTGCCTTTTTCGTATTCTATTGTGTGTGAATTCTTTATCTTTGGTAAACATAAAAAAGAAGTGTCTCCGCACGTATCCACTAGAAAATATATGTCTGATTTATTTGCTAACTTACCTTGAATGAAACATGCCTTAGTCATGTAAGTAAGTAAATAAATAAATAAGTAATTCAAGGGATCTCTCTTTTTGTGTCTGTATGGGTATATATATTTATATGTTGATGTCCTTGTTGAGCAATGAAGAGGAGGCTCCACAGCTCTTCTGCTGTCTGCAAATCCTAATCCTGGTTTGTTGTAAATCTATTTCCCCCTACCTTGGCAGGTGGAGGAGAGGAAAAGAGCACTTGTTGACCAGAAAACATATAGCGGCAGGTACCAACATCTGTCACCACTGCCGTTTACTATTCCTTGCATAACTCATATTTTTATGCACAAACAAACATGGGGTTTGCCCATCAGGAATGTTGACTGTCATTCTCTCCCTACCTGCTTAGGATATTGTGTTTTTATGGGACTTTTATGGATCCAAAGAAGATTTCCACCTAGTTAGGTGAGCTCATTCTTTTCTGCTCTTTATTTTTCTCCCTTTACAAGTATTATTTTGTTTCAGTGTTCTGACTATGTATTGCTCTGATTGAGAATGTTTTGCAGGAAGCGAAGGAAGAAGCCCTGACACTGTTTCTTGTAGAAAAGAAACTGGGTTTGTGGATATGATGAATATGAGAACATTATATCAGGCCCCTCAATACGGTAGTAATACTGATCAGGGGCTACCCATGACTGCATATCCTATTTCCTTCACAGAATGGCTCAAACCCAAACCCTCCTCTGGCCTATTAACCTCTCAGCTTCCCATGGCCATTCCATGCATTGAAGTCCACCCCAACCACAGCATCCAACAAAGTGAATACCACTGGTATTCTTATCCTCAATCTCCTTGCCCTCAACAGTATGAGCAACGTGAAAGGTGTGAATCCCCTCCCTTGAAGGAAGCCCTGCCCTTACTCACCCTTAGCCCTCCAAGGAACCCTAGCATACTTACTCACCATGTTTACATGGATGATAAGGTGGAAGGAGGAGAGGATCAGGAGGACGAGGAGCTGCTGGATAATAGTGTAACGGTGGCCTTGCATATTGGTCCTCCTAACAATAACAACTCTCATGAGAATACTGCTTTGAGCTTTAAGGCAGACGATCAGCCGGGTGCCAACTGTTATTTCACCGACAGAAGAGATAAGCCGTTGCAAGAAACGGCAGGAAGAGTCCAGGATGGGCAGTATTGGATACCCACTTCAGCGCAGATTCTCATCGGTCCTACACAGTTCTCTTGTCCAGTTTGTGGCAAGACATTCAATAGATACAATAACATGCAGGTATGCCCAACCTACTAGTTATTTCTCCTTAACTTTCTGCTTTCATGATCCATGTTATATACAGTCAGGATAAGCGCTAAGGTCTCTTGATCTAGAATCTCTATGCAGGAATATTTGAAGAACTTAGATAGTCTGCTGAGCTTGGAAAACAAATAGGCAGCCATATTAGGTCTGTAAGACAATATGGGAAAACGATCCCAGCAGCATAGCTGGCATTAGCAGTCTTTTTGTTTAAATTTTTTTTGTGCCTTAATTTTTAATTTGTGTTTGAGAGAGGAAGCAAATTTGCAGATTAGGGTTGAGTTGTCCTAGAATTTATTGTACAGATTGTGTATATTTGCAATAGATTTTGTATGGTTTCGTAGATCCCACAGGGTCTTATGATAGAGAAAATTCATTCGATCCTGATGTCTTTCTTCAACGTGTTATAAATGGTGCAGGAAAAATCAAGATCCATGGTGGCTGAGGCCATAGCTACTGCCCCTTTCCTGCTCACAGATCTCCTAACTGTAATCACTAATAATTGAGATCATTATTAAATCGTGACCCAATACACATTTGCCACGCCTGTGCTTCACATGCAACCAGAAAAAGGTTGACGATGAGATGCATTGGATGTGATAAAGTCCAAGACTGAAATATTAAGTAGAATTTGATCCAAGTTTGAAAAACATACAAAGCCTACTGAGCTTACCTCACGTAGGCAGGTACATTATATGAATACAGTGTTAGTAGATTGTAGAATATCTTAAACTGCTTGTAGATCTTAGCTGCCTGTTTCTTAAATTGCATTATCTACAGTCTGAGAATAGTGGAAGCGATTTCTACAAAGTTAGGCTTCGAGAAAGAGTTTGGTATACATATGTTATTTTGGTTTAATAACACATACACAAAAATACAGAAAGGGAAAACAGATAATGTAATTTAGTGTATGTATATTCGAGTGTAGGTACCAGGGAGCTACTGTATTTTTTCTTTTGTTTGTTTGTTTAAGCGTGTAAGGATATACCTACCTACTTACTGTACTTGTATTTTGTCTGTTGAAGTGCGCAATGAAAAAGGAAGGTGATTTTGAAATCTAGTGTGATCTGATAATGTTTTGTTTCTACTTTTCCATGGAACAGATGCACATGTGGGGGCATGGATCACAGTACAGAAAGGGACCAGAGTCTCTGAGAGGAACACAGCCCACAGCAATGCTGAGGCTGCCGTGCTACTGCTGTGCAGAGGGATGCAAGAACAACGTAGATCATCCTCGCGCAAAGCCTCTCAAGGACTTCCGCACCCTTCAAACGCACTACAAACGAAAGCATGGCATGAAGCCTTTCTCCTGCAGGAAGTGCAGCAAATCATTTGCTGTCAGGGGGGACTGGCGAACGCACGAGAAGAACTGTGGAAAGCTATGGTTTTGCAAATGTGGGTCAGACTTTAAGCACAAGAGATCCCTGAAGGACCACATCAGAGCCTTCGGCCATGGCCACGCTTCTACTCAGCAACCTGATAATTTCTCCTTCGAAGATGAAGAAGACCAGCCTACCGAGGATGACCTCTCCGGTGCCTCTCAGTGAGCTGGTCAACATATCAGCCACCGCCACCGCCACCAATAAACTAGGTCTAGCTCCGTGTTAGATGCTTTTCTTATTTCTCATGTGTGTTTGCTTGTTTGTATCTAAGTGTATGTGGGGAGGGGTGCTCATTAACAAAACACTCTTACGTGTGTTAATACAAAAGACTGTACACGGTTAAGAGTAGTTTGCTAAAAAGCACACAAAGGAGGAGGATACACAGAGTTTTAGAATGGATAGATAGATAGATATATACACATTTATCCTTAGCCTGCACTCTAGGCGCTGTGAAGTAGAAGAATTTCCAGTACCCACATTGTTTTCTCGTCCTATAAGACAGTCATACACGTGCAACTGTCATTAGATGTAAATGGGCTCTGGCAAAAACAAGCCCTTTTGTGGTCGACCTACCATCTTAGAATTCGCTAAGACATAAAATGCCACGGAAGGCATGGAGGCCACTGCTGTCTTATATGAAGAGAAAATAATGTGTATTGTTTGTAACTGTTACGGGGTTCGGAGTTGAAAGGAAATTCGTCTACTTCATAGACTTAATCATAATAGCTAGACCTTATAGCTGCTCTATTATGAAATAAATATAAAAACATTTTCATGCTTTTCTTCCAATGTTCAACAATCTTGTATTTCTGAGATTTAAAAAAGAAAATTTGTCTAGTTGTTGTACTGGAACCGGCAGACACGGGCTGAGATTATTGACTTGAATACTTTTCTTTAAGCCAGCTCAATTTCATACTGAAGTTGTTGATTCCCGCTAATTCTAACAATATATTCCAATCTTTGCACTGTTAAACCAAAATAAATAATACCCATTATGTGATTGTTGTTACTGTTAATCTTCTGACTTGTATCATCTCTACAACATAATAGTAACTAGTTATATATTAGCTTAGCCATTGGATTCCTTGTTTACCTGCTCCACTCACTGTTTTTTTAAAGCTCAAAAACTTGTCCAAACTTATTCAAACGACAATGGAATTATCGGATTTGGTGAGAATTGACCTTCATTAATGTAGAGGGTATATTACAGTCATGGTCACGTACATCGAAAGAATAACGTGATGGAGAAAGATAGCAGCAGGGTTAATGGCTACCTAAATACCATGTTGTCGTATTTTGCAGATTTTTCGAAGAAAGGAATGAAATTTTAAGTCGGCCTAGACAAAAATAGGGCACTAGGAAGCGTTTTAATAGTCAGAAGTAATAATATAATCATTTTCTGACATGGGAAGGTAGTCTTAAAAAACAGCAATGCTTTGTATGGACGTCTGTTCCAATGCCACTTACAGAAATGAAGTTAACAGGCCTTCCATTTTTTGCTAAATCTTCTTCTTTCACTGCTGCACACTAATTCTTTTTAGCCTTTCTTAACCTTCAGAACGATCAAGTTAGTGGACCCGATTTTACTATTTGCATTCCTCCTTCCCCACCATTGCTCTTTTTATAGCTTGCGAATTCATTGCTCTCTATTTAGCTTTTTTTTTTCTTTTAAAAAACATCTTGGTAATTCATTGCTCTCTGTTATTGCTTTTTTATTATCTTTCAAATTTTCTGTTTTCAATTTGTAGTCGAGGGCAGCTCTGCCTGTAAGCAGTTCCACCTCATAAACTTTCATTATATCAATCATTATTACTAGATGATTTTTGGTTTTGATTGTGTAAGAATTTTTTGATGAAAAAAATACAATCAAAACCAGAATTCATCTAACAATAATCGATATAAATTGTAGAAATGTGATATTTTTAATTATATCAACCATGTTTTAGAATCTAAGAAAAGATTTGATGTTTCAAAACTGCCCGAGGATGGCCGTCTCATTTTCTGTTTTCTATCCGCCTGATTTCTGTTCAAATCCATCTGTTTTGAAAAGAAACGATGGAATTCTATTGCGAGCTTTTGGATTCTTCTTGATTTGTAATCTCACTACCACTGCCTGTAACTTTTCTTCAAAATCTTTAAAACGAAATGATACGAAAAAGACAAAATAATAGTCAGTTTTGTGGTTAAAATTCGTATTAGCAGTCGACATTGAAAAGAAAAGCATTACAGATTCTCTGCAACTTAAGTCATGGGAAGTTACGAACTCAAATTACTACTGGAAAGAGTATATTAAAGAATTTTCTAAAGAAGCTCAAATTTCCGGTAAAGACTATTTCTTGTACGGCACGGTGTACATTCATTCCAAACAATGAATCTGCAGCTTCCACGTTCGGGAATTTGAGCTTGCTCTACGAAAGCCAGGAATAATGAAATACTTTTTAATTTTTTAACAAAATTACTAAGAAAAACTGTAACTGACTTAATCGGGATTTGAATCATTCCTAATGTTCCCAAAAACATATGACTTTTATTCTACTTTAATCTACCAAAAAAATATTATATGGCTTACATGGGCATTATCTCAAATTAAAAATATATTTTCTACAATCCACTTCAATGTCTAATGATCTAACTTCTAATTGTTTAAATATTAAGATTGATCATATAATAGTTTTATTAAATTTTTGAAAATGTGATGAGAAATTTGAATGTGTCATTTTTATTGTTTAAACGAAATTGTTATCAAAATTTAAGAATTTAATTTTTAAAGTAAATCTTCTAAAATTATTCATTCATGTTATTAAGCAATGTTTTGAGATTGTTGTTATATATTTTATTTTGTAACATACATAGAAGTTATGTGTTTTTTCTTAAGACACTATTGATTGTTGGTTATCTACTAAATTAAACAAATATAAATTGAAAAATCCAACTAACTTCAAACTCTTTGACTTTTTTTAACAAATACCATAATCCATATTTCTTTTAATGTTAAAAATAGTTTTTTTTTCTTTATTTTTTATTGATTTAATATGATTGTTACATTGATCCATCATAAATATAGAAATAAAACTTACAAGTGTTATGTCTAGTCTAGTAGGTTTAAGGTATATCAAATTCTCAAAAATCTACAAAATTAGTTCCATCAAAGCTACTTCTAACATCTTATTTACTTATCTTATCACCTTACACCAATGAAGTTGACGTATTTTTAGACATATCCATTATGAATCATCTCTATAAATCTTAGACATACTTCACTTACAAGTAAATATACCATTAAAAAACTAATCAATCCCATGAAAGCCAATGCATTAATCTAATAGTCATCTCAACTCATTCATCATTATTTTAAATCACGATATAACTATTAAATCTATAAAAAAAATCACTTAAATAGAGATAAAACAATTAAACTACATAGCTTTATTTTTCACATATGATAATGACTCATTCTAAATTTTAACAAAGTTATGATCTATTAGAAATAAAGATATTTAGAATCTTGTTTCAAGACATATTATAAATTCTTCAATTTAGATTTTTTTTAATTCTTCTTCAAAATTTAATGAATATTACACATAAACTACTTCTTTAATGAGTTTATTCAATAATATGGACTTCACCTTCACTAGTAAATTTTCATTTATAATGACATACGGATCCTTACATTAATCTTATTATAACAAGCAACTTATGTCTTGATGTTTCTTTATAGAATTTGTACATGTATCTTTTGAAAACTATCCTTTCCTTATGCATTTTAATTTTGATATCAGTCATTTATTTTATATCTTAAATATTTAAAATTTAAATCAAATCCACAATTTCAATTCTTTTTTAATATTTTTAATTTTTTATTAATTCTTTCATATGATACTTCATTGCATCTTCTTAATGAATTATTTCAACTTGAATTTGAAAAAGATAAAAAATTAACAATCTAATTTATATTCTTTTGACAAGTAATCAATTGATATGTTTTCTTCTATTCTTCTTGATTCTCTTTGAAGAATTAGAGTTTATTATGAAATTGTAATTATAACTCAATTTAATAAAGAAATTATTGGATGTAAAATTATATTACAAGAACAAATTTATCTTCTATTTAAAATCAAATCATATTATGCTAAAACTATTTTTATAATACTTAGATTTTTCTTATTAGATAATATCGAACCATGTCTTTTTTAAAAATCTAAATTTAATATGTTTAACTTTCCTTAGATTGTAAAAACTAATGTTCTTTAGTTTTCATGTAATACCTTTTTATTATCCTTTTAAATATATAAATAAAAAAATTCATACTTCTTTGAATGTATAATTATTCCTCTCCTTAAGGATTTATACACATATACACAACTGCTAATCTAATTTATAACTCATTTTCATATGTTTTTCTTATAACATTGAACTTTTATTTTAGGAAAGCTTATATTTTTCAATAATTTTTTTATAATCTCTATACTATTATAAAATAGTTTGTTATTACATTTTTAACATAATATTAATGTATTTTTTTAATATGAAATCACCAAATGACTATTTTGAATAATCACTTTTTCTTTTTTAACTATAATTTTTAAAATGAAAAACTAATCAAAATTTATTTGAACTCTTATTTCTTAGAAAATAGAATCAAGTATTCTTAAAATGGACATTTAGAAACCTTTAAAAGAAAATAAATTTGTCTAAGTATTTAATGTTGTAAATATAAGAATTAATTGTGGACTATTATCTCTAAATATTTCTTCCCAAATGATAATTAGAAAAAGATATTAAACCATATTCCCTATAAAAAATCATCTCTTTTAAAATTAAATCACCACAATTAATTATTATTTTTAATTATTTATTTAAAAAATATAAATGAACTTGTTCCTTGCAAATTTATTCAAAAAATACTTTTGATATTGTAGGAACTACTAACACTAGCTCTCCACCATTATTTTATCAAAAAAAAATATGACCTCCATCATCTAACTATTTTATGTGTTTTTCTCAACTAATGAGATCGCACTTTGATTTTTTTTTTAAAATTTCTAAACATATATTTTGAATATTTTTTACCTCATATTTTATTGGTTTCTACAACAAACAATTCTTTATCAATTGTTAGTGTAGGATTTTATTTTTCCTAATGTGACATTTACTTTTCCTTAGTCATAGGTTTTTCCTACACTTTTATTAAGCTTTCTTGGGTTAATAAAGTGAGTTTAATTAATTAATAACTAGTGATAAGGTGTTGAGGTGTCACCATCCTAAAAGGGAGGAACATTTACTATTTTATATCACTTGGTGACCACTATCTATTAGTTGGATTTTCCACCTCCATATTCTCCCTAGTTCAATATAAACTCATTATCTAGATTGTATTTTCATTCATAAATTTGTTGCATACTTTGGCATACATGTACGTTGATGCATGCAATCATAATATTATAGTTTCTCTTTGAGCTCCTAATGCAATATTTTCATCTTGACAATTAAACATCTCTTGGAATCATGGGTCTATAGTTGTGCTATTTTATTACAATTTTATAGCTTATTTCTCGCATATAAATATCCTGGTTATTCATCTATTTCAAATTTATAACATTAAAAAAATCTATTGCCTTAGCATCTATAAGCCTCACTTATTTTTTTAATTCTTTATCATTTTCACCAAAAAATCCTCTTTTGTAGAAGGAAAAATCTAAATATGTACGTATGTAGTGAAATAGAGATAGGGCAATCAAACAAAGCATACCATAAGTTCACAAGTTCAATTGTGAGTTGATAGGGAATATTATTATTTACCAACATACAACCCTAACAATCAAGATTAGGTGTTTAGTATAATCTAATTATAATACAATATATTAAATATTCCCAATATAATTTATATTTTCAGTACCTTAACAATTGAGATTAGATGTTTGGTCTAATCTACCTCTAATACAAGAAATTAAATTAGCCCAATACAATTTATATTTTCAAGATAAAGTGAGTTATGAAATGCAAAAATATTTAGATATAGAAAATGGAAATAAATATTTTCTTAAATAATGAACTACAAGTAGATAGATTCAAAATAAAATAAAATTGACTCTACCCTAGGTCAACTAAGAATAAAATATTCTCATTTCCATCAAGGAGGCCTAGTAAATAATATATCAAAATTAAGGAAATAAATCTTACCTCGACCAAAATAAATGATCCTTATTTAATGGAAACATAAGAAAGAGGAAGGACTATACAACTCAAGGAAGAAGAAAACATCCATAAGAGTAAAAAACATAGTTGAAAGTTCAAAAAATTAATGCCAAGGTTTGATTTATTTTAATTTTGATCTATATATCATACTTAACTAATACAAATGTTCTTCTAGTAACATAGTAAATCAATAAACAGTGAAATAAAATTGTTATGCCCCAAGCCAACACACTTAGAACAAAACCTGATGAAACATTTTTTGAAATAATGACAACAACGTTGATAATGCAACAATGACATGTCAAACTTGCACAACTGTGAACATGGTTATGAATTGAATCAAATACAATTGAAATGAAAATTTAAAAAATCAATTGACCAAATCAAACCATATTACCAATGAAAACTTTGAAATGAATTAACTAGAAGCCATGAAAACATGAAATAAACTCAAATTGATAAAGGAAACTAATTAACCAATACAAAATTGATCCCATTGGAGGATTGGTGTTGAATCAATGTGGAATGTCAAGCCTTTCCCAATCCCATTGATTGAAACAAGCTTTTGATGATGCTCCAATGGAGAAAATGCCTAAAATAGATGCTAAATTGCTAAATGCTCTTAAGAAATGCTATAAAAATTTCTATAGTATAATTGCTCTAAATGAATGTGGATGAATTGCTCATGAAACGGAGTCTACTTATAGGAATTTTGAGTGAATCAATGGATCATGCAAATTGATGAGAAGAATTGACATGGATTAAGGATTCAATCCATGGAGGAGATTGAATAATCACATGGGTTGATGTAATTAATCAAGGGTGGAAATTGATTTGAATAAACACAAATCCTTAAATTTAGGAGGAATGTGCAAGATATTCCTATTTAAGAGAGAAATTGTTTGAATTTGAAATGGAGGAATATTCCATGAGAATATTCCTTTGCAAGTGGGAGAAATTGGAGGGATTAAAGATATTAGCCAATTAAATCATTAAAATATTGTTTAACTGTGCAAGGTGGTGAAATTAAAATATTTAATTAAACAATTAGGTTATTTAGTTAAAAGAGGGATTAATGATATTAAATTAAATAATTAAAATTATTTAATCACATGAGAGGAATTAGGGAATTGAATTAAATAATTTACATTATTTAATTAAACAGTATGAAAACTAGCATGAAAGAGGTGAAATAACCTAATAATGTTGTTTATTTGATTAATAGAAGAAACTAGTGAATTTAATTAAACAATTATAAATAGTCAAAAGGGGTCGAATTAGGATGAAAATGGTGTTAGTAATCAGTTTTAAATGCACAATATTAATAAGGACAATTTTAAATGTTTACATTTTACCCCTCTTTGAAGCGAGGTACCTGTTACATTGGTTCAAAGACTAACGCTTTCAGTTCAACATTGCTGCTCAGATCAAAAATTTAAAAATTCATGATTTTTTTGGATGTCCCATTGTGCCCCAATGGATAGAAATTATGCTATGATGTTTTGGATGCCCCATTGTGCCTCAGCGGAAAGAAATTATGTTGGTATACTGTCCCCTTGAGAGATTGAGCAAATTTTTTGATTTTTAGGTCAATATCACGACAAGGATGCAAGATTAGTTCAACTCAAAGAGGATGCAAAGATACATCTTTAGAAAGATCAAATATTTGATGTAGACAAATTTTATGATGCATAGACGGTCATCAGCCATGGTTAACCTCATGTATATTTTGATATATCACACAGATTTGATATATATATAGAAATGTTAGTAGTTAAATTGAATAATAAGATGGATCGAAGTAGAAGAATGAGATGAATATTGACTAGCCATTACTTTTGAGATTGATTCAAAAGTCTGACAAACCTATGATTATTTGAAACTATTGGATATGGTAATGAGAGATGATTTTCTTGTTTCTAGGATTGGGATAACTCATCATATCATTCCTTATTTTTGATATAGCATGTAGACACGATGTATCAAGGTATTGAAAACCAAGATGGCTTTGTATCTAATGCGATGAAATTTGACTCTAAAAATAGATAGGAGTATCCTTGTTCATACTTGACATACATAAACCTTGTTTGACCATGTGAAAGAATAAGCCATCGAAGTAATGAGACTAACACATAAAAGATATGAAGAACATGATATGTCCTAGCCATTGTTTTACTCCTGACTACCACACAAACAGAAGATAAGTATTCACCAAGGTTGTATTACGAGCACATCCAACAAGCACAAAAAATGAAATATAATGATCGATTCCCCATTCCTTTCTCTCTAAATTGTTTTAATAGAGATCATTGGAATGGATCACTAAGATAAATCCAAGAAAAGATTAAAATGAACAATCAATGTTATTCATATCTCTTGCCACAAGGTGTGATGTTTTGAGGATAAAAATCCAAAATGATTACCAATGATGATGCCCATTGTAGGAAAGATGTATCCTACGACATGTTAGTGGATGTTGGCAAGTTGATAGGTTGTTTGAAAGGTCATTGATACAAATGCTAACCAACTTGTTTACTCATGATCAAGACTCAATATTTTTATGTTCATGTGTTATACTTTACTAATTATCACACTTGTTTTTGCTGTGTTACCAAAGGTTGAAAACGACGGTTGATTTATTATCATGGAAGTTTATTGTGGATGACAGCAAAATGGGATGGGTGATTTTAGAATTTTTGGAATATTTCAATGTTTTGCAATGCTTTTGAGGCTGTTTTTTGATCTTTTGAGTTATTTGAATGATTAAGTTTTCCAGTCATTTGAGGTTGTTTAGGTTTTTTGAATGAGATGTTTTGGGTTTTTAATATTTTCCATATATTTTTGTGTTTTTCAAGGTTAGACCAAGACCTAAGGGGAAATCGACCTAATGCCTCGGGGGCTCATTAGTGATGGTCTTGCCTACATTATACACACAGAGACAACGTAGTTCGATTGACTCTAACTAGTAACTATTTATTCGATGATGTGTGAACATTAATGGATTGTCAGTTTATTATGACAGACTCCTAAAGACTGGCCTAATGCCTTGAGGGCTCATCGATGATGGCCTTTCCTACATTCAAGCTTAGAGACAACATTCGACAAGACTTTTTAACTTTTTAGACCTATTTAGGGATTTTGATATGATTTGGATGTTTTTATATTTTGGGATGTTATGAATGTTTTTGGCTTTTGGAATTTACACTATTTTGGATGTTTTTGGATTTTTGACTTTACAAGTTTTTAGATGTTTTTGGATTTTTGGCTTTACAAGATTTTAGATGTTTTAAATTTTAGGATATTATGAATGTTTTTGGCTTTTGGACTTCACACCATTTTGGATGTTATTTATATTTTTGACTTTACAAGTTTTTAGATGTTTTGGGATTTTGACTTTACAAGATTTCAAATTTTTTTGGATTTTGGGATGTTTTACAATTGTTTTTGGATTTTGGGATGTTTTACAACTATTTTTGGATTTTGGGATGTTTTACAACTGTTTTTGGATTTTCGGATGTTTTACGAATATTTTTGAATTTTTATGATTTTGTGAATGTTTTTGGATTTTAAGATTTTAAGTCTATTTTTTTATTTTGAGATTTTACGACTGCTTTTGGATTTTGAGGTTTTACGACTATTTTTGGATTTTGATGATTTTCTGACTATTTTTGGATTTTAATATTTTACGATTGTTTTTGGATTTTGAGATAAACGGTACCTAGATCAAGATGTTGATGTCACATTTGTGATATATAAGACATGGATCAAGAGTTATTCAAAAAAAAAGAGTGCAATAGCCTACCCCCACTGTCTAGCAATGTTTCAGATTTCATGAACAAATCAAGATAGGTAATGCATATGTGAAGAGTTCAAAAGAGTTTAGTGTGCACTAGGATAAATGCTATAGATAGGAAATGAGACTTCATGGGATAAAATGGAATCAAAATACCATGTCAAGACTTTTCCATGAGTAGAGTTCAAGTATCTGTTGAACCTTTGGCAAGATCAAGATATATTGAAAGATCTGGATAAAGAAAGATTGGATGGATGGAAGGAAAACTTGATTTATCATGAAGGGGATGAGATACTTCCATATAAAAAGGATCATATAGGTGCTTGATTCTACCCATGATGCATGTTTTCCAAGTTTTCATCATAGGACTTGCCCAAAGCGTCACCGTAGTAGTTTTCATTGGAGGACGATTTTTATCTTTACTAATTTCTTGATTTTTTTAATTTTTTAATTTTGAAAATTTTACCCTCAAGTTGAACCACCTAGTGGTACTAATGTAGATACAATTTTCATAACAAGACAACAATATCCTACTTGAAGAAGTTGCTTTATTAAGATACATGCGATTGAATGTAACTTTTGAGAATTCTGATCTACCTTATTGATACTGGAATTAACCTTGTTTAGGTATGCACATCCCGATAGATTTCCTTCAAAATTTGTATGATGAAGGATATTTTCCAAAACATAGTCAATGCAAGAATTGGAAATCCTGAATGAAGGAGTGGATGGTGACGTGTGTGAAGGGAGATGAGATGGATCAGTTGATAGTTTGGAACCTTTGATTCTCTAAACTTGGAAAGATGAGCAATGATGGATGGAGATGGAGTTTTGATTAGGATTAGGACCAACTTCTTGATATACCTTGTACGTCGCTTGAGAAGCTTGCTTTTATGCTTGTGAGCATCTTTGATGGATATATTTCCCCTTTTTATTTTTCCCCATAGTTTCTTTGACTGATGGAGTGTGATATGGATGATCTTGTTTTGTATGCTTTGGTATCCATTTGCATTTTCTTTATCCTTTTTTCTTTACTACTTTGTTTTCCTCGATGATCTTCTCCTTTCTTTGATTAAAATCCTTCTTTCTATGTTCGTCCCAATTTTTGGATGGGATGATGGGTGGATGATGATTCATGATATGGATAGTTGTAGTATTGGCAATAGTTTCATCATAATGATCCTTCGTGCCCCCATGTTGATGTTAGCATAAGACAAAGTTGTCCCTAGCATTGTGGAGGTATTATTGACATGCTTTGATTCTGCTAGTTTCAAGATGCCATTTTTAACAAAACCTAATCCTTTTCCCTAGTAATGTATCCTCTAATAAATGGCCACTGAATATGACTTGTTGTGGACACATGATATTGCCATTGGTTCCCACTGTTCAGGAATGTTAACTATCCACTATAATTCTAATATACCCTGTTTACCTAAACATAGTCATTTTCTTGAATAATGTTGGATATCTTCATGCTCTTGATTTCCTCAACTAGAACTTGGGATATAGTATTTATTGATGCTGCTTCAAGAGATGTTGATGACACAAAATCATTGTAAGAATCAAGAATCTCTACCCTTTCTTGCTCTTCTGTGAGAATTTCAAGAGTGGGAGACCCTTGTTTTGGATGAAGAATGTCTATATGTCCATCAGAAGGAAACATCTCATGGGTGATATCGGGGATATCCTTGAATTTTTGAATGGATTGGAAAATGTTCATAAACTCATGATAATACTGTGGGGAAGTGATCTCATTTTGGATTATGGTAGAGCAACTATCACTTATAGATTGGAATATAGTATGTAAATCATGACAATGTTGTGGGGATATGGGCTCTTGATCCTCACTCGATTCGAAGCTACTTTCATTATACTCAAGAGTCTCCTCTTGACATGATCCTTAGGTGTATGGTATAGCATCAATAAAAAACTCTTCACAACCTTTAGTAGGTATGGGTGAAATAAGGGATGTTTCTTGTTTCTTCAAAACTTCTTCAATATTTCCACTCATTAACTCATATAAGGGAGGGATATTACAATCTGATACAAATTCAAAGCCATCTTGATATGAAACATTGCTAGACATTGTTGATTGATTTGAATTTTTCTTTTAAACAATATCTTGATGCATGTATGATTCCTCATGTTGTGTTGAATGAATATCACAAATGTGTCCTACCATTTTATCATAGGTATGGTTTTCACTCTTTGAGCTTGATGCCTTATCTAAATACTTTTCTTTTCCCTGATCAGGCATAGGAGTTTAATAAATCTCTAAATTTTGGTTCCTTTATTTTTTATCAACATCAATTTCTCCTTGTTCTATAAGATCTTGGATTAGGTGTTTGAGTCTGAAACAGTTTCGTGTGTTATCTAGGTTGTATTGGTGAAATTCACAATAATGGCCATCTCTATACCTAGTGGGTTTGACTTTTGGTTTTTGGTAGTTTTTGAACTCTGGAAGTGTGATGAGATTCGATTTTATCTTCTTCAACACTATTTCTATAGGTTCCCCTAAGGGAGTGAATTGTCATTTAGGAGTATTGTTTGGTCTTTGTGGTAAGCAGTTGTTCTATTTTGGTGGTTGTTCTCTTGGAGGGTTGACATTGTTGACATTTTTCTGTTATTCTATTGTGTGTTTTGTTGTATTGTTTGTGTGGTTGATGGTGCCTTAATCACAACCTTTGCATCTACCACACCATCATTAGTAACGCTCTTGTTTTTAGCCCAATATTGGTGTTTTTCATTGAAACTAGATGGTTGGTTTTGATTTTGTGTTGTTCCTTTTGTGACAAGGTCTCTTTCAATGTTAATACCCCTAGGGATGAATTATTTGTATCTTGAGACACATTTCATTTTATAGCTGGAAGGATAATTCTATTTCCACGTTTGCAATAATGATCTCTATTTTTTTCTTTTCAAGAATTGGCCATTTGAATTTACTATCTCTATGCCTTCATCATTGCAAAAAGTTTTCAAATGATTCACCCTTGTTATGTTTAAGGGTATAAAGTTCCTCCAAACTTACATCCCTATCAATATTGTAGGAAAAGTGTTCAACAAACCAATCTATTATTTTTTGAAAAGTTCATATTCTAGCAGGTATGTACAAGAACCATTTTATGGCTTGGCCTCTCAAAACTATGTCTGAAAAGACACATCAAATAGGAATCATTGTATGCTACTTCCATACATGCCACATAAAATTCCTTAATGTGATCTTTTGGATTTCCATGCCCTTCGTATTTGTCAAATTTGGGGATTTCAAATCCTAGCATAATGGTATCATTGCAATGTTATAATCAAAAGGATATGGACACAAGTCTCATGCGGCATATGATTTATTTGTTTTCCTAGCATTCTAATTTATGAAGAAAGATCATCTTGAGGATTTTTTGGTGGTGGAGAATACGTGTTGTATTGAGGAATGGTAGATGAATTGTATGCAGGATTTTGATAAGGTGGTGTGGTTTTCTTGAATGTATTATATGGTGTGTATGATATATTGTTTTGATATTGTGGATTGAATTGTGATAAGGGTGGTGGTGTGTTGTATGCTCCATCTGAATTTTGATTCAAGACATTTTTTTATGAATTTGCATATTGTTGTTGGTGGTTGTAATACAAGCCTTGATATTGGTATTGTTGTTGGGAATATTATTGTTGGGAATATTGTTGTTGTGCTTGTAGTTATTGTTGGGCTTGTTACGCTTGCAAGGTTTGATGAGCTTGTAATTGGGCTTGTTGGGCTTGCAATTCGGCTTGTTCTTGTTGTGCTTGCAATCGAGCTTGTGCTTGTTGATACACAATAGATTGTTGATGGGCCAAAGCATTTTTTCCTTGAGGTGATGGAATGGTGTTTTGATTTGGGACATATTGGTTTATGTATTGGCTTGACGAGATATTTTGATTTTGTGCCACAAGTGGTGAATTTTGTAGGATCATGTTGTGGAGGCTTGTGATGGAATATTGTGTTGGTTTTGGTAAATTGATGTGAGAAATTTTTTATTGTTGGACACTTTATTTTTATTTTTAACATGTTGGATTTGTTGTGAAACTTGTCCTTGATTTTTTGTGTAATAAGTCCTTACAAAATTTGTGATTGTGATGGAGGGATATAAGTTTGAGGACCCATTTGATTTTGCATTATTTGAGAGACTCATTGATCTTGAACCAAAGGTTGGGATACTTGATATGATGCCACTTGGTGTGGTGATGTTAGTGGAAGACCTTGATTTGGGACCAATTGATTTGAAGGATTACCTTGATTAATTTGATTTTGGGTCAATGAATTTCCTTGATATTGAGGCACTTGATGTAGAACCATTTAATTTTGGGGATCAATTGGATGGTGTTGTGATGATTGAAATTGCAATGTTCATGATTTAACTTGAAATTTTGTGTTCACTTGTCCTTGGAAATTGACTTGGGGTTATTGAACACTAGATACATTGGTTTAAAAATTTTGGGTATTTGTTGTGATTGAAGAATATGGTTGTGCACAAAATATTGGTGCCATGTTTGTGTTGTGGATATGTGATTTAAGTGGCATGTTTGGATGTTGAGGATATTGTGGAATGGGGATGTTTTGGGGGATGCTTATGTTTTGAGTACCCAAATCTGTGTTGTTCCCTAGACTTTGAGTGTGACCAAGTTGAGTTCCTTGTTGAGTTGCAATACTAGATGAAACCATCCTAGAATTTAAAGGTTGGCTTGGTACATGTGATGAGGATGGTTGTGTGATGAATTGAATGAAATTTTGGACCAAGGGTTGTGTCATAGATGTTTGAGGAATAGATGCAATATTTCCCAAAGGTTTTTCCCTAAGTGTATTCAAATCAAATGTGGAAGGGAGTTTAGCTCCTTATTTTGCCAAGGCTAACATGTATAGGGTTGGATTGAATTTCATCATGGTGTTGATAAGATGGAAAGTCTTAGGATACTTTTGCAACTCAAGTAGTTCATCTAGAGTAAGTTCATTGGGATTATTGGTAACATCCTCTACTTGGTATGCTATTTCTTGTGAAGCTTGAGGTGGATTTTCTGATGGAGTTGTGAAACCTCTAGGATCGAATTCTTGCATTGCAAGGTTTCTTTGGTTTGGATCACTCATGGTAGGTAAATTTGGTTTTTCTCCATGTATCTCTTGTGTTTTGACCTTGTTGTTACCATAAAACTCGGATCAACTTTTGGAGTAGTATGTTGAGATTTGTATTGTTGAAACTCTTGAGTTGATTCATTTTTTTCTAAAAGTGAACCTCTAAGGGATTTAGGACTAATGATGTTATGAATGTGAAGGGATGAGTGATGTGACTAATAAGGAATTCTCAATTTTGGACAAAACTAGACTTGAGTTTTTACATGTGTTTGATGAGGATGCTAATGAAATTGTAAATCCTAGAAGTAGAATTGTGACTTTAGGATAATTTTTTTCAAAAGGATGTGTGTTAATATAACTAGATGTATGAAAAGGGATGTGTTTCCAAACATGTAGCTAAACTAGGTGGTGGTTTTGGTGAAAAATTTGGTCTAGGAGATTTTTTTCTCCAAAAAACAAAGTTT
This sequence comes from Sequoiadendron giganteum, assembly GCA_007115665.2. Taxonomy (NCBI): domain Eukaryota; kingdom Viridiplantae; phylum Streptophyta; class Pinopsida; order Cupressales; family Cupressaceae; genus Sequoiadendron; species Sequoiadendron giganteum. Next base: position 3,009,560 of record CM021107.1, on the reverse strand, counting down.
TCGTGGGATGAGATGTCAAATGTTTTGATGCAAATGTGTTGGTTGATGTTTGATCCTAATGTTTGACCTAGGAGGGACTTGTGACAAGATCAAGGTGTTGAAAGAAATGCATTTTCCTTTGAGTATTTAAACATAAAATACCAATTTTTGTTTGATGAAGGAACTTAAAATATGATGTTGAAGGTGTGATATACCCAAAATTGTTTTAATAAAAACAACTTTAAGCATGCATTTCCTTATTTTCTTTTATTGTTTGGATATTGTTGATGCCAAAAGTTGGCAAGGTAACAACCCTCTATGGGAAACTCAGTTAAAGGAGGGACCTATTGCGCTAAACTAAGTAACCTTTGGATTTTAATGAAGTCGACTTCTTCTATAACTTGGGGTTTCGAATGGGAAACAGAAGAAAATATAAAATAAAAGAACTAACTAAGGTGATACGCCAAGATTTAGATTCTAGGCACGGTAGACCTATCTTGTAGATGTGGTCTAAGGGCCCACTAAGCAATCTACTACATTCGAAATGCCAATTATCAAAGATAAAGACCTGAATGGTTTATTTTATAACATAAAATCATTTGCATAGAGTTTTGTTGAGCAGAAAGAGTTGAAGACATGGTTCTAAATCAGCATTCCATTCAAATCATTGAAGTTGCAAATAAACTATTCAGAAACAACATAGTATAATGTTATCAATAGTTAAGAAATAGAAAGGTCAAATTACAAGGGAACAGTCTATGAGTCTTTACAGTCATCTAACAAAAAAAAGGCCTGGTGTCTCCTAAATTTTTCTATAGATATTCCAAACTAGCAGATAGTATTCCTCCTTCCTAACTTTCGTTAAGAAGAACTCTCTATGCAGACTGATCTCTCAAAGAACTTCCAAAAGAACCTCCCTTCTCTTGCGAGAGAAGTAGTATATATAGCCAAGAGCATCCACCACTTTGAAAGTTTGTAACAGAAAATGATTCCCCATCATGAATCATAATGCTTGTAGCAATGATTCATTATAGCTGTTGCAACAGAAAGATTCTCGAGCATGAACCTAGTCGCTTGTTAGTCAAGTGCATTCCCTACAAATGATGGTAGTGGTTATGCCCTACCCTGTGTAAACAAGTGTCATCTTAAGTGATAGTTGGTATGAAACATAGCACAACACGGAAGCCATGGTGTTCGTGTCACTCTTCTCTTTCATTTTAGCCGCACTGTGAGGTACATGGCTGCATTTCACAACCCAAAAACATCTTCCCCATCCTTTGATGAGAGCTTGTGATGAAGAGACATGTGGAAATGTTCTTTGTTGTTGGCATCACTTGAGGGGCCCACCAGAGTTTATGCAGACAGAGGCTACGTGGCAAGTAGTCGGGGCTCGAAAGAGAAGAGAAGGGAAGCTTTCCTTCGGTAAGCGATTCAGTGACATGTGGCAGCTTTGAATAGAGAACACCGAAAGGAAAAGTTGCAAAGTTAGAGGCTGTTTGATCTATCGATCAAGGTCGAAAACCAAGAAAAACATCAAAACAACTCGAAGGGAGCATGGGGTATATTAAATATCCACAGATTTTGGTGACAACTAGTGGCATTTTTCCTGTGGAATGGTGAATCCAAAATTTTTTGGTTTCAAAGACCAGAGCTTTATTCATTGGGTGTTGGAGTCATAGTTCAAAAAGAGCACCTTGCAAGGGTAGCCAGCCGGCCTCGAAAGGCGTTGATATGGTGCATAGGATCTCATGGGATTCATGCAGGTCAATAACCTCCTTATAGGATGTCACAAAACATATTCTCAATCCATCCTCAAGATGGAAAAGTAGTCATGTGATTTGATTAATTACACCCTCAATGTCCTCGGCTATAGGAGGTTGACTAAAATTCTGAAAAACTGATAATTCTTCCTTCCTTCCCTCAATTTTGGCTGCAATATGTTCCATGGTAGCCACTGATTCATTTGGAAGAAAAGGAGAGGGCAAGCCCATCTGGGCTAGTTGGGAAAGCCTTGCCTGAATGTCATCCATAGTCCACCCCAATGTAATCGAACATCTACGAGCATGAAGAGTGGCCTCTTGGCAGCGGATAAATTTCTTTGCAACCTCGTCAGTTGTCTTCTGATCCTTGATCCTTGCTCATTCCAAATCTTCGCTCGACACTGTATATAGCTTGTCCAGTAGCCTCTTTGCTTCGGGGACCTTTTCTTCTATGAATTGTGGGAATTTATCTATCGTGTTGTGAACCTCTTTGCATAAATTTGTTGCCTCAACCATGAATCAGAGTGTGGGCTGGAGGGTAGGGCACAAAGCCTTGACTCTTTCCCAATAGGAAGTGTACAATTGTTGGGCTATCGAGTAGAGATCCGATTGTGGAGCAAGAGTTTGGGAAATTTTCTTCAACAGGTCAGTTTCAGCATCCTTTGTCTGAATTTCCTATGTTAACACCGCAATTTGTTTCACGACAGAGGTGAGCTTCTCCTTTAGGTCTTTTTGTGTGGCCAGCCACTTTTCCTCAACCTGGTTTTGGGTTACAGACTCTTGATCTAGGGTAAGCCTGAACTTCCTGAGATCTTCTTGGTGTTGAGCCTGTGCGCTCACTTAGTTTGCCTCCTTTTCCCGTACCGTCTGCTCTAGATGGTCATTCAACTATTGTAATTCTCTAATATTTCACTGCACTTCCTCCTCTGACTGGGCCAACCTGTTGGATAATTCTCAATTCTGTTGTTACAGCTCGACTATCCGACCGACTCTTGGGTTTGAAATTTCTCAAGCTTTCTTTGCAGGCTAACCTATTTAGCCCGCATATTCTGTGTGAGGCACACCTTTTCAACTTCATGTGCCTTGTCCTTGGTTAATGCAACATCCAACCTTGCCTTGATAGTCTTGAGCTCATCCTCCATCTTCTTCAATCTTTGACCAAACTTCAAGAAGTCAGTAGTCACCACCCGTTGCGTCTCCTTCAGGAGTTCGATTTTATCCTATGGCCGGGAAACACACAAGTCCAGTCTGATGGCATGGATGTCATAGTCATCAAGTTGCATTTCTCCCTATGGTTTAACAACATTTGGATGCAAGGTTGTGAAATGCAGTGATTGTTGAGCCTCGTTATAAGTCGTATGGACTCTAGGCTATGTTGGTCTCTTGGCATCTTTTGTCTGTCACTTCTGAAGTCAAAGAGCTCGAGCTTGCTTCGTTATATCACTCTAGGACAAGATTTGAGTCAGAAATCTTATTTGTTCACCTACAAAGGGAACACTGGGATGGACAGCGAAAGGGAAAGAGAGGTGGGTGACCTTGAGTGTTTTCTTCTTTGGAAGGGCTACCATTTGTGGAGAGAAAGGAGGAATATTCCACATCCCTGGCGACAACAGCATGGAGGGGCTCATAAAAAAAGGTGGGGCAAAGGAGAAACACCAAGCTCTGATGTCTGTGAAGGTTGAGTCAGAATCGACTTTGATGATGTAATGGGGACAATAGCTTCGGGCACCAATGGGGTGAAAAGCATGGAGGTGGATGAGGAGGCGGATTGGACAATCGAAGGGGTACTGACCAATGATGGGGCAGCTCAAGGGGGAGTGAAAGCCATTCATCTGATATGAGAGAACTGGAGAAGACCTCTCACAGCCATTACAGAGGGGACAAAGAAAGATAGTCCCATATCTAGATTGATAGGCATTGTAGGGACCGCAGAAGAAACAAAAGACTATGAGCCAAGAAAAGGGGAAGAGAATGATACTTGAGAGGTTGACTCTTTTTCTGACTCTTGGTTGATTACAGCCTTCTGTGAACTACCTACGATATTGGCATCGGTGTGCTGACCTTTTTCTGGTAGAGATTTCTCCACATCTACAACCTTCATTGGTTTTTGCGTTGCCCTAGGGTTAGCCACTACCGCTGCAGGTCGAGACTATGAAGACCCCAATCGTGAAGTTTATACTCACAGACTCCTCCTAATCGCAGTGTTAGGTTGCATCGTTGCCTTCTGTTTGAGCTTTCCCTTGTCAGAGCATGGTGGGGCATCCTTAGGGTTGGGTACCTCTGCATCACTTGCATCAAATTCTATATGATTCTCGTCCTAGAGGGAATCAAATTGATCATCGATATCAAAAATTGATTTATCCTAGAAAGGGATGTTGGGGTTCCTAGTCTCTTGGCAATAGATCCAGAAATCATTTATCTTTTTTGACTTCCAACTATGCTCCTTTATTAAGCTTCTTCGAAGGGTAGTACTTATGTGGAAATTTTTATCTACCCTCCCCTTGATGGCCTTCGATTGTCTATTGGCATAAGCGCCAAATCTATCCAAAATTTGTTGTCATCTTCAATCGGATTTCTTTGCGCCTCCCAGTATGGCCAAGGGCTATGCTTTACCTTAATAGATGTGTCACCCAAATCATTCTCGAGGTTGTAGTCCCATTTGTCACAAATAAAAACCAACCTAAGGTGCTCCAATTTAGCCTCAAGTAGCTCTATTGACTTCCTCTTCACCATGATTACTATTTTGTAGCTCATCGGGTAATTGAAAAATACTTCATTTTTCTTCTTCGGGTCGATGCAAAAATTCCAGTCCATAAAAACCATTTGTCAAAAGACCTCAAGGACTAACACCTGATCGGTGGGGGATGCGGGGAGTCAGATCGACTCTTCGCAAAAATTGGGCACTCAGACAAATGTGAAATCTTCACCGAGGAACCAGTCGCACTTTGGGAACACGGATCGCATCCAGTTGGTCTGATCACCTGACAGGCAATAATAGTCACCATCCTCGCTCAGGTCACGCAAAATCGGATCCAGGAATTTCTCCAAAAAATGCATAATAATCATAAGTGGAATAGAGGATGGGATTCCATACCAAAGCTAGCTTCCGATGCTTCCTCTCATCAAATATTGACAACTCTATTTTTTCCCTGAAGAAATTAGGATTTTGATGTAGGAACATATAGGCAAGAAGAGATGGATACCTGAATTTACCCATAGTCTCGAACTTGCCAATCTATTTCTTCATGTCTTTGATAATCATTCCATGAAATCATACCAGAAAGGTTCCTTCTATCTCCTGAGTTGGAAACCAAGGCCCAACTGAGCCTTAGACACGATCTCATCATTATCAAAATTGCACACAAAAGCCATCATAGAGAAGGCATCCTTCATATCTGATTGTCTATAATTGCCATGACAATTCAGATTCTTCAATGGTTGCTTGCTCTCCTCGAGTCTTCGGATCTCAACATTGTAAAAGTCCTGGGCTTGATTTTGACCCCCCTAGTATTCAGAACCTTTTCTCTGGCTGAAGTGCTCCATCAGCCACTCTCTGGTGCCAACCTTAGGAATGCATAACATGTGCCTAAGAGCATCTATAGTTAGCACTACCCTCAATTTGCGACCTTCAATGGCGCTAGTCACTGAATTGAAGCATCAAACACTTTCCTGAATCAGCTTTGGGCAGTGGTGCACATAAGGGACCATATATTGGGAAAGTCTACATTGCCATTGCTTGAATGGTAGTTGGTGTTCTTGGGATTTCTTCATCCTCGCAAAAGCAGCTTCCCTCAAACCCTTAGGGTTAGTCTTGAGGGTGGGGTTAGAGATATTATCCCATTCCTCCTTTATCGGATTAGCATCTCTGAGTTGACCCTTCCTAGCGGCTCGTGTGCGAACCCATTCTGGTTTATCTGAAATCCCTGGGGTAGCATAGGATTTCTATTGCTTGAAGATATTGACCATAGGCATGCTAATTATCACGTCGGCCAATCTTTGGGATACCTTGCTTGGTTCATTCATTTGAGGATTCTGGGTTACTTTAGGGGTAGTAGATGCCATTTTCCTCTAAAATTCTCTAAAAATTGCTTAGCGTCTATTAGCAACTCTGCACTTTGAAAAATCTCTGCACAACTCTTGTATTTTAAAACCTTCTTTGCTTTTAAAATAATTGCATGCAACGTTTAGCTTTGTTGGCCTCCTCTAAGTGGAAGATGGTGGTTTCTTTTTCCTGCATGAAATTCGGCATGTACTACCGACCTTTGGGTTTATGCAAGGAAAACTACCTGCTATTTTGAAATGACAAGGCTTTATAATGACCTGAAGTACTTTGCAACTCTCGACATGATTTTTCTTGGAAATTGGGTCAGTGATTTGAAGGTAGGTTAGGCATCATATGTCATGGTAATTAATACCCTGGACAGAATGATTATGCCAAAGTATGTGATAACCATCACTTAGACATCTTTTCTCAAGCTTTGAGGAGCATCTAGAAGGATGACACCTCACCATTCGGCCGAAATGGCTACCGTTGAATGCTACCAATGACTTGTGTTAATTAATTAGCTTACCTGCATCAAATCATATATGTGATCGCAACTTGGTGCAGTATTCGAGGTAGTACTTGTCTGACCTCATGCTTATGGTATGCGAATTACCGCACTTATCCCTGTTGCTTCTATAAATAGGCGTCTAGTTAGTAGGGAGATTAACTTAGCAAGTTTTAGCAGAGTCAACATTAGGTAATTGGCTTAGCATTTGGTAATTGTAGTTTGCACAGTATTTGCATAGAGTTTGAATTTAGGCATCTCACATAGGATTTCTACTCTGACAGTCATACAACATCTAACACCATGAACACCCCCATTAGGCTAACCTCCCACAAACCTCAAATGGCTTTTCTAGGGGAGGTTTCGACTAGGTGTTTGAAAAGGGTGACGAAGAATAAACATTCCTTGGTCATCATAGCTATGAAATGGGTCCTTGGTCACGACTACCTTAAATATGAGGACAAGTATAGCGTGAAAAATGATGTGAGTTCTCACTTTGTGGCATCGCTGCTTGACATCCAAGTTCCCAAGCCACTTATCATTCGGTTGGTGACAACAGTGTTCCCAAAGAAGTACCTAAATGGCCTCGGAGAGGTGTTGGCACACATAGGATACCGGCTGCGAAAGACCTCTGTTGGTTCATCGAAGAGGACGTGGTCATCCCATGGTTGTCGATTCTGAGTGGCTTTTACGTCCAGTCACAAGAATTTCATTGCCAAAAGGCTTCCCGTGCCTACTACTTTCTGCTTTGGATTTACTACGTGGTGCCATTCTTCAATATTGACAAGTATACTGACTTTAGGAGCCTGGTGTTCCCTCCACCACATGCCAATGCTTCCCTTGACATCATTGCTGATTGTTGTTGAGGATGAGGTGGTACCTAATGATGTTGATGTCGTTTCCCCTGTCGAAGACTGAAAATCTTCTTTTCCTTGCTTTCTTAAGACCGAAATCTCATTAATCTTTTTGTATATAGCCTAAAAAAGGCTTCGTAGCATATGTATAAGTATATACTCCTCTAAATGCGTGGCCTTTAAGCCATTTTTCTATTGTAATTTTTTGAAGTACATAAATATAATGAAGACATAGCTTATATTTAATCTCTATCCTACTGCATGATTTTTTATCCCTTTGGGTATTCTGTGTTATTCTCTATATTGCATTATGGAATTTTCGTTGATGTATTACTGATTAGGAAGACCAGCCAAATGAAAAGAACAAAGAAGAAAAAAATACGCTAATTACATATTTACATGGTAAAACAGCCTAAACGAGCCTTTAGAATTTCAAAGTGAATTCCCTTAATGGGAAACCCTTGATGATTTTCTTTCTCCGCTTCCTAATTTGAAAGCCTTGTCTCACTTGTTCTGAATTATCGCGAACAAATTCCTCGAGCTAGTTAGTTCTTGATTTTTGTTGACTTGATATTTCTACCAAAATTTTACCCTTTGGTCGCTGGTCTAAATAGTCATTAAATAGGGGCAGCATACTTGCACCTGCAATGTTATGTGAGATTAGTTCCATAGAGGGTAGTGGGTGATAGTTTCTCATTGGCACTTTCTTTCATTTGCAGAGATTGGCACACAAGTGACTTCCTCTATTTTTCCTTTGGGTTGGAATGCGACTGATAAACCCACTAGGTTCAGCCAAGAAAGTAACTTGCGTCGGCATTAACCTCATCGACCTTTGTTGATTTATCAATGCTTCAATATTTAGACTTAATAGCCCTTTTGTTTGGCGTGTTGATTTGGTCCCTTTCTTTGTCGTTATTGTGGGTTGGATGATGTCGGGATCATGTCCTCTGAGCTTGTCATACGACTAGGCAGATAACCAATCACTTTTCTTTGAAAGATGTATGCACCTCTCTCTTCCTTGATATGGGGCGCTCTTTCAGACTCTAAGATTATTTGCCTTTCTGTTTTTAACATCTGTACAATTATCTTCTCTTGCTGAGAGCTTTCTCTTATTATTTTCAGTATTACCAAAAGGGGAACCCTTGGGAGTGGCCAAAATTTTTGGATTTTCACAGAATCCTTGCTAGATGTCTTGCTCGTCGTCGCTTGTGGTGACTCTTGTTCTCCTTTGGTTGGTAGCTTCTTCCTACTGCGAACTGATCCAGACGATGGGTCCATTGCTTTCGAGTACTTTCCAATCCTGCCCATCATCCTTTGATGTTAATTTCTTGGAGCATTGGTTTTGCATCGGGTTGGGCACTAGTTTAGATTGGGGTTCGATTTCAGCCATATCTTTTATATCATCATTTTGTTCTTGAAGAACAACTTGAATATTGAAAGTCCCAAGGCTTTTAGATTGGTCCCAGACCTTCTTTACAGATGGTCCCACACATATATCTCTTGTGGGCTCAATATCTGGGGCTTGATTTATGATTAGTTCGAGAATTTCAAACAAATCCATACCCTTTTGCTTTACTGAGCCCACACCTATTATGAAGCCTTTATTTTCCATCCTATCGCTAGAACAAGACAATCGAGATTGGAAAGGCCTAATTATCTTCTTGTTGCTCAGGGAAGTCGGGTCTACTTTGGTTTTTGTACTGCTCTTGCATTCTGCACCCTTGAAGTGTGGCGACTGCAGTCCAATTGTCAAAATTCCTTTAGGTTTTTGTGTCACCTTTAGGATAGCTTGATCTTCATCATAAATGACATAAGTTTCTAGTCCAGTGGCATGATAATTGTTGAAAGGATCTTTATCAATGAATTCGCTCAAGAGAACCTCTTCTTGATTGGTTTGATCTCCTGCGATTTCTTCATCCTCAAGAAGCTCGGTGCAATACATTTCCTCCTTGGTAATGGAATTGTGGGCAGACTCAAATATTGTCTTAGCTTCATCCACAACATGTTCTGAATGTAGAGGTTCATACACTAGCTTCATTTTGGCTCTATGCTTGGTCCTTATAATCAAGTGTGATCAATCTAAAGAAATGTATCCACCAAGTTTAGAAGTGAATTCTTTGGATAGGCATAGACCAAATACTGGGGGAATATCAATGATCATCGTATCCTGCTTGACTGTGATAGTTGGGCAAACAAACAAGGTCAATGGGAGGTCTTTAATGACACCCATAGTATTGACCATATTCCCATCTAACCGCATGACTCCTTTTTTCAAAGGTTCGTAGTTCAGTCCTAAGGCTTCTACTATCTTCCTGGGCATGACTGTGGTGTTGGTGTCGGAGCCGATCATGGAGTTGTGTAGCAATTTCTTACCCACAACAAGGGTCAAGTAAAATAACTTCAGCTTTGGTTCACCTTTGTCAACTTTGAATGTAGATTTTTCTTCTTGATCCTTAGTAGGGGTCTCTTATGTGGTATTTGCAAGAACTTTGGCTGGAGGTGACTGACTGATAGCTTCCTCCTGTAGCAATTGCTCTTTTGGATCTATGATTGGGTCTTCTCGGAGAGCCTTTTGTAGCAATGTATTTTGCTCCGAAATGGCTAATATTTGCCACAAGGAAACATTAGCGGATGATTTTTTCAAACTTTCCACTACATCAAATGGTGGTGTCCTTGGAGGTTCTTGCCTTTTAGCCCTTGTTGTTATAATTTCCTTTGTCAGCAAACATGATGGTGCCACTGCGGAATTACTAGATTCATAGTCGGAGGTGCTTTTTGGCTACGGATTGACTAATTGCAGGATGACTGCTTCACCCGTGGAGTTTCCTTTGGAGAGGGTGTTGTTGTCAGGTTGTATATGTGGAGTTTTGGAAGTAGTCACTTTGAATGTGAACACCGCCTCTTCTCCTTCCATCCAGGAGAAAAGGGCATGGTCAGGAGCTATATCAGTTTCTTGCTCTAGACACATTCCTTGCATTTGAGCGGAGAGTACCACATTTTCCATTTATGGGGAGGTGTATGCATAGCCTCCATTGCCTGATGTTGCACCTTGGCTGCACTGTTCTGCTATCTTTTAATGTAGATTGTTGCGTGGGCAATTTCGAGACATATGTAAATCGCGGCAAGGAAAACACCAGGGGTTTCCATCATCGATCAAATTGTTTTGTCCTACAATCAACTCTTTGTTTGAGCTTAGGTTAGCATTTGGTAGCAGAGTGGGTACCTGTACTATTTGACTTGTTGTTGATGCCTAAGGACTTGTGCGAGTGCTTCCTTGGAACTAATTTTGTTGGTATGAGGGCCTCCCACCTTGATAATTGTGATAGGCTAGCTTCGAAGGAGTGGCCTAGTTGCACTTGATGATAGTTATCTCATTGGCCATAGCCCACAACATTTATTTTATGTCGCCTGTTTCATCCTTTGAGGAACTAGGTGAGACGCTCTACGATGCGCTTGCATATGTGTACATAGATTGAGGAAGAGCAGCTGGTGCGAAGGGTGGTGTCACCTAGGTGGAAGCTGGCATCTCGGGGAATATGGGCATAGTGGGCCGAGGCGGAAATTTCTCGGCATCGATCAGATTGTTTTCCGCTTTAATTGCAATACTGTATGCATCTGGTAGCGTGGTTCTCTCGAGTGATTGAGTCATCATGGAAATGTCGATGTTGATGGAATTCAAGTAAAACATGAATGCCAAGTCAGGTGAAGGATGAATTGCATCCTGAACTCCTTTCCAAGTTATGTGGAACCATGAGTTGAAGTCTGTCAAGGCCTCATACAAGGCCTGCTTGATGATCTCTAGCTGGTGATACTGACAAGATCTATCACCATCATTCAAGAATATTTCAAAAAAGGGGTCTCCAAGCTAATCCCATGTGCCAATAGAGTTAGTCGGCAGAGTACAGTACCAATCTAATTCTTTTCCTCTAAAAGAGGTTGCGAGCAACCTTAGCGCTATGTTTTCATCTGTTACTTTGTGCACCAAACACACATCTGCAACATCTTGGAGATGTTTGGATGGTGTTCTCAATCCATCTCTGGTAAATTTAGGGATAGACTTGAGGGAAGAGACCAAAATGGGGGCCCAAATGATAGGTGCTACTGGGGCAATGACATGACTTCCGACGTCCCAAGCCACATAATTTCGGTTGGCGATAGGCAACATAGCTGGTGGAGGATTCAAGATGTTTTTTGTAATGGGTTCTAGTTGGTATTGACCCTAATGGAGATACCAACAAACTAGGGTTGTTTACTATTTGGATCTTACGATAGGTCGATGGCTCATGTACTTGCTCAAAGCTTAAGCATATCTTTCATTGTCCCACTAGGCGTGCCAAGAAAAAAAAACTATTGATGCCAAAAGTTGGCAAGGTAACAACCCTTTGTGGTAAACTCAATTAAAGGGGGGACTTACTGTGCTAAACTGAGTAACCTCCAGATTTTAAAGAAGTCGACTTCTTCTATAACTTGGGGTTTTTAATGGGAAATGAAAGCAAATATAAAATAAAATATCTAACTAAGTCGATACGCCAAGATTTAGATTCTAGGCACAATAGACCTATCTTGTAGATGTAGTCTAAGGGCCCGCTAAGCAATCTACTACGTTTGAAATGCCAACTATCAAAGATAAAGACCCAAATGATTTATTTCATAACATAAAATTATTTACATAGAGTTTTGTTGAACAAAAAGAGTCGAAGACATGGTTCTAAACCAGTATTCCATTCAAACATTAAAGTTGCAAATAAACTATTCAGAAACAACATAGTATAATGTTATCAATAGTTAAGAAATAGAAAGGCCAAATTACAAGGGCACAGTTTGTGGGTCTTTATAGTCATCTAACAAAACAAAGGCCTGGTGTCTCCTAAATTTTTCTACAGATATTCTGAACTAGCAGATAGTATTCCTCCTTCCTAACTTTTGTTAAGAAGAATTATTTGTCCAGACTGATCTCTCAAAGAACTTCCAAAAGAACCTCCCTTCTCTTTCGAGAGAAGTAGTATATATAGCCAAGAGCATCCACCACCTTGAAATTCTGTAATAGAAAATGATTCCCCATCATGAATCATAATGCTTGCAACAATGATTCATCGCAGCCATTGAAACAAAAAGATTATTGAGCATGAACCCAGTTGCTTGATAGTCAGGTGCATTCCCTACAAATGATGGTAGTGGTTCTTCCCTACCTTGTGTAAACAAGTGTCGTCTTAAAGTGACATATGGTATAACATGTGGCACAACATGGAATCCATGGCATTCATGTCACTCTTCTCTTTCATTTTAGCCATGTTGATGGGTATGTGGCTGCATTTCGCAACCCAAAAATTATCTTCCTAGTCCTTTGATGAGAGCTTGTGATGAAGAGACATGTGGGAGTGTTCTTTGTTGTTGGCATTGCTTAAGGGGCCCACTATATTTTACGCGGGCGGAGGCTACGTGGCAGGCAATCGAGGCCCAAAAGAGAAGAGAAGGGAAGCTTTCCTTTGGTTAGCGATTTGGCGACACATGGCAGATTTGAACGGAGAACATCGAAAGGAAAAGTTGGAGGCTGTTTGATCTATCGGTCAAGGTCAAAAACCAAGAAAAACATCAAAACAACCCAAAGGGAGAATGGGGTATATTAAATATCCACAGATACCAATGTGTTTTGAAAATAGGACCAAGGTATACTTGCTTTGTGGTTCAATTCTTAAAATTGGATTAATCCAAAATTGTTTTTACCACATGGAGATCTTGATTATGTTTGAATCTAAAATGTTTACAGCCAAGTAAAAATAATTCCATAAAGCTCAAATTTTGTGAAAAATCAAGATGCTAAAGTCATAGTCCCCTAGGTTGACTTTGAAATAATGAGTACAAGTATGAACCCAAATACTAGGAAGCCACTAATATATTATTCTAATAAAAACAAGATATAATTAGGGTCACATAGTAGTATAGTGTTCTTCAAGTGTACACTCCATTATATTCAAATGATTTAAAATTTTGTGATAATGTTGATGTTTGTTTTTGAGTTTAAATGCCAAGCAATGTATTTACTGACTCAATTGGTGAGGGAAATATTTCACAATCCTTATTCCATAATACTTACTATTTGAGCTCAAATAAAATTAGTTAATAACATCTTAGAGGAGTAAAGGTACATTTCTTTACAGTAGGTTTACCTCACCCCCGAAAGAGTGATGTAATCCAAATTTATGGAGGGTCAAATAAGACATACCAAGGTCATGTACCACCTTGATACTCTTGGCTTTGTAAAAGAGAATGAACTCTTAAGCCTTATGCCTCAACCATAAACCATACATCGTAAGTAACTTCTGGGAATGGTGCTATTTTGTGCACTACTTTGAAGAATCATTTCAGAAAACTTGGATGGCCTCTAGATAAAAAAGTTTTTAACAACACCATGAGCACCATAGGTATACTCCAGATGGGAGACACCAAAGTCTCTAGCTTCCCCTAAGTGACCCATTCATTCATGAGAGTAGGCCCACAAGGTATAACATCCAAAAATTTATGCTACTTACTTTAGTTTTCACATACTTTAGATAGCCCACCAACAAGCGTGCTTTAGGGTTTCCTTCAGTTCTGCATTGTGGGATGTATCTTAAGGGAGGCCCTCTCTAATAAAATAAAAAAGTAATGCTATTTCTCTTCACACAAGATCACACAAAGTGCAAGGGGAGAGGGTACATAGTAAGCCTTGGGTGACTCAAAAATATGTGAACTAGGATTGTTTCTCTTCACCCAAGATCGCATGAAGTGTAAGGGGAGAGGATACACTAAAATTTCACCAATCATAGCAAGAAAAGTAGACAATGGTTCAATTTAGTGCATTAAAGATAAATGTTTTATTTTTTTAAGCTCCAAAACTGAGTGTGAATTTGTCTTGTTCAATTTTAAACCCAAGGGAAAATGATGTTTGGTTCAATTTTAATCCAACTTGAAAATGCAATATTGATTGTTCATTGTTAAACCAAAGTGAAGTGTGAATTGATTTTAAGCCCCAAAATGAAGTGTGATTTAACTAAAGAATGAAATTAAATGGCTCTTAGATCATCCTTCTCACAAGTATTTAGAAATACTTGGAAAATTTAGATAAGTGTTGATGAACACTTTTTACTTCAATCTACGCTCCAAATGTTAGATGAAATCAAGAAAACAAGATGTTAGGGTTAGAAAAATTATTAAGCATCAAAACCCTACAACCTAGACCAAATTGTAATGTGATTTGAGTTTAGGTGAACAAAATGAAAAAATAAAAACTAAAAACCACCTATACCATTGTGAAGAGCACAAAATTCTACCTTATTTAAAAAAAAAATCTCTAAAAAATACCACCGTATGACCAAGATATGGTCGTTTAAAGACAAAGTGCAAAAGTAGAAATACAAGTGCACCCTTTGTCAAACAAGTGCGTTGGAGTTTTATTGGCAAGTGTGTTTGAGTTTCACAAGTGCATCACTCTATCAAAAAAAAGTGTTTGTCTCTAAAATTTCACGCCAATGCAACAAGTGCACCACTCTAGCTTGAAACAAGTGCACCGCCCTGCCTCGAAAACCTAAAAAACATGAAATTCTCAGGCAAAATTGATTAAAATAATGGATCAGGTCCCACCGGGCATACCATATATGTGAACATGGTTATGAATTGAGTTAGATACAATTGAAATGAACATTTAAACAAACAATTGACCAAATAAAACCATATTCCCAATAAAATATTTGAAATGAATTAACTAGAAGCCATGAAAACATGAAATAAACTCAAATTTGTTGGAAAAAAACAATCTACTAAGAGGGGGGTATGAATCAATATCTAGATAGGAGATATTTAAAATTTTATTTTAGCCTACTATGTAGATTAATTCCTTTTATACTTATATGTGCAGATTAAAGATCAATTTGTAGAAGCACATACATGCATAAAAGAATCACACAACACAAAATACAAGTGGAAAACCCAAGATGGGAAAAACCACGGTGAGAAATGCTGCTAGGATATACTATCCTAATCCAAACTCACAATCAAAAAATTTAGATTACAATATTTTGGGGTGCCAACCCTAAGGAGACACCAATCCCCTCGTTTTAGTAGCATCCACTCCAAGGAAGCACCCACTCCCTAATCTAAGCACCTACCCATATATCTGATGGCACCCACCAATCAAATTTACAACACAAGATAATACAATTTTGTTATAGTTTTCAACTTATTCTACAACTTCTCAACACTTTTCTATATTCTCTATACTTCAGTCTTCTGCTCTACACCTCTTTCTTGTCTACACTTTTGAATGTTAACCTTCATAAAGATCTCTAATTTTTGTTTGGGTTCTACTCATTCAAAATTAGTGCATCATGCACACCTCTACTCTCTCTCACACTCACTACTGCATCATGCACACGTCTACTCATCGACAATTTTTTGATTGTCTTCTTTTTCTTATCTTCGTTGACCTACATTTTATACCTCAAGCCTTGCACCAAAATCCAACACATCTAGAAGCTTATGTCAGGGTTTTCCTACTATCTTCTTCAGGAAGCTACTTATTCATCAAGCCACATACCATTGAAAAAAAATTGGTTCATTGGACTTTACTAAGTATGGCGATTTGCAAAACACTAACCCTCATATGCATTAAATGCATTTCCTTGTTTTATCAATCTGATTTTAATCTTTGTTGCCTTGGAAATCTATGTTGTTGCCCTGCAAATCAAATCTTCAATCAACTAGTCGTAGGAGCAGGTAGATCATTTAATTTCATCCTTTTTGGTGGTTACCTATTGAAACCCATGTTCATACGGGCCTAGTCATTGAGAAACTTCATCTTTGAATCTGGGCAGTTGATCTCTTGTCTTTTTGCCATGATACATTGTCTCTCTTTCCATCTCGACAAATTTTAAACATCACCATTGATCTTATCTCATTGTGTATCACTGCTTCCCTTGGCCTTGGTTTATTCACAACAACAATGTGAAGAAATTCTATGATGCAATCATTTATCGCCACATGTCCTTTGTGCATACGTTTCACAAGCCAGTGCCTTCATCTACCACCTTCATTGGTCCCACCTGACACATGTCACATGCTCACTATAATATAGGGAAAAGACAAAGGACTCACCATATCCCAATGGGCTGGCGAGGAGGCTACCATTTTTCCATGGCTCATAGACCATATTCCACTAACATCCATTCATCGATCATCACTCAAAAGGCTTCCTTCATTTTGCTTGACAACAACAATGTGAAGCAGTAGAGCGATATCTTGCCATATTTCCTTAATGATGTCATGCTCCACTAGCAGATCTTGTCATTGTATTGGTCCCATTGGACACATGTCCTTAACCCACTATCCTACTTTGCTAAACCTAGACCCACCAAACATGCCACAAGCTAGTAGGCACCGTCCGATCTACTAAGTTTGATCGTTGTCTTTGATCAAACTTAATCGCTCATCACGGATAGTATTGGCCGATGTAAATACAAATTGTGATGCACACAACACATGTGATAGCCATTAGATCTTCAAACTCCAATATGCATCATTGGATTTTCATCACGGGCACACCACACATCAAGGTTAAGGTTTTGGTCACTAGAATGCAAACAATGATGTGAAGATTGTTGTGATGAGAACATTACTGGACTATCCCATAGTGCTAGGAAAGAGGGTCGTGACACAAATGACCCCGATTACTTGAGTGAAATATTAAAGAACCCTCAACCACCTATTCATAGATAATAACAAAATACAAATTATGTTCAACACCATGACTGTAAGCTTTAGGGTTTTACTATAAAACCCTAGTTCATATCAAGAGCATTAATAAAGAATTCTTGGGCATATTTGGCCTCTTCTGATCATGCGAACTAGACCAATTGAATTATCTTGAGAAACCCATGTCAAATCTATAGTCACAGTCCTCTACAAACCTCTAGAAGTGGCTTCTGCAACCTCATAGCAATATTGTATGACAACATTACAAATTTTTGAGCAACTTTGCAACAATTGCAAGATATGCTCCTTTCTCCATCAACCTTCACCAATTCTTCCTTAACCAAATCCATCTCATCTCTAATCTATTCTTTGACATCAATAACACCTTTGACATCAATGCCAACCAAATTTCCAACAATCTCCCCCTTTTTCATTAATGGAAAAACCAAATGCTCAAAAAGTACTGATACTAATTGATATTCCATTTCATGCTTTGAACCAATTAGACTTCCGGACTGCTCTATACCAAGTATGACATTTCTCTAATACCAATGGCAACTCCCCCTTAGACCATGCTCCATTTTATTTCCCTGCATAATTGATAATTTTCACTAACATCTCCCTTAGACCATGCTCCATTTTCTTTCCTTGCATAATTGAGCATTTGCAAAATTCTCCCTTAGACCATGCTCCATTTTCTTTCCTTGCACAATTGAGAATTTTCACTAACTTCTTTCGCTTTGAAATCAATGGAAAAGGGTCATCCTCAAGACTGGCACACTTTCTCCCCCTGTGAATATTCCTCCCCTTTAACAATAAATTCAAGGAGAAAAAGTGGATTCATGAATTTCTTACCATCAAGTGGTTAGAAATTTGTAAAATCATATTTACCTGACTTGATCTATCCTTTCATTTTCAGGGATGAAGGAAATATCTATGAAGCTCCCCCTGGATTCATGCCCTATCACTAAATTTTAGTTCAATATGAAGTGGGAGTAATTATTCCCAATTTTTTCCTCAGATATTCAAATGTTTCCTTGGGAAGAGGCTTGGTGAATATGTCTGCCACTTGATCTTTGGCTAGCACATATTCCATGGTGACTTCCTAATCTGCAACCTTCTCTCTGATGAAGTGATACTTAATTGATATGTGCTTTTTCCTAGAATGCATCATTGGATTCTTTGAGATGTCAACTACACTTGAGTTATCACAAAGAATGGAGATAGATTCACTATACTCAACCTTGATATATTTGAGTGTTTTCTTCATCCAGAGAACTTGAGTACAACATGATATAGCTGCTACATATTTTGCTTCTTCTATGGAAAGTGTAACTGATTCTTGTTTTTTTCTCATTCATGACACAAGTTTATTTCCCAAGAAAAATGCACCACCACTAGTGCTTCTCCTATCATTGGCACATCTAGCCCAATCGGCACCTATATAGTTTGTTAAAGTAAAATCTTTTCTTTTTGGGTACCATAGCCTATATTCAATAGTGCTTCTAATATATCTAAATATTATTTTCACTACATTGACATGATACTCTTTAGGTGCAGCCTGAAATCTTGGCACCATGCATACAACTTGCATTATATATAGCCTTGATGCAGTTAAGTAAAACAAGCTTCCAATCATTGACCTATACATAGTTTGATTAGCATCTGGGGATTCTTTGATTTTCTCAATTTATATCCAGTTATCGTTGGGGCACCAACCGGTCTACTATCCTCCATACCAAACTTCTTAAGCATTTCCTTAGCATACTTGGTTTGAGATATAAATATCCCATCCTCAATTTGTGCAATCTGTAAATGAAGGAAAAATGATAATTTTCCTAGCATTGACATCTCAAATTCATCTTGCATATGTGTATCAAATACTTTATACATCTTATCATTGCTACCTCCAAATATGATGTTATCTACATACACAACAACAATTATCATATGATCAACTTCTAATTTGAAGTACAGATTACTATCTGCATACCCCTTTTTGAATCCTTTTTGTTGCAGGTACTAGTCTAATCTTAAATACCATGCTCTAGGTGCTTTCTTTAGACCATACAATTCCTTCCTCAATCCTCATACATAATCTTCTTCTTCTAAAATTTGAAAACCTTCAGGTTGTTCAATGTAGACTTTGTCTATATTTCCATTTAGAAATGCAGATTTAACATCCATCTAATATACTTTAAATCCTTTATAGACTGAAAATGCAAGAAACAATCTTATTGCTTCTAATCTTTCAACTGGTGCAAAATTTTCTTCAAATTCAATGCCCTCAACTTATGCATACCAATCTTTTCTTATTCCTCACAACAACACCATCCTCGTTTAGCTTGTTTTTGAACACCCATTTAGTACCTATGACATTTTTTCTTAGGTGTCTAGGAACCAGTTCCCATGTTTTGTTCTTTTCAATTTTATTGAGCTCTTCCTCCATAGCTTTTATCCAAATTTCATCCTTGTTGGCTTCAGAATAACTTTTTGACTCGATTTGAGACAAGAGTACAAAAGTTACTCGTTCCTTGTTCTTTGCTAGCCTTCTCCTTTTCTGAACTTCATTTTTGTCCACAATAATCTGATTTGCAGGATGATCCTTTTGAACATATCTTGTAGGTGCCTTTTCATTTACTTCTTCTATAGGATCTTCTTCATTAGTAGTAGTTTCTTTTCCATCTTCTGATTCAACTTCAAGGTTATTTCAACTAGAATTATCATGGTTCATATTTTCATCAACCTTGAAATTGATTCTTTCCACAATCTTGTGCAACCTCTTTTTATAACACTTATAAGCTTTGCTTTGGGTGGAATATCCTAGAAATATTCCTTCATCATATCTAGAATCAAATCTTCCCAAGTTTTCATCTTCTCTCTTGATGTAGCATTTTCTACCAAATAGCTTGAAATACTTGATAGAGGTAGGTTTGTCATACCACAATTCATATGGAGTCTTACCACTATTTTCTCTTATTTGAGCTCTATTTTGAATATAGACGTCTTCTCTCCAAAATGTATCTACCAATTTGGCCTCATTTAAAATTTCTCTATCCATATCTTTAACCATTTTGTTCCATATTTCAACTACTCCATTTTGTTGTGGAGTTATTGGTGCAGAATATTGTCATTTGATTCCATGTTTTGCACAATATCTAACAAACTCACTTGATGTGAATTATCCTCCTCAATTTGATCTTAAGCACTTGATTCTACTTCTAGTCTCCTTCTCAACTAGGGTTATAAATATCTTGAACTTTTCAAATGCCTCAGACTTCTCCTTTAGAAAGATTACCCATGGCATTCTAGTACAGTCATCAATTAGCAGCATGAAGTATTTTTCACCTTTCAATCCTCTTTTCCTTGTGGGACCACACAAATCCGTGCGAACTAATTGCAACGATTTTGTAGTTGATTATTACTTTATTTGAAACTTAACCCTTGTTTTTTTTCCCTCCTGGCGTTCTTTGCAAATGATGTTTGCAAGCTTGATAATTTTAGGCATGTGTCTAACTAGTCCTCTTGAACTTACTTTTACCATATTGTCAAAGTTGGCATGCCCTAACCTCTTGTACCACAACCAACTCTCATCTATTTGTCTTATCAAAAAAATTTGGCCTTTTACTTCATAAAGATTATAAAGATTACTATCATTCCTCACTCCTTGTGCAATTTTCTTACCATTCTTTCTTATCTTACATCCCTTTGAATTGAATATAATCTTATATCCATTGTCACACATTTGGCTAACACTTAGAAGGTTATGTTTCAGACCTTCAACATATAGGAAATCTTTTGTACGATTCTTTCCATCTATGCTCAAGATTCCTTTTCCACAGATCTTCACAGCAGTATTATCACCCAAGCTATTTGATCCTTCTTTACATTTCTTAAGTTGGATGAATTTTCTTTTGTCTCCTATCATATGCTTGGAGCAGCCACTATCAATTACCCACAAATATTGTTTCTTTGCATGGAGTGTATTTTTTGTTGTTGGATGTTGTGGTTGTGTTGCTGATATGTGGTTGTCATTGATGTCAACACTAGTAGCATTAATATCCTTAAGACTGTATATGTCGAGGATATTGAGAAAATTATAATAAAATAAGTTCCAGGTTGTCTGTGAAGTAGTGAAGATCAGTATGATGAAAAGTTCAGTACCTTGATAGTGAGAAGTTGCAGATTAAAGGGTTTGTTTGCAAGCCTATCTAGTTTACCCACCAAAAGTTTTAGAGTTGTGCATGAAGATTTCAGCAATCTCTGAGTTTTTGTGTTCCGACAGTTATTATGTTACTGAAGCTGGTGTTCTTGGAAGAAGATAATGTTATTTCAGTAATATGAGTTGTTGCGTATGTTCCTATGGTGTTTTTGGATGTTTCTAGATCATGTTTTATTTTTGTTTCACATCCGCATTGATTGTTGTGCTTGTTATCCATGATTTTATCTTGCATGTTCATGTTTTTCATGTTCATGGTCGACAGGGTGATTATAGCGTGTTGTGGATCTTCGAGGAAAAATATTTGAAGGTGTTTTGTGTTCGAGGACATTTTTTTAGGTCTCTACTATGTTGTGGCCGACCTTGGTTGATTCGCATTAATAATCTTTATTATTTTGGGTCGATAGTTTGCATTCATTCTATCATTTTTTTCAAGCCAACATGAAGCAATGTAATTACTTGTTGTGGATATATATGAAATATTTTTTATCTCATTTGATGTGTGTATGATGTGAATTACGTGAGTGCTATGTGCAAAAAAAGATCAGATCATTCGAAGGCAGAGCAAAGTGTGATGAAGAGTGAAGAAAAGTGAAGAATTGTTCATGTGCTTAATCAGAACTGTAATAAGGAATTAGCAGATGCTACTCTCTCAGTTCAAATTCTTCAGATGGATTTAATTTGAATGTTTCTGTAAGACAACGAGTCTTCCTTTGTATCTGAGCAGTGAGCTCTAGGCAGTGTGCCTGAATGCATTTTCATTCCCATTTATTCTTCTTATACTTTTAACATAGTATGAACTTGTGGATTAACCTCCACCATGGTTTTTCCCCTAATAGGGTTTCCAAGCAAAAATCTTGGTGTTATGTGTATTTCTTATGTGTTGTTGATTTATGCTTTCATGGTTATTAATCAGATCTAAGAATAAGGGTTAACAAAGTTAATAAGTTTTAAATTCTATGACAACTGATTCCCCCCCCCCTCTTAGTTGTCTGCCCTTGTGTTTCCAAAAATTGATATCAGAGCAAGTTCCTTGGAAGAATTTTAACAACTTGAGGTGATCTGGGATGGTGACATATAAGAAGGATAGTCTGAGATTTTATGGAAAAAAATATTCTATGTGGAAGACTCGAATGGAGTTTCATATGAGATGCATTGGTGAATCTTACTAGAACATTACAAGTAATAGGTATGTTATTCCTCAAAGTGGTCCTACTACTACTACTGAGATTAGGGATTTTGAATACAATATCAGGGCTAAGGAAGCATTGTTGAGTGCTTTGACTGATTCTAAGATGACAAATGTTATGGATCTAAAGACTGCTTATGAGATCTGGAAAAAGTTGGAAATTTTGTATGAAGGTGATGCTAATGTGAAGATTGCTAAGCTACATAGTCTGAAAGGGAAATATGAACTATTGAAAATGGGCAATGATGAGAATATGACTACTTTCATGCAAAGATTGAATGAACTTGTGTGTGGTATTAGATGTGCTGGTGGACAGTTGGATGAATTAAAGATTGTTGCTAAAGTGCTTAGATCCTTGCGTGATGCATACAAAGTTAAAGCTATAGCTATTGATGAGCTCGGGACTGTGACAAATGTAACTAGAGATATGTTGATTGGTAAAATTACTGCTTTTGAGTTGAGTGAATTCGGTGATGCCCTTCCTAAGATAGAATCTTCATTCAAAGCTACTTCCTCCAGAAGAGACAAGCAAAGATATGATCCGGGTGAAAGTTCTTCTAGAAAGGTATTCAAGTATGAAGAATAAATGAGATAGATTGAAGAAGAAGAAAGAGAACTAAATGAGCTTGAAGCACTTACTGTCAAAAGAGAAGCCATAGGAGAAGGTAAGTATAAAGGAAATTTTTCTATTAATGTTTTTCCTACAATAAGATAGGTCATTTTGCATCAAGGTGTTCGGAAAGAGTCCCTAAGCCAAGATATAACAAGCCTAGATTTCAAAAGAAGTGTTATTATGCTACTGATCAAGGTGTGAAAGATGACGAATCTGATAAAGAGAATGTAAGTGAAGATGAGTTTGTGTTTATTGCTCTCAAGGAAAATAAACGTGTTTCTACTAAATCTGCTAGTTGTACAAATGTGGAGAAATCCCTAGCTGCTCGAGTTGAAGAAAAGGATGAATGGGTAATTGACAGTGGATGTTCACATCACATGATAGGTGATAAAAGAAAATTTGTGAGCCTGGAAAAGTATGATGGTGGTGTTGTAAGATTTGGTGATAACAATGGTGGTATAATCTGTGGCAGAGGATGTATTTCTTTTGGTGGTAAGCATAATACTGATGATGTTCTTTATGTTGAAGGTTTGAAGCATAATATTTTGAGTGTTGGACAGATGGTTGATAAGGGATACAATATTCAATTCAAGGATGGAAAGTGTAGAATATTGGGAAGTTCTGGAAATGTGATTGCTTCAGGTACAAAAACAAAAGGTAAAAAAATTCACCTAAATGCTACTAGTAAAAGTTGTCTGATTGCTCAAGTTGATGAAAGTTGGTTGTGGCATAGGAGAATGTGTCATGTAAACTTTGACAATATTATCAAGATAAGTTCTACTCAGGCAGTGAGAGATCTTCCTAAGTTGGTAAAGCCTACTAATGTCATATGCAAGGAATGTTAGTTAGGAAAGCAAACTAGAATTTCATTTTGGAGCAAACAACATTGTTCAAATGAATTGTTGGAGCTTGTGCATATTGACTTGTGTGGTCTTGCTAGAATCAAAAGTTTGCAAGGTTATAGGTATTTCATGTTTCTTATTGATGATTATTCTAGGATGATGTGGGTCACTTTCTTAAGGGAGAAATCTGAAGCTCTAGAGAAGTTCAAGATCTTGAAGGCTATGGTTGAGACAGAGACTAGTCTAAAGATTAAGTGTCTAAGATCACATAGAGGTGGTGAATTCACTTCTGCTGAGTTTAATTCTTTCTATGAAGAACATGGGATAAATAGACAATTATCTACACTGCAGACCCCTTAGCAAAATGGAGTTGTGGAAAGGAAGTACAGGACAGTTCAAGATGTTGCTAGAACTATGATGTTGGAATGAAATGTTCCTCATATCTATTGGAGAGAAGTTGTGAGTACTTTTTTTTATATCCTCAATCAGGTACAAATCAAAGGTGATACTAGTAAGACCCCTTTTGAGCTATGGTTTGGTCATAAGCCTACTATTAGATATTTCAAAATCTTTTGGAGTAAATGCTACATCAGAAGAGATGAAGGAATATTTCTTGGTTATTCTACTAAGAGCAAGGCCTACTGGTGCTACAACAAGAGATTGAAGAAAATGGTTGAAAGTGAAAATGTTAAGGTTGATGAAGACATTACTAGACCATCCAGAACCCGTGGATATGATTCTTATGATCAAAATGATAGTACAAATAAATTTCAGACCTCAAATCAAGTTCAAATCATTCTGATGAATTAAGAAGATTGAGAAGAAGGAGAAACTAGTGAAAGTGCAAAAGAGAGATCACAAGAGCCTAAAATTCAAGAACAACCTAAGACTCCAAGGTATGTGAGATTAAATCATTTAGAAAATCAGATTACAGGTGATAAGAACAAAGGTGTCCAAACTAGGAGAAGAATTGCAGAAGAATACTATTTGATATCAAAGACTAGGCCAAGTAATGTAAATGAAGCATGCAAAGATGAACATTGGATTGAAGCAATGAAAGAAGAACTACAGCAAATTGAGAAGAATAATACATGGAATCTTGTTCCTAGACCTAAGGATGAAAATGTAATTGGAACTACATAGGTCTTTAGAAAAAAACTGAATGAGCAAGGTGAAGTTATCAGAAACAAAGAAAGATTGGTATGTAAAGGATATTCTCAAATGGAAGGAATTGACTTTGAAGAGACTTTTTCTCTTGTTGCTAGAATTGAAGCTATGAGACTATTTATTGATTATCTTTCTTACAAAAACTACAAGGTTTATCAAATGGATGTCAAGTCACCATTTCTAAATGGTGAATTGGAAGAAGAAGTGTACATTGAGCAACCTGATGAATTTCAATTGACTGATCAGGGAGATATGGTGTGTTGGTTAAAGAAAGCATTGTATGGACTCAAGCAAGCCCCCAAAGCCTGGTATACCAGATTGGACAAGTATTTTCTGAAGCTTGGATTTAAAAAAGGTATTATTTATAGTAATATGTATTTCAAGATTGATGATGATAAAGATTTGTTTGTGGAAGTCTTTGTTGATGATATCATTTTTGGAGGAGATGATGGTTTTTGCATGAAGTTTGCTAATGAGATGCATGAGTTTGAGATGTCAATGATCAGTTAGATAAAGGGATCTTTATATCTCAGTCCAAATATGTGAAAGAATTACTAAAGAATTTTGGTATGGAAGAATCAAATCCAGTCGATACACCCATGGTGATCGGATGTACGTTGACAACAAATGATGATTCTCTAAAGGAAAATCAGACTAGATATAGATCAATGATTAGTGGATTGATTTATTTGACTCAAACTAGACCTGATATCATGAATGTTGTATGTATTGTGGCAAGATTTCAAGCCGATCCTAAGTAATCTCATGTGACTGCTATAAAAAAAAAATTCAGATACTTGAAGGGAATAGTTGATTTTGGCCTGTGGTATCCTAAAGATGATGATCTTACTTTAAGTGCCTTTACTGATGCTGATTGGGTACAAGATGTGAATGGAAAGAAAATTACCAGTGGTGGCATATTTTTCTTGGGAAAGAAGTTGATTTCATGGTTAATTAAAAAGTAGAATGTCATTTCTTTGTCTACTACAAAGGCAGAATACATTGTTACTGCTAACAATTGTACTCAAGTATTATGGATGAAGTAGATGTTGAAAGATATTAGAGTTTTGTATGATGAACCTATTGATATATTATGCGATAATTCAAGTGCAATTAACATTTCTAAGAATTCGGTATTGTATTCAAAGACCAAGCATATATCTATCAAATACCACTTTTTGAGAGACAAGGTGAGTGATAAGGAAGTCAGACTAGAGTATGTGCCTACTAAGGAACATATTACAAACATCTTTACTAAGCCATTACTTAAGGATACTTTTGAGTATCTCAAAGAGAATTTAGGGGTGATTACCCCTCCTAATCAAAACTAAGATGCAAGACATTGCATCAGTTCGAGCATTTCACAGTCATATCTTGATTTGGATTGATGTTGTGTGGCTGCTACTCAGGGGGAGTAGTCAGAAGATTCAGATATGTGGTTTAGATCTTGTGTATCTTTTTCATTGATGTCAAAGGGGGAGAAGAATAATGTGAAAAAAAAAAGTTGGAAGAAGTCACTGGAGAAGAGTCAGAACCTAAGAGGGAGTAAGTGTTGAAGTTAGTTGCGTTGATGGTGTTTTTCACATCATGTGTTTCCATCACTGCCAAAGGGGGAGATTGTTGGATGTTGTGGTTGTCATTGATGTCAACACTATTAGCATTAATGTCTTTAAGATTGTATATGTCGAGGATATTGAGAAAATTGTAATAAAATAAGTTGCAGGTTGTCTATGAAGCAGTGAATATCAGTATGATGGAAAGTTCAGTACGTTGACGATGAGAAGTTGTAGATTAAAGGGTTTTTTTGCAAGCCTATCTAGTTTACCCACTAAAATTTTTAGAGGTGTTCGTGAAGATTTGAGCAACCTATGAGTTTCTATGTTCTGACAGTTATTCTATTACTAAAGTTGGTGTTCTTGGAAGAAGATAATGTGATTCTAGTAATCCAAGTTGTTGTGTATGTTCCTATGGTGTTTCTGGATGTTTCTAGATCATGTTCTATCTATGTTGCACGTCTGCATTGATCATTGTTCTCACAATCCATGGTTTTCTCTTGCATGTTCATGTTTTTCATGTTCATTACCAACAGGGTGATTATAGCGTGTTGTGGATCTTCGAGGAAAAATATTTGAAGGTGTTTTGTGTTTGAGGACATTGTCTTGGGTCTCTAATATGTTGTGGCCGACCTTGGTTGATTCACATTAATAATATTTATTGTTTTGGACTGACAGTTTGCATTCATTCTATTATTTTGTTCAAGCTAGCATGAAGCAATGTAATTACTTGTTGCAGATATATATGAGCGATTTTTTATCTCATTTGATGTGTGTATGATGTGAATTATGTGAGTGCTATGTGTGAATAAAGATCAGATCATTCAAAGTCAAAGCAGAGTGTGACAAAGAGTGAAGAAAAGTGAAGAAGTGTTCATGTGCTTAGCCGACACTATAATCAGGCATTAGCAGATGCTACTCTCTCAGTTCAAATTCTTTAGATGGATTTAATCTGAATGTTTCTTTAAGATAGTGAATCTTCCTTTGTATCTAAGTAGTGAGCTATAGGTAGTGTTTTTGAATGCATGTGCATTCCCATTTATTCTTCTTATACTTTTAACAGATTATAAACTTGTGGATTAACCTCCACCGTGGTTTTTCCCCTAACATGGTTTCCACACAAAAATCTTGGTGTTATGTGTATTTTTGATATGTTGTTGATTTATGCTTTCATGGTTATTAATCAGATCTAAGAATAAGGGTTAACAAATTTAATAAGTTTAAAATTTTGTGACAACTGATTCACACCCCCCCGCCCTCTTAGTTGTTTTCCCTTGTGTTTCCAGCATGTGCAATCATGGATTGTTTAGGATTTTGTTCTTTCTCATTCCACACCTTCTTAGGCTTCTTTTCAACCTTCTCTCCCTCTTTCTTAGAAACCTTAGATTCCTTTGTTCATTTTGGGAGGTGTATTTTTATCCTTCTCAGATTGAACATTTGGTCTTATGAATTTTGTTCTACAATTTCTAGTTATATGACCAAAATTATTACAATAATAACACACCACATTCATGTCCGTTAAAGGAGAAAATGGATTTTTCTTACAAAATTTGTACTCCTTTTAGGAACTATTATGCATTCTCTAGCCCTATGACCGAATTTATTATAATTATAGCAATACCCATAGAAGTATGAAGAGTACCTAGTCATAGCATTTCCTTGAACTGAATGAGGGGGTCTTCTTTGTCTTTACTTCCTTAGATATCTCACCCTTATGAATAAATCAACATCATTTCTTCTTGCATTCCACTTCTTCTAGTGGTTAGGAGCTGATTGGATATTCTTCTTGTCTGCAACCGGCTTCTTTTCTTCAACAAATTTTTTCACCTCAACGGACTCCTTCTCCTCTCCAAAGACATCTTCCTTGCATGATTTCTCACCATCTAAAGCAGAATTTTCTTCTACTCTAAATCTTTCATAATTTTTTTTAGAAGTGTTGATAAAGGAATTCTTTCCTTTCTCTAGCCCTAAACCTGATTTCTCTTTGTTAGTAGGCTTTTGTGAACTCAATAATCCATCAAGGATCTTTGAGCCCCCCTTTAGCTTCAAGCCTTTTTCAAACTTCTCTCTGGCTTTCTTCAACTCTTTTCTTAAGGAAACTACTTCTTCCTCAAGCTTCATACATTTGTCCACTTCATATTCTAATTTGGATTTTACCACTTCTTCAATTCTTTTGGCTTCCTCCACTTGAAGTTTCATACTCACTACCATCTGATTGGATTCCTCAAGATCTTTAATTAACTTATCATTCTCCTTTAAAAATTTATTCTTCTTTTCCAGGTCTTCAACATCATCTCTTAAATTATCAATTTCTTTTAGGGTGCCAGGATGAGTTCTCCCTCAAGATCTATTTCAGTTTCCTCTTCACCAAGATTTTTACCCATACCATGCTTTTGTTTTGTAGATTATTTGGTCATGAACAAAAATTATTCCTCTTCTTCCTTCATTACAAAATCACAGTCTTGTTCACCATCTAAACTATCACTAGCATTAGATGAGTCACTCTCCCCTTGAATGTATAATCTCTTTTTCTTCTTTCAAAAACTCTTCTTCTTAGGATAGTAGGGTTTCTTCACTTTACTATCTCCTTCTTGTTCAGATTCATCCTTCTTACTGTAGGGGAATTTAGAAGTAAAGTGTCCTATTTTACCACAGTCAAAGCACTTGAAAGGTAACTTACCTTTATACTTGTCGGATCCTCTCCTTAGTCTTCTAATAAATTTTTCTTATTCCTCATTAGTCTCTTCATGTTCTAATGTAGAGACAACTTCCTTATCTCTCTTGGGTGCTTCAGTCTTATCTTTATTTTCAACCTTGAATGCATCTTCTCTTTTGGATGGCTCTCCATTTTCCATTCTCATTTCATATGCAATGAATATGCCATGTAGTTCATCAATAGTGATTTTATCCAATTCTCTTGCTTCTTCTATTGTTGATATCTTGGAGTCATATCTGGATGGCATAGACCTTAAGACTTTTTGCACAATGAATGATTCCTTAACTTCTTCTCTAAATCCTCTAATAGAATTCATTGTTTCATCAACCTTGAGTAGATAGTCTACAATATTTTCCTTTTCATTCATCTGAAGACTTTCAAACATGGCCCTGAGAATTTGCAACTTTGCTAATTTTACCTTATCATCTCCTTCATAGATTCTTTTCAATTTCTCCTAAGCATCATGTGCCATTTTACAATGCATAACTTTTACAAACACTGATCTAGACAAACCATAGAGAATGGCATGATTTTCTTTTTCATTATTTTCATAATCCTTCTTCCTTTTAGCATTAGTAGGAGCTATGGTCGGTGGTGTATATTCATTCATAGTTGGCATCCACACATCAAACCCTAAAGATCCCAAATATGTCTACATCATAATATTCCAAAAAAAATAATCGAATCCATCAAATCAAGGTGCCTTGTTTGTACAAGAACCCTCTTGACTGGCCATTTTTTTCACTTTTCCAAGATCTACCTGAGCTGATTAAGCTTCTCTTAGGGAACCAAGGCTTTGATGCCAATTATTGGAACAAAACAATCTACTGAGAGGGGGGTGAATCAATAGATCTATTAAAATTTCTCTTTTAGCCTACTACGTAGATTAATTCCTTTTATAATTTTATGTGTAGATTAAAGATAAATATACAAAAGCACATACATACACAAAAACATCACACAACACAGAATATACTTGGAAAACCCAAGATGGGAAAAACCATAGTGAGAAATGTTGCTAGGTTCTACTGTCATAATCCATTCTCACAATCAAAAATTTTATATTACAATATTTAAGGGAACCAACCCTAAGGAGACACCAATCCCCTAGTTTTAGTAGTGCCCACTCCCAGGAAGCACCCACTCCCTAATCTGATCACCAACACAGATACCTGATGGCACCAACTAATCAGATTTACAACACAAGATAATACAATTATATTACAATTCAGTTGTAACTTATTTTACAACTACTCAACACTTTGTCGTACTCTCTCTACTTCAGCCTTCTTCTCTACACCTCTTTCTTGTCTACACATTTGAATGTTAACCCTGATAAAGATCTCTGATTTTTGTTTCGGTTCTACTCATTTAGAATTAGTGCATTCTCTATCTACAACTTGGTTCTCTCATGCACTCACTACTGCATCATGCACACCTCTACTCATTGACAATTTTTTTATTGTGTTCATTTTCTTATCTCCACCGACCTACATTTTTTGACTCGATCCTTGCACCACCATCCAACACATCTAGAAGCTTCTATTAGTGTTTTCCCAATATCTTCTTTAGGAATCTACTTGTTCATTGAGCCACACACCATCAAAAAAATCTGGTTCATTGAAATTTACTAAGTATGGTGATTTGCAAAACCCTAACCCTGATATGCATTAAATGCATTTCCTTGTTTTATCAATCTAATTTTGATCTTTGTCTCCTTGGCAATCTATGTCATTGCCCTGCAACTCAAATCTTCAGTCAACTAATCGTAGGAGTAGGTAGATCATTTAATTTTATCATCTATGCCAGTTACCAGTTGAAACCTACGTTCATATGGGCCTATCCATTGAGAAACTTCATTTTTGAATATGGGTCATTGATATCCTATCTTCATGCCATGATCCATTGTCTCTCTTTCCATCTCAAAAAATTTAAAATATCACTGTTGATCTCATCTCATTGCGTATTGTTGCTTCCCTTGGCACTGGCTTATTCACAACAATGATGTGAATAAAATTTGTGATGCAATCATTTATTGCCACATGTCCTCTATGCATACATGTCACAAGCCACTACATTCATCTATTACCTTCGCTGGTCCCACCTGACACATGTCATACACACACTATACCATAGGGGAAAAACAAGGGAGCCATCATATCCTAGCAGGCTAGCGAGGAGGCTAACATCTATCCACGACTCACATCATATTCCACTAACATCCATTCATCGCTCATCACTCAAAGGCTTCCTTCATTCTTCTTCACAACAATGATGTGAAGCAACAGATTGATATCCTGCCATGTTTCCTTCATGATGTCATGCTCCACTAGAATATCATGTCATTGTATTGGTCCCACTAGACACGTGTCCTTACCTCGCTATCCCATTGGGCTAAACTCATACCCACCAAACATAACACGAGTTGGCGGGCACCGTCCGATCTATAAAATACAAATTGTGTGATAGCCATTAGATCTTCAACCTCCAATGTGCACCATTTTTTTTTCATTGTGGGAACACCACACATCACGGTTAAGATTTTGGTCACTAAAATGCAAACACCGATGTGAAGACTATTGTGATGAGCACATTACATGACAAACCCATAGTGCTAGGAAAGAGGGCCAGCCACACAAATGACCCCGGTGACTTGAGTGACAAGTTAAACAACCCTCAAATGCCTATTCACATTGAATGACAAAATACAAATTCCATTCAACACCATGACAGTAAGCTTTATGGTTTTATTGTAAAACCCTAGTTTAGATTGAGAGCATTAATAAAGCATTCCTAAGCATATTTGGCCTCTTCTGATCATGCAGACTAGACCAATCAACTTCTCTTGAGAAACCCATGTCAAATCTACAATCAGATTCCTCTGCAAACCTCTAGAAGTGACTTTTGCAACCTCATAGAAATATTGCATGACAACATTGCAACTTTTTGAGGAACTTTGCAACAATTTCAAAACATGCTCCTTTCTCCATCAACCTTCACTTATTCTTCTGAAATGAGATCCATGTCATCTCTTATCTCTTCTTTGACATCAATGAAAACCAAATTGCCAATAATTGATAAAGGAAAGTAATTTACCAATGTAAACCTAATCCCATTGTGGTGTTGGTGCTAAATTGACGTGGAATGTCAGCCCTTTCCCAATCCCGTTAATTGAAACAAGCTTTTGATGATGCTCCAATGGAGAAAATGCCTAAAAGGATGATAAATTTCTAGTGCTCTTAAGAAATTATCTAAACTCTTATATAGTCTAATTGCTCTAAATGAATGTGGATGAATTTCCCATGAAATAGAGTCTATTTATAGGAATTTTAAGTAAATCAATGTATGCAAATTGATGAGAAGAATTGGCATGGTTCAAGGATTGAAGCCATGGAGGAGATTGAATAATCACATGGATTGATGAAATTAATCAAGGGTGGAAATTGATTTGAAGAAACACAAATCCTAAAATTCAGGAGGAATGTGCAAGATATTTCCATTTAAGAGGGAAATTATTTGTGATGGAACCCTCAAAATTTTATGTTCCATTATCTTGAAACTACGTTTGGCTACCTCAAAGGCCTTGTTCTTTCCCAGTGGTTAAGGTTTATGTCACAAGGGTTTAAGGTTTATCAAGCCTTTATATTTGAAATAGAAAACCTTATTCATTTTGCCTTTCATTCTATTATCTCATTAACCTATTGTGGTCAGTTTTCGGTCTTTTAAAAATAACTTGAGTCTTTAATATCCATGTGTTAACCAGTCCCTTATGTCTAGGGTTATTGTCACACTGATCACATTGAAATATTTCCCTCATGATGTTATTTTCCTATGGTTGAGGTTGACAATTATTTTTCATTTATCCTAAGTCTTTGTCTTGGGTTTATCTTATGTCATTGGCATTTCCTTTCCCTAGTGTGTCCCCCTTTCAAAGCAAGTTTTGAGCACATGCAAAATATTGCCACTTAGGTCCTTTCTTACCATGCAATTCGTCACCTATTATGCTTAGCTCATTAACTGCTTGCTTCATATTAGTGATGGCTTATATTTCATTACATTATTGCCTCACTTCGCATCATAGGTTGCATTGGAATCCTCATCTTTAAATCAGCGATGAGCAATGTAATCAAAATAATTTGTATTGACCATTCATCGCCCATCGCTAGTTGTTGATTGTCTTTCATTTCCTAATTAGCGATGAGAGATGGAGTTATCCTCCCCATCGCCTAAAACCTTTGCATCGTTGATTCATCCTTGCTTACTACCAAGTAGCAATTTCCGCTATGACCATTGATCTTAATTCAAAGAAGACATGGCAATATCTTATTTCATCACTAAACTTTTCACATCGTTGTTATGTTTCAACCGTTGAAAGGTAGATTAGTGATGATAGATGTGAAGGTTGTGATAGCTTTTCATCACTGAGTCCTAAGGTATCATAGATTCATTTACAAGGGTGAAACACCAAACAACGATGGGCGATAAAGGAAGTGACAACATTTGTTAAAGCAACAACGTGGAAACTTCTAAGGGCATTGTTGGGTAGGGTTCCATCACTGATTAATGTAGGCTGCCAAAAGCAAGGAGTAAAGCATGAAGATCATGGAGAACCGTTGATGCTATTTTAAATCAAATTCAATCAATGGCTAAAATTCAAATGACAAAGGTTGATTGTCAAAATCTCTTCACTTCACTAGTGTGAGTAGTCTTTCACCATTTCTGGTGAATTTGATCATTGTTGAACCATAAAGGAGGAAATTGATTCATTTTTTCACCATTTGTACAAAATTTTGAAATTAGAAAGAGAAGAAAGGAGTCTGGTCGAGCAAAATTCAGAAGGAAAAAACTGAAAAGGGTTTCCCGGGTAAGTAAAAATCACTCTATCTTGTAAGAATTTGATTAAAGAAAGGCTAGTCGAGGAATTGGTGATTTGAGTGACATTAAATTGAAAGATTAGGGTTATACTTTAGTGTTTCTCCATCTTGTGAAGGAATTATTTAGGGTTTAGTCTTACCCGACAGTGTGTAGAAACATTTTCATTTGTATTCTATAGTTTTAATTTCCTATAATTTTGTGATCCAAAAGCCCTATTTTTATCCTAAGTTGTAAACCCTAGTCTCTTGAAAATAAATTTCCAAAATGAGCCAACCTAGTGAATCTTCAAAATCAAAAGCTAAACCAAAATACAAAAGGACTAAGGTTGCAAAACCAAAGCCGGTGGCTTCTAAGAAGGAAAATTAAAAAAAAGGGTGAGAAGAGAGATTTTTCTCGGTTCATGGAGGGAAGTGCTTAAGAAACGTCTGCATCAAGGAGGAAAATTGGAAAGATACCTATCAAAGAAGGGCTCATGACTAGCCAATTGATAGATTTGGTAGCTGGGATAAGTGAAGTTGTATTTCCATAAACTGGATTGGAGCTATTTTCTATGCTTTTAATACGAGATTTGCAAAGCGTCTATCTAGGCACTTATGGGAGTTTGATCTTGGTAAACTTGTGGTTCCTAATGTGTTTTTGGAGTTTGATTTAATGCTAGAGATTTCCAAAAATTATCACCGAGATGACAGGATTATTAAAATTATACATGGATTCCCACTGGTAGACATTTCTAGAAGTCGAATAGTGGAGATCTTTAAATTGAATCATGTTGCCACTGTTAATATTGTTTTTTATGAATTTTTCCAAGAATATGAAAAAAACCAATATGGATACAGGAGACATGTGATGCCTAGGCATAGGAGACAAGACTGAGGGATGAAGGGCACGTGGTTTAGGGAAAAGGATGTTGATCCCTTTGAGTGTGATGAATTCGAAGAATCCTTCAGGAATACCTACTATTGTCTATGCCAATTCTTGGGCAAAAAAATTGATCTAAGAATGAGCGTTTCCATTATGGTAATGATAATTGATATACAAAATAGGATTTCAAATAGGGGGTTTGATTATGCAACTTACCTTGAAAATGAGATACATAAGGAGATGATGGAGTTGAAGGAGGAGAAGTGCCCTCTAGGTTTCAAACACTATTCTTTGTTAATGCACATGATCTTGTGGATGGGTCGTGAGGCACAGAAAATTTTTATGAGATTGAGAGAATTGATGAAGAATGAAATGAATTACCTATACAAATGTGGATGCACGTATTGGACTAGAAGTTCCCTGATTCTAATTATCTATCATTTTGTAATGGTTTCAAATTTGGTGTCATGGAAAGTCTACGCATGAAGCCTATCTATAGGATTTCTAGAGTTATCAAGGAGATCCTACGACCTAAGGAATTCAATGAAAACACCAAAGAGGATCACAATTGGGGTGACTAGTTTTTGCATTCTAATTATACTTCTATCAGAGTCTATGGTGCAAGGGTTCCACCCCATTGTCTGCCCCTATATGTTTCTGACTGATTGGTATTCATGGATATAATATGGCAGCTAGATGGTATGGACAAAGAACACTTCAGAGATGCTAAGAAAGCATATGTCATAGCCTCACAGTGTTCATTTGGTTATTTTATTGCCACTATTAAGGAAGGATATGATAAGTTTGGTATCATGTTGAGTAACCTTAGGATGCCATTGGACGACTTGAGATATTTTGACCCGAAGGGGTTTGTGGATATGACAAGAAATAATAAAGGTGGATCTAGATTTTCACATCATTTCCTCTATACTGATGATGTGATTAGAAACTTACCTTCTTATGTTGCAGTAGTGAGAAGGAAGAAAGAATGGAAAAACATATGTAGCCTTGAGGAGAAAATCATGAAGAAGAATCCATTTTATGTAAGCCCTTATGATGAGATCAAAGATCTCTTAAAGAAAGCTATGCTTAAGATAGAAGAGT
Source organism: Sequoiadendron giganteum (assembly GCA_007115665.2). NCBI lineage: Eukaryota > Viridiplantae > Streptophyta > Pinopsida > Cupressales > Cupressaceae > Sequoiadendron > Sequoiadendron giganteum. The sequence goes on along the minus strand of CM021107.1, from coordinate 2,973,552 downwards.
ATCAAAATGGTGATTTCCAAGAAAAGGTTAAGAAAGCAGAGAGGTAAGTAATGGTGATTATGGAGCAGAAAGAAGAACACATGAGAAGTCCCCCACCTCACTTAGAAGCTCAAGGTACTCAAGAACAACCCTTGGAAATAGGTGAAGGTCTGGTGACCAGCCCATTGGTTGAGTATTCAGTAATAGAGCATGTTGGAGAGGAATGATTTGTCGAGCATATGCCTAGTGAGAAGGAGGTGGAATAGAGATTCCCCTCCCCTAAAATAAGATATTCTTTTGAACCCTATATTTTGAAGAGTAGAATTGTTAAATGGGAATATGATGAGGATGTCGATGATGATGTTAGGGTGAAGGCATGAAAAGAATTTACTTCAAATGACTCTTTTGTTAAAACCAAAGAATTTCAGGAATTTTTTATTTAGATCAAGAGTGGGGACATAAAGAAAAGGATTGGATAAGTAAAAGCTAGTGTGGACTCCTCATTACAAGAGGAGGTGGAGAAGAAAGAAGAGGAAAAGATCACAAATGAAATTGCAGTAATTACTCTAGTTGAGGCTAGGAAACATGTCAAGGAAAGTGGCATAATGTTATTACCTGGATGGGATCTAGCATCATCCATTGCATTAGATGCAATCAAGAATGATCCTAGAGATCACTTATTAGAGGAACATTTTGACAATGAGGTGTTTGGATCAAGCTTCAGTCCCAAGTTGCACACGTTTTCCATTTGGTTAGTGGCACCTAATACAAGGAAACATGAGGGTGTCAAGTTAGTAGAGGAACTTCTTGACACTGTTGTGATAAAAAGAGCAACAAAAATCTCTCCCACCTAGGCCACACAATTGGTAGTCCATGCTGCAATGTTGAGTGCAGATACTGCACAAATATCTCAAGGGAGATATGAATTTTTTTTGGATAGGTACAACACTCTCCTTGATGAGTATAATAAGATGAAGGCCACTGCAAAAGAAGGCTCATCATAAGGGGATTTTCCATCTACATCTTCCTCTAAGTTGGCATCACAAGGAAGGGAGACCCTATCATTGAAAATTAGTAGGCTAAAAGAAGAACTAAAGATGGAAAAGGAAAATGTGAAAAAGGTCAAGGAGGAGACATCAAAGGTTGCAAAGGGAATATTTGAGAATGTCTTAGGCAATAAGGTCTCCAAGCTTGTGTACAAATCAAAAAAAAATGGCAAGTGTATAAGAGTATTCATGAGGCCCACAAAAGGTATATTCAAGTTTAGAGTGCTTTCCAAAATTATTGGAGCAAGTGGAGTGCAAGAGTTGGTGCCCTCAAGGAGATGATGCCAAGTATGAAGGATGGTCCCAAGGCTCCTACAAAAATACCAGAGTTGATAAAGGAAGTTGATATATTGGGGGAGATTTCAACATTTCATGGTAAGCTAAGTGTGTAGCTCCAAGCTAAGTTGAAGATGTTCAAAGATATGGAGGAATGTGGAATGCTTAAAATTTTGAAAGAAGAAAGAGAGCATAAAGATTTTAACACATGGAAGGAAGAGATAGAAAGTATACTCCCCATTGCCAAAGAAGATGTCAGTCTTAGTGATTATATAATATTGAATACTTTTTTGGATGATTTAACAAGGGTGGAGGTAAATATAGATGTATTTGTTAAAGAGGCCAAAATATTGATAATTCTAGGTATAATTTGCATAATTCTAAAGTGAAAAATTATTAGATACTCAATGGCCCACCGAGGAGTATAATACATGACCTAGAAATTTTACAAATTAAGCCTTGGTTAAAGTATTGAAAAAATTATCTCCTCTCGATCTAAAATATGATGATATTGATGTTGATGTGGAAAGTGCAGTGGTCTTTCCTCTTTTTAATATTTTTTATAGCCTAAGATTTTGGAGCTTGTGGATAGAATGCTACAATGACTAAATGATGCATTTTTGGAAGGAGGGACAAATATTCATCGACAAATTTAAATAGTTTTGTCCCATGTGAATTTTTCCCTCCCTCGATTTGTAAATGTAATTGCATTGGAGAATATGTTTTGTAGCGATCAAATGAGAATATGACATGTGTGCATTATAGCTCGAAGCTTGTTTTTGCTCCTTCATTTCTATAAGAAGGAATTCACAGCCAGATGTAGTGTTTTTTAATTGATCTTAGGAGAAATACTTTTGTAAAAGAAAATTCCAAAGTTTTGTCTTAGGTTTTAAGTCTTTTTATATGCAATTTTAATTTTCGATAACAGTACTAGAATTTGAATATAGAAGATGGTGCAAATTCAAAGCCATTTCTCTCCTAGTGTATTCATTATATGAGTTATTAATAAAATGATCAAGGGTTATTTTGTTGATCTTAATTTTGTTCCAATGAATTTATGGTTTTATCTTTTTTTTAATTCAAATAATTAATTAAATTGCTTAGATGACTTGCCATAAGCACATGTAATTTGAGTATCAGGATATGTTAAGGAGTTCTGGTTTAGGATATTAAGGTATAATGTTGTAATGCAGTACTATAGAGGCTTTATGATGCTAAGTATTAAGTTGTTATCAAATTATATTTGTGTTGAGGTTGACTCCCTTCCCAAGATTAAGGCATTGGTCTGATTTTTGTGTTTATGATGCATTTTTTTATCATTCATCAGCGATATAAATTTGTAATTGAACTTTCTATTGATTTGTAATTGTTAATGTTTCATGTCAAGTTAATCATTCTCTACTCTAGATGTCTAAATGTGTAAAGAATCTGCCAAATTCTTGAAGGATTTCATCTATTGAGCTTAAGTTATGAGAATGCATCTATTATTTGCAATGTACTTGATTATTAAGTGCATGAATTTATAGGTACATTGTGGGATCACCCTCTTAGGTTTTGTAGATCCCAAAGAGTAGGAGTAAAGCATTGTTTCTTTCGCTCATTCATTGGCCAATCCCTTCAATTAGCTAACCATTGGAAGATGGAAATTTCATAGGATATATTGTGAGATCAGCTTGGTTCTTGAAAAATAACCAATAAGTAGCTTCTCTAAGGTTCCCTTTTTGAAGGTCTTTTTCTACAATCCTAATGAAGGCATAGCTTTACTACCTTTCACTAAAGTTGAATCCTCTACCTCTAGCATCAGTATAGAATTATGCATTGCTAAAACTACTACCAAATCTAGACCGCTGCTAGGCTCTAACACATCATATACCACCTGAGCTTGGTTTGTAACCATTTAATACTTAGAGTGCTCAAGCCCCTGACTATTTAGGTTAACATATTCCTTTGTAGCCATCTGCACATTTCCTACCAAGGATGACCCTAGGAGAGTACTTCTTGGGTTCCCATTCAATATATCTAGATCCTACAAGGCCTCGAAGGAGTTATAGACCTCATCCCCCTATATTTATTTGAGAGAGGACTTCCATCAACTTTCTTTTTTGTGAGGATTTACAAGAATAAATCCTTTTTTATCTATTTCACCTTCTGACACCAATGGTTTCCCTTTATCCTTCATTTTCTTAACCTGAGATGGAGCTTTAGCTATATCACTAATGGTTGGCCTACCCAAAAGGATAACCTTAGGACATTTCCTTTGTAGATGCCTATACTCATGAAAAATCTAATACCAAAATGGAAGGGATTCATAATAAAGCTATTGGATCCACAGAGTGTCTCCAACCCAAATCTCCAAAGAATCTAGCAAAAGATTATTCAAATAGATCTCAATACAAATACAAGCATAAGAAATTACCTTCTTATCCAATGTTTATTGTGATGGGCCAACTGACTTTCCTAGTAGTAAGGTAATCATATGCAAGCTATCATTTCTCCAAAATTCTAACAGAAGCCATGGTATTCAAACCCAAACTAGAACCTTCAACAGAAGATCCTCAAAAGGATTAAACTCAATATTTCAAGGTTTAATAAATAGGCCCACTTGGTTATAAAAATAGGGCCTCCCTCGTAGGCATTTTCACGGTCTGCCAAGAAAGAAAACATCATAATGAAGTAATTGTTCACAGCCAACATCACCTCCATATCACCTTTTGGGTTCCACATGCAGTGAGTCCATGAGTCAAAGAAAGGAAGTGAGACCCAAGTCCCCATAAACTTGTTGAAATGCACAAGATAACTAAGAGGGGGGGTGAATCAGTTGTATCAAATTAATTTACTTTTAACCTTAATCAATTCCACTTTAACTTAAATCTATTATTAAGTGTAAACATGAAATGTGGATAACAAAAAGAAAAAACCAGAGACACTATATTTATGTGGAAAACCCAATGAGGGAAAAACATAGTGAGGATTAGCTCACAATATAGTAATAATGCAATATCGAATACAAAGGCTCACTATCAGAGTGCTCACTGGCCAAATACAAAGGCTCACTACCCAGATACAAGGGCTCACTACCTTCAAAGGACTTACTGTCCAGAAAGGAGGCTCACTGCCTACAGAAAAAGAAAAGATAAATAAAGATCCACCACAAAGGTTCCACACACTCACAGCTTGATCAGAAAATTATAGACATCATTAGCTCACTGCTTTTAAGAATCTAACACATCAAAGTACTACTACCTTGATTTGCTCTTGCACACTTTGATTTTCGCACTTTTTTGCACACTTCACTTACTTTCTTGATCAATTGATGGATGGATGATCAATTCACAAAAAATTGATTTGCTTTTATACCATCTTCAACCCTAGAAACATTCTCCAAGGTCGGTTAAACATACTTCATATTACAAATTCAAATAAGGTTGACTACTCAACATTCCTATGGTGGATAAGAATGAGAGAGGACCAACTATACATTTAATTAGGACCCAAAAAACATCTTGGATCAATCACACACTTCCTTAATTCGATGAAAATCTTAATGTAATGTCTAGACACCAGGTCGACCAAACATAATGAAAACACCAATGATCTTTGAATTATGTGCATCTCTAGAAAGATGATCACACTTGGATCACTCAACACGCTTCACCAAAAAAATTACCATCTCTAAGAAACCTTCAGGTACATCCGCAACAACTGCAACATTCTTCATTCATTGAATACTCTTCAATAGTCCAACCGGACCAACCAGCAACACACAGGAACTCTGGAGCAGGTCTTTTGGAGTGTCAAAACATAAGTACATTTGTTAGAACACAAAAACCAACAATATGAATCATCTCCCAAATCCGCATGATCTGAAACCAAGCACTAGAAGACTGTGGAGCCAAAACATTTCTCCTAGTCCACAATCAGATAGTTCTACCAAACTAGTTCAGACACCAGTGAACACATCTTTCACTCTCCATCGATCCAAAAGCTAAAACTTAGAATATATTTTCCATTGAAGCTTATGAACACAACTACATATCCACATAGGCATAGGATCAACACAGAAGAAATTCAGAGCACAATACCGGAGCACACTCAGAACACACACTTCATCACTGCCTTCATTATTTCTTAAATTTTCTCAAAAGAACTTGGCAGAAACACAACTACAACTCCATAAATATAGCTCCATGTACTCTAATAAATTCTATAGTATCTCAACTATACAAATACCATATGTAATCAGCCTAAACTACGTTGACATCAATGACAATATTAATGAAAACACCACCAAACACATCCATACTTGCAACAAAACCTACAGATAATTGCATGGTTGCATAGATATCTAAATTCCTTTGCTCCCAACTCCTGTTGAATCAATAAAACCAACCAAGAATCACTCTTTCCCAAGCACCCATTTACCTTCAAGATTTGTTGGCTCCCCATCTAAGACAAGCCCTCACCCATAAACGAGTTGTTTAAAAAATTGAACGCCTTTGCATGAGTAGAAGAGGGGGGATCAAATGTCATAATAGCTTCACTAAATTCAAAATTAACTTATTCCCTAGAGGCCCGCATAAATCCATACCCCCGAGAAACCTTCCTCCGCCACCTACACCAAAAATAATCCTCCACAAAATAACACACAATAAAAAAATCCCCATAGCCCCACACCACCTAGACACACCTCCTATGCTCCTCACAACCATACACAACCTCCACTAGCCACGTTGTAGCCAACACTAATGAGAAACAACAACAAAAATTTGGCATAGAGCTAGGGCTAATGATTCCTAGCCTGCACATCGCCCTTCCACACCTGCGTTGGCATCTTCATTTTCCCCGTGACCTAAATGTTGGTGCCACAACATACATGCATTTTAATTTTAGTAACATTAGCAGAATTATTTAAAATATGGAGACATTAATCATAAAGCGATTCCCAATATAATATCCTCAAGCAATCACTAAATTCTCTCTTACCAACCTATAACCAATTTCCAAATATCACATAAAAAAAGTAATTAATTCATAAGAATTGGAATATGAAAACATGATCAAGGGTTTGAACCCTTCCATCACTAAAAATAAATTGTACCTTTCCCTTACCAACAATCCTCTTAATATTGTTATCTATAAGGAAGACCTCTCCTCCATCATAAGTTGTATATATATAAAAATAATCCTTGTGAGGAGTCAAAAGGTATGAGAAGCCTAAATCAATAAGCAAAGAATAATTACTTATTTGGTTAGTAAAAAAAAGCATGATTATCACCATCATAAAAGGATATTTTCATAGAGGAATCTAAAACTTTTTTCTTATTTATACATTCCTTCTTCATGTGTCCTCTTTTTCCATAGTTCCAAAACTTTATTCTACACTTCCCTTGAGTTCTAGAATGTCCTTTAGGTTTAGATCTATCTTTCTTCTTATCCCCTTTAGGTCCTCATTTTTGTTTGGACCTTCCTCATGCATGAAAATCATCTTTTAGTCCCTTTTTAATGGATTTTTTTCTAATTTCATCTAAAAGGAGAGTAAAAATAAGATTATCCATTATTGTCTCTATTAATGCTTTACATTTTATGGTTTTTTGTGAGCACAAAAACTAGGGTTTATTCAATCTCCTAAAACCCTAAGACCTTTGGTTATGCCTACTAGCCCTAATTTTCTAATTTGATGTTGACCAATTGATACCATTATATTCACTTAAATTGTTTTCTCATGTCCCAAGATATGTTGTTTTACTAGTCCCTTAATTTTCATAACCGATCAAGCCTATGATTCTAAGCATTTAGATCTACATATATCCACTTACAATTCTTGGGATTTTTAGTGGTCCCCACTCATGTCCATGTGGTAGGCTTTGATTAGAGCACACTCACTCTTTACAATTCACTTTATTTTTCAAGGTTGGGATATGAATTTTCACTCTTACACTACCTTTCTAAGTGCTTTTCACTTTTATTCTATGTTTGGTAATGAAAGGTTTGTGGGTCTACCATGTGACAAGTGTGTTGGAAGCTGGAAGTTTGTCATTGATGATACAATTTGGTAATATGAGCATGAGGTGCATATATTGCTTGATCTATTTTTTTCATTGATTTCAACATTGTTATGATCATTCTGACATAACTTGGAAGTATTTTTGATGACATATGCACAAAGCAAGTTGATCCAAAAAACATGGTTATATAGGAAATTGGCTAAACATTTCCTTTGGAAATTTTGTGGTTTAGTGCATCATTCTTTGGGTCTGCACTCCACCACAACTTGGTATAACCCTCTACAATTCTAGATATAGTTTTTAGATCATCAAGTATAACTATATTCAAGATTTTGTAACAATCTATGAAGTTTCCCGAAAGATATGAACAATAGAGTTCAACTCTGTATTTTATAGTCACTCTTTGTATAGTGTATTAGTGTGGGAGATTCCACATTTCTTTGCGGATAATTATTTTGTTTTGTGATGATGAAGATAAGATAATAGATGTCGGTTGAATGGGAATTTGAATATAGATCGAGCTTTGAGCTTGCACGTTTGACGAATTGTATGTACACATGAAGGTTTTGTGTTTAGGTATACTTTTGGGCCGACATAACATGTTTTATGTTTTGCAGAGGACAAGCAACTTTATCTTATGTGGGATTTATATTAGGTCATGTAGTGTATGAAACATTATCCCTTTTTTACACTTAATTTGGAAATAATTAATATTAAAATGAGCTTAATGTTGCCTTGATTTAGTGTTGTAATATGTTTTACACATTCACATTAAGTTTAGGGCCCTTTTTAAGTAAATGGACTTAATGGTGCCTTATTTAGGGTGTTGCAAAGTGTATCTTTACACTTTCACACTAATCTAGGGCTTTATTAATTAATTGAGATCAATTTTTCCTTAATTGGCCCCTTTAATTCAAATCCAAGCCTAATTAATTATAGATTTTGAGGGATAAATCCCAACATTCATAAATGATATTACACAACACTTAATTTTACAAGATGTGTGTCCTAGGTTAGTGACCTTGGACCCATTTTCCACTTGGCGAATAGGTCCTCACTAGGTCCTAGGACCCTATTTTCACATAACATTACACATTATTTGAAGTGTTTCCTAGCTAAGTGCGATAGAACCCATTCGCCACATGTCAAATGGGTCCTCACTTAGACCTAGGACTCCCCCTTGGGATATGTTTTTGGTGATATTTTAATGATTTCAAATCCTGGATTTGATGTCGGCTTGTGTTATTTGAATTTCGAGAATAAATCTTAAGTTATGTATAAATATAAGGTTATTTCACTATGTCTCATCTAAGAATTCTTATGCAAGCATCCTAATAGGAAATTATGAGATCATGAGTTCGCAAGAGCATTTCTAAGGTATTCAAGGGTAGATTATAAAAGATTAGTACAGAAATCAAGAGATCCATTACATCATGTCAGAGATTTAGTGCATCATGCATATTGTTGAGCTAATGTTATGATGTAGAATTGAAGATCTCTATTCAAGCATTGTTTCTTAACAAAGTTCATGATCAATATCTACATTCATTGAGGCTACTTCATGCAAGATTGTTGATGTGTACTCCAAGGTTTCAATTGAGGTGTGGTGAGTTGTTACACATTGTTGTTCATTCATCATTCCTTTATGCATTGTTTCATTTCAAGGTTTAATTACCAAAATGGGGTTTGACCAAGGAAAAGCCCCATTCCCTAACAAAACAACATTTTTCTCTCCTTTGATGTGTGATTGCAGGTTTTAGGTTGAAGATCATTTGGAGAGAAAAATTGGAGAAAGTTGCAAAGTTGTCACCTTTCTTGCAAAATCATGAAAACTAAGCTATAGAATTTATTTTCAGGTTTTTGAAAGTCTCCAACTAGGATCTGGGAGTGCAGACATAGAAGAATAGAACCTAGAAACCATTTTTCTAGAACCCTAGCTAGGACCCATTCGCCATATGGTAAATGAGTCCTCAGTGAGGCTCGAAAAAGAACTTTTTACAACAGGTACACAACATTTGACCTTAAAATTTTACTTTTTACTAGTATTTGGGTTCAGATTGATTTTTGTAATTCATTTATGTATTATAACACTCATAATTGAATAAAATACAAGTAAAAATATGTTGCATCCATTTGGTTAATCCATCTTGGACCACAACACCTATTTTTCTTTGTTTCATTTTGGTGAATCCAAATTTTTGAGCATTGTAGTTTTCTAATTTTGGAATACTTTGCATCCTAGATTTAGATCTTGCATTCATTTTCATTCATTGGCATTGAATTAGATCTCATTTAGGGTGTTTAGTTTTCATTCAAATTTGCATCTCATATAGGGTTTTAGGCTTGCATATTTTGCATTCTTTAAATCTGAAAGATACAAAAAACTCAGTGATTTTGCATATCATTTATATCATATAAACTTGCATTTGAAAATTGAAACAAAAATTGTATATCAAAATAGTTCTTTTAGGTCATCATTTGTCACATTTTTCACTTAAGTTTCACATTTCATTCTATAGAAAATCAACTTGAAACTTACTGTAGCAGACCTAGATCTAAAAACCACCAGAAAATACTTGAAAATTTGTAAAAAATAGTTTCAAAAACCACTGAGAGGGGGGGTGAATCAGTGGACTGCTAATTTTAAATCTTCTAAGAAATATGTAATAAACACTGAAAGCATAAACCAGGAGCAAAGGAAAGGTATCTGAACTAAACACACAAAATTCATCCCACAACACAATATGTACGAGGAAAACCCAAGATGGGAAAAAACTCTATGAGAATAGCTACTCGAGGCTACTACTCCAATCCAGCCTCACAGTAAAAATGCTTTCTATTACACTGTATGGGCACCAACCCAAAAAGGAACACCAATTCCAAATTCATGAGCACCAACTCAAAGGAGCTTCTACCCCTAATTTGAGCACCCACTCAGATGATTATACAATGAGAGATTTTTTATTACAAATTTAGTATCATATTACAAATGAAGTTTTGTAACTCAAAAAAATTAATGTACTTGAAAGTCTTTTGTTAACTCTCTGTCCTCAAACAGCTTCTGGTTTTCAATCACCACTACCTCTGCAAGTATCCTCACACTTACTCTGCAGGACACTATAATCTACATCCACACATCAAGTCTCTACAAAATTAAAACATGTCATCACACACTTATGTAGAAAATGGAACTTTCAATACTTATAAATGGATACTCTATTTTTATAGAGTCATTTACTCTCTTCTCCACATTCACCTTCTCTACCGCACTCTCTGTTGTGAAGGTTACAACATTCTGCACACTCTCTCTCCTATATTTCAATGAATAATACTCTTGAATATATATTACAATAGCTAGAATGAAGAGATTTTGAAGCCCTGATCTTCAAACAAATATTTATACAACATTCTGTAAGTAACTTTCTGACATTCCTGCAACAATCTTTTTGCAGAGTTTTGATACTCTTGCAACTACTTTCTATACAACATTAAAGAACCGAAATCTTATTATCTTCCAGTTATATTTCATCTGCAATATTTTTAATGCTCTTATTAGGTAACTAGAAGAATCGATACTGCTTCTTCTTTTTAAACTAGCCACCATCAATTTAGCAATCCCTCTTCAAATATTAGATTTCTTTTGCATTGATTATTTGATGTCAAGTTTATCAAAAATGATCAGATTCATATAGCTTCAATCTACCCAAAATATCTACAGCTTGCAAATCTGATTTCAATAATAAATAAAAAAATCTAGGGCATGACCAACAACCGAACAAAATCAACAAGCAATAAGAAATTTAGAAAATAGATTTAAAAATTGTTTCATTCAACACCGCTTCAGAAAACTTTTCCTCCAAGCAAAGAGACACTCAAATCTGATTTGGGTCGAATCATCGAGAATCGCCAATGCAACTAAAACATGGAGGAAGGAAGATTATAAAATCTGATGCTTGTTGCACTTTAATAAATATAAAATCTGATATGCATTGATCATGGAGAACCGCTTGAATGGGAGAACCGACTTAGGGTTTAAACCGCCATACCTTATGCTAAATATACAAACAAAAATAACCTTCCTATTGTCATATCTGGACATTATCCTCTGTCATACCATCTGAATAATGTCATAAGAAAATCCAATCTTCTGTAGCCACACACAATCAATCTCCTTTAGGCACGTAAAAAATAGAACTCTATGCGTCCAAAAACCCTAGCAAGATAAACAATGCATTACTCGGCCATGTTCCAAATCATTACTAAGACGTCATTAATCCACATATTTTTTGCCACGTGTATGCCAAAAAATTCTTCTCTTAATGGCCCATCTTGCAAAGTTGTCTTTTTGCTTTTTGTATATTAAAATATTGACCACCATTTATCTTTTTGCATGGTTGTATTTTTTCATATTAAAATATGCACGCTGCTGTAGTGGAAAACTTCATACTTTCTTTTAGCCTCATTTGCATACCTCCTATAGTGCATACTTCCTACAACACATACTTCCTGCAATGACATACTTCCTACAACACATACTTCCTGTAGCGACATACTTCTTGCAGCACATACTTCTGTATTCTTCTTTCAACTATTATGAGTGGACATTACTTCCTGTAGCGATAGCTGAATTCTTCCTACAGCTATTATGAGTGGAAATTATACCATGGATTTGACATCAATGGCAATCCAAAGCCAATCAACAAATGCAATTCCAACAATCTACATCTAATGCCAACAATCTCCCCCTTTGGCATTGATGTCAACCAACCAATCAATGAATCTTTTCTTCTACCATAAATAACTTCTCCCCTCTACAAATAACTTCTCCCCCTTTGACAACAATGGCAAAGGGTTACATAAAAAAAACTTTCAGATTGAATACCACCATGTTGTTATAACTGTGCACCTGTAGCAACATGAAAACTGAATAGACATGGATGCAACGTCTCTACTATTAGATTATCTCTCCCTATCATGAACATAAGAAGATTCAAATCTGCACTAATCAAAGATGAATGCAATGCCAGGATGAAGAACAACAATAACATGGAAGGATCAGCAATAAACATGCAAGGAGCAACAATAATCATGATACTCTAAACTTGATAAGACAATAATCATGGAGCAGCAATAAGAAACATAAAGTGTATGGAATGAGCACCAACCATTGCTCTTTGAGGAATCATCTCGAACTTCAAACTTGATATTTCTACCCCCTTGGAGTAGAACAAACTCAGGGATGTAAGATGGAGGATAATAAGCTCCCCCTGGATCATAAACTTCCTGGTCTAATTAAGTGTGTGTTAGAACAAGGAGATACAACTCCCAACCTCATCCTCAAATACTCAAATGTCTCTTTGGGAAATGGTTTGGTAAGGATATCATCTATTTTCTCACCAATGTTCACATATTCAAGTTGAATTTCCTTTTCACTCACTTTTTCTCTCAAGAAATGATGCTTAATAGCTATGTGTTTGGTTCTTGAGTGCATGAATGGATTCTTAGAGATATTGATTGCACTAGAATTATCACACATAATGGAAATAGGTGTTGAATATTCTACCTAAATGTCTTTTAGAGTTTGTTTCATCCAGAGAACTTGAGAGAAACATGAAGTAGTAGCTATATATTTTGTTTCAACTGTAGACAGTGAAATAGATTCTTATTTTTTACTGTGCCAAGAGATCAATCTACCACCAAGGAAGAAAGCACCACCACTCGTGCTCTTCCTATCATCTATGCACCCAGCCCAATCTGCATTTGTGTAAGCTTGCAATGTGAAGTCATCATGTTTAACATACCATAAACCATAGGTTAAATTTCCTTTTAAATATCTAAAAATTCTTCTTATAGCATTCAAATGAGATTGTTTTGGAGAAGACTGAAATCTATCTACCATACATACATCTTGAACAATATCTATTCTAGAAGCAGTAAGGTACAATAAACTTCTGATCATAGATCTAAACATGGTTTGATCAACATCAAGTAAATCATCATTCTTGGACAGCTTGCATCCAGTCACCATAGGTGTCCTAACAGGCTTACAGTCATCCATTTGAAACATTTTCAACACTTTTTTAGCATACTTGGTTTGTGAAATAAAAATTCCTTTGTCTAATTGTGAAATTTGCAAACCAAGAAAGTAGGATAGCTCACCTATCATTAACATCTCAAATTCTTGTTACATTTGATTAGCAAAATTCTTGCATAAATTATCCTGACTTCCAACAAAGATGATATCATCTATATAAACAACAATAATAATCATATGATTACCTTCCACTTTGGTGTAGATATTGTTATCAACACGTCCTTTCTTGAAGCCTTGCTAATGCAAATAGTTGTCCAATCTAGAGTATCATGCTCTAGGTGCTTGTTTTAATCCATTTAATGCTTTTCTCAATCTACATACATAATCTTCTTGTTCAAGTGACTCAAACCCTTCAAGTTGTTCCATGTAAACTTCTTCCTCAAGGTTACCATTTAAGAATGTGGACTTAACATTCATTTGATAAACTTTGTAGTTCTTATATGTTGAGAATGCTAAGAACATTCTAATAGCCTCTAGTCTTGCAACAGAAGAAAAAATTTCCTCAAAATCTATGCCCTCAATTTGTGAGTATCCCTTGCATACTAGTCTATCTTTATTTCTAATCACTTTACCTTCTTCATTCACTTTGTTTCTATAGACCCATTTTGTGCCAATAACGTTCTTATCAACTAGCCTTGGAACTAAATCCCATGTTTTGTTTCTTTCAATCTGATGTAGCTCCTCTTTCATAGCCTTTATCCAATCTTCACTCTTGCTTTCCTCATTGTAACTCCTTGGTTCTATTTCAGTTAGAAGACAAAAGTTGACTTGATCATTATTTCCAACATGTCTTCTAGTTTGTACACCAAGATCTTTGCTTCCTATAATCTGATTTTTAGGGTAGTAATTCTGAACATACTTGTTGGGGGGTTTATTTGGAGTTCTTCCAACTACATCTTCTTCATTTTTTGATTGCTCTTCACCTTCATTGTGATGTTCTTCAATCTGATTTTATGACTTCAGCCTTGATTGCTGTAAATATTCATTTATTCTTACATCTACACACTCAACTACTTTCTTGAGGTGTTTGTTAAAACACATATATTCCTTACTATGAGTTGAGTATCCTAAGAATATCCCATCATCACATCTTGCATCAAAAATACGAAGCCCATAATCATCTTTCTTAATGAAATACTTGCTACCAAAAACTTTGAAGTATTTGAGAGAGGGCTTCTTACCATGCCATAGCTCATAAGGTGTCCTTTTGTTGTGCACTCCTAGTTGGGCTCTATTTAATGTGTATACTATTGTATGAACAGCCTATTTCCAATAAACATCTAGTAGGCTTGACTCACTAAGCATAGTTCTTTCCATTTCTTTCACTTCTATTCTTCCTCTCAACAACTCCATTTTGTTCAGGTGTTCGAGTAGTAGAATAACGTCTACTAATCCCATGTTGTTCATGGTAGTCTTCAAACTGATTTGATATAAACTCTCCACCATGGTCTGATCTTAAACATTTCAACTTGAAACCACTTTGTTTCTCAACCATTTTTCTAAAAACCTTGAATATTTCAAATGCTTGTGACTTATCTTATAGGAAAGTTACCCAAGTCATCCTTGAGTAGTCATCAATCATCAACGTAAAGTATTTGTCACCATTCAAGGATCTTTTCCTTGTAGGACCACATAAATTTTTATGTACTAACTCAAGTGGCCTTGTGTTTGAGTACTCTTTTGTCTTGAAACTCACTTTGGCTTGCTTCCCTTTTTGACATTCAATACAGATAATGTTTGCTAGTTTAGTTATCTTTGGCATATGTCTCACATAACCTTTTGAGCTTACCTTGACAAGATTATCAAAATTTGTGTGTCCTAGCCTTCTATTCCATAACCAACTCTCATCCATTTGTCCAAACATACATTGAGCTTCATTAAATTCTCTCAATTTGTAGACATTTCCATTTTTTCTTTTACCTTCAGCAACTAATCTTCCATTGTTCTCTTTTCTGATTTCACATCCTTTGGAATCAAATGAAAACTTATAACCGCTATCACACATTTGACTTACACTGAGTAAGTTGTGTTTCAGCCCTTCCACATAGTAGACATCCTTTGTGAGTAGTTTTCCATCAATGCTTATGGTTCCTTTACCTTTTATCTTGATTGAAGAGTTATTCCCAAGCTTAACTGAACCACCATTCCAATCTTCTAACTGTTTAAATGTTTTCCTATCACCAGTCATGTGGTTGGAGTAGCCACTATCTATCACCCATAAATTTTTCTTCTCTGCATGTAATGTTGTTTGTGCTATCATGCTTGATTGAAATTTGCCTTTACTCACCTTTTTCCATTCTTTCTTGGTTTCATTCTTCTTTGCTGCTACTATTTGTTCATCTTTGTTCTTGGGGGCAGAAACTACATTTTTTTCAAGTTTAGTAGACCTTTCTCTACAAAATTTTGCAGTGTGTCCATAGTTATGACAAGAATAGCATTTTATATTCTCATTTAACATAGGAAAGTTAAAGCTTTTACTGGTCTGATTTAAACTCCCACAATCTACACTTCTATGTTCTAGATTAATGTAATGGTGACACTCTATATCCAAATCTCTCAAGGGTGCAAAAGATTTTTTGCTTATGAAACTTGGAGTTTCTCTTCTCACCATTTTTCAATGAATGAAATTATGACCATATGCATTGCATCTAAAACAATAACCATGGAATTTAGGGGTGTACCAATCATTATACAGAGAAATACTTCTAGTTGTTTTCATTTCAACAGTAGATCTTCTTATCCTTGGGGAAGCAGCATTAACATGTAGGACAAAATTTTTATTCTTTGGAGCAGCAATACTATCTCTTGGAACAACAACTTTATCACTTGGGGAAGCATCAATATTGTCAAAAACTTTTTTTTCACTTGGGGCAGCAACATTTTCACCAGAGGTAGCAGTGAAAACAATCTTCTTCTTGGGTTTTTCACCCATATTGGAGCTCTCACCATGTTCATAACCTATACCACTATAATCCTTGCTCTTTTTCTTCTTACCAAGTATATCATTTAGTGTATTAGTATTGCACTCATTTTTCATTCTCAACTTTAGATCTTCTTGACAAGTTTCTAATTCTTCCCTCAGAGTTACTACCTCTTGTTCCAACCTCTAACATTTTTTTTGCTTTTCCTCAACTTCTGACTTCAAAACTTCACTCATCCTTTGAGTTTCTTTTAACTATGTCTTTAGAGTGACAATACTCTTTTCTAACTGGTCTTGTTCTTTTAATGCATTGTTCTTGGATTTGGTATGCTCTTTTTTGAACTTGTTTAATTCAATAAGATCACATATAATCTCTCCTTCAAGATCAACCTCAGCATCATCTTCATCTTCCTCATCATTATCAACTATTCTTGAATTTTTAGATTGAGCATTATTTTCAATATTCTTGTCATTTAGAACTTCTTGAGCCATGAAGAGATTTACATCTTTCTCATCTTCACTAGTGTCTTTAGTTGAATCACTTTCATTCTGATGTTTCACTTTCAACAGTGAAAAGACTTCTCTTCTTCTTAAAGTTTTTCTTCTTAGATTTGTAGAACTTCTTGGGTCTGAACTTATTATTTTCTTCAGTGTTTTCTTCTTTCTTGTCATAAGGACACTTAGCAGCAAAATTTTTATTCTTTCCACAATTAAAACACTTGAAGGACAACTTGTCTTTATACTTTCCCGGTCTTTTCTTCAATTTCTTGACAAATTTTGTTTCAGCATTGTCAAGTTCTTCTTTATCAACTTTTGTTGCTAACTCTTTTCCTTTCTTCACTAAGTTGAAGGCAGCTTCTCTCTTAGAAGGTTCAACACTCACAGTCCTTACTTCATAGGCAGATAATGAACCAAATAATTCATTTATGGAGAAGGTCTTCAAGTCCTTTGCTTCTTCTATGGTAGAAACTTTATTGTCATATCTTGATGTTAGTGACCTTAGAACTTTCTTAAGAATTATATTGTCCTCAATTTCTTCTCCAAGTCCTCTTACAACATTAACAATCTCATCAACTCTTAGCAAGTAATTAGCAATCTTCTCATCTTCCCTTATTTTCAATCCTTCAAAAAGAGTTCTGAGATTTTGTAGCTTGGATTCCTTCACACTCTCATCACCTTCATAAATATTTTGTAGCTTATACCAAGTTTGTTTTCTAGATTAGTAGTGCATAACTTTGACAAACTCAGTATCAGACAATCCACTAAGAATATCATGCTTGGCCTTGGCATTGTACTCATATTCTTTCTTAGCATTAGGGTCAGTTGGAGGAATTTGGGGAATAGTATAACCATTTTTGACACTCAACCACACATCACAACCTAAGGAGGACAAGTAGGTTTACATTCTTCTACTCCAAAAGACATAGTTAGTGCCATCAAACATAGGTACCTTCACATAAGAGGATTCATGCTTAGACATTATGTTCACTAATCAGAATCTACCCAAGCTGGAGAAAGCTTTCTAACAGGGAACCTAATGCTCTAATACCAATTAAAGGAACACAAAGACCACTAAGAGGGTGGGTTGAATTAGTGGACTACTAATTTTAACTCTTCTAAGCAATATGTAATAAACACTGAAAGTGTAAACTAGGAGCAAAGGAAAGGTATCTAAACTGAACAGACAAAATGCATCTCACAACACAATATATACGAGGAAAACCCAAGATGGGAAAAACCTCGATGAGAATAGTTGTTGAAGGCTACTGCTCCAATCCAACCTCACAGTTAAAATGCTTTTTGTTACACTGTATGGTCACCAACCCAAAAAGAAACACCAATTCCAGATTTATGAGCACCAACTCAAAGGAGTTTCTACCCATAATCTGAGCACCCACTCAAATGATTATACAATGAGATATTTTTTTATTAGAAATTTAGTATCATATTACAAATGAAGTTTTGTAACTCAAACAAATTCCTATACTTGAAATTCTTTTGCTAACTCTCTATCCTCAAACAGCTTCTAGTTTTCAATCATCCACTACCTTTGCAAGTATCCTTTCACTTACTCTATAGGACACTATAATCTACATCCACACATCAAGTCTCTACAAAACTAAAACATGCCTTCACACACTTCTGTAGAAAATAGAACTTTCAATACTTAGAAATGGATACTTTGTTTTTACATAGTCATCTACTCTCTTCTTCACATTCATACCTTCTCTACCACACTCTCTGCTCTAAAGGTTACAACATTCTTCACTCTCTCTCTCTCTCTCTCCTATATTCCAATGAATAATAATCTTGAATATATATTACAACAGTTAGAATGAAGAGATTTTGAAGCCCTAATCTTCAAACAAATATTTCTACAACATTATGTCAGTAACTTTCTAACATTCCTACAACAATCTTTCTACAGAGTTCTAATACTCCTGCAACTACTTTCTACAAAACATTAAAGAACTGAAATCTTATTCTCTTCTAGTTATATTCCATATGCAATATTTTTAATGCTCTTATTAGGTAGCTAAAAGAATTGATACTGCTTCTTCTTTTTAAACTAGCCGCCATCAATTTAACAATCCCTCTTCAACTATTAGATTTCTTTCACATTGATTATTTGATGCCAAGTTTATCAACAATCATCAGATTCCTATAGCTTCGATCTGCCCAAAATATTTGCAACTTGCAAATCTGATTTCAATAATAAATAAGAAATCTAGGGCATCACCAACAACTGAACAAACTCAGCAAGCAGTAAGAAACCCAGAAAACAGATTTAAAAATCGTTTCATTCAACACCACTTCAAAAAAAAATTCCGCCAAGCAAAGAGACACTCAAATCTGATTTGGGTCGAATCATGGAGAACCACCAATGCAACTAAAACATGGAGGAAGCAAGATTATAAAATCTAATGCTTGCTGCACTTTAACAAATATAAAATCTGATATGCGTCAATCATGGAGAACCGCTTGAATGGGAGAAACAACTTACGGTTTAAACCGCCATACCTTATGCTGAAGACACAAACAAAAGAAACCTTCTTGCTATCATATCTGGATGTTATCCTCTATCATACCATCTGAATAATGTCATAAGAAAATCCAATCTTTTGTAGCTGTGCACAATCAATCTCCTTCAGGCGAGTAAAAAATAGAACTCTATGCATCCAAAAACCCTAGCAAGATAAACAATGCATTACTCGGCCAAATCTCTAGATCATTACTAAAACGTCATTAATCCACATATTATTTGCCACATGTATGCCAAAAAATTCTCTCTTAATGGCCCATCTTTCAAAGTTGTCTTTTTTATTTTTGTATATTAAAATATTGACCATTGTTTGTCTTTTTGCATAGTTGTATTTTTGCATATTAAAATATGCACACTATTGTAGTGGAAAACTTCATACTTTCCTGCAGCTACATCTACATACCTCCTACAGTGTATACTTCCTACAACACATACTTCCTATAGTGACAGTTGCATTCTTCCTGCAGCTATTATGAGTGGACATTACTTCCTATAGCGATAGCTACATTCTTCCTGCAACTATTATGAGTGGAAATTATACCATGGAGTTGACATCAATGGCAATCCAAAGCCAATCAAAAAATGCAATGCCAACAATCTACATCTAATGCTAATAGAATTATCCCTTAGAAACATGCCTCAACTCGTGATTGAGCCACCTATCCTTGATGAACCAATGATTGAGCAAAAATCCCTTTCAAATACCCAAGAGAAACCTATGATAAATCCTCCTACCATTTCTTATAAGAGACCACGAGACAACCAAAACAATGTTGGAATGTGTTGCCATTGATGTCAAAAGGGAAAAATTAGAAAAAGGAGTTGTTTGGAATAATGACAGAAGATGAATGTGAGAGGAATGGATCTTATGGAAAATTCAGTGGTGGATTCGAACTGGGTTTCTCGAGAACTTTCCAGGAAGGTATTATGCAGGTCGAGAGTGTGAAGGATGCGCCCAAAAATGTTTTTTTTGCTCACAGGTGTTAGGGTTTATAAGTTAAACCCTAAGGATGTTTATAGTCATGGTGGAGCTATTTATAGTGTTATATTTCTTCATTAACTTGTTGTGAAATTTTTTTGGTAACTTAAGTCCATCTTCTCATGTGGGTGATCGGCCCCTCTACCTAGCACTTTAAGGTTATATATCTTCCTTAGTTCGGCGAGACACTAGTGTATTGCCAAGAGTCAAACAAGAGTCTCTTCGATGGCTCAATGGTCTCCTTGTCGATGTGACCATGCATGATTGGTGAGAGAATGGCAGATGTCTCTTCGACGGGCTGATGATCTTATTATCGGGGAGACATTAGTGTATCGAAAAGAGTCTGGGCTATGTCTCTTCGATGGAGCGATAAGGAGTAAGGAGAGATTTATCTGCATGATGAGTGCTTATCAGTGGTACTTGCATTGAAGTCTCTCCAATAGCCTGATATCTATATGTCGGCATGTCGTAGGATCTCATAACCTAGTAAACCCCAACAAAAGGTTCTAAAGTTCAATTTTTTGGTGACTCGATGATGGAGCGATAATGAGTGTAGAAATTTTATTGGTGAGATTGGATGATGTTGGTGAGACCTTTGTCAATATCTCTTTGACATGGCAATGTGAAGGTTGTTCTCGAGTGGGACCTAGACATATTGACATGGGTGATAGAGATGGTGAAGAAAACGCATGGCATGACAAGATTGGATGAACCGTAATCCACATCCTTGTTGTGGATTACAATGCAGTGACATGGCGATGTGGTGTACAAGTGAAGTCATCAATTTTTTCATCAAAATGACATTCCATCATCAGTAGGACTCTAAAGGATTCCCCTTCGATGTAGTGATGAACTTCCCATCGATGTGACTGTGTGATATCACCAAGACCTTGAAGAAGTTCTCCTCGATGCAATGATGGTAACCCATCGGTGAAATAGAGTAGTGTTGACAGGACTTTGAAGGATATCTCCCCAACAACCCAATGACTATTTCATCGATGAGACATTATCATATCGCTAGGACTATGGAGCTAGTCTCAAAAATAAGGTGATGGGAGATTAGATGCCAACTATGGGACCTAGTAAGATGGACATGGCCGTGAGACCCGATAAGTGGTGTGCATTCATGTTAAAGTTAGAGAGAGAATGATAGGATGACACATGGAAGGAAATGACAATGGGTGGTGACATGTGGTGACACGATGGCATGCAGACCACTTATCTATAGCAGCAAATGGTATCAGTGTGACAACTCTATATCGATGGGAGTGGAGTAAATGTCTCGTTGATAACCCAATGGCTATCTCATCTATGTGACTTTGGTGTATTGGCAGGACTGTGAAGCATGTCTCTTCGATAAAGAGACATGTGATATGCCTTGAGATAGAAACACCAGGATTGACGATGGTGATTTAAATGATCGATTATCCAACAGTCACAGTTAAAAGGTTTGATGATGAATAGGGTCATGGCGCAACAGAGAAGATCGACGGCCAAAATTCAAAAGTAGAGATCTGCAACAGTTCAATAGTGAGAACAGGGATATCAATCTAGTAACCGACATAGGAATGGAATTAAATCATTCAGTTGCTCCAATGAACAATTAAGAGAGGACATCTGATCTACTAGTCGGTAGCACAGAGAGCCATGTTGTTCAAGATCAAATTAGATTGAATGTCAAGAGAATGTATTAAATACATATCATATTCTAAGGTTTGATATAGAGCTAATTTGGGATAATTTTCTAAAATAGGATTTAATGTTTTATGGCTTGATGCAGGGGAAGGTGATATCTAAAAATTTTATCAAATGTCTTAATGATGAGCTGAACAGTGGTGTGTGGCTCAATGTAGAGGAAACTTTTTGAAGAAGGTTGCAAGTGAAAAACCCTAACAAAGATTTTGATTATGTAAGAGCTAAAATGAAAAGAAAAATGTAGAACTATTGAGAGTACGAAGAAAAAGGGTGAAGACAAGGTGTCTATAAGTTGAAGTAGATAACTATAACAGAAACTTAAAAATTTGGAAATACATGACGTTGGTTACAGTGGAGTAAGAGAGAACGTTGAGAGAGAGCTTTTGTACTGAATTGATGCATTGTAGGTTACATGAGGAACCATTTTATGCATAATTGATTGAAAAAACTTGTAAGAGGTTGTAGCCTCCATTTGCATTGATTTGTAGCTTAGATCAGGGTGTTGTAGCACCCCTGAAGTAGTTTCTTCTAAATCAAGGAGCCGAATCTTCCTTGGAGTTGTAGCCCTTAAAACTTGTAACTAGACTTTGATGCTTGTGAGGCTAGATTAGGACAATAGATCCTAGTAGCATTTCTCACCTCGGTTTTTCCCATCTTGGGTTTTCCACATATATTTGGTGTTAAGTGTTGATCTCTCTTGTTCTTGTAATTATTATATTTGTTAGTACTTCGATCTGCACACTTGAGTTTAAGGTTGAATCTGCAAAAGTTATTAAGGACTAAATTTTTTAATATCAACCAATTCACCCCCTCTTAGCAGATCATTGTGTTCTAACAAACAATCTCGTTGTGCCTCCTAAAGTCAAACAATTTTACAAAGCTAAAGAGAAATTGGTTGAACAACCTCCTATGGTTCCTTTCGTTCCTCCCCTAAAGGAAGAGAAGAATCCTATGATTCACAAACCTGCTCCTACACAAATTCAAATTGACAATAAATTGAAACAAAACTAAAATGCTAGAGAGCGTAGGAATAGACGTCGTGCTATTGCTCGTATGTTACAAGCTAAAGAAGAAAAGAGCAACATAGAAAATAAAAATTTGAACCTACCCAAAGCAATGCATGATGATTATATACCTTCACCGCAACATAAACAAGAACCTTCCAGAGACATTATCATTCAACCTCCTATTGTGATTAATCTAGGCAATAAAATTGATATTCTAAAGATTGATGAGCAAGTGCATAATTAGTTGAATTCATTTTTTTCATCTTCTATGAGCTTAAATGACAATTCTCCTAAAAAGAGTGTTGAACTTGGTATTGTCCTAGTTCGACACTTGATGTTGTCCCTTTCGCTAGTTGTTCGCCTTCCATTTATACCAATCAAGATTGGGATGCGGATGACCTACTATAGGTTGACTCACATGTGCCTTACTATTATTTTTTTTCTTTTGTTTTCATGTTTCTTTATGTGATTGCATGTGTGTAATTTGATCCCTCGTAATGTTTCACTTGATGTATCTCTCTCTTTTTGTGCATTCCTCTATATGTATCTACATTCTTCTCTATGTCGTAAATATTTCATCCTTTTCGCTTGTCTTGTGTTTTCCTTTTGGGGATGACACAAGGTGTCAAGACATTTAGGTCTCTTCCATGTTGACCTGAAAGGATTTTTCTTTATTTTCACTCTATTTGTGTCATTCTTCTAGTTCTATGTGTATTTGAGGAATGATCACATTTATGAGCTTTGTAACAACATTGTAGAAAAGAAATATTGACCTCGAATCCATAGATCCCTTATGTATTTTTGGGGGCAACCCCTCCTTCCTTTTCGTGATGTAGCATTATTTCAAAAACATATGAATTTGCATAGGGTTTTCTGAGGAAATCTCTCATGTCTTAGGAGTAAAAAATGGCTACTTTAAAGCAATTTCTCACAATAATGGTGTTAGCATTTGCTTTAAAGTGGGGGCCTACATCTATGATATCTTTCAACATTTTTCATGTTTCATGGTGCGATTTTATTTTTTCTTGAGATGTGTCCTTTTCTTGGTGGTTTCATCGGATTTGATGTCCTCGAAGGGTGTGATATTTCTTAGTGTACGACTTTCCTCTTAGTGGCTTGATGTGATACACTTAATTCTCTAATTTGTGAATCTTTTACTCTTGATTTTCCCTCTCTTGGATACATTAGGCATGATGATCCCTAAGAAGAATACCTTACATGAACAAAGAAAGATCCCTTTGAATGAAAACCTATACATAATGTTCATAATTGTTTGGCATAACACAGCTTGCTAACCTTATGAAGCTCAAATGCAACCCTGATAAAGACCACCTAGCATAACACACATTTATTTCCTATGGAGCTTATCCATGTGCATGGGTGCTTAGCATAACACAACTTGTTAAGCATGAGATAGGAATGTGAGTGGTGCCCCATTAGAGTTATCAGAGGGATAGCTTTGATATGGTAAGTATAGCGAGATCTGACACACAGGCATGACTTTCTCACTATGCCAACTTCCTGGAGGGACACTCACCTAGAGGACAACCTAAGGTTCCACTACCCTAGAGTGAGCACGTGTGTCATTTGCATAGTGGACATCAAGTTCTGCTTGCGAATTTTTTCTTGGAAAAATAGCTCAAACATGTTCCACATCACATTAGATATTCAAGGCTTGATCCTCCCCCCTTTTTCTTGGATAAATAGCTAAGACATGTTCCACATCGTGTTGGAAAATCGAGGCTTGATCTACCTCCCTTTTCTTATTGGTCTTTGATGTTGTATGATTGTGAATCTTTTTTATTGTTGCATACATAAGTGTTTTGAATGTCTACTTTAGTGTGAGTTTGGCATGGAGTCATACTCTCACTAAAGTGGGGGGAAAATGTAGTGTAGAAAAAATTATCCCTTTTTCAAACTTAATTTGGGAATAATTAATATTAAAATGAGCTTAATGTTTCCTTGATTTAGTGTTGTAATTTTTTTTACCCATTCACATTAAATTTAGGGCCCTTTTAACTAAATGGACTTAATGGTGCTTTATTTAGGGTGTTGTAAAGTGTATCTTTACACTTTCATGCTAATCTGGGGCTTTATTAATTAATTGAGATCAATTTTTCCTTAATTGGCCCCTTTAATTCAAATCCAAGCCTAATTAATTGAAGATTCTAAGGGATAAATCTTGAAATTCATAAATGAAATTACACAAAACTTATTTTCACAATGTGTGTGTCCTAGGTTAGTGACCTAGGACCCATTCACCACTTGGCGAATGGGTCCTCGCTATGTCCTAGAACACTATTTTCACATAACATTACACATTGTCTAAAGTGTGTCCTAGCTAAGTGAGATAGGACCCATTTGTCACATGGCGAATGGGTCCTCACTTAGACCTAGGACCCTCCCTTGGGATATGTTTTTCACAATATTTTAATGATTACAAATCCTAGATTTGATGTCGGGTTGTGTTATTTGAATTTCGGGAATAAATATAAGGTTATTTCACTATGTTTCATCTAAGAATTATTTTGCAAGCATACTAATAGAAAATTTACGAGATCAAGAGTTCACAAGAGCATTTCTAAGGCATTCAAGGGTATATTATAGAAGATTATTGCAACAATCAAGAGATCCATTTCATCATGTCAAAGATTTAGTGCATCATGCATGTTGAGCTAATGTTGTGATGTAGCATTGGAGATCCTATTCAAGCATTATTTCTTATCAAATTTCATGATCAAGATCAGCATTCATTAAGGCCACTTCATGCAATATTGTTGATTTTCACTCCAAGGTTTCAATTGAGGTGTGGTGAGTTGTTACACATTTTTGTTCATTCATCATTCCTTTATGCATTGTTTAATTTCAAGGTTCAATTACCAAAAGAGGGTTTCACCAAGGAAAACCCCCTTTCCCTAAAATTATCTCCTTTGATGTGTGATTGTAGGTTTTAGGTTGAAGATCATTTGGAGAGAAAAATTGGAGAAAGTTACAAAGTTGTCAAATTTGTCACCTTTCTTGCAAAATTATAGAATTGAGCTACAAAATTTATTTCTAGGTTTCTGACAGTCTTTGACTAGGATCTGGGAGTGTAGACATTGAAGAATAGAAACTAGAAACCATTTTTCCAAAACCCTAGCCAGGACCCATTTGCCATAGGGGGAATGAGTCCTCAATGAGGCTTGAAAAAGCACTTTTTGCAATAGGTACACAACATTTGACCTTCTTAAAACTTGTCGTTTTACTAGTATATGGGTTAGGATTTATTTTTGTAACTCATTTATACATTATAACTCTCATAATTGAATGAAATACAAGTAAAAATAGGTTGCATCCATTTGGTTAATCAATCTTGGACCACAACACCTATTTTTATTCGTTGGGGGTCCATGTCGTCCTATCTTGATGTAAATTGAATTTTGAACTATGGCACAAGATATGGATACAATGTTTTGAGGATGACATGCTTAATTTTATGTGTTACTTATAATTAGGCTAACCTAATTGAAGTTAAACTTGGCATGGACACACACATATATATATGAGATTAACCTCATAGTTTTGGCATGGTGATGAAGAGTTAGCAGATTGTATGTGAGTATTGAGTGGTATATGACATGTATGGTATTTCACCTACATGTGTGATATAGATTTGAGTAGATTGTGAATAGAGCAGAGTATTGATTGAGATTGGTGAGAAGATCATTTTTCACTTCATTGGAACTCTAATCCAACATATGATAGATGTTATTGTATCAATTCAAATAGGATGTACAAACACCCCTTCTTTTTTCTTTATTTTTCTCTATGGACAGTGAGTTCACTTGGACAGTGATTCCACCTGGAAGTGAGCCTTTTTGTAATATACTATATCTAGATATAATATATTATGAGCTAACCCTCATCATGGTTTTTCCCATTTTGGGTTTTCCACGTAAAAATATTGGTATTCATGTGTCATGTGATTTCATGGTTTTCTTCATGATTTCATACATCTTTGTAGTTATATTTGTTATGATAACTTTATGTCATATGCTAAATTGGTTTAAAGGAATATCGATTCACCCCCCCCCCCACCCCCTCAGTATTTCGGGTGTTCAAAAATTGGTATCAACGCTTCGTTCCTTCAAAGGAGCTTGACCACTTTGGGAAGATCTTGGAGTTTGAACACATGGTCAGTGATAGAAAGTACCCTATTCCTCCAAAATAAATTCATGCTATTGAATACACAGAAGAAGATTTCATATTAGACAAATATGGAGAACTCAAAGTTTCTCTTGAAGATCTAAACAGAGTTGAAGATGAGAATAGAGATCTGAAAGAAAATAGAAAAGAGGAAAATGAGTGCATCAAAAAACTAAGAGAGAAAATCAATAAATTTAGAGAAAGGCATAAGGAAGTCAATGGCCAATTGACAAAAGCAAATGAAGACATCATTGGACTAAAAGTGCAAGTGTAAGAAAAGAAAATAATTGAGGAATGCCTGAATAGAATGGTAGAAAGAAAATCCAATGAATGCATGAGTGTTGAACAAGATGTGATAAATATGAGATTCGATCTAGAGAAGGAAATAATTCATTAAGATAAATTCAAAACAAGTTCTACAATGCTTGATGAGTTGATGGCTGGTCAAAAAGCATCTAAAGACAAGGGTGGTCTAGGACTTGAAAAAGGAGAAAGCTCTAAATTAGATCAAACATCTAATGCAAAAAGTGAACCAAAGAAGACTGAAGACAAGAGGAACTATGGAAAGTTCCATAATCAAAGAGACAATTCTAGCTAGAAGACCTCCTATCAGACCACCAAATGGTCAAAGGTACCCATCTTTCAATAGTTTTTTCTATTTTTGTAATAAATTTTAACATAGAGTTGTGAAATGTAGAAGCAGAATAAATCAGAATGTTCCAATCCTTTATTGGATAATGCTTTGCATGGAAGAAATTTGGACATAGAGAAAATGAATGTAGAATTCAGGTGATGAATAGATACAACAATGGTAGAATGATTCAATATTTCAATGATTACTGTTATACATTCTATGAATTTGGACACTAGGCTAATCAATGCATATCTAGAACAAATGGAAGGAATGATGATCAAAGAAATATCACATGTAACAATTGCAGAAAGCCTGGATATATTGCTAAATTTTGTAGAAGCAAAAATACAAGGAAGGACAATCCAACAAGAAAGAATAAACTAGTCAAAAATATTGATCCAGATGAAGTGAAAAATGAAATGACAAAGATATGGAGAAAGAAAGAAGAGACTGGGGATAAGGGAGAATCTGTACCAATATACGATGCAGATGTTTCCTCTAGTAACTAAGCCCAGAGCTATGGCTTAGGAGGAGATTTAATGAAAATCCTTTGTCCCCCACCAAAAAAGAGGTGTTTGAGATATAGCGCGAAGATATGTCATGGAGAATAAAGTTCTTAATTTGAGGAAGAAAATTGTGGAAGAAAATATAGTAATGTGGCAACTTGCGGAGCTTAAAAATATGACTGTGTGTGTAAACCTTAGGGTTGCTAGCTTTTTGTCTAAATAATTTATTGTTGAAATGGGTCAAATCAAAAAGTTAAAAGTGTGCTTGTGAAGACTTGAATTCATTTCAATAAATGCATTTGAAGGAGAAAAGAGGAGAAAGAGATAAGTTTAAAGGGTTCAAAGCATCTCCAAGTTGCAGAATCTCAAACCTTACTTCATCGAGCAAGAAAAAGGTACTCAACAATCCCTACATATTTTAAATTTCTAGAATTTGTTGGAAAAATAAGGATAGACAACTAAGAAGGGGGGTGAATCAGTTGTTACATAATTTAAGCTTATTCAACCTTAAACAACTTTTAATCTCAGATCTAATAATTAATAGTGAAAACATGAATCAACAACACATCAGAGACACATGAACACCAAGATTTTTATACGTGGAAACCCTATTAGGGGAAAAACCATGGTGGATGTTAGTCCACAAGATTATACTCTGTTAGAAGTATAATGAAAGAAATGAATAGGGAATGTACATGCATTCAAGCACACTACCTAGAGCTCACTACTCAAAGGGAAGGCTCACTACCTTACATAAGACAATCAGATTAAATCCATCTGATGAGGTTGAACTGAGAAAATAGCTTCTACAAAAGCTTGATTATAGTTCTAGTTAGGCACAAAAACACTTCTTCACACTTCACTCAATCTTCTTCACACTCTGCTCTAAACTCAAATGATTTGATCTTTATTCACACATTTCTTGTATATACTTCACATGCATTCACCGAGCATATTCTAAAATGAGTAAAAAATCACTCTTATATATCCACTACATAGATTTACATCATTAACCCTGTCGACCACAAATAAAGAATAAATTAAAACTGTCAGCCTCAATACATGAACAAATCTTAATGCGCACCAACCTAAGTCAGTCACAACATAGTGAGGACCTACATCAACATCCTCGAACATGCCAAACAATACAAGATTAATCCATAAGGATATGCAACACGCTACCATCATCATGTCGGCCAAGAACATGAAAACCTTAAACACACAAGGGAAAATCTTCATTCACGAACATGTCGATCAATGCAGATGTACCACACTAATAGAGCATGATATAGAAACATCACTGAACACCTCAAGAACATATGCAACAACTCACTTCACCACAATTGCAATCTCATCTTCTAGAAACACCTACTATAGTAACTAAATAACTGTAGGAACACAGAACTTCATAACTTCCCCAATTCTTGATGCGCACCTCTGACTCTTTCAAACAACATACTAGATAGGCTCAAAAACAAACCCTTTAATTCATGCCTTCTGATCATCAACGTACAAAACTTTTCATCACTCTAACCTTCTCAGCTTCAACGGCTGCCTACAATATATTTATTACAGTTTTCTCAATAAGTTTCTTGAAAATCAATACCTTCCAACATCATAGTTCTGGCAGCATCTAATATTGTTTTATTCTTTCTCTCAACCACTCTATTTTACTGTGGGGTCCGGGGAGTAAATAACTGTCTTTTATTCCATGCTCTTCACATTATTAATTGAACTCCTGGGAAGTGAATTCACCACCTCTATCTGATCTTAAACATTTGATCTTCAAACCTATCTCAATTTCTACCATATCTTTGAAGCTTTTGAATTTATCTAATGCCTCATGTTTTTCTCTTAAGAAAGCAACCCAAACCATTCTAGAATAATCATCAGTAAGCAACATAAAGTACCTTTCTCCTTGTAGACTTCTGATTCTGGATGGACCACATAGATCAGTATGTACCAAATTCAGTACTCCATTGGAATGATCTTGTTTGCTCCAAAATGAAATTCTTGTATGTTTTCCCATCTGACATTCCTTGCATATAGTGTTAGTAGGCTTCACTAACTTAGGTAGATCTTTGACTGCTTGTGTGGAGCTTATTTTGACAATGTTATCAAAATTCACATGCCATAGCCTTCTATGTCATAACCAGCTTACATCAACTTAAGTAATCAAACAACTTTCACTAGTAGCATTCAAGTGAAAAATATTACCTCTTGTCTTTGTACCTGAAGCAATCACTTTTCCTCAGCTTCCCAATATCTTGCACTTACCATCTTTGAACTAAAGATTGTAACCTTTTTCAACCATCTATCCAACACTCAATAGATTATTCTTCAATCCTTCAACATAAAGAACATCATCAGTATTGCATTTTCCACCAAGAGAATAGTGCCTCTGCCATAGATCACACTAGCATTGTTATCACTGAATCTTACAACACCATTGTCATAATTTTCCAAGCTTAGAAACTTTCTTTTATCACTAATCATATGATGTGAGCATTTGTTTTCGATCACCCACTCATCCTTCTCATCAATTCTGGCTGCAAGAGCTTTTTCAATATTCTGATTACCAGCTGATTCAATGGACAATGAACCATTTTCCTTGATAGCAATGAATACCCATTCATATTCATTTCCAGTTTCTTTATCAGATTCATTATTAGTAACTCCTTCTTTAGCATAATAACATTTCTTTTGAAATCTAGTCTTATTAGGTTTATACTTAGAGACTCTTTCAAGACATCTTGATACAAAATGACCCATCCTACTACAAGAGAGACATTTAATAGGAAGCTTTCCTTTGTACTTACCTTGTCCTTTGGCTTCTCTTTTCATAATCAATGCTTTCAGTTCTTCTAGCTCTCTTTCTTCATCTTCAATCAGTTTCATCTCTTCTTCATACTTGAATGTTTTTCTAGAACTCTTTCCTGGATCATATCTTTGTTGGCTTTTTTCGGATACAATAGCTTTGAATGTAGACTCTGTCTTAGGAAAAGATTCACCAAATTAACTCAACTCAAAGGCAACAAGTTTTCCAATCAGCATGTCTCTTGTCATATTTGTTATTGTCCCGAGCTCTTCAATAGCATGAGCTTTTGGGTATGTGCAGGATCATGATGGGCCAAAAAGTGGCAATGTGATGGGTATGTGGCTGACGACATTTTTTTTTACCCAAAATTGATGAAATGAAAAGGGTCTTTAAAGGAGATTCTCAGCTTTCCACCAATATAAATTATTATTTACTTTGAATATAATAAATAATTATTATTCATTTTCTATTGAATTACGACTAAAGTCCTGATTTTTAGGTTGATTGAAAAACATCTATAGCTTTCAAAAAGTATCATATTTTTTGAATCCAAAAAATGTGTCACATTCTATGCTTTGCATACTATAATATTAAAAAATAAAAAATTTAATTTCATGAATTTTTGACCAAGTTAAGGTGGTCATACATACAAGTCTTTGTATTTTTAAAAAGTTGTCATAAAAAAATGATAATTAATTATTTACTTGGAAACAAATTACAAAAAAATATGCATCACATCGGGACATGAGTCCTCTACTTATATATAAAATCGTATAAAAAATAATTATCATTTTAATGTGGTTAGGGTGGTCAGACAGACACCTACTTCTTATTTTTTCCCTAAAATTTAAGTACTATTGTATTGAAATTTCAAATTCTCACCAAATAGACTTTATTTTTTTGTAAGTTAACCTAGTAATTTAGAAACTACATTCAATTTTCTACAAATTCTATTCTTACATATTTTTGAAATAATATAGATAACTTATTCAAATTTTTATGTCAAGTTGCCTAACTCACATTTTTCTAATTTTTTTGCTACTTAAGGGCCTGTTTTTTCCATGATGATCCTGCACATACCCTTTTATTTTGTAAGAAGTAGGCACAGATCTAAGTATTTTAGCCACAATCTCATCTTCTTCCAAGGTTCCACCGGCACATCTAATGTCCATCACTAATTCATTTACCTTTTGTGAGAAAGAAAAGATGTTTTCATCTTCACTCATCTTCATGTTCTCCCACTTGCCTTTCAGACTTTGCAGCTTAGCAACTTTCACTAGTGCATCTCCTTCATACAATTTTTCCAACTTTATCCAGATCTCATGTGCAGTCTTCAGACCTATTACATTTGAGATCTCTGAATCTGTCAAAGCACTTAGCAATGCTTCTATAGCTCTGGTATTAGTTTATGCTTCTTTGATCTCATCAATAGTAGAGGGACCATTCTGAGGAATTGTGTATGCATTCTTTGTAATCTTCTAGAAAGGCTCACCAATGCACTTCAAATCACACTCCATTCTGAATTTCCATAGAGAGTAGTTTGTACCATCGAATCTAGGACTATCCTTCTTGTATGATGCCATCTCGAATCACCTCAATCTGTTAGAATTCTTCAGAGCAAATAGCTCTGATACCAATTGTTGGAAAAACAAGGATAGACAATTGAGAGGGGGGGTGAATCAGTTGTTACAGAATTTAAGCCTATTCAACCTTAAACAACTTTTAATCTCAAATCTAATAATTAACAGTGAAAACATGAATCAACAACACATCAGAGACACATGAACACCAATATTTTTATACGTGGAAACCCTATTACGGGAAAAACAACAGTGGATGTTAGTCCACAAGATTATACCCTATTAGAAGTATAATTAAATAAATGAATAGGGAATGCATATGCATTCAGGCACACTACCTAGAGCTCACTGCTCCAAGCGAAGTCTCACTTCCTTACATAATACAATCAGATTAAATCCATTTAATGAGGTTGAACTGAGAAAATAGCTTCTACAAAAGCTTGAGTATAGTTTTGGTTAGGCACAGAAACACTTCTTCACACTTCGCTCAATCTTCTTCACGCTCTGCTCTGCACTCAATGATCTGATTTTTATTCACACATATCTTGTATATACTTCGCATACATTCACTGAGCATACTCTAAAATGAGTAAGCAATCACTCTTATATATCCACTACACAAATTTACATCATTAAGTCTATCGGCCACAAATAAAGAATAAATTACAACTATCGGCCTCAATATATGAACAAATCTTAATGTGCACCAACCTAAGTCAATCACAACATAGTGAGGACCTAAATCAACATCCTCAAACATGTCAAACAATACAATATTAATCCATAAGGATCCACAACATGCTACCATCATCATGTCATCCAAGAACATGAAAACCTTAAACACACAAGGAAAAATCTTCAATCATGAACACGCCAATCAATGTGGATGTACCACACTGATAGAGCATGATCTAGAAACATCAATGAACATATCAAGAACATGCACAACAACTCACTTCACCAGAATTGCAATCTCATCTTCCAGAAACACCTGCTACAATAACTGAATAATTGTAGGAACACAGAACTTCATAACTTCCTCAATTCTTGATGCACAGCTCTAAAACTTCCGAAAAACATACTAGATAGGCTCAACAACAAACCCTTTAATGTGTACCTTCTGATCTTCAACGTACAAAAAATTTCATCACTCTGACTTTCTCAACTTCACTGGTTGCCTGCAATATATTTATTACAATTTTCTCAATATCTTCGACATATACAACCTACAAAATCACCAATACTAATAGTGTTGACATAAATGACAACCACAACATCCAACAAAATTTTCATCTAAGCATAATTTAAATGCAATGTCATCATCGAAAATAGTAGATATCTCTCAAAGACCACAACCTAAATTTAAAAGGTACTCCACCAAAAGCTTAGAAAATGATCCCCTAGGTGCATTTTCAGAAATTCCTCTTAGGGTCCTACCTATGGAAGATGTTAGGAATTACATTCATGGAAGTTTGGAAGAACCCACCTATGGAAAGTTGCACAATTTATGGATAGAATAATTTATTGGAGAAGTTTATGCCTTGAAATTGGAATACAAGATTCTAATAGAGAAAAAATTAGATGTGTGGCATTGGTTTCCATACTTTGGAAATGTGGAGAAATGTATTAGAATGGAATTGAGCAGAATACATGATCATTTCATGTGGATTGATGGATCCCACATGATTACCAGAGAAGTGCCCAGAGAAATCATTGGTTTATGATCCACCAGACTGATTCCAGTAAGGAAATCCAGCAAGAACAAATACATAATTTTGTGAGCATGTGTTGCATTAAACCCTATTAGAAATCTAGCGATTCAATATACAAATATGATGACTGGACATTTGATTTATGGAGACAATTCAGTCTCTATCACCACAATTCAAGTGGCTTTAGATATGATTGAGAACGATGTTGAATATGATCTTCATGAGTTGCTCCAAAAATAATAGTTGGAGAATATGAAAGAAATCAAGAAGAAAAAGCAGGTATTTAGGTATAACACATTGGTAATATGCTTGGTTTTCTACTTTATGAATGAAGTTTTAGGTGTTGGGAAAGTCAATTGGTCAAATGAAAAGCTTGTCGATCACCAAATAAAGTAATACATGAGTAATATTGGAGATACAAAGGCTCAGAGTGATTCCCTTACAACTTTCTTTGTAGTATTTCAAAGAAAAATGAATATGAGACAAAGAATTCAGAGAGAAGTCATAAGGAAATTTATGAGTGACATTACCTTTTTGGTATCTACCTATTTTTGTATTATGGAAGCAATTAAACCAAGAATCACTTGGGTTCCAAAGATTGGCTATAAAATAATAGAATATGTAGCCATTGGCAATGCAGAAGTACTACTCAACAACCCTAAAGACCCTAGCAGACCAAGATTTGGAAGTTATAGAGAAAATACAATATAAGTTCAAAAAAAATTCAAGAAATTGTAGATGAAGACGGAGATCGAAGCTAAAGTAGAATCATATGCCAAAGAGTTTGGTATCTCAAGATACTAAATCAAGACAACTAGAGAAAGTGTTGCAACTAATATGAGTATAGAAGAGGCCTCTGATAGTTCTAGAAGATCAGCTACTACATCTTTACCTGCAACTGGTATAAACAAGAGGTTCATAGATATACCTTCAATAAGGAATAATTCACCTCCAAAATTTCCTTTCATCAGGGTTGAAGCAAATAAGATCACTAGGAGAGTTAAATAGAAGGCCATAAGGAAAAATAAAATTGGCACCGCTATGACATCTGAAGAAGATATGGAAGGACATATACATACAAATGATGCTCAACATGAGCATGAGACTAGTAGATTAGTGGATGAAGCTGCTAAAACAAAATTCAAAGAATACATCTTTGGATTGAAACAACAAGTTGGAAAATAAGTTGGAGAATGGCTAGCAGAAAAGAGTTTGTTGGACATTACAAACAGATGTATAGCTACACACAACAAACTAGAAGAGAGCTTGAAGGATGTTCAAGCTTGTGAAAATGAAGCAAGGAATTTATTCTTGTTTTGCATGAAGTGGCCTGATACACTCAAAATATAAAGGATGCTATGAACTCAATTGAAACACAAATTAGAAGTGTGTCAAACAATTATGACCCTATGCAAGACAAAGATGATCAGACCTGGAATGCTTTAGTGATCTTACAAGAAGAGTACTTTACTTTGTAGAGTCAAAAAGATGAATTAATCAAGCAATTTGAGAAGTTAAGGGACTTGGTGAAGATAAAGTGCATACCAATCTCAAGAGCCCCTTTAAATACTAATAAGACTTCAATGATAAATCTCACACCCAATACTCTAAAAGAAGGAAAAGAAATCCTAGTAAAGCTTGAATCACAATACAAGACATTAGTAGTAGAAAAGAAGCTTTGGTTAGAAGGCGGATCTACTTGGGAAGACATCTTGCAGAGGCTTCAAGGGTCAACATCCTCAGGTTGACATTATCACTCTCTTATGCATTTTCTAAATATTGTAGAATCTTATTTTTGCATAACTTAAGATATAGAAGTTTCTTTTTGGTTAATTCCCTGAGGGGGAGTCAACACACTCCTTTAGCTATATTCTTGTTCATATTATATATATATATATATAAGGGGGAGTATACAAAGTTTTGTACATCCTTTTCCATTGATGTCAAAGAGGGAGAGATAGTTGAAAAACAATTAGTCAAAGCATTTGAAGAATTGGGGAGAGATACTTGAAAATACTTGGATAGATATTGAGAAAGACTTTTTAGAGAGATATGTGTAAGGGGCAGACAAGCTTTTGAAAAAAAAATTGATATGCATGTTGCCATTAATGACAAAGGGGGAGATTGTTGGAAGTTGGAAGTCTATCATTGATGATACAGTTTGGCAACATGAGCATGAGGTGCATATATTGCTTGATACATTGTTGTCATTGATGTCAACATTTTTATGATCATTCTAGTATAACTTGGAAGTATTTTTGATGACATATGTACAGAGCAAGTTGGTCTAGAAAACATGGTTATACAAGAAATTGGATAAGTATTTCCTTTGGTAGTTTTTTGGTTCAGTGTGGCAATCTTTGAGTCCGCACTCCACCGCAAGTTGGTATAACCCTCTACAATTCTAACTATAGTTTTGAGATCATCCGGTGCAACTATATTCAATATTGTGTAACATTCTATGAAGTTTCTCGAAAGATATGAACGATAGAGTTCAACTTTATATTTTAGAGTCACTCCTTGTATAGTGTATCAGTGTGGGAGATTCCACATTTCTTCATGGATAATTATTTTGTTCTATGATGATGAAGATAAGCTAATAGATTTTGGTTGAATGGGAATTCGAGTATAGATCGAGCTTTGAGGTCGCGCGTTTGACAAATTGTATGTACACATGAAGGTTTTGTGTTTAGGTCTATTTTTGGGCTGACCTAACATGTTTGATATTTTGTGGAGGACAAGAAAGTAACTTTATCTTATGTAGGATTTATATTAGGTCCATGATAACCTATCTTGATGTAAATTGAATTTTGAATTATGGCATGAGATATGGATAAAATGTTTTGAGGACGACATGCTTAATTTTGTGTGTTAAATTAGGCTAAGCTAATTGAAGTTACACTTGACATGGACACACACACACACACATATGAGATTAACCTCATATTTTTGGTGTGGTGATAAATAAGATAAGAGAAGAGACAACGATGAAGAGTTAGAATATTGTATGTGAGTATTGAGTGATATATGACATGTATGATATTTCACCTGCATGTGTGTGATGTAGATTTGAGCAGATTGTGAACAAAGTAGAGTATTGATTCAGATTGGTGAGAATATCATTTTTTACTTCATTAGATCTATAATCCAACATATGATAGATGTTATTGTATCAATTCAAATAGGTTATATAGTCACCCCTTCTTTTTTCTTTCTTTTTCTCTATGGGAAGTGAGTTCACTTGGATAGTGAGTCCACCCATGGTAGTGAGCCTTTCTGTAATATACTATATCTGGATATAATATATTGTGATCTAACCCTCACTATGGTTTTTCCCATTTTGGGTTTTCCACGTAAAAATACTGGTGTTCATGTGTCATGTGATTTCATGGTTGTCTTCATGCTTTCATACATCTTTGTAGTTATATTTGTTATGATAATTGGATGGATTATGCTTAATTGGTTTACAGGAATATTGATTCAACCCCTCTCTCGGTATTCTAGGTGTTCAACAAAGTGGAATTTCCTTATTGAAGCGTGCTTTTCCCTTCACAACACAAATTCTTATTGGGTCCTTTGTTATGAATTTGTACTCATATGCTTTAGTGTCACATGTTTTCTCTATGCCTATTCATTCTTGATGATGTTTTCTTATGGGCCCATTATTGGACAAGTGGTATTTTCCTATTATAGTGCATTTTTCATTCATATTGCATGTTCAAGAAAGCTATAGAAATTAAAATTATGCTAACATGCTATAATGATACATATCTTCTAATAGGCATAGATAATTTTGCTTTCTCTTTGGCATATGAGAAACTAAAAGAATCCATTAACTATGTGACAAGTCTCATCAATTGGTTAAAGTGCAAGGTTCCTTCATAGTGAAACTTTATATTGATATGCCTTTTTCAAGATTGTACTCTTGCACTAGGGTAAACTTTGGTTTACTTGGCTATTAATTTTGAGGACATGGATTTTTCTCATTTAGTCTCACATATGCTTGATGGTATTTTCATAATGAAGGGTTAATGGTTTGTGTGTCATGATCCATATTCAAACAGGGTTAAAAACTCACATCATGTTTTTGTTTTCACCCATATGGGCATTTATGAGTGTAAGTGTGAATAAGTAACAAAGGTAAATACACTTCTTAATGAAACATTATATCAAATATTCGGCAATTAATCTATTAAAAAGAGAAGAAACTTGACAGTGTCTCATTGTTTCCTATCTCCAAAGATTTATTAAATCATAGAGGGCTCTCATATTTGGTAAGCACTTGTGACTGTTAAAATGCCAATCTAGAGAATGGAATGATGCTAAATGCAATGATGTGATGATTGATGATATCTAATTAATAAAAAGAATCTACTATAATCTATTCTGACATGAAAACTGATAAATGAAAGCTACAGTAAAACTACTATGCAACCATGATTATGATTCTAAATTGCTATGATTGCTATGATACTAAGATGCTTGATTGCTCTATTTCCTATAGAGTAAGATTGCACAAAGTTGGGATTCTAGATCCATTTCCTGTTTAAAGAAGGTTGTATTTATAGATTTCTCGGAAACACATTTACACAGGGGCAGCAAAGTAGAGGCTTGGATTCAATTTGGAGGATTGAATGGTGAGAGATTGAGAAGATTTGAGAAGATTTTGGGAATTGTTCCTCCCCACAAAAACATCAAGCCAGATGATAGGAAGAATTGATGGAAGAGGATGAAGGAGTTGCCTGTAAATTTATCTTCAATTTCTCTCCAAATTTGCCCGTGACGATTGAGTCAATTAATTTAGACATAAATTAGACATATAATATCTAATTTGATTTGTGCAACTTTTGAGTGAAAATAGGAAATAGTTGTAGAATGCATTTCCACTGAATATTTGGATTCATTCAATTTAGGCAAGAAGATATTTAATTTAATAAAACAAACTATAGAGGTCTATTTATTAATTAAATAAATATGGAGGAAGTGTGATAATTAAATAATAAAAATTCGGAAACTTGTTTATTTAATTTAGATGATGATGTGATTAAGATAATAGAAGAATTTAATAATGATAATTAAATAAATTTGTTTATTTAATTAAGAAAAAATAATGCAATAAAGATAGAAGAAATAAAAGGTGAACTATATAAATAAATATTTCTATTTATTTAATAGTAGAAGAATTTAGAGTAATTAATCAAATAAGTCATATTTAATTAATTAGATTCTCCAAACCAATTTTAGGTGTATACATTTTGCCCCTCTTTGAAGTGATGTGTTTACACATTGCTTCAAAAAAAAAAAAATTTGTTGATGTTATTATTGACGAAAAAAAAAATAGTATGCCCCAGACATTGATTTTCAAATGATTGATGATAATATTCCCTCTCAGCAAATAAATTTATGATTTTTTGGATTTTTTGGAATTTTTCAATTTTTTCTTTTTCATAATTTTCGATGATTTGATGAAGTTTTGATGGTAAAATAATTTATCTCCCGATAATGATGAAGAAATTTTGGCCCTAGATGAATTTGTATTAAGCCTCCTTATGTTTGATGATTTTCAATCATGGCAGCCTTTGATTCGATATTGATTGATGATCCTAATAGATTAGAAGATTATTGATCTCATGATAGGTGAGATTCAATGATTGATTGATTGATTGATAAGCGAGGATCAATGATAGATTGATGATTGACCTCATGATAGGTGAGGTTCATTGATAGATTGATTGATTGACCTCATGATAGGCGAGGATCAATAATTGATTGATTGATTAACCTCATGATAGGCGAGGTTCAATAATGGATTGATTGATTGACCTCATGATAGGCGAGGTTCAATGATAGTCGCTCACGAAATTTGATCAAATTCTCACCAGAGCCGATTAGATTGATAGGTTGATTGAATTTTGATTGATTGATAATATTGCTGATTTGTGATATGTTATGATCATAGGAGGATTTTAGAGTTCTTCCCAAAGATGTGGGACATGATTTCGCATCTAGTGTAGGTTGATATAGATATCATTAGTCGATGTGGAAAATCTATAATGTAAATGCAAAACTAATACGAATGCAATCTAATTTAACCATGCAAATCTACATATGCAAGCATTGGCATCTTAACAGTACTTTTATTGTGCTTTGTATCATCATAGAGCTTTAAAAATGTTGAAAGTGAGTGCAAGCATCAATGGTATAATTTAGACCATGATGACTTGAGTACGACTTCCATGATTTTTGATATTGTAAGTGAACACAAGCATCGAGGTATAATAAAACCAAGATGACCTGACCATTTATTATGTAAATAGACAAGAATCAATCATTCTTTTATGTGAATTGGAATGTCATCATGCAGTGATACTTTTTAGAGCATGTCTCGCGACAATTCAC
Organism: Sequoiadendron giganteum; assembly: GCA_007115665.2. Lineage (NCBI taxonomy): Eukaryota > Viridiplantae > Streptophyta > Pinopsida > Cupressales > Cupressaceae > Sequoiadendron > Sequoiadendron giganteum. The sequence continues at coordinate 2,932,674 of CM021107.1, read as the reverse complement.
ACAATAATAATGACTAATTCACAGACAGCAGACAAAGAAAATACCATTCTTCTTCTTAGCTTCTCTAGTTCAATACATCATTGAATTGCTCCAAAGAAATGATAACAATGATCAAAGTACAACATGTCCAACATTTTCTGAAAGTATTTCAATCATTATTTAGATTAGATTATCCATCCTGATTTTATGATGTTTTTGTGATTTTATGAGATTTTGGACCAAACCTAACCTAAAGACCTATCATAGGGGCCTCAGGGGCTGATCAAAGATTAGCCTTGCCTACGTTATACACATAGAGACTGCATAGTTTGACTGACACAGACTCATGTTTTTGACTTTTTGAAACTAACTTTTTTTACTTGTTTTTGGATTATTTGTTGTGATACGAACGTCCAATGTATTTTCGATGGTGATTGATGTTCCATTTTGGGTTGTGCTTCGATCATTCTTTCTGTTGCGTTTGTTTCCTTGATGTTTGTCCATTTTGTTAATCTTGATGTGTTATTTCCCCCAGTGAGGTCAGGATTTTTCCCCCAAGCTAGGGTGAGACATGACCACATTGCAATGATATGTACTTGAGATTTTATTGCGCCTTTTTCAGATTTTATGATTTTTTTGTATTTTTTAGGATATTTTAAGATGAAATGAGATGATATGCCTGATTGACGGAACAAGATGCCCCACAATAGGGGTAATGCAACCATGGATAAATGATAGATCAAAATGAAATATTCACTGCAAAACATGTCACACAAGCAACATATCTCTTGTCAAAAGATGATAATGGTTGATTGATTAAGATGCCAGGAATGATTGATTCCATAAGACATGATGATGATAAGATTGATGATTGTTGATGATTGATTGAAAAAAGATTTGAGGATTGGACAATGTTTTGTAGCTAGGCTTAAATATGATTTGCATTATAAGATTCAAGGTTGTAAAGGGACATGATGACATGGATTTTGATAAGCTAGAAGATATGGAATGGAAGAAAGTAAGGACAAAAATAATGAATGGGATGATCAAGATCAACTAGATAAGATAAATACACAAGGCCCAAGTATTTTTCCCCTATTCCTTATCAAGACCAAGGAAATGAAGAAAGGATGTATTTAGTGAGAATGATGGAATATGGATAAGATGAAAGATATGGTATGGAAGATATGGATAAAGCGTATAGGATAAGATATATGATGTTCAAGAAGGTCCTTAACCTTGTCAAGATCAAAGATGGAAATGTAAGGAATGAGCATAGAAAGGATAATGACTATGAATGATAAGATGGATGAAACTTGTCCCTAAGTTTAAAGTGCAAGAGGAATATGGAAGATAGGATATGGATGAGAGGGAAATGGAGGAAGGACTTAAGCATCAAGTTCCACAACCAAATATCCCTCTAATAAACCATGGAAAATGGGAATTAGAATCCTAATGTTGGTATATTAATGATATGATTGAAGAATCTAAGAACTTGTGCAAAGGTTTGGATTAAAGGAGAATGATGGGGGATGAATGTTGGATAATGGATAGGAGTTTGGAAGTCCTATTGATGGATAGATGGAAAGATCAATATTGGCACACACCTTGAAGGGTGGTGGAGTGATGGAGGAAAAATGGATTTGGAAGGTGATAGGTTATTAGATGGAAAATTGGAGGTAGATTTTGGATTAGCAAATTTGAATGCCAATTTAGATTTTATTGCTTCTATGAGACTTTTAGAAATCCACATGACTTTTGACTTTGATTTTTGCTTTGTGGGCCTTTGTGGTCTTTGAAAATTTCCTTTTTGCTTTGATGGGCCTTTGTGACCTTTTGAAAATTTCTTTTGATTTTGGATCAAATTTTCTTTTATTTTTGCATGTCTCTTCGAGGAGACATGTTGATCCTTTCATACATGTGGATTTTGATATAAAAGCTTTTGATATTTGGCACCCAAATTACTTCCAAGAGCAATGGGAGGGGTGGATTGAGATGAATGATATGGAGGTATTATGGATGAGTTAATGTGGGTAGAATTTTAAAAGGGTGTCAAGGATGTGTGCCTTTGTTGTTCTTGAGAAATAGGATATGGACCTAGGATAGAGGGAAGGTTTGATGGACTAGGATGAGGACCTAGGATAGATGGAATGTTTGATGAACTAGGATAGATGGAATGTTTGATGAACTAGAATGAGGACCTAGGATAGATGGAAGGTTTGATGAACTAGGACATTTAGGCTTATAATCAAGGTCGTGGTGATATGGATTTCTTTGAATAGAAAGGGTTCTAGGATACCTTGCTCATGAAGGCCTAATCAATTTCCTTTGTGTAAACATGGAAAATATACAATTCGATCCTGCACACTTTATCTTGATTACTAACGACACTTCTTCTTGAATCACACTCTCAGCTTATCAACACTTTTCATCTCTTAATTAAATTAATCATTATTTATTTAATTAAGTCTTTCTCCTTTGTTGATTAAATTAATCAATTTAATTTAGTATCTCTGTTTATTTAAATAATTCATTTTATTTAAATCAAGTCTCTAAAGTCTTCTTATTAAATTGAATAAATTAAACCTTATTTAATTTAATCTAACATTATCTCCTTTAGTTAAATAAATCAAATCATTTATTTAATTAAATCTTTCTCCACAATTCTTGATTTAAATTAACTCATAAATTCAAGTCAAAATTGTCACATCTCCTAATCTCCCATTAAATTAACTAACCTTTGGTTAATTTAATCCTAATCTATGTCACATCCTCTAGAAAATGCAACTTGCACAATAAATCAATTACTTTGATTTATTAAATTGTCCATTTTCTCTCAACATGGAATAAAAGGGGAATATTCCCTCAAATTTGAATTCAAATTCAATTGGGCTTGGTACTTCCAACAAGGTATTCACTCCTCTTACATGTCCTTGTGCATTGAGCCAAGTGACATTAACTCCATTTATTTCTCCCTCCAACATGTCACATTCAAATTTCAAATTTGAATCTCATGGCATTTATCATGCACATTGACCAAAATGGGCTCATTCCTCAACCATTCACATTTTGACAAGTGGCACTTGGCCATTGGGTGTTGAATGATCCCACATTGCTTATTTTCACTCTCTTCCATTTTGGAAATCTATAAATGAGAGACTCTTCCTCTCATTATATCATCCACAATTTGAGTAAACTTATTATACTCAAATCCATCTTCAAACATAGCCATTTTCATCTTTCTATATCAAGTTCTTAGCTAGGTTATGCAGGAATTCAACCAAAGTGGATCAATCATCATCAAAGCTTACAAAGGAGATGGGAAAGGGCTTATTTTGACACATCAATTGGCACCAACTCCCCCATGGGATCATAAGTTTTCTTGCTTAATTAGGATTTTACTTTCATTTTCGTATTTTGTTCTTCATTTTCCTAGTTTAAGCTTTTGTAAATGGATTTCATGGGGAATCCTTGTTTTTAACTTGCATATGATCTAATATTGTGCTTTTTTGTTGTGTAAGTGCAGGTATGAAATTAAGGTTCACATTTTGGCACTAAAAGGAGGGAAAATCTCAAGGATTTTGACAGGTTTTTTGTGAAAATTTTGTGGTTTTTAACATTTTTTGTTTGCACATAGGAAACTGCGTCGCTGATAGTTCATGTGACCCTGTATTGCACCGCTTATAGAGATGCGACACTATATTGCACCACTTACAAAGATGTGGCTCTGTATTGCACCACACCTATTCTAAACTACAGCGTTGTATTGCACCACACCTATTTTAAACTCCGTCGCATCTGCTTCCTGCCTAAGAATTTTGAATTTTCAAACTTCGTCGCTCTACAAACTGCGTCGCATGCTCAAATTGCGCCGCATTTGTGCTCTCTGTTTCTACAAAGCGCTGCACCTAGTCAAACGTGTAGTGCTATATAGCACCGCTTCTATTCCAAACTGCGCCACATTTACTAATTGCGCCGCACCTGTGGATTTCTAATTTATTTATTTTTAACATTTTTTTGTGATGCAGGAACTTCCCAAGGTCATAACTTTTGACTTGGATGTGGGTTTTGGCTAAAATTTTATAGGCGATTTCTTTATGAGGTGGCATGTGGATTCCCAATGGACTACACATATCAACACATTTTTGGAGCCTCAAACTTTCATCTTGACCCTCAAAATCATAATTTAGCATTTTTTTTTCTAGTTTTCCAGTTTTTGAAAAATCGTTTTTGTTAATAACTCGGAATGCATGTCTCAGATTTGGGATGTTAGTTGGAAATTCATCATATCTTAGTATTGGGTGTTTTTTGGAAGAAATAGGACTCTCAAAATCATGGATGCAAAATTACAAAAAATGGAAAAAATTAACAATTATTGAAATCTGCTAAAAAAAGGAAATTTCTTGATCAAAAGTGAAGGAAGAAAAAAATGAAGGCCAAGGGTTCTTTATGATGTTGTCATCTCATTGTATCAAGTGTTTTTAAACACTTTGGGAGAACTTACAATCCATTTCTAAGGATTTGTTTACTTTATGCTTTAGGAAACACTAAATTTCATTTGGGTCCTAAAAAGAACATTACAAATTCTTTCAAAAAAAAAAATTGCAAACAAAAGGCTAAAAAGAACCTCAAGAACAATCTTACTAGATTTGGTTGAGGTTTAAACATTGAACAAGGCAACTTCCACATTTGAATTGGTGCTTTAAAAATAATTCATTTTGCTTTGAAGGTTTAAAATGAACAAGTACTATTTTGTTTTGTAATTATTTATTCAAGTTAATATCATCAAAAGGACGTATGCTCTTCTCTCGCGCCTCACGATGACCTTGAGAATCAAAAGCTCTTTTGGTGATCTTAATTTGAATAAAATAATTGCCTCCACATTTAATTTTTGGAATTAAAATTGAACCAAACATGCGAGTGTGAGCACGATATATTGCGAGTGTTCTCCCTTTGTTTTTCAACAAAGGTTGATTGAACTACGGGATATGCTAGCTTGCTATTGTTTATCTTAGAGGGTCTGCCTTATGGAAAAAAGTAATCACCCAAGAGAATGACCTAACCGGGAACACGCTAAAGCCAAGTGACTTCCAACTAATATATAAGTGTGGATTCTTGAGGAAAGTTCAAGAATCATGAGGATTATTCCTACGAGAAGGGCAACAATGGTCTCTCGCCACATGGATAGTCCCCCATGAATGGAATGCCCAAATTAAAACCTCTTGTTTAGAAAATTCCAAATCTTATCTATTTGTTGGTGCAAAAGTTCATGTCCTTTGAAGCCGCCCCACATTATACATGCGGTTCTATTGTAGAGATGAAAAGTATGCCATGGGAGATTCATGGGTATTGATGCTTGGCTGACCCGAGAAGCAAGTGCACTATAAGGGGGGGCTTGTGTGGTCAAGCATCTAATCATCCACACTGAATATACGCAGCTAGATTTATCCAAGTGGGAACCCAACAAATATTGTCTTTTCAGCCTAGGGTTGTGCATGTTATTGAGACACCTTGCTTGGTTCTGAAACATCGAGAAACAAACATTCACAAGAGCTTTGAAATTTCAAACCCTTTGAGGAAACAAATATCCTTTGACGAATCTAATTGCTCTTGCTTTCCCTAGGGATCATATCCTTACAGGTTTCTAAGTACTTAGGTTTAATCATCATTTTTTTTCACCAACGTCAACACTAGTGAAACCTTTGCCTTGATTTCCTTGGTTTCCACATAATGCACTTTGTGGGATGAAATAAAATTATGACATAGATATTCAGTTTGAAAAGAATAATCAAAAAAGTGTTTGTGGTAAAAAGAACCAAATCTAAGCAAGATAACAAACAATTGAACCACACATGTGCTTGGTTCCTTTTGAGTCATTTGGTTTTCATGCAAACATTGGTTTTTTGGTTTGAACCACTTTTAGGGAAAAGCATGTTCTTCATTACCTTGGTCTTATAAGCAGGTCCTCTTAGGGTCATCTAGGATCAAGTCAAACACTTCACCCATCCATCCAAACATTTATCAAAATCCCATCTCACCAACAACTTTTGGAACCTTGGAAACATCACTTATGCTAGACTTTTAGGAAAAATCATCATCACCTTGTTTGGCTTAACACACCTAGCCAAATTATCCTTTTATGTATGATTTCACTCTAGGATAACACAACTTCCTAGGGTTTACAAGTTCATCATCACTTTGTTTGACTTAACGCACTTAGTCAAACTATCATCTTGTGTACATGTTTACTCTAAGATAACACAACTTCCTAGAGTTTACAAGGGTATTATCATCTTGTTTGACTTAACACACTTAGTCAAACTATCCTCAATCAAAATCAAATAAAAAACAAGTCCTAAAGTCTAGCATTGATCCAAAGTTCCTAAAATTTTAAACACCCATATCATTCACCCCTTTCATCCTTCATCTCATCATTGGTCCTAAATCTCTCAGAGGTCAACAAGGTCAAAACACAAGAAGAACATGGAATATAAACTTGATTCAAACATCATGAGTAATCCAAGTCAACCAAACTATCCAAGCCTTACAATGCCAATTGATTTTCAAAACTTGCATTTGTACAATCCATAAATGGGATCATTATCTCTTACAAACATCAATGGTACAACAAATGTGAGTTTTCCCAATCTAAATTTTGGAACACCTTTCCCTTTGGTAGATTTAAATCAAAGTCAAAATTATAAATCTATCAACCAAACAATCAAGGCATGAGCCTTCCCCCTTTACCAACCATCAATCAACTGAATCTAAACAACACCACCTTCATAAATCAAAGTATCATATCAAATCCTCTCATTTTTCCATTGATATTGCAACAACAAATGGCAACCATCCAAGCAATCCCAATGGTCAACACCATTCCCAATTCACCGCCACCACCGCCAAAACACAACATGGTTAATTCATTCTCCAGTGTGTTGCAATCCACTCGAAAATCCACCCAGCAAAAAGTGCTCCAAAACCAACTAGTTGCTCAACAAGCGCAAGCACAATTAGTCGCCCAACAAGCCGCATAAGCTATGCAAGAGAATCAAGTAGCCCAACAAGCACAGGCTCAAGCTCAAGCTCAATAGGCGCAAGCATAATTCTGGGCACTACTAAAAGCAATCCATCAACAAGTAGCTCAACAACAAGCCCAACAACAAGAATTGTTAGCACAGCAACAACATGACCAACAACAAGCGTTGTAGGCTCAGCAGCAAACATAGGCCCTACTCCCTCAACAAAGCTTGCAACATATTTCCACCACTATCGTTGAAAATGATGATCAAGATCCTTCAACCAATGATCATGTTGAAAATGTCTCTACATCAGCTAATGAGTTAGAGGACACATCTCAAGAATTTACTCCAAAGCATTATCAACATCTTTCACCAAGGTCTAGCAATGATCCTTTCCAAAACATATGGACATCCTTTGACCTCATGACATTTGAGAATCTTCTTATGCCTAATGAAGATATCCAGGAAAGCAATCCATTCTTTGAAATTGACCCATGTCAAGAACTTGATCCAAAGCATGTCGAAAGCAATTCTAAAATCATTCGAGATTAAGAATTTGTATCTCCAAGCTACTACACTGATATAATGGACACTCTCCTATCTATACAAGATGATCAAATCCACATAGAACATACTCCTCCATCTACCCATGAGATTCTTTCCTTGGATGGACACGCAGATGATCTTCATTTAGAACAGGATTCCTTTACTCCTGACATTATTACACAAAAAGAGCAGGTTATTGATTCCTACAATCAAACTGAGTTGTCAACATTAGGATCAGATATATCCCAAATTCAAACTAAGGACATCATGTATGAAGATATCCAACATTATCCACTCAAGGAAACAGGTCGGACAGAACAGGATATTCTAAAGCCAGCAGAGCAACAAATTAATGATGTCATCTACAATGGTCATTTGTCAGAGAATGCATTATGAACAAGGCATCTCAAAACAAAGAGAATCAAAGAACAAAGGTGCTACTATCAGCATACTGGGGGCAACCTCATCTCAAGAAAATGTCAACATAGGGGGCACGAAGGATCCTTATGATGAAAAAAAATCCAATGCTACAACCAACCACGTCATGAATCTTCATCCACCCATCACCCCATCCACAAATTTGGACCAACATCAAAATAAGGTTTTGAATCAAAGCACAATGATCGTTATCAAATCAAAGGAAGCTAAGAAGCATATCTGAAAAATCAAATACACTTGGATACCAAAAAATACAAAGAAAGATGATCCCTATCATACTCCATTAGTCAAAGAAACTATGGGGCAAAATAAAAAAGGGGCAAATATCCATCAAAGATGTCCACAAAGGAAAAAGCAGGCTTCTCAAAAAACTTACAAAGTATATCAAGTTGCTGGTCCTAATTCTGCACACACTTCTATATCCACCCATCATTGCTCATCTTCCCAAGTTTGGAGAGTCAAAGGTTCCAAACTATCAACCAGTCCATCTTTTATTCTTAAACACACTTTGCCATCCACACCTCCATGCATAATATCCAATTCTCACATTGACTATGTATTGGCAAGGACCCTTCATCATAAGGATTCAGAAGGCACTTTATCACACTGTGCGCACAGAGACAGAGTTAACTCTGGTATCAGCAAAGTAGATCAAAAATCTCAAAAGTTGCATTCAAGTGCACGTATCTTGGCAAAGAAACTTCTTCAAGCAGGATATCGATGGCACATTATGACAAAAGCATCTACATCGACAGAACCAAGTGGTTCAACATGATCTTAAAATATTTCACAAAAAAATGCAAAAAAATGAAAAATCAAAAAAAGGATTCAAAACAATGAAGAAAAAAATCATCCTCTAGTGAAAACTGCGTGGGCGGTGCTTTGGGAAATTACCATGATGAAAACCTAGAAAATAGGCGTCATGTGTAGAATCGAGCATCTACGTGTGCCAATTCAGGAGCAAGCATCTTATCGCATCCATAATAAAGTCAGCTTTCCATCCATATCATTCGCTCATCCATGAACTGTTTATCCAACCCATTACCATCTATCTACCTTATCTAGATCTTGATGAAGGTTTGGTGCACACTTTACACTTGCTTATGGTAAACATCTTGACATGGATCATTTTCATTGATCCTATCTTACCCAACGTTGTATGAGCCTTGAAGCATTATCCAAATGAGCATCCTTTGTTTGAACACCTTATCTTGTCACAAGATAATCCTTGGCATCCTTTGCATGCTTACTGTATCTATCCATACACCTATTTAAGAATCCACCCATGGCCTTTCAAACATTGCTAGACACTGGGGGCAGATATTTACATCTTGCTTCAGGAATAAATCTTGATATATATCCTCTAGCTTATGTGGTGAGCCGAACATTAGCAAACATGAAATCAAATTGGTTAAAACATTTGTGAGCACCAAGTCAAATCACTAGCCCATGGCATATTTTGACAAAAATATGTTCCTTATCAAACTTTATCTTTTGTCGAACATCAATCGAACAATTCATATCAGTCACATCTAAATTGTGTGTCAGCGTCAATCAAATCATCAAAAAAAATTTGTTCCAAATCAAGCTTCATCAATCTTGATCAATCAAATCCAATCAATTATCACCTTTTTTGACTTAACACACTTAGTCAAACCACCCTCTTGTGTATGATTTTACTCTAGGATAACACAACTTCCTAGAGTTTACAAGTGCATTATCATCTTATTTGACTTAACACACTTAGTCAAATTATCCAATCCATCATCAACTTGTTTGACTTAACACACTTAGTCAAACCATCCTCTTCTGTACAATTTTACTCTAGGATAACACAACTTCCTGGAATTTACAAGTGCATTATCACTTTTGTTTGACTTAACACACTTAGTCAAACTATCAATCCATCAATTCGATTGATCAACATTAAGCTTGGTTTTCAACAAAATCCTAGAACAGAGCACTGATATCATCACATATCCATATCCAAATTATCAAAATTATGCGAAAATCCAAATCATTGAAAATCCAAAACATTCAAAAATTCAAAATCCAAAACATGTCAAAATCCAAAAAAACAAAAAAACAGAGTCATAGGCCAAACTACGTCGTCTCTGAGCTTGAACGTAGGCAAGGCCATCCTTGATCGGCCCTTGAGACACAAAATCCAAAAACATTTGTAAAACATCTCAAAAATACCAAAAACAGCCTCAAAATATTTGAAAAATCCAAAATGGTGCTTTCATCCTCGCTTTCACCCGTGATAATCATAATTCCTAATAAATCATTGTCATCTTCATCCTTTGGTGAAGCAATCAAAAACAAGTCTAGCAAGTTCCAAAGTGAACACCTAATCGTCAGAAGTCTCAAGTCTCGGTCAATAAGAAAGCAAGTTGGTCAACTCGGAGTATCAATAGCTTATCACCCAGTCAGTCCCACCAAAACCCTGATCACAACATGTCCTAGGATGAATCCTTCCCACGATGGACATAAGCATCAGGTATCTCACAGTAGTTTAGCCTTGGCTAGCAGTATGAAGAACATTAGCTTGGTTGTTTACTTTTTCCTTGGTCTTTATGACTTATCTTATTTTGTGATCATTCCAAGAACCTCTCGATGATGCCTAAACAAAATAGGTTTAGAGAGAAAGGAATGGGGCAATGATCATTATCTTTTTTATCTGCTATGCTTGTTGGATGTTCTTGTAAAATAACTTGGTGAATACTTGCTTTGTTAGGTTCGTCCTAGCAAGGTTTATGTATGTCAAGTGTGAACAAGAATACTCCTATCTGATTGACAAGTCAAAGTCCATCACACTAGGTACAACGCCATCCTGGTCCTTTATACCTTGATGCATTGTACCTATGTGTGTTATCAAACATAAAGTAATTGGCCCTTTGAAAATCCCAACTCTTGGTAAGAAAATCATCATCATCATTAATAGCGTAGGCTTGTTGGATCCTCCTTCCATCCATCTTATTCTTCTTATTCTTCTATCTTTAATAACATTTTTATCTAAAGTAGGTGTGAGATCTCAAAATATACATGAGGCTACCTGTGGTCGATGACTGTCTATACATCATCAGAATTGTCTACATCAAAAAATTATCTTTCGTCCTCTGATCAATAGAACCACTCCTCTCTCATTTTATCGCGATATCGATCAAAAAAATAGCATTTCTGCCAAATCTCTCGAGAGGGCAGTATACTAGCATAATCCTTTCACTGGGGCAACAGTGGGGCATCTGAAAAAATTGAGAAATTTTGAACTTTGATCATAGCAGTTTATTCTTTGAATCAATGCAATAAGTACATTGCTTCAAAGAGGGGCAAAATGTAGACATGGAAAATATACAATTTGATCCTGCACACTTGATCCTGATTACTAATGACACTTCTTCTTGAATCACACTCTCAGCTTATCAACACTTTTCATCTCTTAATTAATTAATCATTATTTATTTAATTAAGTCTTTCTCCTTTGTTGATTAAATTAATCAATTTAATTTAGTATCTCTGTTTATTTAAATAATTCATTTTATTTAAATCAAGTCTCTAAAGTCTTCTTATTAAATTGAATAAATTAAACCTTATTTAATCTAATCTACCATTATCCCCTTTAGTTAAATAAATCAAATCATTTATTTAATTAAATCTTTCTCCTCAATTCTTGATTTAAATTAACTCATAAATTCAAGTCAAAATTGTCACATCTCCTAATCTCCCATTAAATTAACTAACCTTTGGTTAATTTAATCCTAATCTATCTCACATCCTCTAGAAAATGCAACTTGCACAATAAATCAATTACTTTGATTTATTAAATTGTCCATTTTCTCTCAACATGGAATAAAAAGGGAATATTCCCTCAAATTTGAATTCAAATTCAAGTGGGCTTGGTACTTCCAACAAGGCATTCACTCCTCTTACATGTCCTTGTGCATTGAGCCAAGTGACATTAACTCCATTTATCTCTCCCTCCAACATGTCACATTCGAATTTCAAATTTGAATCTCATGGCATTTATCATGCACATTGACCAAAATGGGCTCATTCCTCAACCATTCACATCTTGACAAGTGGCACTTGGCCATTGGGTGTTGAATGATCCCACATTGCTTATTTTCACTCTCTCTTCCATTTTGGAAATCTATAAATGAGAGACTCTTCCTCTCATTCTATCATCCACAACTTGAGTAAACTTACTCTACTCAACTTCATCCTCAATGCAAGATCTTAGCTAGGTTATTGCAGTTTTTCTGAAGAACTCATCTTGTTCTTCATCAACAAAGTGGATCAAATATTTGTCATCAACATTTGCATCAAAGGAGTTGGGAAAGGGTCGATTTTGACACATCAATTGGCACCAATTCCCCCATGGGATTTATAGTTGTACATTAAAATAGGATTTATTTACTTTCATTTGCATTGTTCTCCATTTTTCTTCCTATATTAATGTTTCAATCTAATTTGATGGGGAATCCTTATTTTATCTTGATCTAATCTTGTGATTTTTTGTTGTGTTTGTGCAGGTATGAAATCAGGGTTCACACTTTGTAATTCATACTTTGACACATTCGTTTACCAAGGGGATATGTATTGTTTTTGAAACAAGATGCAATTCCATTTTGGGGAGGATATGATATGGATGAGCGGATAGGTGTTGGAATTAAATCGGAATGGATAAAGGTGGAGGATCCCAATTTATAGGTGTGGGGTTCATGGATAGCTTTAATAGGTGTGATAGGCTCTTGACATGGGGATGATGGGGTGTTTTAATCTTGACTTGGAAAAGAATTATGAAGTGGTATGAAAGGAATATCTGGATCATGAGAAGGATAAACATCTTCATGGGATGAAAGGGTATCCTTGAATGAAATCATATCTTGATCTTGATGAGGAAGGGAATCATGAGAATTTATCGAAAGCATGTCTTGATCATTAGTTGGTAAGACATCATTAATAGATAGGATGGAAGAACTATCATGCTCTTGTGATGCAATAGAATCATGAAATGGTATATATTGATTAGATGAAGTGGAAGAAGAACCTGGAAGGATACTTGTCTCTTGAGATGGAAGGGAATTATTTTGGATGAAAAGTGAAAGGAGGGGATCATCATAAGATTCTTGAGAAATGGGATCTTGATCAAAGATTGGAAGTATTTGTGGAATGTTGATATCATTGGATGGAGTGGAAATAATATTTTTGATCTTGATGTGGAGGGGAGTCTCTGCTACCATGCTTTGGATTGAGAGATTGACATGAATCATTGGATGTTGAAGATATGATAGAAGAGGATGATTGGATGGAATTGTTAATTTCAGTGAAATAATCTTGAGGTTTATTTTGGCTTATGGTGGATGGAGATAAATGCATGATATGATAGGATTTCTCAATATCATTTGTGTTTGAGGACTTAGATTTGGGCTTCTGATTTGATTTTTACAAAAATTCAAAGATATCGAACTTGGATGATGTAGTTGTTGGTGGAGAGGGTGTCATGTCAAGATTTTTTTCAGAGGAATAAGAACAAATGTCTGGCAGAAAACATCTCTCCGTGGTTGTTTCCCTTTGCATATCCCAAATTTGTTGTTGAAGATTTTTCATTTGATGAGCTAAAGCATTTAATTGATCCTCATTTATTTGGGCCATGGTGGTTTGAGTTTCAATTTCCTGTTCTTTGGATTTTTAGTCTTCGTGACCTTGTTAAAATGGACATACAAATGTTATTGTTTCAATAAAATTTTGATCTTAGCATGGTATACTGTCAAGGATATTAACTCAAGTCAAATAGAATGATAGATTCTATTAATTAGACTAAGTTGATAAGTTTCATTATACAGTTTAGTTTCTTTGATTTAGGATGACTGATCCTGAAACTTAACTTACTAATCAAATGTGTTTGATTGAGACACTTTTGGATGGTAGATCTTGGTTTGATTTGAACAAATTTAATTATAAAGTCCAGTTTATGCAAGTTTAAGACTCTGGTTTAATTTAGGAAAGTTTATATTCTGATAAAAATCCAAATTTTGATGTTAACTGTCTGACAGGGGTTTCCAATAGCGTTATGTTTTCTTTGTGTTTTTCAGGATGATCTTATCTGATTTAATGTTTTGAAAACACAACAAGCATTTGTAAAACAGTTGTTTCTTTAAGACCTAGAGTCTAAACAATAAGTGTATGTTCAAGAATCAAGCAAGATCCTCCTTGATTTCCACTGGTTTGTTTAACAAAAATACACTTCAGACAGACTCACTCTTAAGGTCAAAAAGGTCATCATTATACTCAATAGCCCACATCTTAAAATTGTGTTGACTCACACAGCCGTGTCACCCCCTAAAGGGTGCCCGTGTTTTTGTCTTTTCTAGGTGCATACTCAAGGTTAGATTTCTCAATCCCTTGAGCAAACGGTCCTTGGCAATTATATGGTGAGTGTCTTGGGGGCAGATTCTTCTGTCCCCTTGCACTGTGAGTATTACAATGTCTGGTTACTGACTCAGCTAGATTCTAAACTATGGTTCGTAGATAGGGCTTTCGTTCGGTGCAGAAAATGATAAACTCTCTCAGGAGACCTCCCAACCTTTAGAACAAAGGCTTTGGGGATGGTTATCTTGCACACTATCATTGAGTTGGACTTTCATCAACAACTCACTTTTTATTATAGTAGGTTGGAATCCTTGGCTTTAGGCGTTCCCACTTTGGTCGTTCTCGTAGGGTGAGTACTTTTTCCCACTATGATAGGCCTTCTAAAATATTTAATAAAGTGTGAATTGCATGAAATCAAAGGATGATTCTGAAATTTTGATCACCCAGTTAAGGGGAGAGCATAGGCCTATCACCATACAAGCACAGTAATCAATATTCAACTTTTAAACCCAAAAGACAAATTTTATATTCTATGTGAAGATTTTGCTTCACAAAAGTCATGGTGTTAATTTTAACTGATATAGAAAAATGTGTGATGTCTATCCTAGGATTGATAAATTTTAAACCAAGTGACTATCCAAGGATTGGTTCATTTTAATCCAAATCCAAAAACCAGTGAGTTTCTAATGTTCTTTTTAACCAAATTTGACAAAGCTTGTGTAGATGATTAATTTTAAGCCCAAAGTAATGCTAGTTGGTCCTAAAGCATGAATGAAAAATAACATATGATGGGTTATTTCCCCATGAGTGTTTGAAAATACTATTACAATCGATATCAAATGGTTTTTGCTCACTTCAATGCTCCATGTTCCTCTTAAAACCTGCAATAAATGCTCAAAATGTTAGATGAGATCAATAAATAAGAAGATATAAGGGTTAGATGAATGATTAAGCATAAAACCCTAAAAATTAGACCAAGTTACAATGTGATTTGGCTTTAAATGTAAAATTGAAACTTTTAACTCTACAAAAAGTTAGAAATACCTACGCCATTGGAGAGCTTATGAAATTCTACCCCATTTCAAAAAAAGTTTCAAAAAGAATTTTGTATGACCAAGATATGGCCATTTTAAGATTGACTGTCAAAGCGCTAAAACAGACCGTATAAGTGCTATTTTGCAGAAGCGCTAAAACAAAGTCTATAAGCGCTACTTTGGATACAAAAGCGCTAAAATAGAGTGTGTAAGCACTACTTTGGATATAGAAGCGCTAAAATAGACCTCAGAAGCATTAAAACATAGTGTGTAAGCGCTACTTTGGATACAGAAGCGCTAAAACAGAACTTAGAAGCGCTAAATTTTTTTTTTGAAAGCGTCAAAAAATCTCTCGATCACACTAAAATGAACATGCCAGAATCCTGCACGACACTTTTCAAAAAAAAATTATGAAATATGGGGTTAGAGGCCCCATGGTGGGCACCAAATTGTAAGTGTGAATAAGTAACAAAGGTAAATACACTTCTTAATAAAACATTATATCAAAGATTGAACAATTAATCTATTAAAAAGAGCAGAAACTTGAAAGCGTCTCATTGTTTCCTATCTCCAAAGATTTATTAAATCACAGAGGTTCTCAGATTTGGTAAGCACTTGTGACTGTTAAAATGCCAATCTAGAGAATGGAATGATGCTAAATGCAATGGTGTGATGATTGATGATATCTAATTAATAAAAAGAAGTTATTGTAATCTATTCTGATATGAAAACTGATAAATGAAAGCTACAGTAAAACTACTATGCAGCCATGATTATGATTCTAAATTGCTATGATTGATATGATACTAAGATGCTTGATTGCTTGATTGCTCCATTTCCTATAGAGTAAGATTGCACAAAGTTGGGATTCTAGATCCATTTCCTGTTTGAAGAAGGTTGTATTTATAGATTTCCTGGCAACACATTTGCATAGGGGTAGCAAAGTAGAGGCTTGGATTCAATCTGGAGGATTGAATGGTGAGAGATTGAGAAGATTTTGGGAATTGTTCCTCCCCACAAAAACATCAAGCCAGATGATAGGAAGAATTGATGGAAGAGGATGAAGGAGGTTCCTATAAATTTATCTTCAATTTGTCTCCAAATTTGCCCGTGAAGATTGAGTCAATTAATTTAGACATAAATTAGACATATAATATCTAATTTGATTTGTGCAACTTTTGAGTGAAAATAGGAAATAGTTGTAGAATGCATTTCCATTGAATATTTGGATTTATTCAATTTAGGCAAGAAGATATTTAATTTAATAAAACAAACTATAGAAGTCTATTTATTAATTAAATAAATATGGAGGAAGTGTGATAATTAAATAAAACAAAGTCAGAAACTTGTTTATTTAATTTAGATGATGATGTGATTAAGATAATAGAAGAATTTAATAATGATAATAAAATAAATTTGTTTATTTAATTAAGAAGAAATAATGTAATAAAGATAGAAGAAATAAAAGGTGAACTATATAAATAAATATTTCTATTTATTTAATAGTAGAAGAATTTAGGGTAATTAATCAAATAAGTCATATTTAATTAATTAGATTCTCCAGACCAATTTTAGGTGTATACAATGAGAAGTGATGGATTTATGCTAATCCTTTGAGGATCCCAATTGTAATAAACAATATTCATTATTCTCAATCCTTGAAATAAGAATTATGAAGTGAGATAGAGTTTTGGTGGTGTTTTTGAAGCAGTAAATTTAAAAATAGGGGTTTTAGGCATCGTTAATTGGCAAGCTCAATTTCTTCTCTTTGTTGCATTAAAAGAATTCCAATTGTTAGGGTTTGAATTCTCTAGGTTTTCATGGGTAGAAAATTATTTTATCTACATTTTAAAAACCCTAGTTACTAGTAGTTTTAAAACCCTAAGATTAGTCAACAAGTCTCTCAAAGTGGAAAAAAAAAAGGAGGGCTCAAGTAGGACTTGCTTAGTTAGCTTTGTGGCTCATCCAAAAGAGGGAAACATGGCAAAGGAAATATAATTGTATCTTGTAGACTTCATGAAATCATTGAATCTGTTAGAGATGATATAATTCCATTTTAGGGATGGGAATTATTTAATTATTGTCACAAACATAGCACTCCAAAGTGACTATTTTCAAATATATAGAAATTTTATTTTGTAAAACTAGTAGTGCCCAATTTTTTTTTGGATGTGGAATCAATTAGGGAAATTTCACAAAAATATGATCTACAAACAAGTAGTTTTTCTAGTTTTGAAGGTTAGCCTATGATGATTTTGAATAGAAAACTGATTTGTAAGGTATTCTAGATCAACATCACTACAAATATTAAAATCAACTTTGATGAGCATAGAATATAGAAAAGATAGATTTAGCTATACAATCATATGGCTTTCACATCATAAAAAGAGGGGTACTAACAAGAAAATGGTTTATTTTTAGAGATAAAATTGAACCATTCAATACAAATATATTTGAAGACTATTTCATCAAAACTTGTTATGTTTTATGCCAAGTAATGGTAGTGAGCTCAAAAAACAAATTTCAAGGCACTTAATGATGAACGTTGTAGACATCCAACATAGGTATGTTAACAGAGACTTTAATTTTATCTTATATTATTGAGAGCATACATAAGGAATTGGTCTCCTTGAAAATTGATGTAGTGTTTTATTTCAAATGGTACTGAATGATATGCCACATTTTGTTATATTAGGGTTAAAGGGTTTGGAGAAAGGAGCTACAACTAAAGTTACAGACCCTTGAGGGAAACCCCATTCCAATTCAAGGGAAAACTCATATTTGGGGCATGCACTACTAGTCTTCAAATTATTATTTTTTTTAAGAGAACTTTGTTCAAGTGATTTTGATACATTTGGGTTATCAATGAAAAGCATAAGTTTCTAGATAAAGGATTGAATCATAATTGGGATATTGGTCTTTTCATTCCAACACAATGGTGATTAGGGTATATGGTGTAGGGGTAAAACCACATATGTTGCCAAAGTAAAACTTTGAGAGAATAGAATTTATGGAGATCATGTGGTAGTTAAATGATTCTAATAAGCTATATCCTAGAACACACAAGAAAGGCTCATTTTTCCACACTTGGTGGTATTTTTTTATTTCACTATCACTTCAAAGGAGGGGTTGGAGTTATTCACTCCTAAATTATAAGCTTAAAAAATGAGGGTCAATAAGAAAATAAATTTTGACTCGAATCCTTTTATTGACCAAATTAGAAGACGAGTTGGGAAGTCCCCATTCTACCATAAATTTAATGAGTAGGAAGGCCTATTAAAAATTAGGTTTTTTGAAGTTGAGATCTAGGCTAAGAAGGAAAAATGGCTCAAAATTTCGGTAGGAGAAATAAAGAAAAGGAGAAGAGATCCCAATTACAAGGAGGAATTCTAAAAAAACAAAGACCCTATAATTAGAATGCAGAAGATGCTTGATGAGGTTGATACCATTAGTTTTAGGCCACCCACAACAATTGTCAAAGTAGTTGATAAAATAATACAATACTAGGAATAAGAAGTGGAGTAGCCTATTCATCCACCACAAATGGAAATGACTAAGAATATAGAAGTGGATCCTCTTTAATCAACACCAACACAACAAGGAAGGGTTCAAACCCTGGTTGATTATACTATAGATTATTTTATGATTGAGAAAGTGGGGGAAATATAGATAAAATTAAATAAGTGCAACAAGTCATTGCTTCTCCCTCGATGATGCAACTTGATGTTGATTCTCTTGATAGGATGATGCTAGGACTTTAAGAGAGAAGTGACAATGTAAATAATTTAATATTATTAGATTGCACTAACATTCTTGTCTGATAATAATTTTGTAAAATCAAAAGAATTGAATGTCCTCCTTATCAAGAAGAAAATGGAAGTCATCTTTCAAAAATTGAACAAGTAAAGAGGAGAATATAACGGAGAGGACACAAGAGGCAACCAAGAGGGTCATGTAAGATGTTGAATTTCATGTCAACAACATCACCCTTGAGGAGGGGAGAATATCGGTGAAAGAAAGTGGGTGTTTGCTACTGCCAAGTTGGGATATTGTATCAACCATTACTTTAGACACAATTAGAAGGAAGGATACAGGGTAAATTTTTGTACTTTGGGTCAAGGTTCAATATAAAATTTGATGATTTAGAAATATGGGAAATATCCCTAGAGAACACGAAGCCCTAGGTTGCAAGGGACATCAATAAATTGATAAGAAATTTAATTGTTAGAATATGAGGGATACAATAGCCCCACATGCTACACCTTTGGTAGTAATCACAATTTTTTTTAGTGAAGTAGCAACAAAGAAACTATAAGCATATTTTGAAAATTTATAAAATTATCCCATCAAGTTGCTACAAGAATACAATAGAGTGCAATATTTGGTTCCTCCTCCACAAATTATAACATCTAAACTTGTCACTCCTCAAGTTATCACAAGTAATAAAACTTAGCAAGACATGGAAACATTGATGTTGACGATAGTAGAGTTGAAGAAGCAACTCAAATAGAGCAAGGAGGTATAGAAGGAAGCAAAGGAGGCAAGAAAGAAAAGTTTGATTGATTTGGTCAAAATTTTATTGGCCACAAATTGTCATGTATTCTACAAAAATTAGATTATAAGCAAGCTAGTTATAATAATTTGATAAAGGAATATACTATCCATGTGCAAAATGTGGCAATTTTAAAGGATACTTTAAGTACATCAATCCCACACGTGCCAATAGTGGGGGTATTTTCAGCCACAAAAAAATTGATCCAAGTGCCCCTATAGAGTTTTCAAGTACAAATGAAGTGTTTGGATTGCTAACTAATGTATGTATCTTTCAAAGAAAATTGGATATTTAGTTGAAAGGAAAATTAAACTCTTTTGAGGCTCTAGAATATGTTTTGATGCCTAAACTATTGGATGAGAATGGTGAAGTAAAGGAAATAGATAACTAGAAGTCAAATTTTAATGATATTTTGCCTAATTTAAGTGCATCAATATTAATAGATCATAAGGTATACTCAATTTTGTGTAACACCAATTTGGATAAACTGTTGAAGCCAAAGTTAGGACTTGATAGTTTTATTAAGGATACTAAAGCAATATTAGATGCAAGGTATATGTCATACACAAATAAAGTTGAAAATGTTTTAGCATTTAAATGGCTTATAAAAGAAGTGTTTGCATCATGGCTAGAAAAGTATAAAGAGTAGAATTGGTTTTTCCATGTCATCAAGATTCTTCTATTTTGTCTTTAGCATGAAAATGAGTTCATATTTCTTCACACTACAACACTGTCAAAAAAGTACTATCAATTTTTAGTAAGTTAGCATTTGTGTATGTATGGACATGAAATATTATACAGAGCTCTATAATGGTGAAATGAAGCAAATGGTGAAGAAATCACTTCAATACCATTTGTCACTTGTGAGATATTAATTTTTTGTCTCCAAAATTCCTTTTAAAATATTGAAAGTCAATTTTGATGCACCTAGAGGTTCTGAATTGGCACGAAAATGGTTAAAAATCAAAAGGCTCGTTTATGGGCCTTTTGTGGTCGTATTGCTCGTCGAGATGTTTCCAATGATGTAGATAGTTTTTCAATCTGATGTTAAAGTAAAAATTTATGTCTCCCAAAAGTTGGAATAAAACTTAGGAAATTTCTTAGGCCCAGAAAAAAGGGGCAACTAAATATGTTAGGAGGCAAAAATAGAAGTGACAGTTAGTTGGATGAAAAAAAATTATAAAGTGGTGAGAAATGAAAGGGGTTCATTTTGAATGAGAAGATAGACGAAATTATTTATTTTCAACACAAAATGGAGGTTGGGGTTTCAGTGGCCATTATTTCCATTTGTAGACTTGCATGTCTGATTTTCTACATGTTTTTGTAGCCCAAATTTTTGTAATAGTGGTCTCGTGACTAGATAGTTGTATTGCATTTGATTGTATGTATGTAGATGATTTATGAGAGTATAATAAAGTTTCATGTTTGTTGTTCTTTAATTTTATTATCTATGTAAGGTATGTTTGAGGGAGAGTATCCCTTTATTATCACAATGAGCATGACTAGCAAAAATAACCTTAATATTAATAATAGATAGAATATTTGACTTGTAACCCCTCCATAATGACTCATATCCTAGGGTAGGCGCTCAAAATCATCACCAAACTTACATCCAGAACCCACTACCAACATTCAAAATGCTCCACTATTCAATTCTTATGTCTAAGTTGAGAGATTTGCTAAATTTAGATTCGTAATTGTAGACACTTAAAAATGTCTTGAATGGTATCACACACTTAAATCCAATATATTAACATCGTTTCGTCCTGAATTGCATCTTCTCTTTGCTTATTTGATTAAATTAACCTAGTTATTTAATTAAATACATCATTTTCATCTATTAATCTAATTGATCTAATTAGGTTAATTCCTACCCTTGTCATGCTAACCTTTCATCTTGTTAAATTGGATAAATCAAAATATTTAATTTTAACACCCTAAGTCCTCTCATTTAAATTAAATAATCTTAATTATTTAATTAAATTTCATTTTGATCCCTTTTTGTTAAATAAGTTAATTATTTAATAGATATCCTAAATTCCTCTGATTTGCATAATTGAAACTTTGTTTTAATTATCAAATTACTAATTAATTATAACCCTCCCACTTGCAAGGGGATATTCCTTGGGAATATTCCTCCTTTGCACATTCCTCCAAAAGGGAATATTCTCATGGAATATTCCTTCTTGTGAACTCATTCAAATTTCTTCAACTTGCACATTCAAATTTAGTTTTAAATTAACTGAATTGCTAATTTCCCTCCATCCACTTGCATAGGGAATATTCCAAAGGAATATTCTCCTATTTGGCTCCAAAATTGGAATGATTTATTTCAAAACAAACTTCATAACAAACTTTCAAAGTTGTTACAAAGTGTGTTTGTTTGAATCATTCTTAACCCTTGATCTTTCCTTGATCCATGTGATCTTTGGTTCTCATCCATTGATGAGAATCTTTGATCCATGTGCTCACCCTTCATTCATTTTTTACCATCGATTGATCAAATTGATCTGAGCCCTTGATTTTTCATTTGCTTTCCTATAAATAGAACACTATTTGGAGAGAAATGGATCCATCTTTTTAATATAAAACTTATTTTGTTGAAACTCACACCCATTTTCACATTTGATAAGCATTTTAGATTAATTTTCATGCATAATTAGCTTAAGCGTCCATTAATGGCTTCCATGGTAATTTAGTTTGCATCCATTTAGCATATTTTGGAATCGAGGACTTACATATTTGAATCTTGTACACATTTAGAATAGATTGTATACACTTACATCAAACATCTTATCTTTTATCATATTAACCTAGATTTCATCATGTTTTACAACACATCTCTCATTGGTTTCATCAATTTTCTTCAATAAAATTGATTGGAACAAGCTCATTATGCAAGGGATTGGGAAATGTTTTTCATTCCACATCAATGTGACACCACTCCCCCAATAGGATAAGTTTTAATGTCTTAGAGTAGATATTTTTCAAGCTTTCATGTTGTAGAATGGTAATTTTAATGGCTTCTTCGTCTTTTTTTACATTGAATATCTTATTGGTATTGATGCTTAGTGGTTTAAGTATGATTTGAATCCATATGGATCAAGTGTAGTTAACCTATACTATACCATTAGTCATAGTAACCATTACTACCAACTCAACCTCCTTCATGAATGCATACAACTAAAATTAATATTATAAGAGAATCTAATTTATAAAAGTAATTTCCAATTCAACTCTAGGCATCTAATTGTTGGGGATATGGATTCGGTTCTGTCATCAAGATATGCATCTAAGATAGTAGTGTCTTAGTGATTTCAATTCAAAATCACAACAAAGACACATCCAACTATACCATAAAGCGGAAACAAGCATAGTTTATCCCCCATTGATCCTACTGAGGAAAGTGAATGCAAACAACTAACAGATTCAACACAAGTAGATAACCATGAAAGACAAAAGAATGAACACACAGATATACGTGGAGAAAACCCTTTCGGGTAAAAAACCCCACCTCCAAAACATTCTGCTCAGATTGTATTATTCAGTAAAAGGATTACAATACAAAAATACAGAGCTATGCTCTTCCAGGAGTATTACATCTTGTCCATCAGGAGAATATAGGCAGGCAACAAAACCAGAGCCTTCATGTAGTTACAATGACATACATCTGCCATACTACATAGATTCCCTTCAGCTCCTCTCAAACCACTATCACAGCCAGCCTCATGGCCAGCCCAGCCTCTTGGCCTCACAGGTTCACATCATACCAGATCTGAGAGTCAAAGTGTTCACTATCGAACAACTCGAACACACTTAGCCTCTCTCTAATATCGCTCATTCCTATCTTGAACTACACACCAGCCATGTGCATACCTATTCAGCCCATGCCTGCCAACAATGGTCATCTAGGATAATGACTATCCTTCCTAAAGAGCATGACCATTCCCTGATAACGTGCATCGCTTATACAGCTGCATCGAGCCACACAATCATTAACACTAGTCACAGACATGTCCGTCAACCTTCCATCAATAATACAGCTCTAAATCAATCAAGAAATAATCCATACAGCCAATCAAATCATAAAGATCTTCCACGTGTCGCCAGACCATTTATCTATCGCTTCTGACAGACGGACCAGCTCGGTCAAGCTCGGTCCAGCTCGATCAACCGAGCTCCGAGCTCACTTGAGCTCTTACCGCGTTACCACAGCCCCAGTCGATCGGCCTCGAAGTATGGCAGTAAGCCATTCGAGCTCCTTTGAGCTCTGTCCCACCACAACATTGAGCTCAGCCTTTTCCTTTGTCATCGGCCAACTAGACGCTGCCAACCTGCCACGTGTCGCCCTGCCATTCACTAGTCATTCTGACACTAAGTCCAACTTGGTCAAACCTGCCCTGAGCTCATCTGAGCTCCTACTACGCTATCGTAGCCCTATTGGCACTACCTCGCAGTATGGCGGTAAATGGTCAAGACAAACCATTGGCGGTCTTACCGCGACCACCACGGCTAGCCAAGACACTGGCTGCGATACAGTGGTAACCGCCAGCCAGGCCGCTGGCGGTCTTACTATAGCCACCGCGGTCAGCCAGAATGCTGACCGTGGTAAGGGCCAGCCAAGCTGCTGGTGTTCTTACCACGGTCATCCAAAGCGCTGGCCACGGTATGGCAGTAACCGTCGGACCCAACCGCAGGTGGTCTCACCGCGCTACCGCGGTGAGTGGAACCACTGCCTATGGTATGGCGGTAACCGTCAAGCCACCAGTAAGCGGCCTTACTGCATTACCACGGTGAGTGAACTCACCACACACGGTAAGGCGATAACCACCAGAACAGTAAGACAAAGCCATCGTGGTAAAGGCCAGAACAAGGAGGAAAATGCCAAGTTCGAAGGGTAAACAAGCCAAAACGTTGAGGCATAAATTCCCAACAATCTCCCACTTGTCAAAGACTTTCAGGCTTCCTCCAAACATCCAAACCAGGACCAAAAAACATGCATCCACACTCCAACCAAGACCTCTACAACAACATCAAAAAAAAAAAAATGTCCACCATCTCAAGCACCAGCTCCAAACACAGGAACACGCCAAGGTGAAAAAGCACCAGTCTCAGGAACGAAAACAATTGATCCTCTAGGCGACAAAGGAAAAACAACAGCAAACCAACAAGGCACCAAGCGAACACCATCTCCAGAACAAGAAACCAACCAGTTAGAATAGAAACCATAAGCTGATTGCCCTCCATCCAACTGATCAAACCACGCGATTGAAAACCAACAACCACAACACATGTTGAACATCCAACCACCCATACCTCAAAGGTATGAAAACTAGCAATAGACTCATGCCATCATAAAACCACCCAACTCAACAGCAACCAAGCACCCTGTGTCAACCAGTCAAAAGACCAAACATGCCTAGGTACTCCCACTGCAGGGATATTGTCCAGATGAATGCAAACATAGCACCATCACACATGATTCAGGCATACCAAGTCCACCAACTTCTGCACAAAGAAATGTAACCATGCAGTTCCAAGGAACAACCACACTGATCTACAACACCTACAACCGCATGCTTCAAGGAATATTTCTCTCAATTGTCTTCCACAGTTCTTCCAAACACCTTCAAAGCTAACTGAAGAAAGAAACACCACGGCTTCACAAACATCTAAAGTCAAATGAACATATAGGAAGAACAAGACCAGATTAGAGAGAAACAGCAAATCAAACCATGTAGCCACCTTCTACACACAATTCTAAAAGCAAGTTGTGACAAGAATGATCTTCTTCACATCCCAAAGGGAAATGCCTTAACAACACCCAACAAAACCATGGATGTAAGCACCTCAAAGAAGATAAGACTTACCCATATAACCATCTCCTACCAGTCCTCTAAAGCACAAGGAGATAAACAATGCTATCCATCTTCCATTATGAATCCTCTAGAATCTCAACAACTCAAGATTCATATCCATGAAAGATAAAGCATAATACACTTGAAAATTATAATGGGTAAATACCTTTCAAAGAGACACCACTACCGAGCAAGCCAAGAAAAAGGGAAACATGCTCATCCAAGATATACAAGCCAAAAAGACTTACCCAAGAGCATTCTCCTTCAAGGTCTTTGTTGAATTCACATTCAACCAAGGTGCAGACTTCTCGAACTTTCAACTATAATAGCAACATTCTCATAAGAATTCCAGCCTCACCTTATTCTCCATGCATCCATGAGTATCAGCAACTTTTCATCTCATGCTGACTCCAATCTACAATACTGCAACAACCATGAAGTTCACCAGCATATGACCAATGCACCCAAAACATAGAGAAGCCCCCAGACCACTATCAAAGCTCCAAACCTAGAATAGGAACTTATCATGACACCATGATCTACACATCTCCATAGGAGATATCATGCTTTAAGTGAAATATTCATGGTCTCAAGAGCCAATGCAACATACCAAAACTCTAATGCACAAGCAAGAGTATACCATGACATAAAGCAAACAACTCTCAACCAAAACCAACATCACCTGTCAAGCACCACCAGCATCTTAGCCAAAGACTACCAAGGTCCTTCATGGCTCCAAGATGTTGCACATCTTCAAATAGTGAACATGCAAATGCAAAAGAACACAACAACTGCAACACCGGAGAAGAACACCAGTCACTGCTAAAGCTCCCACTGCAACGTGACACCGAGCTTTCCAAGCACCATGACTGACTACCCCATCACTGTCAAAAGCTTACACTATGGCAGTGTACCTAGCTCTTCATGACATCGTGATTCACATGCTTCAGATCCCCATCACTGACTATTCAGGTACTCAAAAGCCATTCCTCCTCTCATCTCAAAACAGCCATGCCAATGCACAAGTGACCACAGACAAGGTCAACTAACAAATCTGCACAACACAGTTACAAACTCGTGGATATAGACAGTCCACTTCCAAGTTGTCTCATAGCAAACATGTAGGTAAGGACAGCCCACAACATTGCACAACTCGTGGATGCAACCAAATGTAAACCTACAAATCTATCATCACGCTGGAAACTGCAAAAACTGAGATAAACAAAGAGAACAACCAAGGTAGACAAGCATGACTCAAACACCAGACCAACAACAGATCTGATTTGCTAGAAACATCCACAACTCAAGCACCATAGTCTAGGAAACCTTCAAAGCATACCACAAGAATGCTAAAAGAGAAACACATACCAACACTTCCATGCAGAGAAGACATCACACCTCCTCAAAACATGTCGAACTGTAAACTATCTCATCCAGTCACACCCCAGAAGCCAGGGTCTAGAAAATAGCAGACAACAGCTCCACACAACGCAAGTTTTCCTTGACCGTGTAAAACCTACAAAACCACAGTGTTTATAAAACACCCACGCACCTCCATATTCACTGCTCATCTAGACGACTCAAGAGTCTTCACACAACCATCACAGTTAACTAGAACAATGAAAGAACATGAAAATGCAACGTAGACTTTTTTAGGAAAATCTACACAAAACCTTCAGAGCTAAACAACATGAATCTGAACCATGCAAGTGCAAGACACGGGCACATAGGAACAACAGGTCCATTTTAAACCAGTTCCACTGCCACAATCATGCACAAGCAAAAGAGAACCAGGCTATCCAGAAGTTGTAGACCACCAAGGTCACTTCATAGCCTCCATACAGTCAGAGCACCAAAGAAAACTGCCTTTAGTGCTAAGTCAAAACACCCAGCACAAGCACAACACTCCATAGATGATCAACAACACAAGCAAGTCCATACCACCAGGGAGCCTCTCACATAGACACCCAGTATGAACACCATGCTTTGCTGCAACACAACCATAAGTACATCTCACGCCCTTTGCATCAGGAACTTTGTTGCGAGCCAGGAGCCTCAGACCATGTTGCCACAACATGACCAACTCCAGTCATCTCCAGCATCTTTCAAACTATATGTTGAATCAATGAAGCAAAAAACTTCCACTCACCAAAGGATCAAACACCAACCGATTTCTCCAGACTTCCTCAAGCTTGCCAGGCTAAGAAATCACCACAAGAGAAAACCCAGAACTTCAGCAAAACATGTTCTGATACCACTTATTGGTATCAAGAGCAACAAGCTACCAGCTCTGATACCACTTGTTGGGGATATGGATTCGGTTATGTCATCAAGATATGCATCTAAGATAGTAGTGCCTTAGTAATTTCAATTCAAAATCACAACATAGACACAACCAACTATACCATAAAGCGGAAACAAGCACAGTTGATCCCCCATTGGTCCTATTGAGGAAAGTGAATGCAAACAACTAACAAATTCAACATAAGTAGATAACCATGAAAGACAAAAGAATGAACACACAGATATACGTGGGGAAAATCCTTTCGGGTAAACAACCCCACCTCCAAAACATTCTACTCAGATTCTATTATTCAGTAAAAGGATTACAATACAAAAATACAGAGCTATGCTCTTCCAGGAGTATTACATCTTGTCCATCAGGAGAATACAAGCAGGCAACAAAACCAGAGCCTTCATGTAGTTACAATGACATACATCTTCCATACTACATAGATTCCCTTCAGCTCCTCTCAAACCACTGTCACAGCCAGCCTCATGGCCAGCCCAGCCTCTTGGCCTCACAGGTTCACATCATACCAGATCCAAGAGTCAAAGTGTTCACTGTCGAACAGCTCGAACACACTCAGCCTCTCTCTGATATCGCTCATTCCTGTCTCGAACTGCATGTTAGAAAACCTAGATCAGACATGCAAACCTTAGCACCTTCCACAAAAGAGAAATCATAAAAAAGCAGAGCTTTACATGTCAATGTGCAAAATGATATTATTCAGAAATTCAATATTACAATGAGATGATTTTCTTTATAAAAGCAAAGTATGCAACCCTAATGTTGACCCAAAAACAGCTCAACTAATTTAAGCTTACTTATTAATTAAGTAAACTAATTATTACCTAAGCAAAACCTAAGTAAAGTTATGCAAGTGTAATTAAATATTAATTACACTAACACCCCCCCATAAGTGCAACTTAGGGAGACTAAATAAGAATGCACCTAAAACTAAGATGAATGCAAGAAAGCATGAATGGGTTCCGGCAACAAGGCCTGATCAGGTACCCATGTACAAATGCAATAATGAGGTAGAGAAGGAAAACCCAGTGGGACAACCCCCCCTACAATGAGATAACTGTTGCAAAGAAGCACTAGAAGAACACTGTAGAGTACACTGGAACTGTAATCTGGTAAGCAAGGAAAGATACTTCTATCTACAAGAAACCATATCAAAATCATAATAATGTGACAGCAGACCCGATGCCACGGAACACTCAAAAACACCAAACTGGAACAACCCTAGAATCCATAGAGCAATAGTAGATGAAATGATGACAGAATTTGGAAACCATGAATCTCGATGCCGATGCCAAACTAAGACCGAAACTCTTCCATGGGAACAAGTACCATACAGACTCGAGAACAATAACCACAAATTTAGTGGCCCTCAAACTGAGATGAAACAAGATGCGGATAGGGGGTTGGGGCGGAGCCCCTGGTTCTCCATACGACCGGCGGAGGTAGATTGGAAGCCCTCAGGGGTTGGCGAAGAGCCCCCGGTCGTC
This sequence comes from Sequoiadendron giganteum, assembly GCA_007115665.2. NCBI lineage: Eukaryota > Viridiplantae > Streptophyta > Pinopsida > Cupressales > Cupressaceae > Sequoiadendron > Sequoiadendron giganteum. The sequence continues at coordinate 2,903,075 of CM021107.1, read as the reverse complement.
CATATGACCAAGGCTGAGCGCGAAGGGGCCCGCAAGGGCGGACAGGCCGGCAGTCGGATGGGGGAGCCACCGGCGGCAGCGGCGGAACGGTGGCCACCTGGTGGCCTCCTAGTGGCCGCCCGACGGTGCCTTCCATTATAACTAGCGACAAAAAACACGATGCAGATTTTGCATTTTTTTTTTGGATTTTCGTGCAAAAAAATGCCTCGAAATGTGTGCTGGGGAGGCTGTACGGCTTCCCTAGCAAATTTTTTTTGCCTTCTGGATCAACTTCGCCAAAATCGATGAAACGAAGGGCAATCTTAGGGTTTTTGGCTGCTGTGAACGCAATGGTGACCTTCGTTTCTGCTCAAAATGCTTCAAAAAAATGGCCACCTCCAGAGCTTCCAAAAACTCAGCAACCATGAAACCCTCACAGATCTGGCAAATGATGACCAAAATCTGCAAAATAAAAGCCAAACCTGACTTTTTCCAACCCTCTGAATCCAATGGTGAGGCTTGATCTGATCCAAGATGCTACATAAATGAACTCAAGGCATAAAATCCTTGAGGAACCCCGAACGAACTCTGAAATGGTTTTCTCCAAAATTTGAGAAGGGGCTGCATGTCAAGGCTCTGATACCATGTTAGAAACCCTAGATCAGACATGCAAACTTAAATACCTTCCACATAAGAGAAAACATAAAAAAGTAGAGCTTTGCATGCGAATGTGCAAAATGATATATTCAAGAATTCAATATTACAATGAGATGATTTGCTTTATAAAAGCAAAGTATGCAACCCTAATGTTGACCTAAAAATAGCTCAACTAATTTAAGCTTACTTATTAATTAAGTAAACTAATTATTACCTAAGCAAAACCTAAGTAAAGTTATGCAAGTGTAATTAAATATTAATTACACTAACACTGCACACCAGCCGTGTGCATACCTATTTAGCCCATGCTTGCCAACAACGGTCATCCAGGATAATAACTATCCTTCCTGCAGAGCACGACCATTCCTTGATAACATGCATCGCTTATACAACTGCATCGAGCCACACAATCATTAACATTAGTCATAGACATGTCCGTCAACCTTCCATCAATAATACAACTCTATCGCAATCAGGAAATAATCCATACGGCCAATCAGATCATAAAGATCTTCCACATGTCGCCAAACCATTTGTCTATCGCTTCTAACAAATGGACCAGCTCGGTCAAGCTTGATCTAGTTCGGTCAACCGAGCTTTGAGCTCACCCGAGCTCTTACCGCATTATCGTAGCCCCAGTTGATCAGCCTCGCAGTATGGCAGTAAGCCATCTGAGCTCCTTTGAGCTCTGGCCCACCACAACACCGAGCTCAGCCTTTTCCTTTGTCATCGTCCAACCAGACGTTGCCAACCTACCATGTGTCACCCTACCATTCGCCAGTCATTCTAACATCGAGTCCAACTCGGTCAAACCTACCCTGAGCTCATCTGAGCTCCTACCGCGCTACCGCAGCCCTGTTGGCAATGCCTCATGGTATGGCTGTAAATGGTCAAGACAGATCGTTGGCGGTCTTAGCGCGGACACTGGCCGCAGTACAGTGGTAACCGCCAGCCAGGTCACTGGCGGTCTTACCGCGGCCACGATAAGGCGGTAACCACCAGCCAGGCCGCTGACGGTCTTACCGTGGCCACTGCAGTCAGCCAAAGCGTTGGCCGCGGTATGGCAATAACCGCCAACTAGACCGTTGGTGGTCTTACCGCGGCCACCGCAGTCAGCCAAAGCGCTGGCCACGGTATGGCGGTAACTGCCAGCCAGGCCGCTGGCGGTCTTACCACGGCCACCGCAGTCAGCCAAAGCATTGACCACGGTATGGCGATAACCGCCAGACTCGACTGCAGGCAGTCTCACTGCGCTACCGCGGTGAGTGGAACCACCGCCTGCGGTATGGCAGCAACCGTCAAGCCACCAGTAAGCAACCTTGCCACGTTACCGCGGTATGGCAGTAACCGCCAGACCCGACCACAGGCAGTCTCACTGCGCTACCGCGGTGAGTGGAACCACCGCCTGTGGTATGGCGGTAACCGTCAAGCCACCAGTAAGCGGTCTTTCCACGTTACCGCGGTGAGTTAAGGCGGTAACCGCCAAAACAGTAAGACAAAGGCGCCATGGTAAAGGCCAGAACAAGGAGGAAAATGCCAAGTCTGAAGGGTAAACAAGCCAGAACGTTGAGGCATAAATTCCCAACACTAATGACACTTTCCAAGAATTTTGGAGATACATGAATAATACATACAATTAATTGTAAGGTAAATGACACCTTAATCCTAACAAGATTGACTCAAAAAGTTAAAAAAAAAATGAAACTATGATAGAAAATGAAATAGAGGACATAAATGTGTTGTAAATATGTTGTGGAAGACTAAGAAGATTTCCAACCATCTAAGTAAAGTACAAGTAGAGAGCTATGGAAGATGCAAAGAGATATACCATGGATACACTTAATGGATTGAGTATGTTAGAACAAATGACAAAGATTATCAATTACAAGTATAAAAATGAATGGAGCAAGGGGTGGTCTTGGTAGATGGATCTTTGAAGGGGTAAATAGGGAAAGAGGGAACCATTAAGGACTAGTCTAGTATTGAAATCTATAACAACCTTTTGATTTGGGAACAAATTTAAGGGTCAAATCCTAGCCATTACATCTTGTTAAGAATGAAGGAACACCATGTATATAATTGTAAGCTTTAAAAAATCAAGTTTGATGATTACAAAATATTGGATGGTTTGTTGGGCCCATTCAATTGTCTCCCAAGCTAAAAATAGATTATCTAAGATAGATCTACCTCTTAAGAGTCATGATTGATCTAACTACATAATCCCTTAGGTGAAATGTTAATTTTATGTGTAAAATCTTTGGCAATGATCTTGTAAGAGGTATTAAGCATGGTTGTGGTTTTCCAACCATTCATAGAGTCCTCATCCATTTCTTTATGAATGAGTTCATTAGCCCCTTATTAGTAACAACCATGAAGGATCTAGTCTCAATTCCTTCTAGATACACATAGTAGAAATCTTATTGAATTTAGGGCCAAAGGTCTCGATAAATTCCATAGGTAAGAAATCCATCGTAAGACTTTTCTCTATAACTATATAATATAATGCATCATCAATATCTTCCATGGAGATAACTTGGTTAGGAAATTGACTATAGTTAGGGTCAAATTTGTCAAGATTTTGCCTACAAGACTCCTCAATAATGGTGATAAGGGGATCATAGGCTAGCTCATATTTGAATAGCTGCCTATAATACTCATAGAACGTTCATTGAGTGATTGGACTATCTAATGTCATCAATAGATGATGCAAGAGCATCCAAGGTGTAAGACCAATCTTGCATCAACCCAAAAAAAGGTTTATTTTCAATAAGGGTTAAATTTGGCAAGTTACTATTTTTAGGAAGTCTCTATTTATGCATGTATGGGCACAAAATCTTACATAGACCTCCAAAATGGTAAATTGAAGCCAATGGTGAAGAAATCACTTCAATTCCATTTGTCATTTGAGAGATATTAAATTTTCCATTTTTAAAAATCCTATTAAAACATTTGAAGTCAATTTTGAAGCACTTAGAGGCTCTAGATGGACCTAAAAATTGGAAGAAAACAAAATAATTTACCTTCAAATACTACTTTCTTGGGATGCGCCTTCTTGAGAGCTTTCCAAAAATATATTATAATCGAAAATCCAACTGTCGGATCAAAATTTATGACCCTGTGAAGTTGTACTACCAAAATTAATAAATTTTCGAAATATCTTCTTGAGGAAGTTACACTTTCCAGAAGATTTCAGGGCGGTTACACCTTCCAAATAAAGGATGTGAATGGGGTTTACAGTGAGGAGTGTAGAGCAACATAGATGGTGGCTTTGATTGAGGTTTGCAAATTTATGTAATCAAAAATCCCACGTGATGGCAATTGTAATGTTGTAATTTCATTTTCATTTCAATGATAATAGAAAATGCTTATTTCCTTCTTGCATTTTGTTTGTGCAATTCTCTGTTGTTGTTGTGAGTACCCTTCATCAATAGATTAAGTGATTATAGAATACTCTTTTTGTGTTTATTCTATAGAAATTGAAAGAATAATTGCATCCCTCTATCTCCATCTTTGATCCATTAGAGGCAAGTATGCATGTAAATGCCTTTTCCTTTTGTAAACAGATTTTTTTAGAACAAATGTTTAGAGTTAGAAACCAACCTTTGAATAAAAATACCATGAAAACTAGTGACCAAGAGAGATCAACCATGCACAAGTTCTCCTTTTAGAGAAACTTCTAGCTTGAGGCATCTAAGAATAGCTCTTTACCCATGATTGAAAAGGAGAGTATAATGGGTAACAAATCTCTCCCAACTATTAATCCATCTATCTCATTGTGGTTTAGGCTCAACATTCCATGTAGCTAAGGGGACAACAATGTATTCTTATTGTTGTGACAATCAACTTAAAGTGGAGATAATTGTGAAGAGTGGTAAATTTATAAAAGTATGGTGAAAATGAGGAAGTGGTTAGAGAGTTGTTGAAAAATTTAATTAAATCAAATATTCAGTGAAACGACAGAAATATGTGGATCCACCTTTTAGGAGATGGAACACAAGGGATGAGGACCTATTTCACTCAAATTTCACTCAATGATACCTTAGAGATCTCACTGCAATAGGGTTTCCTAGGGTATGTTTAGAAACTAAAAAGGGGTTCACCACCAAGCTAGGGCTTGGAAAGACTAGTAAGATGCAAGATCTAATGACAAAACTTAATGCTATGCAAAACACAAATGAATGACCTAGAAATGAATGCAAATCAGAATAGTAAACTGAGAAACCAAAGAGGTGCACCTAGAAACTTGTAGGAGCTTGAATGAGGATCTGAAATGCTGAAAATGTTGATTTTGATTCACACTAGGACTCATACGCCACGCCAGCTTGGGCGATTTAGTCCCAGACTAGGATTTTTGGGTAGGAACAAAAATTTGGCAGTGACAAGTCTAGTACTCTTGAAATCTAGAAAAAGGCCTGTGCTGGGACTCATACGCTAGAAGTGGTGTATCAGTCTTGCTCAAATTTTTTGGAAGGTCAAAGTCTAAATCTCCTCCTCTATCTCTGCTCTTCCTTCCAATCTTGGTTTTCGGACTTGAAATGTTGAATTTTTCTCTGTAGGTGTCTTTTAGTGATCTCGTAAACAAGGTGACAACTTTAACAACTTGACTAATTTTCTCCAATCTTTCTCTTTAATGAATCTTCAACCTAGACCACCTAAATTTGCAATCACACATGAAAGAGAGGGGAAAATTTTGTTTTGTTAGTGGATAGGGGTTTGCATTAGTCAAACCCTGTTTTGGTAATCAAACCTTGAAATGAAATGAAATAGAAAGGAGGAATGATGAATGAACAAATATGCAATGTTGCAACTCACCAAACCCTTGAATAGGATACTGCAAACATGTATGAAATGGTTACAAGGGATGTAGATCTTGACTCTTGCTTGAATGATATGGATCTTGACTTGAATACTTGTTTGAATCATAAAACCCTACATCACAAATGTTAGCTCAAAAATAAACATGGTGCATGTGATGACTTTGACATGATGCTTGATACTTGAATAATGTTCCAAAATGCTTGATAATCACTCTTGAATGCTCTTGTAAACTCTTGTAAATGCTCTTGATCACAAATTTGCTATAATGCATGAATACTTGAAAACTTAGGTCTTGTTAAGAGAAAATATGTGAAATAACCTTGTATTTATACTTGTTTATTCCAAATTTCCCGAAATTACAACACTACAAGCCGACATTAGATCTAGGAAGATAAAATCCTGCTAAGAATTTGAATTTAATTTAGGTCTAAGCTAAGTGGGATACGCCAGTTGTGGCATATGAGTCCCATTAGGCTAAGCTTGGGACACATTTTTCAAGAAATGCTTAGATTAATGTGAAATTCGGATCTAGGCCCCGAAACCTAGGTGGGACCCATACACCCAAGGTGGCGTATGAGTCCCAAATCACTAAATCTAGGCCATATGATCCAAAAACACATGAATTATAATTGGATGTTGGAAAATGTCGGGATTAATCTTAGAAAGATGCATTAATTAAGGCGTGTGGATGTAAAATAAGGCCAATTAAAGCATAAAGAAGCTCAATTAATTAATAAAACCCTAGATTAGTGTGAAAGCGTAAAGGTACACTTTACAACACCCTAAATAAGGCACAACTAGGTCCACTTAGCTGAGAGGGGCCCAAGACCTAATATGAATGTGTTAAACACATTACAACACTAAATCAAGGCCACATTAAGCTTAATTTAACAGGGAGGACCCAAACGAATGCGAAAATAAGGATACATTTTCCATCACAACATTTAGAAATGGGAGGAAGAATATAACTTTCAGGAAAAAAAAAAATTGACTCATCTCCCTAAAGAAATTGGCATGGTAGATGTATTAATACATGCGATTGTTAAGAGTATATCATACACACCCGATAAGTTTCGAGCCAATGTCAACATCAATCTCTACATTAGAAAGAGTTAAAAAGTTTACAGCTAGAGATGGTTGGCGTTTCCACAAGAGTGATGGTTTGAATAAGGTGGTATCTTCCACTTATCATCTAGGTGTTTTATTCTATTGAGCATACATTCAACTTGGTCTATTTGTACTCTTTAAAAAAACATCAAATTCCAATATAAATAGAAAGTACTATCCTAATATTAGATATTACTTAGATTCACAAATAGTAGATCTTTCAATATTGCAATTCTTCGACGTGAAGGGAAAAATAGATACGCTTTGATTTCAATGTACTTTTGCAGATTCCATCATCATAATTTATTGATTGTAGGGATGATGAATAAAGCTTTGATTTAACATGAAAAGATTACAATTCATGCATTTAACATTAATCTAGTGTCTCAAACATTTCTTAAACAACATTTCTTAACATTAAAAAATGATATCTCGTAGAGATCTTGTGGGCATTTAATATTGTATGGCCCCACCATCTCACTTTTTTCTCCCCCGAATATTCACACAACATAATCTCCCTGTTGTACGATCATTTGCTTTTTTTCAACGGTTGAAAAGCTTGGAAGGCAGCTCGAGTAGTATTAATATTAGGATAGTGTTTAGGGAAATGGAATAACATCTTAAAGTTGTTTTAATTAAATTTAAGAATTAAAAAATATTATTATTAAATAATGAAATCACATAATTAAAAAATAATAATAATTTAATAATTTTTAAGTTTATAAAAACACGAAAAATAATTATGTAGTAAGAGACAATTTTTTGTCATATGGTTTAGAATCCCACCTTCCATTTGAGATGTTTTGGTCATTCTTAAAAGGACCCCAACTAATAAGAGTATTGCTCTCTTTATTTTGTTTCTTTTATTCAAACAATTAATTATCAAGGATATGATTTTTTGGATTTCAAACTATAATTCTCAAGAGATTTTCAAATGGAGACAATTTCAAATTCATATGGATTCTTTAAATATGGTTAGAAGTTAGTTCATTTGTCTTTACTTCCTAACTTGTCATTATTTTAGATTTGTGGATTTTGGGCATTTTTTTGTATTGAATAAAGTTAAATTACATAAAGAGTAATGAAGTTCAAAATGAAACTACATAGAAAAAGAGGGATAAAATGATACATAGAATAGTCCCAAGAGCATACCAAAAACAAAACAATATATAAACACCTTACAAACTAAAGGAAATTTTGCACACCATATAGTAGAGAACTATCTTCAACAACAATCTTACATAGAAAGGAGACCTTTATCTTGTAGTGCATACAACAACAAAGAGGCAAAACAAAGGGAGAAACACTTATATTTTGAATTTGAATAAACTTTGAAGTTGTTTGGAGCAATGAATATCCCCTTCATGGAGCTATAAAAATTGAAGTTTAATCGGCTCCAAGTACTTCCTATGCTCTGTCTCTTCCTTAGTGCCACCCTTCAACTAAAAACACAAATAGATAAATAGTAGAATGATGCCAAAGTAAAGCTTTAACATTTCTACTTCTTGATGAGCAACATGATTAGGAAACATTGACAAACATCTACTTTTTCATATGTTATGGATTTTGGGTATTTTAGATATGATGTTCATACCATGAGAAAAACTTGTACGATGGCTCAACTCTATTATTGCCAATGAACTTTTGAATTTACATATTTTTGGGTTTGAATTTTTTGGTTTTATCTAAATTATATTATTTTGGTATTTGTGAGTTTTATGATTGTATTGGCTAGGAGCACTAGTCATGCTTCTACCACCTTTGTTGGAGAATGCATGTGTGTAGTATGATGTTATCAAAGCCATGTTTGTGCACCTACACATTGCACACAAAGAACTCAATGGGGATCTATGAAGTGTTGATGGTGTGATGTGTGTAGTAGGGAGATCTACCAAAGAATATGGTCTTTCATAATTTAGGATGTGTGGATCAATTATATGGATCTTGACATGATATAACTACTTTTAAGTAGATATAACTACTATTCCCTTAATCCTATAACATACACATAATTATTATTTATGGTTACCTTAACTCTTAATTATGATATATGATCATTGTTAGAATTGTGCATAAACACAAGTTACAAGATCAAATAATGAACAAAAACATGTTACATACAAGAGAAGTGCAAACAATTTAATATGTTATATCCTCAACAAGAAAAACTTATAGAATGAACCTTATGAATCTTCAAGGAGATCGAATGAGATAATATAATGAGGGTGAGTGCTTTATAGGAGAAACCCTAAAAGATAAAGGGAATAGATCATGACAAGTGTCAACATCCTATGTGATGAGACAAAATGATCTAATAAAAGATCACTCTAGTTAATAGAAAAAAGAACTTATAAGTTTAGCTTAAGTACATGAAATGAAATAGACTAATAGTCAATTAAAAATTAATTAATTAATAGCTAATACATGATTATTTTAACACCCCATTAAGATGAACTTAGGAAGTAGTTAAAAACCCCTAAAAAACTAATGCATATAAAGAAAAGAATGCATTATGGGTCCCAACAAACAAGGCCTAATAAGGTACCCATGTACAAGCAATCTAATCTCTCACAATTGGATAAAAAGGGAGAAAAAAATCATGGGAAAAAATCCTTTCCAAAAGAGAGAAAGAGAAATGAAGGACTGAAAAAGACTCTAAATCAATGTCCCAAAAAGAATAGGAACATGAAGACATTGTAGACAACTATCAAATGATGATTCATATAGTGTTGAAATGAATAACCTCTTCTTAAATAGATGATGATCAAGATCAAGAAGATAATAATTTACATGAGTGTCCCAAACGACACTACTCAAATCATATGGAAAACAAAGGTAAACTTTTAGAAATCAAAGATACAAATGACACAAGTACCAATAGTTTGAAGAATACTGATCAAATAAAAATGGAAGGTTTCCTCCAAAAATAGCAATGCAAGAGTGTCCATATGGTAAATTCTCCATCTCATTGAAATACATGGGTAACCATCTGCTACATCTGACTAGTGCATAGGAACAAGAACTAGATACATAGATCACTCCAAAAATGAAACCAAGGAAGCATTAGCACCAATAGTAGAAACCACTCATAATCTAAAAAAGGAGAGCCAAGAAAATTCCACTAAAATTGTGTCACCAAGAATATGTATGAGTGAATAAATCACTTCAATACCATTTGTCACTTATGAGATATTAATTTTTTTGTCTTCAAAATCCCTTTAAGAAATATTTAAAGTCAATTTTGAGGCACCTAGAGGTTCTGAATCGACTAAAAAATAGTTGAAAATCAAAATATCCCAAAAGGGATCTTTTGCTTGACCTTATTTCCTGTCAAGATATTTCCAACGGTGTAAATGGTGTGTCAACCCGATGCCCAAGTCAACATTTATGGCTCTTGAAATTTGGAATAAAATTTGGGAATTTTCTTAAGCCTAAAACAAGGGGTAATTGAATCTATTTGGCACCAAAAATGAAAGTGACAATTCGTTAGCAAGTGGAAAAATCATCTAAAGTGGTTACGTATGGAAAGGTACTTATGTTGGATTAGAAGATAGACAAAATTCTTTCGTTTTCAGCATAAAACAGAGGTTGAAGTTTTAGTGGCCATTATTGCCATTCATAGACTTGCATGTTTGATTTTTTGCATGTATTTGCAACCCAAATTTATGTAATATTGGTCTCGTGACTATATAATTGTATTGCATTTGATTACATGTATGTGGATGGTTTCATGAAAGGATAATAAAAGTTGCATGTTTATTGTTCTTGAATGTTATTGTATGTGTAAGGTTGTGTTTGAGGGAGTCTCCCTTCATTACTTAACAATAATAAATAATATTAAAATATTATCACTCATGGATGATTTTATTAACACTTTTAAATTTGTGTATAACATGTTTCCACTTTGTTGGTATATAGATTTGTCACTATAATTTTTAACCTAAAAATTGACCCTAAATTGCTAGTGAATAGAAACAAATGTATCAAAAGTTGAAGAAGTTTCTATTATTTAACAACTTTCCTCTACATTCATAGGTGTAACTCCCTTGTATGATAAAACATACAAAATTTTATAGGTATGCTATTTACTAGAAGATGGGAAAGGTGAATTATAAAGACTAATGAGGGAAACAAAAATATATAAAGTGTTAGCACAAAATTTTAAAATAGATACAACTACATGCAAAGAAAAATTATAAGATTTTGATCTTTGAATATTGCTTAAGCTTCTGAATAAGAAAACTTAGATGAAGAATAAATTTTCATATGAAATAAACTATTAATAGATCACATAGCAGCCATGAAATAAATATTTAAAATGTGTTGAAAACTTAACATAAGAAAAATTCACACATTGTAAAATCACAAACCCAAAGTTTTTGAGATTTTGTATTAAAAAATTTAGAGTCCAAAGTCACCTTCTTTATTTACAAAAGTGTCTATGCAAATACTTCACATCTAAGAGATCAATACAAAAGTAAAAAACCTAAAAAAATAGAAAAATAATCTACTGAATGCCTAAATATCCTCGCTTCTTCTTCTATCTCTCTTCTTATACATTTATAATTGTAATCACTTCTTGATTTGTAACTTCCTCTTGAAAAAAGTATTAAAAATAAAATGTATTCATGTTTTTATTTCTTCAAATAAGACTCATTAAAACTTATTAATAATAATAATGAAAGCTAGTTTACACTATAAAAAATAAAGGATAACCATGTAATGTGATATTAATATGTAAATAATTCTAACTAGATGCATTATCTTTGTCTTTATCATGTGTATTTTGTAAGACCCATCCGTTTTGCTCTTTTGATCAAACAGTGTTCTGTTTGGTTAGGCCTTATTTTCTGTTAGTGCTTTGACCTTGGTACTTAGTATTTTATCCTGATGTTATTATTATGTCATGCTTTGGATTAGCATAGTGGATAATTGGATTAATGATGTTTATGCTTTTGATCATATTAATAATGTTAGATTCATCAGTTGGTAATATTGTATTGGTGAAGGGGACAAGATTGCATCACTCGCTTACGAGCGCCCTGCGATCCCGAGATTTCCTCTTCACGGTGTGTATTTTATGATGTTCATATTATATGTTGTGGTTTACTTGATTTTCAAGTTGACAGGTACAGGACATCAACTCCACCTAGTTTCACAGGTTTGAGCATGTCCAATGCCCAACGGTATTCGATTGGGAGATAGTAGCTAGGTTTCTCATGTCAAGCCATCACCCTAGTCTTAAGTGTGTTGTCGGGTTTTTGTCTAGTTCTGTGGATTTAAATACTGTTTAATCTGCCTGGATTTTATTTAATTGCAAGATTAGAAAGGTTAAATAAATGGCCTATGTAGTTAAATTGTTGATTTAATTAATCTGGTTATATTGTGAAAAGTGTTATTTGTTGATTAATTTAATGTAATTAATAAAATAATTAAATCTTGGATTAGATTTATTTTATTAATTAATTAAATTAATTTTGTTGAAATAAAGTTGATTATGCATATTGGAAATTATAGATATTTTGAATTTAAATTAAGATTGAAAATCAAAGAAAATGATTTAAATTTCTGTTTTTGGAAAATTTTAAATGCAAAATTGAAATTGAGATATTTAGAGATATTTTCAAAAGTTTGACTTTGGGGTTGAGGGATATTTTTCATTTTGGCTATTATTGGATTTTTGGATAGAAAATTGAAAAAAAGGATGAAAAAAGGGAAAAAAATGGAGAAGGAAAGGAATTTTTGTCTTTTGGGGGTTTTGGATTTTCTTGGAGGAACTGAAATCTGAAGGAGAATGGTTGCACCCTTTTGGGATCTTCTAAACATATGGAAACCAGGTTTTCATTTTTTGTTAAATTAATTTCATTTTGAAAGAATTTACAACTTTTATTGTTATTTGAAAATATGTAAACCTTGTTGGATTTGCATGATAAACCCATATTGAAAGAAAACCCATCTTGAATCCTGTTTTCAAAACTTGAAACTTGGATTTGAAAAATAAATTGCTCAAAACAAAAGAAAATGTTCTTGGCTGTGATTTCAATTTGATTTGTTCTATTTATTTCTTCAATTCCTTAAAAAAATGTGGAATCCATGTATAAGCATATATAAATATATATTTTGTTATATATATTTATATATTTATCTCTATACTTTTCCTTTATAAAAAATTTCTCCTCATGGGTTGTGCTGTCGAAAATTTCAAAAAAACCCCAAATGAGGTTCGGATTTCAAAATCCGCAGGTGGAAGTTTTAAAAAAATAAATAAATAAATAAATAAAAAATATATATATAAATTAAAGGCGAGGGAAGCGCTAGGGGCTCATCCCCCACCGCGCCCCTTGGGAGGCGCGTGGGGGAGAGCCACGCCAAGCGCGACCCCTCGGGCGCCACTGTGGTCGGCTATGTGGTTACACAGCCAATATCACATAGGGGTCGGCTGTGTTTACATAGCCGCCCACTGTGTGGGGTTCGGCTGTGCCCAACACCGTCGCCACCACACTTAGGGCTAGTTGTGCCCAGCACCCCCGCGCCCACTATCAAAACCCATCGCCGATCAAAGGAAAACCGCGGCCTGTGGAAACCGCGGCCGAAAACAGTCCACCCCAGCCCTAAAACATGGCACGTGGCCCAAGGTGTATGCGCCTCTATTTAATGCATGTGTTTTTTAAGAAAAATTTAAAATAAATAAATTTTATTATTATATTATAATATTAATATTTTATTATTATATTATAATATTAAATTATTAATATATACATGATTAAAATGCATATATATTAATAATTAATATTATATAATATATTATTAGAATATTAGATATATTTATTTATAGTTGAAGATTTATTTATTTTTAAAGTTGTTTAAGTGGCAGAATAATTTAAATTGTTTGAGAAATTTTAAATTATTGTAGAAAGATTAAATTGATGGATTTATTTTGGAAATAATATAATTGAAAGGGTAAACGATGTATCTTTGCAAAGGACCAATAGTATTGTGTTAAAATGATTTTTTTCTGAATAGTTGAAATAAAGGGTTAGTTTATTATTATTTAAAAAACGAGTAGGGAAATTAAATGATTAGTGTTAATTTCTCCTTTATCTGAAAGGACGTAATTTTAATTTAGTTTCATTGATGCAATAAATTACTGAATGTAATGAGGCATGGATTTATTATATCCAAAGGTAGTTTCTTTCAATTGTCTTTAGTAAACATTTTCTTTGTGTTCTTGTTTGGGGAAAGGGGTTAAGTGTTTTTTTTTTAATCTGTAAATCTTCCAAAGGACCCTAGAGGTTGGGGGTTGTTGTCTTGTGATGTCGATTGCTTGTTGATTCCCTTGGGTGGTGCATGGTGTATGGTTAGTGTTTACCCGGTTTCCACGAATGGGAATGTTTTGTGCCTCCTGAGAAAGGAGTGGATTTTGTAATGTGTGCCTCCTTGTCAGGAGTGGTCAGGAGCAGTTTTGTTATTGTTGTTACCTCCAATGTTTGGAGTGGTTTTATCTTTGTCGCCTCCTGAGAAAGGAGTGGACGTGTTATCTTGTTTGTTGCACCTTGGTACCATTGATGTTTGGTTGGTGTGTGTGTGTTGTCGAGTAGAAGAGTGGCTTGTAACGGGGGCTGGCACACAAAGTGGTGCCAGGATAACTCGTTGTAAGTTAGTTAATCAAGTGATAACTAAAACAATACTTAGAATCTTAGGACTAACTTCTCACTAATCAAGATATTAATGCCTCACTCATGGACTCAAGTGCTTGTTTAGACTTGGGATGAGATGGGAAGGCTTGTAATGGCAAGGTCATCTATCTTGCCTATACGAAAGGTATTTGGCTCCGCATGAGTGAGTATGGGGGCCGGGGTTCGGTAAAGGTCACCAGGGTAACCTTTTCTTGTGGGGGCCGGAGCCTAGGAAGAATCCCAAGGATAACCCATGACGAACTGTGTGATGACACTCTGCCTAGGACAACAGTTGGTACTTGTTATTGTGGGTATGGTTTTCGTAACATACCTGATGTGACCATAGTTGGTATTCAATTATTATGTGTATGGCTCTCTTAACATACTTGATCTGCTTTATTTCTAGAAGCAATGTGACCTTGTAGAGTTGTACTTGTGTTGTACTTACATGGTATTTGAGTTGTACCTTGTGGTGTTGTACCTGTGAGGTTCAGGGGTTTGGTTGTTTCAGTTTGGTTCAGTTTATGTTAGCCTATGTCTAGAGGTAGATGGTCTTGACTAGGATTCTTGGTTACTATCTCCTAGCATGGGGGGTGGGCCTTTGGGTTCCACTTGGTTGGGTGGCGTGCACCTAAATCTGTTGGGTTCTATCTTCATGTTCATGTGGATGAGACTTCCAGTTGGAGAGCTCGTTGGTTTCAGTATCAGTTCTTGGTTTATTCCATTTCAGTTGATCTTGTATTATTTTACCCCTTAGTTGTTATCGAGGTGGAAGTTGTAACTGTAACCTTATCTATTGGACTTGCCTCACTCAGGGAATGAGAGTTGTAATTGTAATAGTTAATTATGGATAAATGAGTTTGAAAGTTATCTATTATGTTTGGATGTAATTTATCTTGTATGGAATGTATTCGTACTTATTATCTTGAGTAGATAAATGTTATGGTTTCATTTATGTTGTTGTTGTGGGTTGTTAAGAGATTTCAGTCTCGTAACCTTAGGGGATGTTTGCATTGGAAAGCGAACTCGTATAATAATTGTACTTAAACAAAAAAAAATAGCCTGTTTAAGTAGTTGTTTGCAACATCCTTTAGGGTTGCGTGGCGGGGCGTTACACATGGTATCAGAGCCTAGGTTTAAACATAGGGTTCTTTGGGTACATTTGTGCTCACTGTGTTGTCCCTGCGAATTGTTAGTTGTTAAGTGATCACGTGTTCATGGCTTCTACTTTAGCATGATGTAATCTTTGGAAAAGAGTAGCGTGAAAGAAACCTGATAAAAGGTTTTGGTTGGGAATTTCTGATACGTATCCCATGGGTTATGCAATTGAATGTTCCTAGGGGATTATGTATGTAGTTATACCCTTGTAAATGCAAGAAACCAGTAATTGTATCTTGTTTGAGAGTCGTGGATACACTCTGGGTCATGTGGTTTGTGTGCTCATTCCGCACCACCTAAAGGGTTGTTATCAATCTAGTTGGACGTTGTTTACTCCTTCCTTGTTTTGTTGCTAGTAACTAGTCACACAGTTGTTGTATAGTGAAATTTAAAGATTGTGAACTTTCTTTTGGTTATTGATGATTCTTTTCAATTGATTGTGAGGACCGACACTTTCTTTATATTTGATTGTGAAGGTTTAGCCAAAACTTGTGATCTTATTTTCTTATAACCCTAGTGGTTATAAGTTTGATTCAGTGTTGAAATTACGCGTATTTATTTCTTTATTGTTGCAATGGAACTTTAATTTTATCTTCTTTATGAACTTGGTGGCTAAGCTAGTTATCTTTGTTGTTTTCAATGTCGATTATGTGTTGTATTGTAATTCCTCTCCAAGGATGTATGATACGGACTTGGTGAGTGTGTACGAGGAAGTAGATGCAGGAAATGTTGAGGATGGGGTGTGTGAGGTTGTTTTGCAGCTAGGACCCGCTACTCACCTTTGTTGTGATGACTATCTTTTGGAGGCTGCTCACCTTATACAACAAGAGATGGGTCATTGTGGTCTTGTTGGATTTATTTGAGTTGGTTAGTTGTTCTTGGTTCATGGTTTCTTCTATCCTAGTTGGGTATGTTGTTTTCTAAGTGACGTATATTGGTACATACGTGTATTATGTGTGATAATCCTTGGTTATGTGTTTTGGAGACTTGGTTGGTGGTTGCTTCACCATGTTGTCTTGGTTGGATTGGCATTGTACTTGGTTGAGTTGGTTATGGCACGGGCTGCTATGGTCTTTGTGTTGAGGTAAGAGTGGTTCATTTTTGGAACCCTTGGTTATGCATGATTGTATGGTGTTTGCACTAGGGGCAGTTGTAGGCTTCCACGAGTAAGCTTGACCCTAGGGGAGGAGGATGTAAGACCCCTCCATTTTGCTCTTTTGACCGAACAGTGTTCTGTTTGGTTAGGCCTTATTTTCTATTAGTGCTTTGACCTTGGTACTTGGTATTTTATCCTGATGTTATTATTATGTCATGCTTTGGATTAGCATAGTGGATAATTGGATTAATGATGTTTATGCTTTTGATCATATTAATAATGTTAGATTCGTCAGTTGGTAATATTGTATTGGTGAAGGGGACGAGATTGCATCACTCGCTTGCGAGCGCCCTGCAATCCCGAGGTTTCCTCTTCACAGTGTGTATTTTATGCTGTTCATATTATATGTTGTGGTTTACTTCATTTTCAGGTTGACAGGTACAGGACATCGACTCCACCTGGTTTCACAGGTTTGAGCATGTCCAATGCCCAACGGTATTCAATTAGGAGATAGTAGCTAGGTTTCTCGTGTCAAGCCATCACCCTAGTCTTGAGTGTGTTGTCGGGTTTTTGTCTAGTTCTGTGGATTTAAATACTGTTTAATCTGCCTGGATTTTATTTAATTGCAAGATTAGAAAGGTTAAATAAATGGCCTATGTAGTTAAATTGTTGATTTAATTAATCTGGTTATATTGTGAAAAGTGTTATTTGTTGATTAATTTAATGTAATTAATAAAATAATTAAATCTTGGATTAGATTTATTTTATTAATTAATTAAATTAATTTTGTTGAAATAAAGTTGATTATGCATATTGGAAATTATAGATATTTTGAATTTAAATTAATATTGAAAATCAAAGAAAATGATTTAAATTTCTGTTTTTGGAAAATTTTAAATGCAAAATTGAAATTGAGATATTTAGAGATATTTTCAAAAGTTTGACTTTGGGGTTGAGGGATATTTTTCATTTTGGCTATTATTGGATTTTTGGATAGAAAATTGAAAAAAAGGATGAAAAAAGGAAAAAAATTGGAGAACGAAAGGAATTTTTGTCTTTTGGGGGTTTTGGATTTTCTTGGAGGAACTGAAATCTGAAGGAGAATGGTTGCACCCTTTTGGGATCTTCTCAACATATGGAAACCAAGTTTTCATTTTTTGTTAAATTAATTTCATCTTGAAAGAATTTACAACTTTTATTGTTATTTGAAAATATGTAAACCTTGTTGGATTTGCATGATAAACCCATATTGAAAGAAAACCCATCTTGAATCTTGTTTTCAAAACTTGAAACTTGGATTTGAAAAATAAATTGCTCAAAACAAAAGAAAATGTTCTTGGCTGTTATTTCAATTTGATTTGTTCTATTTATTTCTTCAATTCCTTACAAAAATGTGGAATCCATGTATAAGCATATATAAATATATATTTTGTTATATATATTTATATATTTATCTCTATACTTTTCCTTTATAAAAAATTTCTCCTCATGGGTTGTGCTGTCAAAATTTTTTTAAAAACCCCAAATGAGGTTCAGATTTCAAAATCCGCAGGTGGAAGTTTTTAAAAAATAAATAAAAAATATATAAAAAATTAAAGGGGAGGGAAGCACTGGGGGCTCATCCCCCACCACGCCCCTTGGGAGCCGCGTGGGGGAGAGCCGCGCCCAGCGTGACCCCCCGACCGCCACTGTGGTCGGTTGTGTGGTTACACAACCAATACCACATAGTCGTTGGCTATGTTTACACAGCCGCCCACTGTGTGGGCTTCGGCTGTGCCTAGCACTGCCACCGCCACACTTAGGGCCGGTTGTGCCCAACACCCCCGCGCCCACTGTCAAAACCTGTCGCCCGTCAAAGGAAAACTACGGCCTATGGAAACCGCGGCCGAAAACAGTCCGCCCCAACCCTAAAACGTGGCACGTGGCCCGAGTTGTATGCGCCTCTATTTAATGCATAAGTGTTTTTTTAAGAAAAATTTAAAATAAATAAATTTTATATTAATATTTTATTATTATATTATAATATTAAATTATTAATATATATGATTAAAATACATATATATTAATAATTAATATTGTATAATATATTATTAGAATATTAGATATATTTATTTATAGTTGAAGATTTTTTTTTTAAAGTTGTTTAAATGGCAGAATAATTTAAATTGTTTGAGAAATTTTAAATTATTGTAGAAAGATTAAATTGATGGATTTATTTTGGAAATAATATAATTGAAAGGGTAAACGATGTATCTTTGCAAAGGACCAATAGTATTGCATTAAAATGATTTTTTTCTGAATAGTTGAAATAAAGGGTTAGTTTATTATTATTTAAAAAATGAGTAGGAAAATTAATTGATTAGTGTTAATTTCTCCTTTATCTGAAAGGACATAATTTTAATTCAGTTTCATTGATGCAATAAATTACTGAATGTAATGAGGCATGGATTTATTATATCCAAAGGTAGTTTCTTTCAATTGTCTTCAGTAAACATTTTCTTCGTGTTCTTGTTTGGGGAAAGGGGTTAAGTGTTTTTATTTTAATTTGTAAGTCTTCCAGAGGACCCTAGAGGTTGGGGGTTGTCGTCTTGTGATGTCGACTGCTTGTTAATTCCCTTGGGTGGTGCATGGTGTATGGTTAGTGTTTACCCGATTTCCACGAACGGGAATGTTTTGTGCCTCCTGAGAAAGGAGTGGATTTTGTAATGTGTGCCTCCTTGTCAAGAGTGGTCAAGAGCAGTTTTGTTATTGTTGTTACCTCCAGTGTTTGGAGTGGTTTTATCTTTGTTGCCTCTTGAGAAAGGATTGGACGTGTTATCTTTTTTGTTGCACCTTGGTACCATTGATGTTTGGTTGGTGTGTGTGTGTTGTCGAGTAGAAGAGTGGCTTGTAACGGGGGTTGGCACACGAAGCGGTGCCAGGATAACTCATTGCAAGTTAGTTAATCAAGTGATAACTAAAACAATACTTAGAAGCTTAGGACTAACTTCTCACTAATCAAGATATTAATGCCTCACGCATGGACTCAAGTGGTCGTTTAGACTTGGGATGAGATGGGAAGGCTTGTAATGGCAAGGTCATCTATCTTGTCTATATGAAAGGTATTTGGCTCTGCATGAGTGAGTATGGGGGCCGGGGTTCGATAAAGGTCACCAGGATAACCTTTTCTTGTGGGGGTTGGAGCCTTGGAAGAATCCCAAGGATAACCCATGACAAACTGTGTGATGAAACTCTATCTAGGACAAGAGTTGGTACTTGTTATTGTGGGTATGGTTTTCGTAACATACTTGATGTGACCATAGTTGGTATTCGATTATTATGTGTATGGTTCTCTTAACATACTTGATCTGCTTTATTTTTGGAAGCAATGTGACCTTGTAGAGTTGTACTTTTGTTGTACTTGCATGGTATTTGAGTTGTACCTTGTGGTGTTGTACCTATGAGGTTCAGGTGTTTGGTTGTTTCAATTTGGTTCAGTTTATGTTAGCCTGTGTCTAGAGGTAGATGGTCTTGACTAGGATTCCTGGTTACTATCTCCTAGCATGGGGGGTGGGCCTTTGGGTTCCACTTGGTTGGGTGGCGTGCACCTAAATCTGTTGGGTTCTATCTTCATGTTCATGTGGACGAGACTTCTAGTTGGAGAGCTCGTTGGTTTCAGTATCAATTCTTGGTTTATTCCATTTCAGTTGATCTTGTATTATTTTACCCCTTAGTTGTTATCGAGGTGGAAGTTGTAACTATAACCTTATCTATTGGACTTGCCTCATTCAGGGAATGAGAGTTGTAATTGTAATAGTTAATTATGGATAAATGAGTTTGAAAGTTATCTATTATGTTTGGATGTAATTTATCTTGTATGGAATGTATGCGTACTTATTATCTTGAGTAGATAAATATTATGGTTTCATTTATGTTGTTGTTGTGGGTTGTTAAGATATTTCAGTCTCGTAACCTTAGGGGATGTTTGCATTGGGAAGCGAATTTGTATAATAATTGTACTTAAACAAAAAAAAAATTAGCATGTTTAAGTAGTTGTTTGCAACATCCTTTAGGGTTGTGTGGCCGGGCGTTACGTATTCCAGTCTAAGACACAATAATTTTTCCTTGTATTATTTTTACCTTATCAAAATTGGTGGGAGAACCTTTCCATTTGCAATGGATATGCTACTAAGTCTATGTTTCCATGTGAATATCTACTCATTAATTTCATCTAGCTAGACATAAATGATAAGGTTTCTCACATCATAGCTACAATTTCATCCCTTCTTATGATGTTGATAAAATTATAGGAGTATTAGCCATTAGTTTATCAATGGGTTATTACTACAAATAATGTCTTAGATATAGTAAGGATATGTAAACTTATTGGTCCCTTTTCTCCATGGCATCATGACATCTACAACTATCTTAATAATTGCAGTGTCGAAAAAATGTCATTTGTGACATTTTCACACTTTTTTGGACCCTCCTTGTTAAATTGAGCTTGGTGTTGCCTTTATTTAGTGTTGTAATGTGTTTAACACTTTCACATTAGGTCTTGGGCTCTTTTGAACTAAATAAACCTAATTGTACCTTATTTAGGGTGTTGTAAAGTGTTGTACCACACTTTCATACTTATCTAGGGTTTCATTAATAAATTGGGCTTCTTTATGCCTTATTTGGCCTTATTTTACCTCCATAATCCTTAATTAATGCATCTTTTCGAGGATAATCCTGACATAAACCAACATCCAATCATAATTCAGGTGTTTTTGGATTGTATGGCCTAGATTTAGTGATCTGGGACTCATACACCACCTTGGGCGTATGGGTCCCACCTAAGTTTCGAGGCCCCGATCCTAATTTCACATGAATTTAAGAATTTCTTGAAAAGTGTGTCCCATAGCCTAGCCTAATGGGACTCATATGCCACTTCTAGCGTATGAGTCCTGTGTGGCCCAAAATTAAATTTAATTCAAATTCTTGGTGGGATTTTATTCTCCTAGATCTGATGTCAACTTGTAGTGTTGTAATTTAAGAAATTTTTGCATAAACAAGTATAAATACAAGGTTATTTCACTCATTTTTCATCTAGCAAGTTGAATAAGCATCCTTATATCAAAATTGAGTTCACAAGAGCATTCAAGAGCCTTCAAGAGTTGATTATCAAGTGTTTTGGAGCATTATTCAAGTATCAAGCATCATGTCAAAGTCATCATGCATCATGTTTGTTTTTGAGCTAACAATTGTGATGTAGGGTTTCATGATTCAAGCTAGCATTCAAGTCAAGATCTATAATATTGAAGCAAGATTCAAGATATACATCCATTGGAGCCATTTCATACATTTTTGCAACACTTTACTGCTAGGGTTTGGTGAGTTGCAAGGTCACATTTTTTTCATTCATCATTCCTTTATTTCATTTGATTTCATTACAAGGTTTGATTACCAAAATGGGGTTTGACCAAGGCAAACCCCTTTCCACTAAAAAAACAACATTTTCCCCTCTCTTTATTGTGTGACTTACAAATCTAGGTTGAAGACTTTCTAAGGAGAAAGATTGGAAAGAAGTTGTCCAAGTTGTCACCTTGTTTTGAAGAGCATTAAAAGACTTCTACAAAGTAGAATTCAGCATTTTAGACCCGAAAATCAAGCTGAATAGGTAGAGCAAAGGTTGAAGAGTAGATTTAGATCTAGATTCTTTGAAAAATCCAAACTGTATTGATACACAACTTCTGGCGTATGAGTCCCAGTACAATGAAATTTGTAGTTTTCAGGAGTTCTAGACATATCTCTACCAGATTTATGCTCCTACCCAGAAACCCTAATCTAGGGCTAGATCACCCAGTCTAGTGTATGAGTCCTAGTCTGCATTAATTTCAATATTTTCAACATTTCCAGTCTCCATTTAAGGTGCTACAAATTTTCAAGTGCCCCTATGTGCTTTTCCAGTTTTCTATTTTGTTTTGCATTCATTTCTAGGTCATTTAGTGCAGCTTTGCATACCATTAGATTCAATCAATAGATCTTGCATATCATTTGTCTTTCCAATCCCTAGCTTGGTGGTGAACCCTCTTTTAGTCTCTAATCATACCCTAGTACATCCCTATTGCATATCTATTTCCCCTACTTTATCCTTGGATTGAGATCTCTAGGATTTCCTTGAATGAGTGAAGAAGATTGTTGTTATATGTCCTAAACCATAAGAAATGATAATTTTCCACCTTTCAATAACAAATTTATCCTACTTGAGCTCTCATACAACCATCACAAATACTCTACCAATGCACATCTTATTTCACCCTCAACACACTCTATCATAGGGGTTATGATGGAACGTTGTGGTGTTTGTATGGGATAATGAACAAATTGATTTTGAACGATGTTGTGATTTGGGATGATGTTTAGATTTTGCATTATAGGTTGACATGGAACATTGTTGTGGTTGGGAAACACATTGGTTTGGTTTGGGTAACTTTGATTTTGCATGAGGTTACCTTGACTTGGATCAATACATGGAGTTGCTAACATATTTTTTGGACTTTGAACAACATTGGTGTGATTCACAAACATATCTATCCCAAAGTCCACCAAGTGTGGATTTGATATACTCATGTTTGGTAAGCTTGTATTTTGTATAGTCACATTTGGCATGTATGGATTTTGTGGGATAATGTTGTTTGGAATAAGACTCATGCATTGATTGTTTGGTTGATAGATTTGTAGGTTATGACTTTGATTTAAATCTACCATAGGGAAAGGTGGTCCAAAATTCAAATTGGACATACTCACATTTGTTGTATCATTGAAGTTTGTAGGAGATAATGATGCCATGTATGGATTGTATAAATGTGAGTTTTGATAATCAACTGTCATTGTAAGGTCTTGATAGTTTGGTTGATTTAGACCACTCATGATGTATGAATCAAGTTTATATTCCATGTTTTTCTTGTATTTTGACCTTGTTGTAAAAGTGAACCTCTAAGGAATTTAGGACCAATGATGAGATGAAAGATGAAAGGATGAGTGATATGGGTGTTTAAACTTTTGAGGACTTTGGAGGTATACTAGACTTTAGAATTTTAGAATTTTGATTTGGATGATGGGCTTGTAAATCCCAAGATGTTGGATGTTACCTTGGGATAAAATTGTCCAAAAGGATGACAATTTAAATAAATGTGTGGGGAAGGATTCATCCATACACACTTAACCAAACAAAGGGGATTTTGATTTTGATTGAGAGATTTACCAAAAGTCTAATATGAATGATTTTTACAAAGTTTCAAAGGTTGTTTGTGAGATGGTATTTGATTGATGTTTTGGGATGGGTGAAGTGTTTGATTTGATCCTAGATGAACCTAAGAGGAATTTGTTTACATGACCAAGGTTTTGAAGAACATGCTTTTCCATAAGAGTACTTCAAACCAAAAGATCATTTTTTGCTCAAAAGACCCTAAGAAAAAAGATAAACAAGCACATGTGCGGGGTTCAATTGATTTCATCTTGATTAATGAATTTTAAAAGGGCTTACTTACCTTATGTTTGATAACACATATGTACGAATGTGAATGCTTGGTCTAGACCTACTCCAATATGATCAAGCAGACCATTGTTAGTCAATAAACAAATATATAACAACCATTCCCCATGCAATTCATTCAAATACACTGAACAAGAAAACAAGATAGAAAATCAAATGAAAGCTACTAAATCTTGTTCAAAACATTCAAACCAACATCCCATAGGGGGAATTGGTGATTCTTTGATGTGGAAAGAAGCCCTTTCCCAATCCCTTGCAAAGCTTTAATGAACTTGATGATGATTGTGTGCTCCTTGATGAAATTTGTCAATAACCTAGCTAAGATTGATGAAATGCTATGAAAACTTGGATGAAAATGGTGGACGAACCTACTCAAATTTGTAGATAGTAATCTCGAATAAAGTTGTGGATCCCAAATCAATAGAGAAGCTCTCTATTTATAGGAAAGAAGGATGGAGAAATGAGAAATAGGGAGAATGTGGGATTAATATTTGACCCAATGGCCTTGTGCCACTTGTCAACATGCTATTGAAGAGAGGTGGAGCACATTTTGGTCAATGTGCAAATTAATGCATATAGGTGGAGTTTGAAATTCAAAAGATGGCTTGTGGAGGAAGAATTGAAAGATGAGTTAATGCCACTTGGCTCAAGAAAAAGGACATGTAAGAGCCATAAATGCCATGTTGGATGACAAGTCCTTTTGGGAGGGAGATTTCAAATTGAGGGAATATTCCAAAGAGATGCCATATTTGAATCGAAATAGAAGAATTAATAAATCAAATAAATTGATTTATATGTGCAAGTTGCAAAATCTAGAGAAAAAAGGATTAGTGTTAGGAGTTAATCAAGATTTAACTAACTTAGATGGAAGTTAGTTTGATTTAACATTTGATTTAGATATTCAGATTTGTTTAAATCAAAATGAGAGGAATTTTAAGATATTAGAT
Source organism: Sequoiadendron giganteum (assembly GCA_007115665.2). NCBI lineage: Eukaryota > Viridiplantae > Streptophyta > Pinopsida > Cupressales > Cupressaceae > Sequoiadendron > Sequoiadendron giganteum. Next base: position 2,878,118 of record CM021107.1, on the reverse strand, counting down.
TTAATTAAATAAAGTTTGATTTATTCAATTAAAAGAGATGAAATTAGAATTTAAATCAAATAAAGGTTAATTTATTCAATTTACCGAAGATGACTTTATTAAATAAAATGATTTATTTAATTAAAAGACAATGATGATTTAATCAAATAAAGTTGATTTATTTAATTAAAAGGGGAAACTTGATGAATTAATTAAATAAGGATTCAATTAATTGGTTAGTAAAGAAGTGATTCAAAAAGAAATGATGTTAGTGAATCAAGATCGAGTGCACGATATCAATCAGGATAATTTGAATGTCTACAATTACTAATCAATATAGCCACTTTTGAGCATAACATATCTTTGCTATCCTATTTAGCTATCCCTTTTTCATAAAATCTACAATTAGTGAAATAGTTAACACTTTAATTACCTTCATGAAACATGTTGGGAATGAACCTCTCCAAATTTATTTTTAATATTGGTAGCATCTTTAATAAAAAAAATTCACTTAGAATTGCACCCTTGATGAACCTGTTGTTCAACATTCCAGCAAAACATGGGAATGATCTCAAGGTGTGGGATCTTATAGATGAGATCAAACCTCTAGAGAAGGCCAACTTACTCTCTAACCTAGATGCAAGAGTATTTGACCAACCCAACACTAAATAATCCAACTATCATATTATATATTGATTCTCCAATGGAAAGGGTGGTGATGCACCTAGACTAAATGTGTTTCTTCTCACCCACTAGAACATAGGGAATTAATGAAAGTTTCAGAAAAACTCACCCAATTCTATATTTCACAACTCTTGAAGATGGATATAGAGGTAAGGGATTTGACAAGCACTAAGAGGGAAGAAAATATCCACATATACTCCCTATAAAAAAATGTTACACAACATATATGCATAGAAAGTATGAAAACTTTCATTCAATCATAGAGGAAATGAAATATGTGCAGTATGATAGAGGTGAGAAGAGGTGAAAATGAAAACTTTATTGATCCAAAAGCATGGATCTTGTTACAATAGCAAAGTTGCAGCATGCAAAATTTCTATATACTTTTTGCATTTTACATGGTATTATCAGCTAGGGAATTACCATGTTTTATATAGGTGAAATACACATAGATAATACCAAACACTACATTTGTTTATAGATGTGGTAGAGAAATTTTTTTGTCATGGCTCTTATCTAGGAATCTAGCTGAAATAAGTCTTTAGATTTTAAAAGGGAATCAATTTTACCATCTTTTGCCTATGAAGAGAGAATATTAACCATGAGTGATGTTCTTGACTATTATAGTTTACCAACCTCCTTAGAGGATTCTCCTAGAGCATGAGTGATCTATGGTTGTGCTAGCACTAGATTCTTGGATTTCTTGATGGTTTAAGTGTTAGAACTTGTGTTAGAGGTCAAGGTTTTTCTTGGTGAATAGCTATTGGAGGTGGTGTTTGAGCCTTTGTTAGGTGCATTGTGGTTAGCCTTACAACTACCAATCATAGTCCATCCTTCCTCACTTTTTGTTAAAATCAATTCAACTACTAATTTATAGGCAAGCTTAACCTTGTAAACAACCAAAGGGAAATAATTAATTTCATGTCTAAAAGATTGAGAATGGAAATAAGTAAGTTGAGAAGATTGATGTATAACACATGCTAGATATGGCACGCGAGCAATTTAAAATTCAATTGATTCTTTGAGATCTTTTTAAAGATCAACTTCAACACAAATGTATAATTTCTTTAGATGAACATAATAAAAGTTATTAAGCTCAATACACGCTGCTCTCCCTAAGACGGAAGCTATATGATCCATGAAGGGCCAAAATTGAACAATATCAGTTCAAACATTATTCATTCAATTTCTAAGAATACATTTTGATGAGATCTTTACCACAAAATAACTTATTGAAGTAAAACACTTAATCCATTTACACACAATATCAAAATTTAAAATAAGCATAACTACATCCATAAAAGATTGAAAAATCTTATATCGGAGACATTTTTTTAGGTTTCTTAATCAATGGTGCCACCCTCAATCATTCCAAAACCAACAAAGTCAGCATCAACAGCTGAACCATTACAACTTGAAACCATTATATAAATAAGTAAATCTACCCAAGAGATTTTAAAAATCCCACTCTGATTAAGAAAAGTGATATGACAAGCAAGGGAAGAGAATTAGACGCAAGAAAGAAAAAAAAAAACATGACAACCAAGCAGACCTCCTCTCTAGTCTGCACCAAAAGCTTGCTTAACCGGGATTCCCGGTTTTATGATGTTACTTGCACAATCATTTGAAAGGACAAGCTTATAACAGCTGAGGTGAATTCTCCAACGTGGTGCTCTCCCCTTCCATGTTTCTTCTTTTCTGTCAACATTGTTTTGGATCAGTTGGAATCTGGAATTGTACCAAATCAGATTTCTCCAGTCAAAGAATAGCTCCATGGCTTGAAAGATGTTTCTCTAAATTTATGGTGTTGTTTCTTATTGGACATAATTCTGTAATTTCTGTTTTTTTGGGGCGTCATGTTTGTAGTAATTTGATAATATATCACATCCTTGTGTGAGAAAAGAACGAACCAAAATTGTACGTTTAAGTCTTTAATAAAGGGCAAAGTTCTCTCTCGACTTCAGATGAAGTTTTGAATAGTGTCTTAAAAATACTATGTTAGTGTCTACACACATTTAATACAATTTTTTAACTTTTTAGAAAAGCCTTTAGGCATTGATTTCTTTTTATATTTATGAATGAGTCTTTTCGTGAGATTCCCAAATCAAAATACCTGTTAAAAGAATTTGAAATATGGTATTGTTCATGTTTTTTTTTTTTTGGAAAACTGCATTTATTAACAATAAAAATTAAAATTAAAAATAATAATATATAAACAAAATCATTTTATTGATCTCATATAAAAATAAACCAATTTTTTTCTCTAATTGATTTTCCACACCTCTTAGCATACCCATTGCACACCAAGGTGCGATTGCTAGTTAAATAGGACCATAATTATCTCCTCTGCCATGGCTCTCACTACCAAAATATAGGAAGACCTTTAAAGCGTCAGTCACTGCTTTATTAATAATAATGAATTATTGTGCTCTTAAACCCTCCGTTTATATTTCAAGCTTGACAAAACTGCATTTTCTATCCTTAATTGGAAAATACTTTCTAACGAAAAGCTAAAGACGTAAATTGAGTTATATAACCATCAAATTATTCTATTTTACAAATTTGATTGAAAGAAAACTGTCATATTCTGCAGATTAGAATAAAGAGCTTTACCCAGAGGCAGAAGCAAAGGCAGTTAATGGTAGAAATGGTGTGAGAGTATGGATGGAATGATTGAAATGATATCTTTATATCTGAGAAAGCAAACTTGTTTTCTCACTTTAATCATCACAAGATATTACCAACATCTTACATGCTAAGATTCTAATCTCTCTTTCTCTATACATATATATAAATATTACTTTAGATAAGCGAATCATAAACACTTAAATCATAAATGTATTATTTAGTTTAATTGTTTGGATGGAAGAATTAGTAGTTCCATTTTCTAAACAAAAAAAATACAAATCATTGTGAGATAACATATAAAAAATGATTTGGATTTTTCGTAAGTTTATTTAAGTTAGATGAACTATTTTGAATAATATGAAAGATTCTTTATTTTCAAGAACAAATTCCTTCATCCAAATTTTGAACTAAATGTCACATTTATTTTATTTAAACTCTTCTTCATTTACTATTTCAATAATAAATCTAAATCCTAAAATATATTATTTATTTATTACCTTAAATAAATTGTAAAAAAAAATTACTATAATAAAATCACAATTATATTCTAAAATATAACACCTTCTTTTAGGCATTAATCACTAAAACTGCACAAAATTTGAATTATGAAAGGTGCATATTTATAGAGTTTGAATTGCATGTACATAATCTCATATAATGTTTTTTAGGAAAATTTTGAAAGCACCATTTCTTTTTAAGGCCCAACTTAAAGAATGATAGATTGTATTTAATATTTTTATGACATTGTAATTTATGTGAAAATAGAATGACCGACTATTTTATGAGTTTGTGAAGTACCACTTGATGGTGTGCTTAACGGTTGCATGTTTCCAAATTTTTATGAGTATTGAATTTTGGAAAAAAAAATATCTAAATTAGTACCTAGATTATATTGATTTGTGTGCATAGTGTTGCCCTAAATTTGGTCTATCCTAGTTCATCCACTTTCAAATCTCATTTTTTTCTTTTTTTAGTTAAAGTCTAAGCCTTGTGGGTCTTTAAAAGTCTCTTTGGTTGTTAGTCATACCTTTTTGGTCCTTATAAATCTTTTGATACTTACCATTTTACTAAATTTTGGTCTTTTGAAGTGGTTTTGAAACCATCATCGAGTTTCAACAAGGTTCTCACAACCTTATCAAACTTTGACGGGATTCTCACAACTTGTCCTATTTTTGACAAAGCTTTGTATTTGTAGTCTTTGTTAAAAGTTTTCAAGAAGTTAGTCTTTGAAATTGATTTTTACAAATTATTTTGGAGACTGTGAGGTTTTTCAAAAAAAATCATCTCCCAAAGAAGCCCCCCTTTAAAGATAAAATGATCCAAGAAAAGGAAAAGAGGAGGTCCTTCTCAGTTTCAAAACTATTGTTGAGAGCCGACAAGGTTCTCGCAACATTGTCGGGCTCTGACACCAAACCAAGAACCTTATATTTTGTGGCAAAGAGAAAGATGATAAGTTGCTCCTTAATCTTCAATGACATTGTGTGGAGTGATAACCGTGTCAGATCCTAACAAGGTTCTCACAACCCTAGTGGATTGTGACTCACAACTCATAACTTCATTTCCTCTGATGTTATGAAGAAAAGAAAGGAAATACTTGAAGTAGAAGTCGATTAGAGTTTCAAAACTTGTGTTGGAATCTAACATGGTTTCAAGAAATTTTTAAACATCTAACTCTTCTCTATGCCAAATGAGTTTGAAACTGGCACCAAGCTAGCTACCTACCAACATTAATTCCTGACAGAGTCGAGTAAAGTGAAATAAATGTCGAGGTATATGAAGAATAAAATGCCTTAGGATATAATCATTCCTTGCATCTACAATTGAAATCAAAGATTTTTGGAGCTCGAAGAAGTAGAATTGTGGTAAAAGTTGTAGTCAAGATTTGAGTAGATTTCTTCATAGGGCCATTCTTAGAGAATATATAAACAGGTAAGCACACTCTTAATGTTATATTGGCTACTGTATTCACTCATATTAAAGGAATTTCTTCAGTTGAAATTTGAGATCTCTAGGGGAGACTTTGGTAAAAAAATTCAAGGATTCAATAATTGAAATTGGAAGTTAAAATTTAAGCAAGGATGAAATATAAATACTTGGGATATGCACAGTTAGCTGACTTAACTAGTACCTTGCCTAAGATTGGCAATACATAGCTAGGGCATATAAACCTTAGAGAATTTTGGGAAAGGGTAAATAAACCAAACATATACTCTATTACAAAACTAGTTGAAAGTGGATAGTCTATTGGAAGTAGTTGATTTCCCTATAGTTGTGTGATGCACTGACCTTGTTCTCGAATGCATCAATCACTATGACCCCAAGACTAGGGAAATTAGGGTTTAGTGTTTATGGTTTAGGGTTTAAGTTTTAGGGTTTAGGGTTTAGGGGCTAGGCAAGGGTTGAAATGCACCCAAAACACACTTGGGGAGATAGACACCAAAGCAACTCTAAATCATAATGCAAAATTGCAAAGGTACATATTTTTTATGTTACAATGAGAAAATTAAGAATTATGCTTTAAGATTTCAAACTCTAGTCACTAATACGATTTTCACATTGGTAAATGATGAGATTAAAATTTTCTTTTAAAAGAAAGGTTCATTTCAAATACTAAAAAAAAATGTTTTACTAGCATTATTTATCGTTATTAGATTTATGAGCTAGTGTATGAAAATATGAGTGTGCATAATTAGCAAATGTTGTTTTGCATCATCGTGTTTATAAAACTTCTCCTCCTTCCCAAGTAAACCCACAATAGTGAGTCCCAAACTTGGGACATTATATTTTCAATTTAGATGGAGGTGAAAATTAGTAAACACTTTTATTCTAAGATATTTTTTTGAATGAAGGTACCTTCATTTGAAGCTGAGTCAAAAATCACCTTCATTTGAAGGTGTAAAATATAAAAAACCTTTGAGCAAAAGCAATATATATACACCAAAAAAATTACCTTCATTTGAAGGTCCTTTTCTATTAATTTTATGGAAATTACAATAAAAGAAATAGAAAGGTATGTTTGAATGAAGGTCCCTTTTTGCCATTTATAAAAATTACCTTCACAAAGGTTTTTTATTTAATTTTTTTGTGTGGAAATTTTATACCTTCATTCATAGGTCCTTGAATACCTTGAAACAAAGGTACCTTCACTTGAAGATTCTTCAAGTGAAGGTACCTTTTCTTGAAGGTCCTAAAAGTGACCTTTCCACCTTAAACCTCAAATTTTCCTCACAATTTTTTTATTTCTAATCTTGGGTTGGACTAGCAAATGAAATGAATATGAAAAGATAATTTTCAAGATTGGAGCACTCAAAATAATATTCCCAATTATTATAATTTTAAATATATTTAGTTTGATTATTATATTATTTTCTATTTTCTAGTGAACATAGGTTTTTCAGCAATTGTCACGGTCTCTATTCCACACACATAGAAAAATAATAAAATTTATAATAATTTTTTGAAAGATATATGTGCACTAAGTTTTGAAGTCTTTATTTCAAGAAAAAAATAAGTTTATATATATTCTATGGAAGTAAACTGTGTCTAAATTATATTTAATCTCACTTCAAAAATTTATTAAAAAAGTTATGCAACAAAAATTATTAAAAAATATCTAAACACTAGATATTAGTGTTATGAATCTATTTTTTTCAATTTACAATTTAATGCTTTCTACAAAATAAGTTATGCTCTATGGAAGTAACATCACTTTTTTAAAATATTGTTAATTATAAAAAATGAGTTATAAAGAAGTACATAAAAAAATTCAAATTTTATTTTTTTATTTTTTTAAAATAAATTTATAATCTACACATGAAATCTGAAAAATCACTAATTCGTGTCATCTTTAAATTCTTAATGGATTAGTTACTATAGGTGTCAGAAAATGGAAATTTAGTTTAAAATATTGATTTTGATGTCCTAATTTGTCCAAAAAGTGGAACCCTCTATTATGGGATCACCCTCCCATGAATTGTTATCAATTTAGAAAATTGGAGAAATGAGGATGAAATAAATCATGGTGATGATCATCATTCAAATGTCAAACCAAGAACATTTATGGATCTCACTAGATTGGAGGATTCTCTACATGTTATATTGAAACAAATTTTACAACAAGAATTCATCACTTTTCCTTAAGTTAATTCTAATAGAAACATCTAATATTAAATCATTCTTTAAGGCTAAACATTTTATTCTTATCACTACATGCATACATTATATGGATAGATACATCAAAATTAAATATAAAATTCAAAATATTATAGACAAAGAGATCAAAAAAGTTGAGGATATTAATGATCATTAACATACTCCACATAATGATGTCGATCATATGGACTTAAATTATGTGGAGTATTCTAATATTAATGATGAGTATATTAATTTTTATTATCATAGCACACCATACATTGAGGTTAACATGAGACTATAAAATAACATGAAGATAAAGGAAAAGATAAAATTCTCATGAAATTTTATTTAAGTTGATTCTTTAAAATAATATATAACATGTACAATCTTTACATCATACTTTTCTACATAAATAAACAATTCATTATCATACATCATCCTCTATAAAACATGTTGCAAATAATCCCATACGGTAATGTATTTAAATGATGCATATATTAATCACATTAAAATACATATGATGGTGATGAATTCATTGGATAAATCTCTCTACCTATGTCTTTTACTTCATATTCTATATTGTTTTGTAAATGGTATGTTAATTTATATTCTTTAATTAGATCTTGTTACTTGGAGGGCGAGATTTTTTATTTTTCAAGGTGAAGGTATAAAGATCTTTCAAATTAGGGGGAAGATTGGGGCATATTTCATCTCACATACACACATGTGAGTATTTTAATATATATTTGATTTTATCTTAGATTTTACATTCTTATGCTTTATATTTAGTTTATCATGATTATGCTTACTTGATACACAATATCTATCATGTTATCATATTTAGTTTTTATCCAATATTTGAAAGGAAGAAAATGCATGGAATGCATTTGCTACATTAATATATAAGATTTATGTGAAAAATTAAACTAATCATATAACTATAAAGAAATAAACACAAAAACTTAAGATATAATAATATATTGATTTAAGTTATAATAATATAGTGATTTAAGTGTAGAAAAAAATTTCAAGAGAAAACCCCAAACTCCAAAGAAATATAATGTATTATTGAGTAATAAATAGTTACAATATACTTATAAAATATAATCCTTTATAAGAGTATAACCAAAGAGAGATTTACAAAAATTATAATGGCATAATAGTACTTATAAAAATCACTACCAAACATTCATCTCAAGCATCTAATAAATTGATCCATAGTAGCCTAGAGGTGATCTAGAGCAATCTAGAGGTGTTGGCACAAGCAGGGGTGGAAAATACTAAAAATTCAATTTTTTTGATATTTTCTACATTTTAGTAAAAGACATTTTTGGAGGTCTTTGGTGCATAATTTGTGGTTGAAACTATCGTCGGTCCCTTAAGTTGAATAACCGAAAGAATTTTATCGAAGGGATTAAAATTAGATATCTTTAAGACCTTTCCAACAAGGTATAGAGGTTCATATTAGGATCATCGAGCTAGGAGTTATGACCCCACCCAATCGAGGTAGTGAAAACATATATATTTTTTAATTTACTTTTTATTGTTCTATCTGTTCATTTTTTAATTCAAAGAAATTTGGTCATTGTTCGAATTCATCTCAAAATGTAGAAACTTCATTTTTGGAAGTGAATAATTCATTTTTTGGAGCTGCATACATCTTTTTTCGAGTTTTCTATTCTATTATAAATATTCCACAATACTATAGGTTGCACAGCACGTATTGTCTCTAGATTTTTTTGAACACAATGGAGTGCTGAGAGGGGGGTTGAATCAATATATATTAAAATTAATCATTCCCATTTGCAAATTTAAACATATCATCATAAACTAAAAGAAGAGTAGAAAAGAAATCATGCAACACACAAAGACACCATGATTTTTTACGTGGAAAACCCAATTAGGGAAAAACCATGGTGAGGATTAACTCACAATATATGTAGCTCACTGCTAACAAGAATTACAATAGCGTTTAAGGCTCACTACCTATGGAATTGAAAACTAAGGTGTACAACCTTAGGGAAAGATACAAAGGACCTAGTGAGGCTCACTATCTCAGAGCAAGATACATGAAAATTATAATGCTAAATACAAATATGAACTGCTATGAAGGAGCATCCAACTTATGTTGATGTTGTAGTCCCTTTTTGTAGAATTAACCCTTCACACAGACTTCACATGCTTCATTTTCAACATACTTCTTTGTCACACCTCTCTGAACAACATCACCTTCACAAATGAACTTGATCTTCTATATATATCATCCACATCAACACAAAACCTCAATTAGGTCAGCTCCAATATAACCTTTTAGAGGAAACATATGATACCATAGTGGTCAGCTCCAAACATATATAATATTGCACGAAAAACAATTGTGGATTGAAACATGAAATAATAAGACCCTAGAAACATACCATAACATATCCTCCAAAAAAAATTTAATTAATCAAGATCAATCGTTGATGGAGGAAACAAGTTTGTCGGCCCAAATAGTGGCAACACCACCAAAACTATCATCTGTACAAATTTACACCATCAAGGAGAGATCAAAACCATCATGTGGATCAAGATGCAAGAATTGTAGTCCATAAAAAATATCTCAACCTTCTCATGAAGTGTGTCACAAAAAATGTATCCTTGACATTTTTCACTCATTTGGGCCTTTCCTATGGATTTTGGCCTGGTTTTGCCTAGATTTAATGTTGTAATGTGGCCAACACATTCACATTAAGCCTTGAACACTTGCAAATCAACAAAACCCTAATGATGTCTTAAAAATGTGCTATGAAGTGTTGTAACACATCTTCCCACTTTTCTAAGACCTTTCTATCATAATTCATCTAAATAACCCCTTTTCACCCCTTACCAAGCCTTATTTCAAAGTGTTGTAAGGTGTTGTAACACATCTTCACACTTTCCTAAGCTTGTCATCAACAAATTTACCCTTTCTTATGTCAAAATGACCTCTTAATGCACTTACATTCCTACTTAAGTGTGTTTCAGAAGACAATCCCGTTAAGAAACATTAACCACATTTTAATTCCAGACATCCACTCAAATTAGTCCAAATGGACTAAGTCGCCACCTTGGGAAACTTAGTCCCATTTGGCATAAAAATAAAAATTAAATCAAAATTCTAGCGAGATATTGTCTCCAAAACCCTAAGGTCATCCTATGATGTATTATTCTCAAGAAATTAGGGAACAACATGTATAAATAAGGGTTTTTATCCTCATTTTCATCCTCCTACCTCCCCATCTTCACAAGCAATCAAGCAATTTATCTTCTCAAGAAAGCATCAAGCATTCAAGCATCAATCCATTGGAGTTGATCACTTGCATATCTTCAGAATTCTTCAACAAGGGTTTGGTGAGTGTTTACATTTGTATGTTGTTCATTCATCTTTCCTTCTCCTTTTCATTTCATTATCTAGGGTTTGATTACCAAAATGGGGTTTGACTAAGGCAAACCCCTATTCTCTAACCCTAACCCTTTTTCCCCTCTATGCATGTGTGTTTTGTAGGTTTGTATGCAGATTAGTTAAAGAGTAAGGTACTAAAAGGTGTCTCATTTCCATCAACATCATCCAAGGTCAACAAAACCTAAAAGGAGCTTGAAGACAACTTGCAAGTCAACATCTAAAGATTTAGACATAGGTCTCTGTCAGGAACAATAGTACAGGTTGATATTTACAGATTCCTATCTTGACATTCCCTAAAGCCCCAGGTGGACTAAATCGCCATCATTTGTGAATTAGTTCCACTGTCAGGCCTGAAAAGTGATCTCTGTAGATCTAGACACCCATTTCCCCGAAACTAGTTCTGGCAAAGTTTCCCCAAAGCACGACTAAGTCACCCAGCTTGGCATAAGTATCCCAATCAGCATCAATAGTAGAATCTAGAAGATTCTAGGGCTCCTCTTCATCAACCTTTAGTTTCTAGGTGCACCACTTCTGCCTTCTTTAGTTCTATTACAGTTTGCATGCATTTTAGGTCATTCTTAGGTCATTTTACATAATATTTTCAATACTTTTTCATTTCATTAGTTTACATTCATTAGATAGTTTCATTTCAGTAGTTTGTAGCATTTAGACACATTCTATCACACACAACACAACCCTATTCAAACCCTAATCTTGAATGAACCCTAGAATTTAGGTGTGAAAGAAATCTCTCCTAGGTGAAAACCCTAGAAGTGCTAGGGAATCCACTTTCCCCTAAAATTTGTGGTTCATTTTGGTGAACCCTTCCTTAGAACACTTGTTAATATTCTAATTTTGCATTTGCATCCTAGGAAAAGCTTGCATTGCATTAGGGTTTTGCATTATTTTGCATTATAGGGTTTATAAAAATTGCATTAATGAAAAAGTTCATTTAGCTTGCATTTTTACATTTCATTTCATTGAAAAATACAAAAATTCTATATTTTCATTCTGTACTTGCATTGGAAAATCCTAAACATCATAAACACTAGTAAAAAATCCTAAAAATTGCTAAAAAAATTCATTGTTGGAACTAATTTGCCACACTGGGTGACTTAGTCCACTTGCACATTTTACACTATAATTTTTTTCATTTTCAGAGCATTTTTTGTACTTCTATTTTTTGTTTCTGCATTTATGTGTTGCTCTCCAGAATTGAAGTTATAAGCATTTTACTATCCTTTATTTACATTGCATTTGCATCCATCCTGCCTTTAGAAAAATTTGCATGAGTGGTTGGTGTCCTATTGTTGATACCTTAGTGAGACGGAGCTCTAGACTCATGGGATCTCATGAAAATACTCTTGTTGTAGATCTTGGGTTCTCTTGGGCTTCCACTCCTAGTATCGATAATAGTGCACTAGGCCTGGAAACCACCCTTAGCAACTCTTTGTATTCTGAACATAAACCTGATGATATCCCCCATGAAAAGATGTTTCACCTTCATGCAGACTTAGCAGACATCCAACATCAAGTGATTTTGGGGAACATTTCCACTACTGCCATTCCTACTATAGAAAATATCCATTGCATGCTTGATACTGATGAAGGTATAGATGTTGTGAAGAAAATCATTGAGATATACCAAAAACATGTTCCTTCCAATTCTAGTGTCTCTCACCCAAAAAACATGGTGGTTAGCCAAGGAGGACCTAAAACTCCTCCTCCCCTAGCCATAACTTCCATTACTACCTATTCCTCTCCTAATGTCACAAAAATAATGCAACAAGTTAGCAATGTGATTCCTTCCCTTGGTATTCCTAATAGTATTCCTACCTCCTATGTGGCATCACATACTTTATCCTCTTCCACCATACCATCCATTAGCATTCCATTCACTTGCCCCACCATTACATTCATCCCATCACCACTTTCTTTTCCACCTCATTCTACTTACACTGGTCCTCTCATAACACAACTTTTCCAAACTATCTCATCCATGCAACAACATATTTCAACTATCAATCAAAATAGTATGGTTCACCCACACACTATGTTCACAGCATCCCCTTGTCATTAGACATCTTGCAAACACCTATGCTACAAGGAGTATAAATACCTAGGTTTGAGAAGCATGGAGGGAAGGGTGGTCCTTCTAATCATTTTAATGCATATACCGGCTTGTGTAGTGAATTTGTCCTTGACGATAAATTGTTAGCCAAATTGTTTCCCAGGACCTTAAAAGACACTACCTTGTATTGTTTTTATTCTTTGTCGAATAATTCCATTCATTCATTCAATGAACTTGTTGATGCATTCAACAACCATTTCCAATTGCACATTACTCCCAAAAATACCTTGGTCGATTTGATGAGATGTAAGAAAAATAATGATGAAAAGATAACAGATTGTATCTCATGCTGTCAATCACTTTATTACCAAATCGACATCAAGATTCCTGATCCACATCTTCAAAATATTTTTATCAAAAAATTTCTAACACACCTTCAAAACAAACTCACCATGATGAAGTTCCCCTTCCTTCATGCACTTATGCATATCTCTTTGTGATTATCACAATTCTATTAGTAGTTGTGATACTCGATCCACTTCTAGTTGAATTGAGAAATATCATAATGCCAACCCAACCAATTCTCAACCATTTCAAAAAAAAACAAAGGGTTAACCCTCCTCAACCATCCCCTCCACCTATCAATAACCAATTATTCGTTGTTAAATCCACCGTGCCCTTCAATTATGGAGATCCAAAATGACACTTCACGGCTTTACCCAATACTCTCCATAATACCATGTCTCAGCTTCTACAACAACAAATGATTACCTTACCTGATATTCATGCACCTAATCCTTCCAAACCTTTACTTATGAACTTGAACTCCAAAGCTTATTGCCATTTTCATAGACAAAATGGACATGACACAAAACAATGTAAGCATCTTAAGCATCATGTTCAAGACCTCATTGATTCTGGCCGTTTATTTGTTGTTGGCATTAATTATCAAGGCGATAAGTCTATGGCCCCACCCAACCAAAATTTTCAAATCTTCACCAATCCCATGCCTAAACACAATATCTCATTTGTCAAAGCTAGTGAAACTTCACAGACTGATGTTATGAATGTTGATACAAATAATGAACATGTTGATCTTATTCCACATGTGACCATGCCAAGCCTATGGAGGAAATGGTAGGTGCAATAGATGTTATCCCTCATAAGGTCCAACCTAAAACATCTCTTGATATTACTTTTTCTTCTCAATACATACTTAAGAATCTCCCTGATGGTCCTCTTTACATGGTTGGATGTATCTATGATAATCCCACTAATGGGATATTAATTGATCCTGCTTGTGGAGAGAATGTGATCATGAAAGAATTTTCGGTATTGCATGATCTTTATCAAGATGATTAAAACAAACCTAACACATGGATTAAAATGCATAATGGTTTTGCTTGCCCTATAATTGGATCAATTGACCTCCCATTACAAATACGCCCTAAGACATTGGACATTACATTCTCTATCATCCCACAGTCGGATCAATTTCATTTGCAACTAGGCCATCCATGGCTTCATTCAATGAAAGTAGTCCCTTCGGTCATTCACAAACGTTTGAAGTTTCCCTTTGACAATGACATATTCACTATTCACCATAGTGGCTTTAATCCTTTTTCTTCCAAAGGAAACTTCTCCTTAGAAGCCTTTTCGCCTAAACCCATGGAACCAATCATGCCTAGAAGAGATTTATTTTTCATTGCCTATCAAAAGTTTAAGGCAAAGAAAATATCCAAACTATCTCTTCACAACATGTCTCCATCCACCTCAACCACTACCATCATAGATGAGACCATGCTACAACCTAAACTAGATCACGATCAACCAACACTTGATACTCACCTTCCTTGTCCAAAATACCTAGAGATTGTGAAAGTAACTATGTCTTGTCTCCTCGCATCAAACAAGTTTATAAAGCCAAGGAGAAAGTGAATCACCAACCTGCCATGGTTTATTTTGTTCCTCCCCCTTGGGATGAAAAGCAACCTATGGTTGATCAATCTGCTCCTTCCTAGATGCACCTTGGCAATCAAATCAAAAGAAACCGAGGAGCTAGGGAGCGTAGGTGTCACCATTGTGCTCTTTCTCACAAGTCTCGTAATGAAGAAAATAGTGAAAATCATAATCCTCACTTGCCCAAAGCAATGCATAATGACCCTCCTCCCCAACCACCACAACATGATCCTATACCTCCATCCCCACCTGAGTTGCATGCTTCAACTGAAATTGTCATTAGCCCTCCTATTATCATTAATCTAGATGATGATGAGGAGGAGATTGCTAAAATAGATGAAGAGGTGCATAACACTTTAAACACATTATTTTCCTCTTACATGAAAACTCTCCCAGGATAAGCATTGATCTAGATGCTCATTCCACAATTGTTGTTGTCCCTCTAGCTAGTTGCCCACCCTCACCTTAGACTAAACAAGATTGGGAGGCGAATGACTTGCTCGAAAATTGACGTGCATTTACCTTACTAGTCTCTTTCTTTTCCTTTAGTGTGTTTGTAATGTGTTCCCCTGTACTGTTATGTTTAATGTTCTCTCTATTTGTCACATTCTTCTATTTGTACCTTTACTCTTCTATCTTTTGTGCATTTATTTCACCTTTTCCCTTTTTCTTTCTTTTTTCCTTCCTTTTGGGGATGATGAAAGGCATTGAGACAACAATGTCCCTTTCATGTTGACCCAAAATGCCCCTTTTCGCTTTTTCTTTTATTTTTCCTTCCTTTTGGGGATGAAGCAAGGCATTGAGACTGAAATGTCCCTTTCATGTTGACCCAAAAGGCTCCTTTCTCTTTTTTCTTTTGTTTTTCCTTCCTTTTGGGGATGATGCAATGCATTGAGAAAACAATGTCCCTTTCATGTTGACCCAAAAAGGTTATTTTTCTTTGTCTTTTTATTTTTCTTTTATTGTCCTTTTGGGGATGATGCAAAGTGTCGAGACACCCTATGTCTCTTCCATGTTGACCCAAAATGACTCTTTCTTTTTCTTTGTTTTCGCTCTCTTTGTGTCCTTCTTCCAGTTCTATGTATTTGGGGGGATGAGGACAATTTTGAGCTTTCTAAATTCACATTTGCAGCAACGAACATACTGACCCCAAATCCATAGATCCCTTATGTGTTTGTTGTTTTTATTTTTGGGGCAACCCCTTTCTCTTTTCTTTATTTCTTTTGTTTTACATGATGCAACCTCACTTGGAAACATATGACTTGGCATAGGGCTTTCCAAGTTAGCTCTCATGTCTTTCTTTTCTTTTTGCATTTTTCATTTTTCCACTTTAAAGCTGTGAACATAAAATTCCCAAGCTCCCTTCAGATGATTTTATTTTTCTTAAGTACCGGCCACACCCTCCCTTTAAAAAATCAATATCAGGCTCCTTTTGCAAAGGCTTATGTGAATACTACCACTTTTCAGTCAAGCGCTCTTCACAAGGTTTCCTTCTCTCATTTTTCAAAAACTTGCACCATGCTTCCATGTGTCAACAGTTCACAACCTTCAGTGCCTCTTTCAATCACTCTCCTTTCAAGCCTCGACCACGTGCCACGTAGCATCAATCCGTGCACATATCTTGGCAGCCCCATCCTTAGTTCAGCATGCTTTGAGACCTCCATGTGTTTTCACACCACACATTTTTCATCGCTTAAGGGAAAGGATGAATGGCGGCCCTGACCACTTGCCACGTGATCTTCTAAAGGCTTCAACATGAAGGAGAGTTAAGTAGAAGACAACCTATCACCAACTGCCATGTTTTGTAATTTCCACCATGAGTGGATAGCACGTATCGATGCTCTTGTCTACTGGGACCACTACCATCATTCGCAGGGGATGCATCTGACTCTAGGGCATCCTCGTTCATGGCTCGAATCTTTTCAATTGCAACGACAAGGGGAAATCATTGCCAAATGCATCATTGCTAATGATCAGAATCTTTTCTGTTACTAGCCCACCAAACTGGGTTTTCCTTATAAGTACTGCTTCTTCCATCGAAGCAAGGGTTCATATTTTGATAGGAAAATTTGGTAAAAAGAACCAAGCCTTTATCACTTTTAGATCATTGTAAATACTTGCAGACATTGCCATTGTCGACCTTTCTATTTTCTTGAAGATTTTGATAAAGCTTTATTGTGCCATTGTGGTGCTAAATGTTTCATTTGCATAACTTCTATAAATTTAATGCAATTTTTCTGGTTTAGATCATGTCTTTGAATCCTCTTTTTATTAAATGCAGATGAATATTATTTTATGTCATTAAGTGAATCATTTATACTTTTATCTTTATTTATTTTCATTCTGGAACATAGCAGATTGCTAAACGAACCTTTAGATCGCATCTACAAGATATATTTATCATGCCTTACATCTAAGTCTAGGTGCATCAACCTAGTTAGACCTTTTATTTTTATACTTTCTTCCTTTTCCCATTCCAAACCCCAATTATAGAAGAGTCGACTTCTTTAAAATCCAGAGGTTACTTAGTTTAGCACAATAGGTCCCCCCTTTAACTGAGTTTCCCACAAAGGGTTGTTACCTTTCCAATTTTTGGCATCAATGGTTTTTTCTTTTTCCTGGAATGCCCGGTGAGACCACTAAAATATACCAAATCAAAAGGGTGTACAAGTCATCGGCATGTTACTATGTCATGAACCACAAATAATCCTGGCTTGTTAGTGCCTCCGCTAGTAACAGTGCATACCCAAACTTGCCTAGTAAAGCTTTCGAAGCCCAACCATAATGTTGATCGCAAACCAAAATTATGTGGCTTGGGACGTTGAAAGTCCCCTTGTAGCCCCAGTTGCACCTATCATATGGGCCCCTATCCTGGTCTTTGCTCTCAAAGCTATTCCAAATTTTACCAAAGATGGCTCGAGAACACCATTTGAACATCTGCAAGATGTTGTAGATGTGTGTCTGGTACATGGAGTTACAGATCAGAACATAGTGCTAAGATTTCTTGTTATCACACTATATTGGTATCGCACTCTGCCGGCTAATACTATCGGGTGATCCCACAATAGTGCTTTATAATTTTTGGCCAAACTAGACACTGCAATTATTATTTTTAACTAAATCTTCATATTTGGGCACCTATAGCGACTAAACCGTGAGGAATTTGAAGATGATGCAAACTAGAGTCTCATCACATTTTGTCTGTAGATTCTAAAAATATTTTTTTCAAAATTTTTGGAATCAGATTGCACTTTTTTTTCCATCTCCCACGAAAACTGGTTTTTTTTCTGAAAACAACATTTTTAAAAAGTGACGCTCACCGTATACACCATAAATTTTTTTGTATGAAGGATAAAATTCTAATTTTTTTGAATTTAGATTTTTAACTATGATATCTAGCACTTTCATTTGGTCTCATAGTTTTTTATTGAATATTTTTTCCTTAATCAAGTTTCAAAGTCAAACCAATTGCAATTCAGACATAAGCGGATTGTATACAACATAACTTTTTTTGTATGAATCAAAATTCAATTTTATTTTTTTTAATGGATCAAGGACATCAATACCCAACCTCAACGTATTTTTAAAAAAATTATTTTGATAATCTGCTATTTTTCCACATGTGCAAACCAAAGATTTTAATTTTCAATGAAAAACCTATGTTTAATAAAACTAAAAAATAAAATACATAATAAAAGGAAACCATATTAAAATTATATTCGATGGATAGCTCATTCTAAGGACTATTATTATCTAGTTGGGTTTCTGAAGTTTTCTGCATTTTCATTTTCAAATTGAGCTTCGAAACACAATTTTTAACAAAAAAACTGATTTTTTGGGGAGATAGGGGATAAAGGGTGTTCGGCCGAACATAAAAAATATGTTTGATTGAATCGCTTTAAAATAATAAGCAAAATTATTTTAAAGGGGTTTGTTTGAACCACACAAAATTGGTTTAGCTGAACCCCCTCAGTATACATACAAAAGTCAAACAACTTTTCCAAGGTTTGTTTGCATTTTTTCGAGCTCCTGTGTAAACGGCGATTTTCAGGTGACCCTCGTGCTTCCAAGCGTGTCAGCTGAAAAAGACATTTCATAGGTTAAAAAATGATGAATTTTTTGAGAATGTTTTATATTTTATTTGTTATTTTTGCATTTGTTTTTACTGTTGTAAGTTTTTTCAATTTTTTGTGACAAATTTTTTGCATTTTGGAGGAAAATTTGTTGTTAGTTTAAATAAATCATTTGTATTTTGAAGAAGAAAATGGGACAAAAAGCAAAAAGAAAAAACAAAGCTCAACAAAAAATTTCGAAAGATAAAGAAGAAAATAGACGCAAACAAAACTTGAAAAATTATCATAGAAGGAAACAAGGCACATGTTTATTTCTTCTCTTTCTCGTCAAATATGGGTAAATTTATTTATTTACAATTTAGTGGGTTTATCATATGTTTTATCTAGCAACAAGGAAAAACGCATCAAATAATTGGTATATAAGAAAATTGAAGGCTCCTCATTTCAATTTTTTAAAAATGAAAACTCAAATGCACATCATCAATGAGTTCTATAAAACTAAAATCTGCAAGTTATCACTAGATTTTATGAATTCTTATACTAAATATTTTACTAGTTTTGATCTACAATATATTCTCTTTATTTTTATTTTTTTGTAGCACCCAATTTTGCATCTATCTATGTTTATGTCCTTTAAATTCTTATATTTATTTCATCCAATTGTGCATCATCAATTATATAGATATGGTAGAAACACCATCTTTCACCAGTATTTCCTCCTCTATCTTGGTATCTCCCTTTGTATCAATACATGAAAATCAATAGTAGGGAAATCATTATGTATAAACAAATTGGATAAAAGAATATGACACAAGATAATTCAACAAAAGATAATTTCTAAACTCATCTAAAAAACCTAAATAGTGATAATTAGTTGAGAAGGTGGGGATAGCTCAAACACCCCACAAACACACAAAAATTGGTAAAAATTATAAGTATTATAATAAATAGAATCATATTAGTTAACAATAACTATTTTTGGATTAGGATAGATTTAACAACAAGTACGATGAATATACACATAAAACATACATTAACTAAATAAGTTTATATGCGAGGAACATATAATGTAGAAGTATGTATCTAAAATAATATTTTCTAAATTTTCTAACACATAATCTAACATAGAATTAGAATATTCTTCATAACAATGAAATAATTCATAAATAAATAAACATATTGATAGTAAAAAGAAAAATGTATTGAATTTGATTACCTAAATAAAAAGTTGAAAGTTTTAACTAACTTTATTCCTAGATAAGATTAATAACACAAAAATACTATCCAAAATAGATAAATCAACAAGTGTAAATGGTCTTATCTAAATTGGTTTCACCTATATAAACTATGAAAGCTTATTTTTCCTATAAAAAAAAGTACTATGTTTTTATTAAACAAAATATTAAAAATGGGATTTAATTATTAACAAAGAAAAACCTATAATGAGAGTTGAGAAATAGATATCTCATCATGTGATAGGAATCTAGAATATGAATCAATAGAAGATAATAAAAATTACATCATGTTTCCTATAAGGTAGCATGACTACATTAAGGTCTATATGACTACATAGATTTTTTTTGTACATAAAAAATACCAGTTTACACGAAAAATTGAAAGTCTATAAAATAAGAATAAAATACACAACCAATAACAAGAAACTAAATAGTAGAATAACAAATAAATTTTGTAAAATAAATTAAATGATATAAAATGGTCATAATGTTATTTAAACTAAGCTCTAAGATAGTATAATTATGATAGATGGAAAAGACACAAAACCTTCATATGAAGAGATTTCCAAGAATACATGTAGCTAGTGCCACAAAGGGAAAGGGGTGAATTTTGGTTATCTTACCAATATTGTCAAATCCCTAATTTGATATTTTTACCTCCACAAATAATCAAATAAAAAGACATTAGATTAAAATGGTTGCGCTCTTATCCTATGTGCATCTAGAACTAAGATGAGTACAACATAAAAAAATATATATAATCTATAGCAATAAGTGTATCCCTTAGATATATGAAAAAAGAAAATTTGAGAAGATGGATCAACAAGCATTTCCAAGAGAGATATGAATCTACAAGAAGAAATATGAAAATTTGTGATTATGATATTTTCTTAGGTAGCTTCCTCAATGAATATAGCCATCTAAATATGTCATCTTCTTCTACATCTCTTTCTTTTGCTATCTTCTTGTCATAATATTAATCTATATTCATATTCAAAGATATATGCACTATCTAGCCCTCCATGTATAAAATGTTAATTCTTCTTTTTGGGAGTCAAAGATTTCATTACATTCTACATGAACCAATTTGAGATTAAACAAAATTTTAAAAGCACCAAAGAGTCCTTTTGAATCTCAAACACCGCAAAATTTATTTTTTCTTTAAACCCAATAGGTTGACGTTTATATTAGATACCATGTGCTAATGAAAATTTTGGATCTTCTCCCTCATCTAGTACTATATCATAGGGAGTATCATGTAAATTTGGTTTCCCAAGCTCCTCCCAATTTATTTTAAGAATAATTTTAACATCTACTCCCAAGTTTATTAATATATTTTTCATCCATAAAAATGAGTTCTATATGATTGTGCCCATTTAAAAATATTAAGATGTGAAAGAGATGCATTTTGTTGTAATTATCATGTTCTTAGAATTAATGTCTATTCTAACATGTTCCAAGCCAAAAATTAAATCATGAGTGTTGAAATTTATATATATTTGTTGTTTTATAACTTGAAAATTAGATTTTGTTCAGTATTAATAGATAGGGATTGAAGGTTGAGACACAAATCCTAACGATCTCTCGTAATGGGATACCTTATCTAAGAAAAATAAAATATTTAAATTTACTAGATCTTGACTATCTAATTAGGTACAAAGAGGCTCATAGACTTACCACACTATCTAATAACATGGTATTTTTTTATGGAAACCATAACATTCTTATGTTATATAACATGATTGAATTATAGAACTTATAGTAACAATTTTGAAGCTTAGTTACTATCATGCATAAATTTAATTGCATTAAAACATGAAAATATAATAGTTCAAGCTATCATGTTGTAACACACTCATATTTTTGATGAAAAATAGTCATGAGTAATGTGTGTTATTTTCTTCATGTAATACGTGATAAAATTATTGTGTACAATAAAGTGTATTTTTATTGATTTGGGGTAATTTTAATTTAATGAATCATTTATCTATAAGATGGGAGGGGCAAGTTTCTTTAATTTTTTAGCAATTTGAGTTCAAAATTAAATCACTTTTATTTTCATTTAAATGTTCATTTTTTTAATTATAATCTAAAATTTGAATCTGTTGACACCTCCAAACACTCATCTCTAAGTTGAAATAAATTATGCACGGTATTAATGTTGAATG
Organism: Sequoiadendron giganteum; assembly: GCA_007115665.2. Taxonomy (NCBI): domain Eukaryota; kingdom Viridiplantae; phylum Streptophyta; class Pinopsida; order Cupressales; family Cupressaceae; genus Sequoiadendron; species Sequoiadendron giganteum. Next base: position 2,855,763 of record CM021107.1, on the reverse strand, counting down.
AAATGCATAAAATAAACCCCTCAATTTTCTCCATCAATTCCAAGGCATTCTTGTGATTATTAAGTATATATTTTAAGGTGTCTCAAATATAACAAAATGGAAATTTTCAAATGTATTAGTAGAAATCTTTAAAATTTAATATATAAATATAAAAAAAATGCATTGGAAAGATGTTGTAACATCATTTGAGTTTATAATATCTATATAAAATATTCAATCAAACATAACATAAATACAGGTCCATACAAATTTTAGATATTTATATATAGTGATTTCTTGCATATTTTTACTTCAGGACGTCTTGTCAAAGACTAAAAATTGGAACTACTAACTAATTTGGTGTGCAAGACGATTGATTGAAGACTTGATTTTGAAACCAGCTATCTTTTAGCTTAGAACACGTTTCAATTTTGGTGCTTTAAAATGAACATCTGTCTTCCATCATATAGATTTAATTAGGGGGTGAATGAACACTGTTTGTAATGCTTGAGATGGTAGGGAGTATGATCTCACCTTGTGCGAATTTGGTGATTAGAAACCAGACTCCTCGTCTTTGTATGTGTTTAATACCTTAGAGGGGAAATCACCATATTGAGCCACAATCGCTAGATCCTGAGCCGCAATCGCCATATCGAGCCACAATCGCCATACCAAGCCGCATTTGCTCTATTGCGCCGCAAATGACTGTTAAGATTTTTGTCTCGGTTTTCTATCTTTTTTTTCAGTTTTTTTTTCTTGTTTTCTTTATTTCTAGATTAGAGTTTTTCTTGTTTGTGCTACTAATCTATTTGTTTTAGCATGTGTTTAGCTGGAATTAGCTAAATGTTATTTTAATTGTTTTTTTTCTTTACAACTTGTATTTTACACATATTGGTTAAAAAAGAACAGACATGCAAATGCATATGGGTTAAAAAGAACAACACACTTTGTTTTTCATTGGGTTTAAAATTAACTCTTAGATAGAAAACGCTACAAACGGTTAAAATTAACCCCTTTGCATGAAAAACACTACAAATGGATAAAATGAACCTTGTGCATTCTCTGTTTGTTCACATTTTGATTTTGGTTTAAAAAGAACACCATGCGAGTATGATCTGAAATATTCATGTGCTCTCTCTTTGTTTTTAAACAAAGATCAATTGAACTATGAATATTTTGGTTCGCTTTTGTTAAGCCTTAGATCTTGGGCCTGCTTTGGTGGGAAAAAGTACTCACCCCAAAGCGACTCAAACCGGGAACGTGCTAAAGCCAAGCAATGCCCAACCGGTATATAAATTTGAATCTTAAGGAAAGCTTAGCATTATGGAACTTCCTGCGGACTAGCAATTGACTCCCCAATACCCTTGTGGTGAGTTGAAACCTGCAGACCCTAACCTCTGCAGACTGGGATGATAATGCCTCTCACATGTCCTTTTGAACGGGTGCCCAAAATAAATCCTTTGTTTTAGAAAACCACAAACCTTCTATTCTTTGGTGCAGCAACAGTCGTTGCCAAGGTACCCGCACCTATGCAATTCTTAGTAGAAATGATCAATCTTCCATGGGAGTTTCATGGATATTGGAAGTTTGGTTGCCCTAAGAAGTGCGTGCACTGTAAGGGGGAGCCCGTGGGGCCAAGCTTCTGAAATTCATTCGCTAAGGATATGCGGTTTGTGGGATCCATAAGAATACTGTCCTTGCAGCCTTAGGATTATTTTTTTGTAAATGTCTTCTATGTGGTTGATTTTCATTCTTTACAACACCATGTGTTTGCCAATTGTTTTCAAAAAACATGAACAAATGAACATCATCCTCCAAATCTGAATCAACACAGTCAAACTAAATTAAATTCCTTGCAATCTGCTTGAAATTTTGTCAAATCACTTCCTACAACACATTTTCCATCATGAACCGCATTTGTCAAATCAAGTCCTTAATTTTGCACACTTTGGGATAGGAAAGCTTTCCTTGCTTTGTCAAACCATTGTCTCAAAAAGTAAATTGTCATTGGACCAAATCAAACAAGTCCTTAGTCATTTAATCCACCACCATGTCTTCAAGTCACTATGACATACTTTCTAGTCAAATTGAATGCCAATTTATTAGTAATGGTCAAGCACAATTGGCTAGGGACTTCAAATCACTATACATCCAATCCAAGTCCAAATTTACAACCCCTAGCCCTCCATCCATCTATCCATCTTACCAACAATCCAGGAGTCCTAGTCCTCTATCCATCTACTATCAAGAGTCCCCTAACACCAACCATGACACTAAGTCACAAAAACCTTCCATTAGTCATACCCACCCTAACCTTGACAAGGGAAACCAATCATCCACATCATATCCTATTCCTCCAATCATGTCATATCCTATTCCTCCAATCATGTCATATCCTAATCATCCATCCACGTCATATCCTAGTCCTCCATCCACGTCATATCCTTGTCATGCATTCATGTCCTATCCTAGCCCATCATCCTTCAACCAAGTCCACACCTCCATGTCATATCCTAGTCTAGCATACACCAATCCATTCCAAGACACTCCAACACAAAATACATTTGGTCATGAAATCATATCTAGTCATGGTCTCCAAATTCCCATCCCATTTCATAAACTTGAGGATACATGTCAAGATGCAAGTCCAAAGCATGACATCATAACATCACTATCATGTCAAGATCTAAGTAGTCCATCCCATGGCCCTATCTTTATGTCCATTCAAGAAGTCCTCCTAGACAACCATGGTTAACTAAATAAAATACCTATCATTTGACATTTCCCTCTTTTTAAATAAAATAATTTATTTTAAAATTTCTCACATGGTTAACTGCTTCTTCTTTTAGTAATTAATTTTAAATCAATTACTTACTATTTCACTGAATTCATATTTTGAATTAATTTTAATTCAAAATGGTATTATTCCTCTACTAAATAAGTAATTTCCAAAATTATTTATTTACTAATTTCATCTTTCAATTCAAACATTATCTTCTTGAATCCTACTAATTTCATCTCACTATCACATTCATTCTCCATCCTTGATTTAATTTCTTAAATTAAATCTTGTCCACTCATTTGAGAATTTTACCCTAACCCTAATTGAGAGTTGTCATTTTGAATCTTGACCATTGATTCTAGAGCATTTCTCAATCTTCAATCTCATTCGTGCATCCAAAATTGCATTTTCTATAAAATGTCAATTTTGTTCTCATTTCGATGCCTCTTAATTTGATCTCTTAATATCTCTTGAATCTCTTAATTTCTAGACTTCTTCTCCTTCATGAATTCTTGCATTTCTTTATTAAAATCCTTCGACATTTGCTAGGTCATGTCATGAATTTAATTTGCTCATCAAATATGAGGTCATCCATCATATTGCAGCAAATAGAGAAGGTGCAAGGAAGGTGATTCATGGAGGTTGAAGGCATTTGGTGAGATCTTCCCTTTTGTTTTGTTGTTTCCTCCTTTGTTCTTTCTTGAATACTTAGGTTTATTGTTTATGCATTTAATCATGCTAACTTGAATACTTACCCTATGTTACAGGAACATACCATTATCCTTACTCATCTAGAGAAATCATTTTGGAGTCCATCATCTCCTACATACCATCTCTTGGTCATTGGTCCCTTGTGTTTATCCATCATAACACAAGTCAAGCCTTGCATCGTAGCCAAATTTGGACCTAGAGTTGCATTTGACCTCTTGCATTCTTAACTTATCACATCATATCATACCATTTTCATATATCCCATCTTAGAATCATATCCTTTTCATTGCATCCTAGTCCTTACATATTCCTACTCTTGCATACATAGATCACATCGCATAGTCCTTGTATACATATATATCATTTCACCTAGTTCTTGCATGTACAACCCCTTGCATATATCAAGATCATATCGTGCCTAAGTTCCAAGTTGCATACATTCCATGAATTTAGTCCTTTGCATATTCATCATTGATCAAAGAGAACCCTTAGCTCTTGCAAAATTTCCACTACTCTTCATAGGTCTCAAAACCAATCCATTTTTTATCTATCACCCACATCACTTAAGGTTTATCATGAAATTTCAAGTTAGGGAACATACTATTATCCTTGCTTGTCTAGGGAAATCCTTTTGGATTCCATCATCTCCTGCATACCCTCTCTTGATCATTGGTCCTTTGTGTTTATCCATCATAACACAATTCAAGCCTTGCATCATAACCAAATTTGGACCTAGAGTTGCATTTGACCTCTTGCATTCTTAGCTTATCACATCATATATCATACCATTTTAATATATTATACCATTTTCATATATCCCATCTTAGAATCATATCCTTTTCAAATGCATTTTTTCCATGGAATTCTTAAGTTCAAGAATCTTTGATTTCATTTTATTTCATATGTTCAACTCCACTTATATATCATCATCTCTCACTTTCTTTGCACAATATTTTGTGACATGTACAAATGGCTCAACAAGCAGGAAGTTCTCAAGCAGAAGTCGAGCCCAATCTAGATATTGGACCAAATGAATCAGTTGAAGAACACATAGACCTTGAAGATAGGGAGGAGGCCCAAGTTCAAACAATGCATGTTGGAGAGGGGTCGGGATCACTTCCTTCTACACCAATGGATGAGCATATAAAAGTAGCTGAAGCAATGGGGAAACAAATTTCTTATAGAAATTTAGATCATTTACTTGAAATGGATATGGAGAAACTGAAATGTTATGCTAACCAACCTAAAAATACAAGTAAGAGGTCAATGACTAAATCTATAAATAGAATAATCCATGATCATTTCAATCATCTTGAAACACTTGAAAAAACCCAATTGTTATCACGTTTACTTCGTGATGAGCTGAAAGAGTCATTACAATTGTTGGGTGTACATTCTGCATCGAATAAGAGGAAACACATGAGATTGCAAAAAGATATTGTTGAAAATGTTAAAAAAGGTTTAGATTACATTGGGAAAGGATCTTGATCAATGGATAAGGCCATTGCAAGAAAGGTGATTTTGACATCTGTTTTAAATAAAGAAATATCCAGAAAAAGAAAAATGTCAGCACTTTCCACTGAATTTGGTTATAGTAGAACCACACTAATAAAATATGAGAAAAATAGAAAGGTTTTAGATGATAGTTCTAAAGACAATTGGGAAATTATGTGTAGAGCTCCCCGATATGACAGGATTGAAGATGCTGTTAGGAATTTGATCTCAAGTTTTTGGAATGATCAGACCCGTCCGTCATCAAATACTAGAGATGTTATGAGGCACAGGATTGGACCTGGTATTTATGAAGAACATATTAAACATTGGCTAGACATAACACAGCTTGAGATGTATATGAACTTTTGTAATATGTATCCTCATATAAAGATTGGAAAAACAATGTTTGAAAGGTTAAAGCCATATTATGTGAAGATAAACAAGTTTTTTGAAACTTGTTGTTGTCATTATCACATTGAATTTGATCTCTACTATCAGGTGTTTCGAAAGATGAGAGAAGAAAGATATGGTTTTCAAAAGGCACCTCCTAAATAGGTAATTTTGTTCATAAAGGATCTATTATGTGACCATGAAAATGGACCTCAAATAAAATGTATAAAAGGACTCTGTGAAACATGTGGAAATTTGGCTAACTTTCCTTCAAAAAATGAAAATTTTGACCTAACAAAGATAGTAAATTGCAAAAGTTACAAGTATGTAAAGTTTTAAACAAATTTTGTGAAAGAATCCACAAGGTTAAACTATGTAAAAGAGGAGATACCTATTGGGAAATTTATGGAAGATTTTCAAAAATTGATACAACCATACATACAACATTCCTTTTATGCTAAGTGGCAAGCACATCAATTTCAAACATTAAGAGATACTTTCCCACTTGGAACAGTTCTATCAGTAGTTGACTTTGTAGAAAATTACTCTTTTGTACATCAAAAAGAGATTCAATCAGAATATTACTTTTTAAAGTAGGTCACTATTATGGTTCATGTGTGTTATCACCATGCACAATTGGAATTGGATGGTGTTGAGAGTATAGATGAACAACGAGCCATCAAGAAATAATATCACTTTTATATTAGTGATGATAAAGAGCATGACACACTTTTTGTACAACATTGTTTTACAAAATGTTTTTTTGAGAATTTGAGAAGCAGGGGTGTAAAATTTGAAAAACATTTTGTATGGTCAGATGGATGTGTGACACGATTCAAATCATCATGGTCATTTTATGCACTTTCTAGATATCATAAAATTTACAACATACCACATGTTTGGAGTTTCTTTGAGAGTGGGCATGGAAAGGGTGAGCATGATGGTGCAGGAGCTTGAATCAAACGTGCTATAAGAAAGCATCAAATGAGTTATTCAGAAGATCATATAGATGATGCACATGATGTTGTTGAAGGGTGCAAGAAAAATTTTGCATCAAATGAGGTCGGCACATCTTCAAGAACAAACCGAAAGATATCGGGTATGTATAAATTACATTTTAAAAAAATAAATTTATTTAAATTTAAAATTTACACATACATATATATACACACATGTTCAAGTTCACATAAGTTTGCTGCAATTACATTTATCTAGGTGTGGATAGAATATTGATGCATGGATGCAGGAGGGTAGAAAAAACAAGATCTTTGCATTGTGTTATGAGTTCAGATAGTCACCCTGGATGGACATTATACACGAGGGATTACTCTTGTTTCTGCACTGAGTGCATTGTGGGAAACTCTGATGCATGCAACAATGAAGAACTTGAATATGTTAGTAAATGGGATATGGTGCCACTATTTGTTTCAGACACATACGATGAAAATGAGGATGAAAGATTTCAAGACATTCCTTTGATTTCAATTGATTATGACCGTATTTCAGGATTGGTTAGAAAAGGTACATGTGTAAGTTTTCAATAATTTAAATATTATATAAATTTAATGATCTTTAACTTGTCTAGAGACAATTCTATTTTTTTTAGAATTTTATTGTGTAAATTTGGTGTACAGGAGATGTTTTTGCAGTTATAGCAGAGCCTAGAAACATAGAAGGCATTAGCTATTATTTACTGCATTGCACAAAAGAGAGGAATAAGCTAACACGGCCTGAAACAAACGATGGAATGTTATTTCCCACAAGTGAGTTTGAATTTAAAATTATATATATACATTGTGTACATGTGTACATTACCTTAAAAACATTAAATATATATTCTACAAACCTTGAGCACACAAATCTTGTACACATGCACATGTATTACCTCAGGTTCATGTTTAGTGTGTAGGTTTTGTTGTTGTACAAGGGATATATCTAAAACAAGTCAAAGTTGTTCAACATGGGATTCATTTTGTGGACTATCAAGTTGATAACAAGGTATATCAATATAGTCACCTTATAATTGCTACCGCCCTACATCTTCATGCAGTTCCACATGCACGTGGACGAAAAAAATGGAGACTAGATAGTGATGACCATCAAAAAAAATTACATGTTATTCAAGAGCGGGTTGAACCAGAATGTTTGAGTTAGATTATATCCATGATTTTCAAGTTCACTTGTACATGTACATACATGTTCAAGACGATAACTTATAGTAACTTGTTTGAACTCTGGATTGTTTTAGTTACTTATAATATATGTTGATGACAAGTGTTTTAAATTTGGTTGGACACAAATTAGGGGTTGAAATAAATTGAGAACCTTAAAATGAGTAGATATTTCCAATTATATATTTGTTCCATGGAATTCAAGTACTTGTTATGTACATAATGTGCAAACCTTGTCATAAAAAAATTCATTGGAAGAGTGATGGTGGGAGTAGAAGAAAATTTAGTGTTAGTTTCAATGATCCCCCAAATCCAGCATGTTTATTTATTTATATCTTCAATAATGTTGTATTTATGTATATAGTTGTATATATTTAATCAAAATAGTTAATATTATAGTTAATTATTTTTTTCTCATGCCCTAAAAAATTAGCAAGTGATTGCATGTCCCCTTAAAAGCCATCCTCTTAGGCCCCTTCACTCATCTCCTACATACATTTTAAAAATTTAGGCAATTTTAATTTATTTTAGGTAGACCTTGCAACTACTTGACATGATTGTGACTACTTGGGAATTTAACATGTGACAACATATTAAACACCATAAACACCCTAGGATAATAAATATGAAAATAATTAGGTTTTAAATCCAATTCAAACTCTATTTCAAGTGGATTGAGGGAGTGGAGGGGTTTTGAGGTGGGGGTATTTCAAGTGGTTTCTTTTCAAGTGGGGGTTGAATATTTTATAAAAAATATTCTAATTAAAATGTATACTCTAGTAATTTCTCTATTGAAATGTAACATGTTAATTATTATTGCAATTATCTAAATTTAAATATTTTATTAATTTAAATTATGAACTTTATTGAATTATTGCATCATATTGGAGATTATTGTCAAGTCATAACATGGACACATGATTTCATCTTCCTATTTCCTATTAGGTATATTCCTAGGACAAAACCCTATATTTATATAGATCAATTTGAGGCTTCTCTTGTGAAAAATATATATTTATCTAGATATATTAATAAGGAAGAGGGCTTTGATCATTTATAACAACTTGCATGTTAGTGATGATAAGAATAGGAATTTGAAACTCCTTAAGAAAGATACCAATTGTTTACCATAGTTCTTATTCATGTTCCCTAAATACTAGTTTAAATGAATCAAGTGGTAATCAAACAAGTTATTTCATTGTGGAGTTTGTTGTTATTTAATGTATAGATATGAAGCATATCTAGTAATTTTAGAATTTTGTTACAAGTCAAAAAGATAATAGAGGTATAATTTGAATTGAATTTTCTTAATGTTTCAAAGAATAAAATTTATTTGTTTATTTGTTCTTACTTTCTATCAAGATTTTAATTTCATCATTTTTATCAAATTTTAAAACTAGAAGAACATGTCCTTGAAATTAATAAATTATAGGCTCAAATAAATACACTCATTTATAAAATATCATTAGTTTACTTGAGCTTGGGAGTCATTTATTTTATAATTTTTGACTGTTTACTATAATTTATTCAATGGGCATGCGTGTGCAAAATATTTATTGTGATCAACATGAATGAACTTATTTATTGAATATAAGCAAATGTATACATATATCATATAAACATGTAAACATATCAATATTGATCAATGTATAAACATGTAACATGTTATAAGCAAAGTGCCAAATGTATGTATATCATAAAAGCAAATGTAAGTTAGAGATCATCAAATTTGGAATACTAAAGATCATCATATAAGGAAATGTCGAATACTAAAAATCATCATATATAGCAAATGTAAGTTAGAGATAATGAAATTTCAAATACTAGAAAGATCATCATATAAGAAAATACATGTAGTAACGATCATAAATCTAATGCAGGGCCTAATATGAATGTCGACTCCTAGTCGAACAACCATCTGAATGAGAATGGTCCTGCTCTAATGGATGTGTTGAGCCCTGCAAATAAAATGGTGTACAAAATGTGTTAAATAAATATAATTTATATTAAATATGTATCTAGATCTATGCATACATATTCATGTACATATACACATGTATATATAAAAATTTAAAACTCACATGTCCACTAGCATTAGATTCATCCATAGAGTCACGTCGATGTGCACGATCTGGAACAAGGCTAGGAGTGACATTAGGTATGTCCACCTACAAATATATAAATTCATATATATCAGTACATGAATATCTAGTTATTAAAACTAAAATTTAAAAATAATTATAAAGGAATTGAAACATGCACATGCACACATACATGCACATCATCTGATATTGGATGACCTGAGTCCTCTGAAACGGCCGCCTCCACCAAATCAACTATACGGTCAAGCGACGAACCAATATTTGCATCCATATAATCTATCTCATGTCGTGCCAGAAATGATGAGTGGAGAGGACTATGTAGGTGAGATGGCATCGACGATAACGAACTGACACCAACCAACATCTCAGTAAAACCCATAGTCTGTGCAGCTATCGAATGATCAGATGGTGGATCCTGACGTGCACTAGTGTTGGGTTGAGAGTGATGGGATCCTAGAAGTGAATGACCTCCACATGCCAAATGATCTCTAACATGATCTATATCGATCCCATAGTCTAATGCAGTGAACGCATATGCCTCCAAGAGTTCCTCAGCCAAACAATGCAGAGTCCTGCGTGCCATATCTTCTGTAAGTGCCTCAAGATATGTGGGAGTAGGGATGCTTGTTGTTGTGAAAGGATCCATGGTGGTCCACTGTGCTGAATATGGCATGGGTTGGGGACGTCTAGACATCAAATACTGACCTACACGATCAACAGATATCCTAGTGGTGGCAGCTGCAATGTCACCTACAGTATCAATTGCTTCCTTTTGGGAAGCAACGACAACCTCATCTACTATGGGGGCTAGAGCTGGGGTGAGAGCAAGAGACCTCTCACCAACCAATACCCTAAACACTGGGGTCGATCTATCTGCTCGATGATAAGTGGGTTTGTCAACAATCCTACCATGCTCCTGACTAGCATATTGTGGAATGTCCAGGTAGTTGACTTTGAGGCCCAAATGGACCTCAGCATACAACTGTTGAACAAAATATAATGGAATCTGGTCATTGTTTGGGTATTGACCATGTGCTGCAAGAAATCATGGGTAGATCAATGAGGCCATAGCACGATCGACACATCTAGTGACCTGGTATCCCCTAACCTTACGTGCACTTTGATAAAATAAAAAACAATTGGTTTTTATAATTTCTTTGGTCACACTATCCTGTATTTGCTTAAGGGGAACCTCACCATGTACTTCTTTCCGCATGCGGGAAAGAATAGCAGCTACTCTATCTAGAGAAAATGCACTAGTCCTCTCAAGTTCATCTCTTAGTTTTTCAAGACTATACAATATTGACATGCATGGTTCAGAATATATCCCTGGGTTTGCACTTTGCGCTAATGAGTCTTTCAATTTATTAATCTCATTAGTGGTATTTGCAAACAAAGATTCTAGAGGTGGAACATCTGCATTATCCATGTTATGTATGTATGTATGTATGTGTACCTAAAGGAGCAATGAGACCTTAGTTTAAATAATATATCTAGATATAAGGAATAGAAATCTAAAACAGTTCTAATATTTCATCTACTCATCAATAATATTTCCATACCATTAACAAAAAAACATGTTCAACATCTATCATAGTTTTTAATAATCAAAACATTCACATTACTAGATTGCACAAAAAACATAATCTAAAACAATTCTAAAATTTAAATTTACAAGTGTGCATGTGCACTCTAGTACAAAATGTGTCATTAAAGACAATTTAAAAAACATTGATAAAGTTTGCATCTAAGATTTATTTCCTACAACTAGTAATAAACGGAAAACATCATTACTTAACAATTGTGGTCATGTAAAATCAATTTAGTCATTATTGAAGGCACAAATAAGAGAAGAAAATGAGACAAATGATAAGCTTGTAAATATGATTTCTAAACTATGGAAGGACAACATTAGTGCTTCCCAAAAAAAATCTACTTCATGAAAATATAATCGTTTGAAATTGGATGGAAGAATCTTAATGCTTAAAGCTATGATCTAATACATTCTAATCTATATGATGTCATGTTTATTGATCCTCTTGAAGATCTCTCAAGATTTAGATAAAACAATAAAGAAATTATTATGGGGTGGTTCGAATGAAAGTAAGTGTATTCCTCTTATTAAATGGGACACTATATGTCTTCCCAAAGGTCTTGATGGCTCATGAACTAAAGTCTTATCAAAATGGAAATAAATGATTAATTACCTATTTAGAATTATATGAATGTAAATATATCATAGAAGATATCTAGGGTGGTTATATGCTTAATTATTTGAACCATGTGGATTATCCAAGTGGCTTATAGTGGACTTGGAATAATTTTGATTTGGCTCCCATTCCACATAAAATCAAAAGGATTTTAACATGGATGAATTTCACAAGTAAAAAAATTATATACCACATAGGACAATTATTTAATATTATATAAACTATTTAGCCATAATAAAAATAAAAATGTTGAACATGAAAGGGAAAATGTTGCAAAATGTTATGAAACACATATTGAAAAGAGTAACATCATAGAAAAATAAGAATTCAAATTTAGAAATATTTTTGAATAATGTAGAAATGAACCCCATGATATTAAAATTATACTCCATGATCCAATTGTTGATAATATTAATAAAATTGATAACACACATAAAAAAATGAAAGTCATTGTATCTCCAAGTTACTTAAGAAGAGAGAGGACCTTTCCGAATAAGAATGATATCCCATATTCAAAATTTTCTAATGAGCTTGATAAAATTGTAATAATTCTGGAACCCAAAAATGGTTACTTAAAATTGATGAGAACATAAGATAAAGTCTTAAATGAAAGAGATCATCATGAACCATTCAATTTTGAGCTTCAAAAATTTTCAATGAATACTTTTGTAAAATTACTAAAGTTGTAAAAAATAAGACCTTTACAAAATAAATTAAATATTAAGGCAATCAAAATTATTATTAAAATATTTTTTAATTCTTTCAATTCTATTAGGATTACTAGTAAGTAGAAAGATAAAAGAGCTACTTGTAGAGTAATAAAAACCTCAATAGTAAGAAATAAATTAAGAAAGGTTTGATTAATGAGGCAAACTCATCTTCACTTAAGCATAAATTGTAAAATATTGTGAAAAGCACTAGCAATAAGATCAAGACTAGATAGTCCTATTAAAAATGGCACTTGAGATTTTAATGGTAGGATTCCATGAGTTCATAAAAAGCTAATTAATAACACAAATTATGAAATTGAATGATTTTGGCACTTTAACTCTAGAGTATCACTCAATGTAAAGGATGTTTTAAAATAAAAAATTGGTGATCAAGACCACACACCGCATATTAAACATTAATTGGAATGTAGCCAAACAAAATTGTGTAAAATTTCTTGAAAAATATATTCATTTAAAAATATCACAAAGGGAATTTGAATCTTGTAAGCCTTTTTATTGTATGTTTTTTTAAAATTTCTAATACATATTGTAAATATGACATGTAGTTTTTATGTATCATGAACTATTATGTAATATTAATTATACTTTGTATACTAACCAAATTTTACAAGAGTTTGGTACAATTAAAATACCAAATTTATCCAAGGACTTATTAGATTTATTTTAATGTGTTAGATACAATGATTGTAGTTTTTGTAAAAATTTGTTTAAATGAGAAGCGTTTACAATGCGGTGGGTTATCAAAGTTTATATCATGTACCCATGATGGAAGAAAAATGATCTGGGAAATAAAATGTTTGAGAAAAAGAGATATGAGATAGTAAAATACAATTTTAAGAGTGGAGGTGAAGATTCTAGATGTGAGTTGGTCACAAGAGAAGCACTGCTAATTTTATTTCTTTGTGGAGACATATGATATAGTTCTTAAGGTGGCATCTAATATAATTTATATAATTTTAAGTAGTGATTCTTAATCTTCCAATATATTTTTTGTAATAAATGTTAAGTTGTAGTTGATGTCAATTTTATTTTGCTTAATAACATTTTTTAATGTTTAAATGTAGGTGTTTTGGAGAATTTAAATATATTGTATATGAGGATTGTGATCAAGAGGTTAAATAATTTATATTTCATCATGGATAATTTCAATATAATTTGGATACAATTTAAAAACATCTATTAAATCAACATTTTGAGGAGATATTATATTTTTTTTATTTAATTTTTAAAAAGTGTGTTTCTTGGAAATTTTAAAATTTGGTAATGATGTTACCAAAATATCTATGAAATATGTTTGCGAATTAAAATTGTGCTATTGAGGCCTTGATAAATAAATGGTATTCTTGTATTATCAATATTTGACATTTAAAATTTTGGTCAAGCTATATTTGATTGATAAGGTTGTGAGAAGATCTTGCTTATGCTTGAATACAAAAATGGATTGTATACCTTCCTTGTTTAACTCTCTTTTCCTTCTTTGTCCATTGGAATTGCTATGGAATTTGCTCATGTGATTTTATGGTTATTTGATTTGTGTGTCCCATCCACTTTGTTTGTGGTTTTCTTATGGTCACTATTGCATTACTATTCAATCAAATCAGGTTATCAAATGGAAAATCTAATATTAAATTCCTTAGGTTGGCTTTCTAGATTGTGTTGGGGAAATCATGGCTCCCAAAAGCTAGTGAATTTTTCTTAGATGAAATTTCACATGAGAATACTTATAGGATATAGACAAGTCACACTTTGTCTTTACATATCTATCTCTAAGGTTTCTACTATGCATGTCTACTAAATAATCTTCCAATCACCTATTACTCAACTATTCATATTCTTCTAAGCTCTAGAATTAGCATTGTTGTGAGTTAGAATGATCTAATTCCCTCTCACAATATCTCTTATCTCTATTTATCAATTGGGAATTTATGCTTATCATTCAATTCCACTTGGGATAGAATATGGAAGGCTAGACCATTTAAGATGAGTTAGAATTTATGGAAAGAAATAAATTGATGAATATTTAATGATAGGGACATACCATTTAATTCTTTACAAAATAAAATTTAAATCATCATTTATGAGAATATTTCAACAAAATTTAGAATGGTTTCACATAGAGCAATTGAGTCCACTAGCTAGGTTTCAGTCTCCTATTGGGTTTCTCTTATTGCTTGAGTAAGGTGGGTATTATGGAAATCAGATGGTTGGAACCTCATTTTGGAAGATAATAAATAAATGTGGATGGGGCTTGCAAAGGTAATTGAACTCCAATTTGGGTTGGTTCTATAATAAAAAATGACAAAGATAATCTCCTTTGAGTTGTATATAAGATACTCCACCCATCCACACATAATGAGGTTGAGTTAGATGACTTATTTGAGGGGATAAGATTGTGCCAACATATCATTAAAGTTGTGGGTATTGAAGGAAAACCCCAAATTCTAATTATTTTTTCTCTTTTAGAAGATCACCAATTATAGGCTTAGCTCAAAGTTACAAAAAAATATTGTTATTTTTGGATTGTATGAGGCCCTTCTTGATTAGAAAAATATGAAAAGAGGCCAATATACATAGGTGTAACACATGATCCAAAACACACATGATCTATCAAAATGATATGTGAAGTAAGTGAAATATTTTTTTGGATCAATCAAAGTGATATATGTAAATCACTTTTTTCAATGTGAAAACATATTCATATTTATATGCTATATTTTTCAACCAGCCAAAAAATTTATGAAATAGACTTTACTTCATTACCTAGACCAATTATAGAGTTAAACACTATTGTATAATTGGTGTTTCATCTATCAACTTTGCACTAGATCTAAAGTATATTTCATCTAAATTCTCATGCATCCTAATAAGTTCTATATATATTGAACACCACTCTTTTTATGCATCCTAATTAGCCAATAAAATATATGTGAATTTTAAACTTTTGATGCACAATTATTTGACTATATGTAATATGCTAACCAAATATGATGCTCCTACTACTTCCATATATAATCTAAAATTAACCTTGCACAACTCTCTAGAATAAGTGCATGATCATCACTAGTTTAAAATAATACCAAGTTTCAAGGTCTTTCTATCTTCCTGTGTATTTTTGGTTGGATTAATGAATGTTATATGTATATAAATATTTCAATTTGAGTGGAGTTATAGTATTGTGATTCAATTTCTTAACTACATGAATTTTTACATTTTCCCTTTTTTTCTCCAAATTCTTCTTAAATCCATACCTTGAATAAATGTTTCATGATATAATTAAATTGGAAAAGATGATATATCTTCATCTATGGAGTTCAATTTCTTAGTTTCATGAAGTTGTATCATTTATTTTCTTTTCTTTGAATTATCAAATTCATACTCTTTTGATATTTGAGTCTTTGATTATTTTCTTGGTGTTATGTTGAATTCTATACCAATCAAATACAATTATTCAAAATAATCAAAAAAAAATTATTTTCAATTATCAAAAACAAATTAAAAACATGGAATCAATTATTCAAATTATTAAAAATATAGTATAACAAGAAAGTTAGATTAGAAACCAACTTTGGTATATCAAAAAATATGGTTAAGACATGGTGATTAGATGATGATGGAAGGGTATGGATACCCATCAAAGCATTTAAGAAAAAATGGGGGTTTTGGAACAGGGTATGGATACCCATCAAAGAATTTAAATTCAACAACAAATGCAATTCATGCAAAGCCAAATTCCATGAATTTTGCGCCAAAATGCTAGCTATGGAACAATGCAACCAACCTAGGAGGACACATTGGAGGGTGATGGAGGTTGCTCGAAGGTGAAGGTGTGTGGGTCATGTTTGTGCTTGCTTCTTCACGGGTTCGCCGCACACACTACACTATTCACCGCCTCTGTCATTGTTCGTCGAGCCCTATTCACCGAGCTCTATTCGCCATGAAAATGGCATGCTTTTTTTTTTAAATTCCTATTAAGGGGGTTCGACCGAACCCTAGTTCACTCGAACCCCTTCATTTTAATATTTTCACTCAGATGTCAATGGGGTTCGAGCGAACATATGGTTCGGTCGAACCCTATGGTTTGATTGAACTAATATAAAGGTTCGGGTGAACACTTTGGTTTGGCTGAACCCCTTCACTTAATGTAGAGGGAAAAAATGACTTTTCCCTTCCTCCACAAAAGTGTTCACCACTTATGTGGGCTCACCCTATTGATACTTGGGATGAGCTCGAGGATCCTTTTTATGAAATATGTTCTAATAACGGAGACAGTTCTTCGTTATATCACCAGTTATCAACAATTAAGCGATCCCCATCTGAAGCCATGACCGATATCAACACCCGATTCCATACAACTTGGCAGAGAATCCAGAATTTTATCCGACTGCCAACTGAGTTAGCATTTATGTTTTACTTAAGTTCCATCAATGCTGACATCTCCATGATGATCTAGTCACTAGATGGAACCACATTACCAGATGCATACAACATGGAAATTAAGGCAGAGAACAACCTAATTGACGAAGGGAAGTTGCCACCTCGGCCCGTTATACCAATATTCCCCAAAATATCAGCTTCTGCTTAGGAGATGCCATCTACAATCACACCCACGCTGCCCCCATCTACATATACATATCCGAGCATGCCCCAAAATACTGCTTCTACACCTAGTGCCTCAAAGGATGAGATGAGCGACATAAGGGAGATGTTACAGAACTTGAAAAATGAAGTAACCACTATCAAGCGTAACTAGGTTGCTCCTTCGAGACCATCCTACCAAGGCTATCAAAGTGGAAAACCCTCCTACCAACAGAGCCAATATCAAGGAGTGACACACATGACTCCACCTACTCAAACAAATAACCAAATAGTGTTGGTACTGACTCCATTGAGGACTGCTCAAACTAGTACAAGCAGAGAGTTGACTATAGGGTAGAACAATCTCACTGAAGATTTCAATCCTTGGTGCTATCCCTGTGGTGATGCGCATATGCCTCAAAAAAATTTGTGTGGGAATTTGTAGCAAAAAGTTGTGGAGCAACGCAGCCAAGGCATGGCGACGAATTGAGGATATACATATGCCTCTCCCCAAATGGAGGACGTAGTTCTCATCGCACATATATAGGGAATTTCCTTGGAGCAAGAAAATTACATGGCTCTTGACCATGCTCTC
This sequence comes from Sequoiadendron giganteum, assembly GCA_007115665.2. Classification (NCBI taxonomy): domain Eukaryota; kingdom Viridiplantae; phylum Streptophyta; class Pinopsida; order Cupressales; family Cupressaceae; genus Sequoiadendron; species Sequoiadendron giganteum. Next base: position 2,838,023 of record CM021107.1, on the reverse strand, counting down.
CTCTGATGGATGGAAGGGGAGGAAGCAATGTTCACTTATGAAGCATCTACATCCGCGACCCTACAAGTACAGTTTGACTACAATAGTTAATCAAAGAGGAGATTCACAGGTGAACCAGATACTTCGTAGCCCAGAAATGTCCTAGATCAACCCCCTGGCCCTTCCATAATTGCTCCACAGCCATAGCTACACAAGGAAATTATCATCACCAAATCCAAGGAGCATAACCCTCCAAATCCGCCACCCTTCAATGTGGTGGAATAATTGAAGAAATATTTCGCTAATGTAACCCTTTGGGATATCTTAGCCATTCTAGAGTAGAATTCAATACTACAAAATGCCCTGCAGAAAGATAAGGCTCAACAGTCAATAGGAAAAATTATCGAAAGCGCAACAGAATCAGTTCCAGCTAAAGTTCTTATGAAGGGGAGGCTCCACCTAAAGCCAAAGAGGAAAAAATTGAAACCTAAACCCTTTTTCTTGACTCTCACTATAGGGAAGAAACTACTGCACAACTCCATGATCAACTTCAGTGCCAGCACTACCGTCATGCCCAATCAGATAGATGAAGCTTTAGGGCTTAGCTACAAGCCCCTAAAAAGAGAAGGTATGCAGTTGGATGGGAACAAGGTCAAAATTGTAGGCCTCATTAAGGACCTCCCTTTAACTTTGTTTTCCTATCCTAGCATCACAGTGCCACAAGAAACCATAATCATTGATGTCCCTCCCATGTTCGGGCATTGCCTATCCTGAGAATTCATCTCAAAGATAGGGGGATACCTTTCTTTGGATTGGTCTCGCCTAATTCTTAGAACTAAGCACGGGTCTAAAATGAAAATAATATCAAAACCACTGCATGTCGAAAATGTAGTTGATGAAGCCATGATCAACTTCGAAGACACTAATACCTCTGTCACCAAAGAAGTAGCCAATAGTAGAAAATTGTTGGAACATGAGTAGGCAACCGAAGATAGAGCCGGTCGAGAAGAAGTCCTCTTGACCGAAAATACGGGCACAAATCCTTTCGGAAATTATCATGCTACAAGTGTGGGAACCTATTTCATCTATGATGAAGATCAAGAGCTCTCGAGGGTATTAAAAGACTCCATGGCTGAACAAGCCTCAAAGCTCTGCACATTACACTTTGACGGTGCAAGATGCAAGGTTGGCGCTGGTGTCGGGATACGCCTATAAATCTCCATCCAATGAGCAGATCTTTAGGTTGTTCTGATTCCAGTTTGCTTGCTCAAACAATGAGGCCGAATATGAGGATCCCGTGCAAGGACTAAGCCTCATGGAATGCATGGGTATCAAACAATTAGTAGTGTTCAGAGATTATGAACTTGTAATCAATCAAGGCAGAAAAATATCTGCTCCAAAAAAATGTTTGTATGTGGTCTTATAGGCATAGGGTATGGGACCTCATCGAAGGTTTCAAAGCTTTTAACATCCATGTTGTGCTAAGAGAGCAAAATTCAGATGCGGATTGCATGGCCACAATAGAATCTCAATTTGATCCTATCTCCGACTTGATAAAAAATGTACAATTTGTGCAAGCGACGTCTGACCCTCCATTCCTAATAATGATTAGAGCTGGAAAGTGTTTGAAAGTGATTAACACATCACCTCATTCATTCAATAGTCAGAAGAGTTCGTCGATCAGTTTCAGCCAAAAATTGAAGAAGTATACAAAGGACAAATCATCCAGTTGAAATCAAATAAGCTTCTGAAAGGCTTGGTCACCCTCAAAAATATGTTCGACTATGATGATGCAAGGAATGATCAAAGAAAAAATTTAGCCAACCAGGCTGACTACGCCGACCTTGAGGTTGGGAATGGAAGAAAACTAAAGGTTGGGAAAAAATTTCGGCAGTATGATAAGGATAGGCTTATACACTTCTACAAAAAATACGAAGGGGTTGTGGCCTGGTCTTATGATGACCTCAGGGGATATAATCCTAATATCATCCAACACACCATCCAACTAATAGAAGGTGCTAAATCAGTCTGACAAAAATAGAGGCCCGTCAATCTAAAGATTGAAGCATTAATGGCACAAGAGCTTGAAAATTTGATCTAGTCCAATATTGTTTTTCCAATCAAGCACAACACATGGTTATCCAACCTCATTCCAGTGTGAAAGAAAAATGGAGACATTCATCTCTATGTTGACTTTCGCGACCTAAACAGGGCATCATTGAAATAACATTACCCGATGCCTTCCATAGAATCAATCTTACAGAATGTGGCAAGTTTAGAGATATTTTCTCTATTAGATGGTTTCTTAGGCTATAATCAGGTTCAGGTTAAAGCAGAATATCAACACAAGACCATGTTCACCACCAAGTGGGGAACATTTGCATATGCCAAAATTCCTTTCGGCCTATCAAACGCGGGGGCTACCTTCCAGTGGGCAATGGATATCACTTTCAGTGAACTAATCAACAAAATCATTCTCATCTACTTATATGATCTGCCTATATTTTATAAATCTAAAGATGACCATTTTGATCATCTAGAGATGGTTTTTAAAAAATGTCGAGAGTTCGAGGTATCCCTGAACCCAAAAATACATATTTTCAAAGTAACACAAGGCAAATTGTTGGGGCATGTAGTGTCCCAAGAAGGAATCGCTATTGATCCTAACCTCCTTCAACTAGCTTTGATACCACGTGTTGGGGATACAGAGTCGGTTATGTCATCATAGATCAATATCTAAGATAGTAGTGCCTTAGTGATTTTCATTTTTATCACTTCAAACACACAAAACAACTTCTCCATAAAGCGAAAGCAGGCACAGTTGATCCCCCATTGATCCTCTGAGAGAAGTAAATGCAAGACTTAAAACATATTCAACACAAGCACAGATTCAAGATAGTAGAATCTAACAACATGAATGACAAACATGAACACATAGATATATGTGGGGAAAACCTTTTCAAGTAAAAAACCCCACACTCCAAAAGATCGAGCCATTGTATTATTCAGCAACAAAAACCAATTACAATACAATCTTAGGCTCATATCCTATACAGGAGTCACATCTTGTTCATCTGGAGAAAAATATACAACCAACACAATATAGAATCTTCCCACAGTTAAAATGTCCTCATGACATACTATGTAGATTCCCTTCAGTTCCTCACAAATGACTATCATAGCCAGCCTCACGGCTAGCCCAACCCCTTGGCCTATCAGGTTCACATCTTAACAGATCTGAGAGTCTAATTGTTCACGGTTGAACCACTCAAACACTCACAGCCTCTCTCTATTATCACTCATCATCTTATCGATCTGCACACCAGAATACATATACTGTGTGCCAACCTATTCACCCCATCAAAGCCTTCAACAGTCATCAGGATAATAAATTATCCACCTGCAGCTTTCCATTTTTGATAATGTGCACCGCTTATTCTGCAAGCATCAAGTCGTGCAACATTAAATCCGATCTCAGACATGTCCGTCAGCCTTGCTATAATAATGCAGCTCAATTGCACATCAGAACATTAACCATTCGGCCAACCAGATCATAAAGATCTTCCACGTGTCACCATCTCATTCATCTATCACCGTACTGACAGTCGATCAAATAGGTCCAACTCGATCAACCGAGTTCTGAGCTTACTTGAGCTCCTACCGCGTTACCACCAAGCCCACATGACCCAACCGCGGTACAATGGTGAGCTCACCCGAGCTCACCCTGACACCTGCCTCGCTACCGCTGCCCTATCAAACTTGCCTCACAGTATGGTGGTAAGCCATCCAGGCTCACACCCTGACTCCACTACACAACCGCACCCCTATTTGAGTCACCTCGCAGTATGGCAGTGAGCTCCGTCGAGCTCACCCAAGTCTTCACCAAGCCCAGACTCTGACTACACTGCGCTACCACCGAGCTTGTTTGGCCACCCCAGGTATGGTCGTAACTACCTGCACTGACCACCATCTCCACTACGCTACCAATGACCTTCCAAAGCCTTCCTGTAGTGTGGCGATAACTGCCAGGCCAACCACTGGCAATCTCACAATGGCCACTGCAGTGAGAGGACCCACTGCCCGCGACATAGCGATAACCATCAAGCCCACCATTGGCAGTCTCACCACAAACACCATGGTGAGAGGAACCACAGCTTGTGGTATGGCGGTAACCACCAAGCCAGGCCATTGGCGGCCTTAGCGCGCCACCGCGGTGAGAGAACTCACCACGCGTGGTAAGGCGGTAACCACCAGCACAAGCTGTAGGCAGCCTTACCATGCCAAGTCCTAAGGGAACAAGCCAGAATGTTGAGGCATAAATTTTCCAAAAATCTCCCACTTGCCAAAGACTTTCAGGATCCCTCCAAACACCCAAACACGGACCAACACCATGCTTCCATGCTCCAACCAAGACCCCTACAATGAAATCAAAAAATTTCCACCATCTCAGGCTACAGCTCCAAACATCCAACACAAGAAGAGGAACAAGCCAAGGCGTATATGCACAAATCTTTGAAACACAAACATTAGATCCTTCAGGCGGCCAAGGCACCACAACAGCAGCAAAGCACAACACAAACACCAAAATGAGAAACACTTATGCAGAACAAAAAACCATCAACTAGAATAGCAACCACAAAACTGACTGCCCTTATCCAACTGATCAAACCCACGTGACTAAAAAACTAGCACCCATAGCTCGTGCTATTCCATCCAATCACCCATACCTCAAAGGTATGACCATCAGTGAACTCATGCCATCATACAACCAACCCATCAAACAGAAAAAATAAGCACCATGTGCCAACCAGTCAAAAGACCAAACACATCCAGGTACTCCCACTGCAAAGGTGTTTTCCGGATGAGTACAAATAAAGCACCATCACACATGATCTAGGCATACTAAGTCCACCAATCCCTACACATAGAAATGAGTAACCATGTAGTTACAAGGAACACCTATAGTGATATGCACAACCTACAACCTCCTGCTGCAAGGAACATTTATCTCATCAATCTTCCACAGTTCTTCCAAAATCCTCCATATCTGACTAAAGAAGAGAGCACAAGAACCTTTGTGTCATCACCCAAGTGGCAACACAAGATCATAGAAAAATACTGACCAACCCAGCTCCACAAAGACATCTCAGAACTAAAGTCAAGAATAATCAGGAAGAGAAAACCAGATTAGAGAGAAACAACAAATCAAAAACATGTAGCATCCTCCTACATACATTTCTAAAAGCCAACTGTGTCAAGAATGGTCTTCTTCACATCCCAAAGGGAAAAGCCTTCACAACATCCAACGAAAAAAATTCCATGAATGTAAGCTTCTCAAAGAAGATTAGACTAACCCATATAACCATCTCCTATCAGTCCTCAAAAGCACAAGGAAATACACAATGTTGTCCACCTTTCATTATGAATCCTCCAGAATTTTAAAAATAATAACTCAAGATTCATATCCATGAAAGATAAAGCATATCACATATTTGAAAGCTATAATGGGCTAATACCTTTCAAATAAACTTTACTTCCAAGCATACCAAGAAGAAGAGAAAAGATTCTCCTCCAAGATATACAAGCCACCGTGACTTACCCAAGAGCATTCTCCTTCATGGTCTCTATTGAACTCGTATTCAACCAAGGTGTAGGCTACTTGGAATTTTAGCTGTAAAAGCATCGTTCTCAAAAGAATTCCAGCCTCACCTTATTCTTCATGCATCCATGAGCACCAACAACCTATCATCTCATGCTAACTCCAAACTACATCACTGCAATAAACATGAAGTCCTCCAGCATATGACCAATGTACTCAAAACAAAGAGAAACACCAAACCACTCTCAAAGATCCAAACCAGCTGAACAAGGAGCTTATCATGACACCATGATCTACACATCTCCCTTAGGAGATACCATGCTTCAAGTGAATGAGCTATTGTCTCAAGAGCAATGTAACATGCCAAAACTCTAATGCACAAGCAAGGGTATACCATGACATAAAGCAAACAAACTCTAAACCAACATCACCTATCAAGCACTACGAGCACCTCAACCAAAGACTACCAAAATCCTTCATGGCTCCAAGATGTTGCACATCTTCAAATAGTGACAATGCAGATGCAAAAGAACTCTTCTGCAGCAACAGGATCTAAGAGTCCTCGAGAAGCATCTACAACACCATAGAAGATCATTCACCACCAAGTGATGAATCCACAATCACTACTAAAGCTCCCACTAAACTGTGACATCGATATTTCCAAGAATCATGACCAAACATCTATTGATCCAAGAACCTCCAAGTACAAATGACAACATGTCCATTGGATAACAATGTTGAACAACACCAAGATTACCAGATCACACATACCACACCATGACTGTCAAAAGCTTGCACAAGCAAGTGTATCCAGCTCTCCATGACATTATGATTCTCATGCTACAGTTCCCCATCACTGACTATTCAGGTACTCAAATGCCATTCCTCCTCTCATCTCAAAATAGCCACACCAATGCACAAGTGACCACAGACAAGGTCAACTAATAGATCTGCACCACATAGTTACAACCTCATGGATATTGACAATCCACTTCCGATTTGTCTCACAAAAAACATGTAGGTAAGGATAGCCCACAACATTGCACAACTTGTGGATGTAACCAAATGAAAACCTACAAATCTATCATCACACTGGAAACTGCAAAACTGAGATCATCAAAGGGAACAGCTAAAGCAGACAAGCATGACTCAAACACCAGATCAACAATAGATATGATTTTTCAGTCACGTCCACAACTAAAGCACCATAGTCTAGAAAACCAACAAACATATGACAAGAATGTTGAAAGAGAAACTCATACCAACACTCTCATGCAGAGAAGACAACACACCTCCTCAAAACCATGTCGAACTATAGCTATCTCATCCAGTCTCACCCTAGAAGCTAGGGTCTAGAAAATAGCAGAGCAATAGCTCCACAAACCACAAGTTTTCCTTGACCGTGTAAAACCTGCAAAACCACCGTGTTTGTAAAACATCCATGCATCTCCATATTCACTGCTCATCTAGATGAATCAGGAGTCTACACACAACCATCATAGTTAACCAGAACAATGAAAAGAAACATGAATATGCATGATAGACGTTTTAGGAAAATCTATAGAAAGCCTCCAGAGCCAAAGACATGAATCTGAACCATGTGAGTGCATGAAACAGGTAAGCAGGAATAGCAGGTCCATTCTAGACCAATTCCAAAACCACAACCATGCACAAGCATATGAGAGATCCAGGCTATATAGAAGTTGCAGACCATCAGGATCACCTTCATAGCCTCCATGCAATCAGAGAAACAGATAAACCACCTTCAATGCTTATTCAAAACCACCCAGCACAAGCGCAAAACTTCATGGTTGACCAGTAACACAAGCAACTCTATACTGCCAAGGAGCCTCTCACACAAACACCCAGTATGAAACCACGCTTCGCTGCAACACAACCAGAAGCACATATCACGCCCTTTGCATTAAGAACATTTGCTGCAAGCCAAGAGCCTTAGACCATATTGCAACAATAAGATCAACTCCAGTCATCTCCAGCGTCTTTCAAAAACTATGTGTTGAATCAAATAGGCAACTTCCACTCATTGAAGGATCAATCACCAACCGATTCCTCTAGATTTTCTCAAGCTTGCCAGGCTAAGAAATCATCACAAGAGATATACCCAGAACTTCAGTAACCAGGAGAAGGCTTTGACACCACTTGTTGGTATCATCAAGCCTCGACCTCCTTCAACTAGCTCTGATACCACTTGTTGGGGATATGAAGTCGGTTCTGTCATCATAGATCAGCATCTACAATAGTAGTGCCTCAGTGATTTTCATTTTTATCACTTCAAAGACACAAAACAACTATGCCATAAAGCAGAAGCAAGCATAGTTGATCCCCCATTGATCCTATAAGAGAATTAAATGCAAGACTTAAAATAGATTCAACACAAGCACAGATTCAGGATAGCAGAATCTAACAACATGAACACACAGATATATGTAGGGAAAACTTTTTCAGGTAAAAGACCCCACACTCCAAAAGATCGATCCATTGTATTATTCAGCAACAGAAACCAATTACAATACAATCTCAAGCTCATAGCCTATATAGGAGTCACATCTTGTTCATCTAGAGAAAAATATATAAGTAACACAATATAGAATGTTCACACAGTTACAATGTCCTCATGACATACTGTATAGATTCCCTTCAGCTCCTCACAAATGACTGTCATAGCTAGCCTCATGACCAGCCCAACCCCTTGGCCTATCAGGTTCACATCTTAATAGATCTGAGAGTCTAAGTGTTCATGGTTGAACCACTCAAACACTCATAGCCTCTCTTTGTTATCGCTCATCATCTTATCGATCTACACACCAGAATACATATACCGTGTGCCAACCTGTTTAGCCCATCAAAGCCTTCAATAGTCATCAAGATAATAAATTATCCACCTACAAAATTTCCATTTCTAATAACGTGGATCACTTAATCTGCAAGCATCGAGCCGTGCAATATTAAATCCTGTCTCAGACATGTCAGTCAACCTTTCTATAATAATGCAGCTCAGTCACACATTAGAACATTAACCATTCGACCAACTAGATCATAAGGATCTTCCACGTGTTGCCATCTCATCCATCTATCACTATACTCATAGTCAGTCAAACCGGTCCAACTTGGTTAACCGAGTTTTGAGCTCACTCGAGCTTCTAATGCGTAACTGTCGAGCCCACACGACCCAGCCATGGTACAGCGGTGAGCTCGCCCAAGCTCACCCTGCCACCTACCTCGCTATCACTGCCCTGTCGGACTCACCTAGTGGTATGGCGGTAAGCCATCCGGGCTCGCACCCTGACTACACTGCACAACCGCGCCCCTGTCAGAGTCGCCTCGCGGTATGGTGGTAAGCTCAGCCGAGCTCACCCAAGTCTTCACCGAGCCCAGACTCTGACTACATCGTGCTACCACCAAGATCATTTGGCCAGCCCGCAGTATGGCAGTAACTGCCTATGCTAACCGCCATCTCCACCGCGCTACCACTAACCTTCCAAAGCCTTCCTGTAGTGTGGTGGTAACCACCAGGCCAACCATTGGCGGTCTCACCACGGCCACCGTGGCGAGAGGACCCACCACCCGCGGTATGGCGGTAACTGCCAAGCCCACTGTTGGTGGTCTCACCACGGACACCGCGGTGAGAGGAACCACCACCTACGGTATGGCAATAACCGTTGAGCCAAGCCATTGGCGGCCTTACTGCACCATCATGGTGAGAGAACTCACCGTGCGCAGTAAGGCGGTAACCGCCAACACAGGTTGCAGGTGGCCTTACCGCACCACCATGGTGAGTGAACTCACCACACACGGTAAGCCAGTAACCGCCAGATAGACACCGCCAAGACCAAACCAAACCATTGTGGTAAAGGCCAAAACATGAAGGAAAATGCCAAGTCTGAAGGGAACAAACCAGAACGTTGAGGCATAAATTTCTCAACATAAATCACCAACAAAAGGGCCAACTAGATCACTAAGATCCTAGAATATGACATTGAAGTCAGGCCTACAAAGACTATCAAAGGAAGAGGGTTGTGCGAATATTTGTAGTATGACAAAGAAATGAAAATTGAGGAAGAGCAAGTGAAGATAGTCTTAACAAATGAGCTTGAACCTAAAGGTTGTTGGCTGATGGATAGGGTAATTTATGTCCATGGGGTTATTATGACCCTGGGTTATTTTGTCCAGGGTTATTTTGGTCAGGTTATTATGTCCTAATACCCTAACCACCAGCAAGTGGTTAAAAGGTGGTTCAACAAGAAAGCTTCAGACCAAGGTCTAAAATGTGGGGACCTGGTACTAAAGTTCAATGAAAGAGCTGCAAGGCCTAGCCAGCATGGAAAATTTGACAAACTATGGGAAGGCCCTTTCAAAATAATTTAGTGCAAACAAAATAATGCATTCGAATTAGAAAACATGGAACAAGAAGAACTAGGAATTCCGGTTAATGGAATTCACCTAAAGTTGTTCAATTAAGCTTCAGATACTTCATACAGGTGTAAATATATGATTAATGTAATTATTTTTTCCCTTTCATGTTTGTCGGTCGTTTCTTTCCAAAAATTTCATAGTTACAAGAAGTAGGAAGATTCATGAGACCCATTATTACAAACACAATGAAAGACTATACTACTCATATTGCAAAAATTAAGTTCATATGCAATAAATTCAATAAAGGTTGCAGAGAGCATGAGAATGAAGGCAAATAGTTGAAGATAGCAAGTATATTCGTTATATATATACTTTGATAGAAACATTGGCAAAATGGGTATTGTGGTCATGCACTAAAAAACTACGACTATATATGTGGCTTCCTTATATATATGTATATGCAAGCCCTCTTTCAAGTATATATATACAAAAGGAAAAGGGTGTGTTAATCTTCAGGTCGCAGGAGCATGAGTATTGTCTTCATTGGCATGAGCATTTTCTCCATCGACATGAGCATTTTCTCCATCAGCAAGAGGGTTATCAGCAGCAATACCAACACCTAGAATGAGCAGTGAAGGAAACACAAGGTTCCTGAAGTCGATGTACCAATCCACATCATAGAATAGCACTACATTGTAGAAATGCAACAAAAAGTGGCATGCGCGGGTAGCTCTCTCGCGGTGCTCAACAAGTGAATGGAACTGGAACCCGCTCAGAAATGATGCCCATGGTACCACCACATCTTCTTCGATATGCCTCTACAAGTTACTCACTACCGGAAGGTCCAAGCCATACACTGCATTGGATACTACTTCACCAAGACCTCTAAGGTACCTCTTCAGGAAAATCTGAAGTGTTAGGTCAAGTATCATAGCTTTCGAAGCCTGAATGTTGAGAAGCAAAGCAAAAAAATGGGAGCATATATCGGTGTTCACTCGATATTTATCTTCATGCTCAATGCAATCTTTGCCCAAAACCCATTTCATGGCTATAATAGCTAGTGAGTGTTTGTTATTGGTCATACGTTTCAGACGCCTATTGGAGATCTCTCCCAGAAAATTCATCTGAGACTTATTGCATACTACCCTAATTGGAGTGTTCATTGTGTCAACCTCTGCTCAAAACACCTAAATCTAGCACTATGCGAGTTTAAAGCCTACTCAGCTACCTAAGAAATAATGCTATCTAAATTGCCCAATGTTTTTGCTAATCGCTAAGTGTAGTTCTACTACTATGATAAGGCCCATTTATAGAAATAGCTGAGGTAGCCTACATCCCAAACATTATGGTAATTAAGTTTAGCTCGAAAATCCCACCCAAAATGCCAACTCAATTTTCCAACCTAGTTGCGTCCACAAGTACGAATTGCTACGTGCAGGATTAAGGAGCGGTAATCAATTAATGCAAATTGGTGGCAAGCTCATGCGATGGCTCATATAGACAGTTGCTTAGGTGTCACAATACGGGTCATTTCAAGCTCCAAGGTTGAGCACGAATCTTTCTAAAGCACTCATTATGACATTGGCTTAATTATGCTTTTAGGGATATTAATGGTGAAGGCATGTGAGAAGATGAAAATCAAGAAGTTGGCAGCTCAAGTTCCCATGAAAATTGCGCTAAAGCGACGTTATCGCTAATGTAATTATGAATTCTTGTCTTTTCAAAAAGGGAAAGTAGTTCATTTCACATGGATAGAGGATTTGGTGGTACATGTCGAATTAAATGCAGAAAGGCAATTGTTGTCTACCAATTGAAAGCAAGAAATTAAAGAAAAACTAAGTATCACGTGCAAAAAATCATACAGAGCATACAACTCATTGAGCACGCAAAAAAACTTAGAAAAATAGAATTGTTAAAAGAGCCAGGTGTGGTGCAATTTGTAGCAAGGAAGCTAAACGTTGAGGTGATTGCAAAGAATTCACTACCTCACTATGAATTAAAGGTCATTTGGTTGTAAATTCAGAGCTTTGCATTTTATTCTGAGCGCTATTTGTACTATTTTAGTGTAGTTTCTAGGTAGAAGATTCGTAGAAGGATGGCAACTGCTCAAAGTTCTCAAGAAAAGATACAAGAAGGAGGGGTCTAGAGTTTATTTAATATCATGCATGCAACACCAGTTGCCTACATCTTCGAGGATAATCTCTTATGCTTCGCCTAGAATCCCATCGGATTGCAAAGAAGAAGATCCCTCGCAAAGACAAGAAATGAATTAAAGAGGAATGGGAAAATATTCATGACCCCATTCTTGCAAAGAACCCTAAATCACTTAGGGAGGCGGCCTGTGAAAGGATGAAAAGAAATAGAGACCCGAATTCCATGGCGTAGAAGTGTTGGTACAGTGGGCTTCCATAATATATGGTCTTGTTTGTACACTACTACCCTGAATTGGTCGACGAGGCCATCAAACACTTCAACCCGGATACCAACACCATTGAGGGTCAGGAGGTGAGTGTGGTTATCTACAAGTAAGCTATCTGGAATATGCTCTGCATCCTAGAATGAAGTTCTAAAGTGCCTCAAATGGAGTCATTTACTCCAACAAAAGGAGAGACCTGTTGGAGGACTAGAGACCTTGTCTTGATTTTTAATAACACGCAGACTCAAAGACTTCAAAGAAGCTCAGAATAGGCCAATGCAAATCCCAGTGATGCATAAGGGCTTCAAGGATGATATAAAGGATGCTTTCTTGATGATGGTGTTTGTTTGTGGCCTAGACACCCATAAGGAGGTCCACGAGTTTCAGCTCAGTTTGTGTTTTCAATTATGTAGGCAAATTTCTCTTTTATGGTATGATTTCAAGGAATTCCTCATGCAAGATATGCTCAGCCAGATAGCAAAATACTTGCTTCAATAGAGGTTCAGGTTCCCATCCTTTCTCGCACATATGTTCTTGCATCAGAATCCTGACTTCTTCCAGAAGTGTCTAGGGCTCTCATTTTTTGATGAAAACCAAAAGAGTAAGCCAGTTTCCACATGGACTCCCCTTCTCTCTGTAACATTTGATTATTACACATTTTTGGATTATTTCTTATATCTGATTTTGTAGGATTTAAGAGGAGACAGCACTATCTTGCAGTTCAACTCGGACCAAACTGAGTTCATGCAGAACTTCACTCCAAAGTGTGACTGCTTTCTGGGTGAATATTTCACATTCCTCTGATTGTGTGGCTTCACCAGAGAGCCATTCTAGCTTTCAACATGTCTTATAGGTTGAGTACTGGCACTTGAAGTATTCCGTCAGGTATCAATTATCGACGTCACCTTTTGCAACGGAAAGGAAAAGAAGAAGGGATTTTCCAGTTGCGTGATGAGATTCAAAACTATAGTCATGGCTAAGAGAAAGGCTCACAAAATACTAGAAGAAAAGTTGGCTCATCTAGGTTTGCTATGGATTTGCGGTAAATGGAATTACAACCCCGATGATGACTTGCCAAAAAAGTATGTCAAAGTGACACACTACCCCCGGCCTTACTGGGAAAAGCGTCAGAATTCAGTGTCAAATGCAAATGAATTTATTGTTGACCTAGATTATATCCCTATTGAAGGTGGTCGACCTCCTTGTCTCAAATTCTACCACCTGACTAGGTAGTATGATAAAATAAGAAAGAAAGGTACTACTCTCCGCAACAATTTGAAAACAACTATGGCTAGAAGGAAGATAAGGTCAATGATTTTTGGATATATCATCAAGAGACCTGACACACTGAGGCCCCCTATGATACTGAGGAAATGGATGAAAATTTTGACAAATTGTGGAACAACGAGCACCTAGATTCTAACGAGAGTGGTGAAAAAGACTCCAGTTCGGAAGAAGTTGAATTGCAGTCAGACGAAGGAGCAGAACTAGAAATGGAGGCACAAGATGCCTCAATGCATCAAAAGGTAAAGGTCATGAAGCGACCCACAAGGTCTCCTCCAATGTATAGGTTAACATATCATGTGTGAGGTCTTCACTAACTCACACTTGGACTACAAGGAGGACCCAAGAAACCCAACTGCAACAATCTGAAACCATAGTGGTAGATGACTCACCACCAACAAAGTGGCAGTGAACCAAGGCACCACCTAGAGAGTGTTAGCAGGACCCTGAGGTAAGTGAAGAGCCAACAACAAGCCAGGTCCGCAGTCATCCACACCATAGCTATCTTTCACTCACTCTTCTCTGGTTTCACAAACCTTAGTTGCCCCTATTGTGTCCACAAAACCTCTTGTTTCATAAATTGACCAATGCATTTCATCCTTTGTTTCAATGATTGTGAGGTCTCACACAATTCTCTCATGCAGCCCCATTTTCCCTTACTCCTCTATGGAACCTCACTCCATTCGCCTTGGCCCATTTTGTGTCCCAAATCCTCTCACACTCTGCCTCTACTACCTTCATCGATACATCTCTTTCCACCACAATGTTGGAGCCAATCCACTCTTCTAAGTAGATAGAAACCTACACGATTCCACTTCCTTAAATTCCTCTTACTAGTCCGCAATTAGAGTATATGAGTATCCCTCCTTTCTCACCTTAGACAGTTAGTATACCAAAGAAAAATTCTCCTGGTACCGCCACCCTTTCATTTCCTTTTTCCCTTCCCCTTAGTGCACCTTTCGTAGGCAGACTCATCAGGTTTCCCTCTGAATTCTTATCGGAGGGAGAAAAAACTAGGTAGGCACGAGCAATCAGAGCCCAAAGGAAAAAGGCTAAAAATGCTAAGAAGTTGGTGGAGCCAAGGTTACAGACTCTTTTTAATTACGCTCAACAGTCACTACATTTTGTGACTATGTACCCAACTGTTGGCAAGCCACAAGAAGAAATTCAGCCAGATTACTACAACATGTATGTTGTCGGGCTCAATTTAAGAAAAGTGCAACCTCAAGAAAAGGTGGAGCTTATGGAGGAAACATAGCAGGTGGTGACCACCGGCTTTCTTAAGTCTGATCGCCAGCTAAAGAAAAGGGAAGAAGAGCTGAAAAGCATAAAGGATAGAGTTGAGGTCTTTCTTGCCAAGGAAAAGGCTAGGGAGGTTGAATTTAAGCACTTATCCCAACAAAAGGAGATGGAACAAGCAAAGCTCTGAGAAGAACTTGCAAAGTTTCAATCCCTCGACCCTAACTTGATCGCTGAGTTGCAGCAAAATAACCAAGAGTATCAAAACCAGTTAGCAAAGTTGGGGCAAGAAGCATGACAAAAGGATGAGGATTTTCATCACCAACATGCTCAACTAGAACAACAAATGCAGTAGAAAGATGTGGATTTTGAGATCCATCGTGCTCAATTAGAGAATGATATTATAGAGATAAGATCTTCCCTAGAACAGGAAGCAACAAACAAGGAGCAAGTCGAGGCTATCTGGGTCGCAGAATCATGGATCCTATAGGGACACCTCACCATGGAAAACCAAAAGGTTGCAGAGCTCACGCATAATATCGAGCAAAGGAATGTAGAGATTGTCCTACTAAAGAGCTCCACCTCACCCCATGTTGATCAAATAGACCTTCTTCAGATAGCCCAGCAGCTGTATGTCTCATATTGGGGAAAAGTCAAGGCTTTCTACCTAACTCTATAGCCAATACTTTGACTTATGGTGGAAGCAACAGTCTTGGGTAGAGAGGTTCGTGAGACGATAGGGAAATTCCCTCAGTCCATCACCGAAAGAGTTCTAGAGGCCAGGAGATTATTGGATAGACTATATCAGGTCCCAGATGAAGTCTTGGAAAGTGCAGGGATTGAAGACCAAAAGGTCAATGCTAAAACAACCAACAAGTTCATCCATTTCCATGTAGCTATCCTTCATACTAATGAATGTGCCACCAAATTGGATCAAATCATGAATAACATGCGGCCTAGGTTTTGTCACCTAACTCAAATGGGCTTACCATCTTCATTTCTTGAAGATGAATTAGTGCCCATGGTGGAGCATATTGTAGAAAAGATCAAGGAGAAACAATAGGATGTATCGGCCTTTCAGAGTTTCATTCAACCCCTTGCTACAAGAGATATTGAGAGTGTCACTCATCTGATCACATGAATTTTTCTTCAACTCGAGTCTTGGGCAAGTTTATTGTTGGTGCTGCCTTACAAAGAAGTGATCGATCTGCATGGAGTGCAAGAAGTTTTGTGTGACATATTCACTCAATCTATGGATGAATGGTCATCTCTTCAGACTGCCCTCTCTAAGCTCTGATTGCACCACCCGATGGATAAGTCTCTGGTCTACAAACCAGAAATTTTGGGTTCCATTCTATAGGCGAAATGCCCCTAATAAGTCACCAAAAGTTGTGAACATAAAATTCCCAAGCTCCCTTCAGGTGATTTTATTTTTCTTAAGTACCGGTCACACCCTCCCTTTAAAAAAGAAATATTGGGCTCCTCTCACAAAGGCTTATGTGAATACTGCCACTTGTCAATCGAACGCTCTTCGCAAGGTTTCCTTCTCTCGCTTTTCAAAATCTTGCATTGTGCTACCATGTTTCAGCAATTCACAACCTTTAGTGCCTCTTTCAATCACTCTCCTTTTGAGCCCCGACCGCGTGCTACATAGCATCAATCCGCGCACATATCTTAGCAGCCCCACCCTCAGCATAGTATTCTTTCAGACCTCCATGTGTCCTCACAGTGCAATTTTTCCATCACTTAAGGGAAAGGATGAACAGTGGCCCCAACCACTTGCCACGTGATTTTCTAAAGGCTTCATTGCAAAGGAGAGTTAAGCAAAAGACAACCTATTACTAGCTGCCATGTTTTGTAACTTCCACCATGAGTGGATAGCACATGTCGATGCTCTGGTCTACTGGGACCACTACCATCATTCACAGGGGATGCATCCGACTCTAGGGAATCCTCATTCACGGCTTGAATATTTTTGGTTGCAACAGCAAGGGGAGATCATTGCTAAATGCATCACTGCTAATGATCAAAATCTTCTATGTTACTAGCCCATCGAGTTGGGTTTTCCTTATAAATACTACTTCTTCCATCGAAGCAAGTTTTCAAATTTTGATAGGAAAATTTGGTAAAAAGAACTAGGCCTTACCACTTTTAGATCATTGTAAAGACTTGTAGACTATGTCATTGTTCGGTCTTTCTGTTTTCTTGAAGATTTTGATAAAGTTTTACTGTTCCATTGTGGTGCTGAATGTTTCATTTGCAAAACTTCTATAAATTTAATACAATTTTTATAGTTTAGATCATGTCTTTGACTCCTCTTTTCAATAAATGTGTATGAATATTATTGTATGTCATTAATTGAATCAATTAGACTTTTATCTTTATTTCTTTTCATTCTGGAACATAGCATATTGTTGAATAGGCCCTCATATTGCATCTACAAGATAGATTTATTGTGCCTTACATGTAAGTCTCAATGCATCGCCCTAGTTAGACCTTTTATTTTTATACTTGCTTCCTTTTCCCATTAAAAACCCCAGTTATAGAAGAGATGACTTCTTTAAAATCCAGAGGTTACTCATTTTAGCGCAATAGGTCCCCACTTTAACTGAGTTTCCCACAAAGGGTTGTTACCCTGCCAATGTTGGCATCAACAAAAGTAATTGCTCATAAAATGGTGTGTAGCAATTCCTTTAAAGTGGGGGCATACATTGGCATTATTCCTTTTGCATTTTTCTCTTTTCCTTGGTTCCTAGTGCAGCCTTGGTATTTCATACGATGTGTTTACCGCTTTGTGGATGACATTGGGTGCAATTTCCTTAATGAAAGTGGTCTATCTTATCATATTGTATTCCTCTTAGTGGACTAATGCGACACAATGCATCCCCTAAGTTGTGAATTTTCTATTCTTTCATTGGTCCTTTCTTGGAAACATTAGACACGATGTTTCTTAAGTTAAAGACCTCGCATGAACTAAGCAAGAATCCTTTGAACATCATTTTTCATTTTTCATTTTTGTATTTTTCTATATGACCACTGTTGGTTCTCAAAAACACAGGTTTTAACCACAAGAGGTTGCAAAGCTCTCACAACATTTTTGGCCAATGTACAAGGCCAATTGATGCAATTGTACCTTCTACTCTTTAGGCTCTACTAAACCTAGGTGGGTGCATCTATGTGAATGATGCAGATTTGAAATATATTTCCCTGCTTGAGCAATCTATCCACAATGGAAAATGGAAGTGGATAGATAAAATCACTACACCTACTCCTACTACACAAAAGAAAGGATTTGAATAAGTTATTTGTTATGAATTTTACTCTCTGGGCTATGACAGATTAGTGCCTTCTATCCACATGGGCAATGGAGTCAAAAATCAAGAATTATATGTGTTTCCCATTCTGTCTTAATTCAAGTTGCTAGGCACTTTGAAAAATGAAGTTCTAATGAATGGCATATAACTTCATTAATTTATGACTTGCATAAATAGTGTTGTAATGTTTTCTTACCAAGTTCTTCTTCAACAATCCAAAAGAAATCTTAAAACCACTGTGACTTATAAAAAGAATTTAATTCCGACTTGAAGACATCAATTAACTAAATCACACAAAGTAAAAAAATACACTTTGATAAATCAGGAATATGCTTAATATATTGATTTAAATGATTTAAAGACTTCAAGTTGGAGACAACCAAATAAGAAATATAAATTATTGTATCATAACAACTAAACATGGCAAGGGTTTCACCAATTCAAAATAATTTATCCATTTCTTTGCTTCAATAAAGATTTGTACAATATTTGCATTCCTAGTTCTACTATTTTCTGAAAAAATCTTCTATTCTAACTACTGCTGCCTTTTTTTAACTGATTTTTTAATACATTTATACATTAAATCTCAAGAGTCGTGACTCTTCACTTTCCTATTACAGCCGTTTAAATTCATTAATAGAAATTGAAATATTTAATTAAGTTTCCTTATTGGCAAATTAAATATTTCAATTATAATCTCACCTTTTATTTATTCTTTATACCTTACCGTTCCTTACATTTCATTTAAATTATTGTTGTGAAGTATTCTTTTATCCTCCTGCTTTATCATGGCTTCATTGTCTGCTCCTAGCGGTCCCGCGGTAGCATTTCATGTTACACCACATTCTACCGTTTTACCGCGGGTTCCACCTCTCAATCTAACGGTACAGCGGTGTCCAACACTGACTGTCATCTTCTACCGCCTTACCACGGTCATTATTTTGACCATCTATAGTATGATGGTGACTACTCCTTGTCACTATCTCCACACCCACCGCGCTATTGCAGTCATTGTTCTGACTAGCCACGGTACTGAGGTGACTGTCACTAACTACTGCCTCGCTGCCTATCTCCTTCCACCATGCCACCGTGGTCTCCACTTTGACTATCTATGGTATCGTGGTGGCCTTTCACTAACCACCAAGATCCCTGTCCACCGCACCTTAACCGTCACCTTATTGCTTACCGCCCGACAACCACGCTACCACGGGTTCATCTCTGACCGCCAGCGGTATTGTGGCAACAATTCTCTAACTGCCATCCTCCATCATTTCACCACTTACCACGCAATTGCAGTCTTCTCTCTGAATATCCACGGTGTGGCGGTAACGGTTACATGACTGTTGCTAACCATGATACCGCGAGCCACTTTGCAAAAGGCCATGATAAAGCAGTAAATGGTATCATCCAAGATGGATGATAAGGCAGTGGTATAAGATATTTTAGCATTATGAAAGGTGGTAAAATGATTTTTCATGAAATAGATAGTGAAATATATGGGTTCAAATAGGTAAAAACCTTAGGATTTTCATGGAAAATTATGGTTCCAATAGTGGCTCCTGTTGGGGATGAGTGATTTTTTCAATCACTACAAGAATCCAAAATTTACTGGGAGAGCAGACCAAGAAAAGGATGGAAAAAATGAAGGCAATGGAAAATGGAGGGAATGAAAAGATGAAGAAGATGAAACATGAAAGGTGGAGAATGGAGAATGGAAGTGACGCTACACTACTGTACATGGAAAGAAAATAATGTTTTCAATAAGGGGACTTCTAAGAATGTCCATGTATTGGCAAACCCGGACCCTTCCAAATTCCTAAACTACCATGCATGGAAAATAATGTTTAAAGAGGTTTACTAAGGATTGTCCACACATTGGCAATCCTTAACCCTCTACTATTCCTCAAGAGAAGAAATGCTTCAAGAACTGCCCATGTAGAGGCAACTCCAGCTCCTCTCCAGACATGTTCTATAGGAAATAAGAATCCTCACCTCCTTTACCAGTTATAGCAAAAAGGCCCAACCATAAAGCTTCAAACTTTCCATGCTTCCCCTTCTCTTGACACTGATCATTCCAAGTCAACACTAGGTCATTTTCTTCAAACTTTGTCTCCTTGGCCTTTTTATCAAAAATATATTTCATCTGTGACTACAATTTCACATTCTGCTTCTAAGCCATTCTTCTTACTTCATCAAGCTCTACAAGTTGCTCCATTCTTTCCTCCACTGGATCACAAATATCCAAGTCTTCTTGCAAAATAAAATTATAGACTAGAAAAATATTCTGCAATGGCATCTTGGCTTGTGTCTCATACACCAATTCAAATGGAGATTTTCTAGTTGCCTTCTTCACTATAATCCTATCTACCCATACAACCAATCTTAACTTTGAATCCCATGCCCTTTTATTTGTATCAAGCATCCTCCTTATTATCTTCAAAAGACTTTTATTACTTGACTCTGCCTGACCATTTAATTATGGATGATATGGGGTAGAATAAGAAACATTGATGCCATATGCGTTGAAAAAATTCCTGAACTCATCAGACCTAAAACACATCCCATTTTTTGTGATTAATCTGACTGGGGTGCCAAATCTGGTTATAATGTTTTCCATCAGAAAATTCACACCACCTTGCTTGTTGCTTGTTTAGTTGGGATAGCCTCCACCCATTTTATAAAATAATTTGTGGCCACTAATATCCTTTTGTTTCCTCCACTTGATATTTCCTGTATTTCTCCAATGAAGTCAATTCCCCATTGGTGAAATGGAGCTTCTACTTGCAAATGTGTAAGTGGCAAGGCTCCTTGATACTTCAACTTCCTTGAAACCTTCGAAAAAGCCTCACATTTCCTCACATGTGCAAAAGAGTCATTGAACACCTTAGGCCAATAATAACCAGCCCTGAGAATCTTATATGTAGTGGTCAATAGAATAATGGCCTCCACACACCCCTTCATGCATTTCTCTCAAGACATATTTTGCTTGAGACTCATCCAGACATAATAGCAATATACCATCCCTATTCTTCCAAAATAAGTCCCCTTCTATAAAAACATACTTAGAAGCTTGCAACTTCAAATTTCTCCTTTGATTATCATTCAACCCTTCAAGGCACGTCATGTATTTGAGATAATACATCACATCTATATACCATGGAGTATGCTCAATACTTGCAACAACCTCTTCCTTATCTTCCACATTGCAAATTCGGTTTGCTTCAATATTTGTTTATGCCATCAGCCATTCCAAACCTTGTCCCCTTACCAACTTGGTAATCTGAACCTCCATATTGAATTCTTGGATTTTATTAATCCATCTGCATCTTTTCCCTGTCACCTCTATTTGTACCAGAATATCTTTCACAACTGCATGTGGGACATAAGCAATTATCTTAGCTCCAACAAGATAAGGTCTGAAAGCTTTTGTTGCCTTGAACAATGTATAAGCCTGTTTCTCCATAATGTCATACTTTAGTTCTGACCCCTGCAAATATTTTATGAAAAAAGACATAGGTTGCTCATGACCTTCATCATTCTTCTATAACATAACAGCTGCTATTGTGTGAAATGAAGCAAAAGTAAATATCTGAAATGGCTTAGTAAAATCAGGGGATTTTAGGATGGGGGCTTCTTTGATAGGTCTTTTTATAAACATGAAGGCATCCATAGCTTCAGTAGTCCAATCTAATCTTTCTCCTTTTTTCAACATCTTAGATATAGGTTTAACAATCTCAGCAAAATTGGACACAAATCTCCTAACAAAGTTAATCTAACCAAAAAATGATTGGATTGCTTTGAAAATTTTAGGAATTGGGATTTTATCTATGGAGTCCACTCTCTCAGGGTCTATCCTAATCCCATCCTTTGATACAATATGTCCCAAAATTTTACCCTCTATAATAGCAAAATGATTTTTTTTAGGATTAAGACTAATACCATATTCCAAAGCTTTGATGAATATCTTCTCCAAGTGCCCCACATGATCTTCTACCCTTTTTGAATAAGTAGTGAGATCATCCTGGTACACCATCATTATAGAATTTATCAGATCTACAAACGCTACATCCATAGCCCTCTGAAAGGTTGCTCCTGCATTTGTGAGACCAAATGGCATTCTTGCATAAACATACGTTCCCCATGGTGTAGTGAACGTCATCTTGTATTGCTCAGATTCTTTGACTTTAACCTAGTTATATCCAGAAAACCCATCCATCATTGATAGTAGCTCACATCCTGTTACTTTGTGCAATATTGCCTCCATGTTTGGGAGAGGATAATTATCTTTTAGGGAAGCAACATTAAGATTTCTGAAATCTACACACAATCTTATGTCCCCATTTTTCTTCCAAATTGGAACCAAATTTGAGACCCATGTTGAATTTCTAATGGTTTTAATAATGCCTCCATCCCTGAGTTTTTCCAACTCCTCTTGCATCTTAGGTTCCAGAATTTGGTTAATAAGCCTTTGCCTTTGTCTAAATGGTTTTGTGTCTAGCTTAAGTGGAATTTCATGCTGAAAAAGATCTTCTCTATATGCCTTCAGATCCTCATAAGACCAAGAAAACACATGCTTGTACTTTCTCATCAATGCAATCAACATTCTCCTAATGGTTGGGCTTATTTTCTTTCCAATATAAACCCTTTTTGGTGCTAATTCAATTCCCAGATTTATTTCTTCAATATCTTCTTTCTTAACAGGTGTCTACTTCATGAGAGAATGATCACTCCCATCATACACTCTTTCCAATGCTACAAGCCCTTTGGGAAGCTTGTTGGTTTTTAGCTACAAAACTTCCTTCCCAAATACAGTCTGTTTCCCATCCACTTCTTCCACAAAAGCATTGAAATCAATCTCCTGTGCTTCATACTGGTCTATACAATGAAGAAACTTCAAATGGTTAGTATCATCATTAAAAACCTACCAGCTATATATTTTTTAAGGGACATCAGGTCTTGTTTTGAATTCAACCTAGGACACCCCTTCCAAAGTGATATCATCTCTCTTTAAGGCTACATTAGCCAAAGAGTCAACCATCAAATTTTCAGATCTATCTATCCAGTCAATTGAAAATGCATCAAATAGTTCCACTGTATCCCACACATGATTTCTATATTGTTTCAATCTCTTGTTATTTGTAGCATATTTTGATCTGACTTGTGACACAACCAGCTTGGAATCCCCCAAGACAGTTAACAATTTAATCTTGTGCTTGACGGCCATGTTCAAACCAATCAACAAGGCTTCATACTCTGCCACATTGTTTGTACATTCAAAAGCTAACAAAAATGAATATTTAAATGTTGTACCTTCAGGTGATATGAAAACTATCCCAGCTCCATTACCTTCTTGGCTACATGCCCCATCAAAATACATTTTCCATACACCTTGCTGATTTCTAGAAACAAGCTTATCAATTAGGTCAGTATTCACTAATTCTGGCTAAGACAATTCTACTTTGAAAATCCCTAAATCCATTTCGTAGAAGCAATTAAGTTGTTCTTGAGGAACATACTCAACAATCTGATTCACCCTTGGTTCTCTATACAACTTTATTTCTTCACCATTAACTGGTATTGTGGCGTATGATAATTCAAATTGCACATTACCTCCAACTGTTGCAGTCCATTGTCTTGACAAAATCATTCCAAACTGAGGAGGTGTATCAATCATAGTTATATCAATATTATAGGTTGCTTGTGGGTAGGTTGCTAATTTCACTTCTACATCTTTCATAACCCCCACGATTGGGATAGGTCTACTATCCATGGCATAACATTTACCACCCTTAATATCTATCCACATACCAAGTTGTTTCATTACCCCTACTGGCATAATATTCATAGAATCACCTGAATCTATCATGCAATTTCTTACCAATTTACCATTTATGAGTAGTGTAGTGAAAAATGGATCAACTTGTGGTGTATTCATCAATGCAGCATTTAGGTAAACTTCTGAAACTTTTATCTTTCCTTTTCTATCAGCAATTCCAAGATTCTCCTTTTGTTCAAAGTTTATATTTTGATTCCTCCCACTAGATATTAATTGAATAGCAATTTCCCTATACTCTTTAATTTTCATCATTTCAAGTAATGGGACAAACATTTTTACTTGGGATAAAGCTTGCATGAAATCAAAAGATGCACTTTCAGCTCTGATCACCTTCTTTTGTTCTGTTGATTCTCCTTTGTTCTCTTCCTTCTCCCTTTCGAATGTCTAATCTATTTTTGTTTCTCCATGGGAAATTCTTTATTTTCTTCTTTGGGGACATACTTCTCTTCTTTTTTATCAGAGTGCTCATCATTTATTTTTTTTGATATTTCTTGGGACATCTTATTTTTTAAGAATATTCCTCTTGGAACACCATCATTCTCATTCATTATTCTATTTCTCAACCAATACTTGCTTTTGGCATGTTCAACTACTGCAATAGTCAATCTTTTAATTTCTTCCTCAGTTGGTCTCCTCACATTTCCCCTATTAGTCTAATATGATGTAGTAGGAGGACCTTGTTCATCATCACTTTTTCATAGTTAGAAAAAAAAAATTGTTCTGCCATGTGAACATTATATTTCTGATGATCAACATTATATTCATATCCTCTTTCTTCTGAAGATGAATACCCTTGCTCTACAGAATGAAGAGTATGGGAAGTTAAATAGATATTATGGTCTTCTTCATTATTATTTTTTGATATATCTTTCCCTAACACTAATTGAGCTACAACACAATGCTCTAAAGAATGAGGCAAGTCAAAAACTAAACACCAAAGACTATTATCAACCATGTATGTTGCTCTCTTCTTTAAAGGATCAGGTGCCTCTTTATTTCTCAGCCTATCCATCACCGGCTTTTCGTCTCTCCAATTTGTATTGAATGGCACGTCATGTAGTCTTGGCCTTTCATTTCTATATGTATTTTCCTATTTATTTGGATGAGCATATTGGGGAACCCTAGGGTTATCCCTCTTGGCAATCATCCCTGCAACCTTCCTATTATTTTCAATAGTGAGTGTTATCCTTTGAGCTTCAGCCAAATTTTTGGGACCCCTGTTCCTAAGCTCATATCCTATCTTAGGATCAAAAGCTTTTAAATAAATACTCAACGCAATAGGATCAGCTAATTTGGATGAAGTAGGTATCTTATTATGCAATTTAGAAAACCTCTAGTTGAAATCATAAGCTGACTCATTTTGATGTTTTTGAATAGTCACTAATTCATGCAAAGCAAATTTTGGTGCATATTGATTCACATACTGCTCAAGAAACTATTCATAAAACACATGAATAGAATCAAGAGAGGCTATTGGTAAACTATTAAACCAATCCCTAGCGTCTTCAATCAATGACATCATAAACAACCTCATCTGCATATCTTCATATTGCATATCCAAATCTTGCATAAAAGAAATTAAAACCCCTTAAATGTTCTTCAGCTATAATTGCACTACTTCCTATAAACTTTGGAACAAATCTTCTCCAACTGTTGTCCATGGGATAAGGATATATGTGAAATCTAGCCAAACCAAATTTCCTAATCATGGTTGTGTATTGTGGAGGAGGTGGATTTTGGTAATGTTGACGCTAGTACAATGGACTATTATGAGAGAATGACACATATTGTTGACCTTGTGGGGGCACATGCTATTGATAAGGAGGTGGCTGAACACCTTGATATTGTGGTGGAGCATTTTGATGTCTACATTGATTCCTTGGCTGATTTTGGTGGGCTTCTGGGGAATTTGATGGGCCTGCATTATTGTTCCCCTGCCTATGAGGTGGCACATATTTATGCAAATTAGCCATTTGAGTATTGATTTGTACTTTCCTCAATTTCAACTCTTCAAGTTCTCTAATTGCTTGGAGCCTCTGTTGATATTCTATTCTTGCTCTCTCCACTTCTTGTCTCTCAAGTTCCAGTCTTGCATTTATTTCATCTTGAGCCATATGTTCATAGTTCTCCTCAGAGGTTGCTTCATAGCCAAGTCCATCCTGATTCTCTTCAAGAAATGCCATTTTTTGATCATATTCATGTTGTCTCTTTTCCATTTCGGCATCACATTCAGCCATGAACTCCTTAACTTTCTCAGGGTCTAGTCGATATAAGGGATTCCTCTGTTCCTCAGGAGTATGAGGTTCTCTAGAAGGGTTGTTTTCATTTGCCAGTGTACCATATGAATTATGTGTCTCTGATGGTGCTTTTGATGTTTTGTTTTTATTTGTTGGGCCCATATCATTAGACACTTTCTTACCCTTCTCATTTTCTTGTGTACATTTACTTTTTTCATTAGGACCATCACCATCTTTGTACAAGGACCTTCTTCCCTGCATGTTGTGATAAATTGTGATAGTTTGAACTCTAGGATGATTCCTTTCTAATGTATATTTCACTTTATCAGTTTCAATGCATTTGTTCATTTACAGTCACCACTCACTTTCCAAAAGTGAGAAAATTCTGTAATTTATTGTTCCCAGTAGAGTCCTCGGAAAAATACTGACTCTATGATGAAGGCTCAGGTTTAGTTTAACATTCCCCAGTAGAGTCGCCAAACTGTTGGTTCTCAAAAATGCGGGTTTTAACCACGAGAGGTTGCCAAGCTCCCACAACATTTTTGGCCAACATACAAGGCCAATTGATTCAATTGTACCTTCTACTCTTTAGGCTCTGCTAAACCTAGGCGGGTGCACCTATGTGAATGATGCAGATTTGAAATATATTTCCCTGCTTGAGCAATCTATCCACAATGGCAAATGGAAGTGGATAGATAAAATCACTACACCTACTCCTACTGCACAAAAGAAAGGATTTGAATAAGTTGTTTGTTATGAATTTTACTCTCTGGGCTGTGACAGATTAGTGCCTTCTATCCACATGGGCAATGGAGTCAAAAATCAAGAATTATATGTGTTTCCCTCTTTGTCTTAATTCAAGTTGCTAGGAACTTTGAAAAATGAAGTTCTAATGACTGGCATTTAACTTCATTAATTTATGACTTGCATAAATAGTGTTGGAATGTTTTCTTACCAAGTTCTTCTTCAACAATCCAAAAGAAATCTTAAAACCACTATGACTTATTAAAAATACACACAAAGTGAAAAAATATACTCTGAAAAATGAGGAATATGCTTAATATATTGATTTAAATGATTTAAAGACTTCAAGTTGGAGACAACCAAATAAGAAATATAAATTATTGTATCATAACTAAACATAGCAAGGTTTTCACCAATTCAAAATAATTTATCCATTGCTCTGCTTCAAAAAAGATCTGTACATTATTTGCATTCGCAGTTCTACTATTTTCTGAAAAAATCTTCTATTCTAACTATTGCTGCCTTTTTTTAACTGATTTTTCAATACATCTATACAGTAAATCTCAAGAGTCATGACTCTTCACTTTCCTATTACAACCATTTAAATTCATTAACAGAAATTGAAATATTTAATTAAGCTGCCTTATCGGAAAATTAAACATTTCAATTATAATCCCGCCTTTTATTTATTTATACCTTACCGTTCCTTACATTTAATTTAAATTATTGTTGTGAAGTCTTCTTTTATCCTCCTTCTTTATCACGGCTTCATTGTTTGCTCCTAGCGAACCTACGGTAGCATTTCATATTACACCACAGTCTACCATTTTACCACGGGCTCCGCCTCTCTCCCTAGCGGTACCGCGGTGTCCAACACTGACTTTCATTTTCAACTGCCTTACCATGGTCGTTGTTTTTACCGTCTGCAGTATGACAATGACTGCTCCTCATCACTATCTCCTTGCCCACCGTGCTACCATGGTCACTATTCTAATTGGCCATGGTACCGCAGTGACTGTCACTAACTACCATCTCACTGCCTATCTCCTTCCATCATGCCATTGTAGTCTCCACTTTGACTGTTCACGGTATCGCAATGGCGTTTCACTAACCACCAAGATCCCTATCCACCATGCCTTAACTGTCACCTCGCTGTTTACAACCCAACCACCGCTCTACCGCAGGTTCCTTTCTGACCGCTAGCATTATTGCGGCAACAATGCTCTGACTGCCAACCTCCATCATTTCACCGCTTACTACGCAACCACGGTCTTCTCTCTGACTATCCACAATGTGGTGGTAATGGTTACATGACTATTGCTAACCGTGATACCATGAGCCACTTTGCGAAAGGCCACCTTAAAGCAGTAAACGGTATCAGCCAAGAAGGATGGATGATAAGGCAGCGGTATAAGATATTTTAGCATTATGAAAGACGGTAAAATAATTTTTCATGAAACAGATAGTGAAATATATGGGTTCAAACAAGTAAAGACCTTAGGATTTTCATGGAAAATTATGGTTCTAACAGCCACCTTGCATAACACAACCTGCATGCATGTGGTGCCATCTTGCACTTGTTCATGAGCTCCAAGCATACACAGCCTTGCTTGTCTCATGAAGCTTGAAACCTTGTATTTTGTGGCACCTTATCAAAGTTATCAGGAGGTATAAATTTGGTATGGTTAAGTGGGAAGCCCAACCAGTGGCACGACTTTCCCCATAGCCACCTTTGTGTGTGTGTGAGTGCATACCAACCATGACTGTATTTTTCTCACCTTTTTGGCCTTCTTACCTGGCAGACAACAAAAAGTTATGTCTCCTCAAAGTGAGTACACATCTTTCCAGACAAACAACCTATATCTAATCCACAACTAGCTGGAAAAACGGTCGAAGCTTGATCCAACTTTACCTCTCTTTTCATTCTTTCCACGTCACTTTCTTGTGTGATCTTTTGTGCTGATGTTTGGTTTGCCATGGGATCTTGATCCTGGGGGCTTGATCATCCCTCTCAATTATTGTTGTCTCATCTTGCTAACATGAGTGCATTTAGATCCCTCTCGATATACATGTTTGGCTACTTTAGTGTGAGTTTGAAGAAAATTCATCCTCTCACTAAAGTGGTAGCTAAATGTGTTGCAAAAAAATGTATCTTTGAAATTTTTCAGTCATTTGGGTCTTTCCTATGGATTTTGGCCTAATTTTGCCTAGATTTAATGTTGTAATGTGGCCAACACATTCACATTAAGCCTTGAATGCTTACAAATCAACAAAAACCTAATAATGTCTTACAAATGTGTTGTAAAGTGTTGTAACACATCTTCCCACTTTTCTAAGATATTTCTATCATAATTCATCTAAATAACCCTTTTTTACCCCTTACCAAGCCTTATTTCAAAGTCTTGTGAGGTGTTGTTTTTGGAGTGAAGATGACACTGAGAGGGGGGGGTGAATCAATGTCTTAAACCATTTTTAACATTTTCCAGAAAATGAAACAAAGATAATTTTTTCTCTCAATATTTCAATGATAAATACATTCATTATTTGAATGCAACCGTTATGAACTGAAATGAGAAGTATCACAGAAAAAAAATGAACATTACACCATTATCATAATGAAGCAAAGATACCAAGAGACAAATGATTTGTCGAGTGGAAAACCTTCCTAGGGTAGAAAAACCACTCCTAAACTGTTACCATACTGGCTTATATTTTCAAATCACTGCTTACAATGCCTTACAGGAAAATTTCAGAGCACCCACTCTAGGAGCACCAACCCCTTATACATTTAGGAACACCCATTCCAAGGAGCACCAACCACTTCTAAAAAATCATAACAATAATAATATATCAGAGGATTTTTTTGTTTCCATTTAA
This sequence comes from Sequoiadendron giganteum, assembly GCA_007115665.2. Lineage (NCBI taxonomy): Eukaryota > Viridiplantae > Streptophyta > Pinopsida > Cupressales > Cupressaceae > Sequoiadendron > Sequoiadendron giganteum. The sequence continues at coordinate 2,808,124 of CM021107.1, read as the reverse complement.
CTCACATCTTCCTTACTATCCAATACCCCTAATATCCTAAAGATTCACCAACAAATCTTCAAAATACCAAACATATTAAATATAAGATCTATCTCTTTGCATTATCTTTGCAGAGTAACTTTTACAAAAAATTCCACTTGTGCTTCAAAGAAAATTCTTTCAAACAATGATAAATCACTGTATATATATCTTTTACAAACTACACAAAATTTGTTCAGTACCTTCACTGAAGGTTTTAGATAAGATAGAATGTAATAATGATTTTGTTCTCAAAACCCTAGAATCAACAAAATCTTCACCAGTAAAAATATGTGTTCCAAGAATACAACAATACAATAACGTATGCACCAAATAACACTTATCTATCTTTTACGAATTGCTTTTATCAAGCACAATACCCTTACAGATCTATTTTCAAAAACCACATAGTTAGTGACATGTTCAAATAAAAATTTACTAGAGCACCTTTTCCCTTCACATTACAATTTCTCATTCTGATCAAAATAAAATAACTATTACTGCAAAGGCCTAACATGGATTGAAATGGTTTCCACAACATCATGAGCCCAGTAACCAAAACAAACAAATCTTTCAAAATATTGATAATGGAGAAACAATGTAACTGAATTTAATGCATGCTCTTATGACAGAGATAAACAAGTAATCCATTTATACCTTTTTGATTCAAGCAAAAAAACCAGTAACTGAATTTTGTTAAATATAAACACCAAGTGATGGAAATGATACCTGAACAAGCATGAATCTGAAATAGAATGCATGTGAACCTATAATGAACCATTTACCAACCCAGATGAAGGAAAAATAGTGAATCTCCTTCCAAATTCGAGCTTCCAGCCAATGAGAACCATCAAACTTAGCAGCCATACCCTTCATTGTTTAAACACTGAGATTGCTTCATGTCAATGTCGTTTCAACCAACTAAACCAATGAGGAACAGTAGTTGCATCGACTCCATGGTGGTAGTTAGGGTTTCGAACCCTAGCAATGAGAAACCAAAAAGACTTTGCCCTAGCTTCCATTCATTCCAAGGCTTTTGATGCCTTTTCCAAAACATGATAAAACTTGAAGTCCGAAAGGATAAACACAAGATTTAAACAAATATTATAAAGACTTTAAATCTGTTGTCAAAAGAACCTTGTTGTCGACATAATGATCACTTAGATTATTGAATCCTAGCTGTCAATTTAACATTACCACTTAAAAGACTTTAATCCATGTCCAAATATTTCAAAATGCCGACAAGGGAAATGATATAAGAAGGTTGTTGAATGCTACCAATTATTATTTTCACAAGACTTTACACAAATTCAATAAATCAAGTGCCTGATAGGAGTGTTATCACCTTTATAGCATGCTTAGGGAAACCCAAAATACTTCATAATGCTACTCAAAATCTTATCAATGTCACGTCCAACCATTACTTTCAAGTGAATTTACTTCAAAGTTAGATTTAGGGTAAAAGTAAAGAGACCGATATCATATACAAAGTGACTAATTACATATACCTTTAGAGCCACAAGGTGACTTTTTCTAAGTCACATGAATTTAAAAATGTGATAAAACAATGATGCCAAAACAATGATCGTGAACCTTTTAGAACAATAACCATAATGCCCGAAACCTTTGACAAGGTAATTGTTGAAACCAACTTCTCATAAGTATTGACAAGCCAGTATGTCATGTTGAAACACTTTATCTATTTGAATCAAACTGAATATACTACAACCAGATAAATATCAATTAAGCCAAGCTCAAACTGAAATAATATACCTATCATGCAATAAAGAAGGGCCAGCCTATCAAATTGAATATCCTGAACCTATTGCATGATCACCATGAATGACCTGTAATAATGCTTTATCACAATGTTAGTAACCATAACCATCTAAAAATATATTTCATTCATAACTCTAAACCAGAAGCCACATGAGCACACATTGAATATCAACATGAAAAAACTGAATCACCATAAACATGATTACCAAAAACAAAGCCTCTTAATGATTATCTAAGATACCAAAGAGAATGCCAACCGATTTTTTCATCAAGGACAACCAAAGACAATTGAGAAGTCAACAGTTGTAACACATATTCACACTTTCCTAGGCTTTTCATCAACAAATTCACCCTTTCTTATGTCAAAATGACCCCTTAATGTGCACTTATAGGTCCTACTTAAGTGTGTTTCGAAAGACAATGTCATTAAGCAACATTAGCCATATTTTAATTCCTGACATCCACTCAAATTAGTCCAAGTGGACTAAGTCGCTGATGAGCCTAGTTTTTGTTTTTAATTTGGGTAGAATCCATAGTTTATTTGTTGAAGTTGACATCGACTTTGATATTAAATGTTGGTATTTCTATAATGTTTCCCTCAAACCATAGACATTGGGTTTAATTCCATTTCTGCTAGTTTTAATGACATTAGCTATTATGTGGACTATCTATATTGATTTTGCATGTGGTTGATGAATTTTCTTTAGGGTGGTTATAGATGTGCAATTATTATGCATACTAACATTTCCATGCAGACATACTTGAGGATACTAATTTGAGGAATGCAGTCGCTAGTTGGACATTTCAGAATGAATAAGATGAAGTTCTGAGTTGAGCATTTGAGTTTACATTAGTTTTAGAGGATACTCATCCAAGGGGGACCACTTGGTGAGTAGTTTGTCCCTTAGTTTAGTTAGATAATTTATTAGTTTATGTTTGGTACTTAGTTCATAATCTAGCACTAACTATTCCTACAGTCACTAGAATTCCATTTTGTGACTGTTCCTATAGCCAAAGCAGAAAGAGTAGCTCCTTGTTTGTTGTTCAGATTTCCATTCCTGTAATGCATGTTCAGCTTAGTTTAATTGTTGAGTGATGTTCAGCATTTTTTGTGTTCCTTTTCATGCAATTTACTTTTAGTATTGAATCTTTCTTAGATGTAGAATGAAGATGACTACTTTGAAGTTCCTAGTGCACATACTATGTTGACACATTTCAAGTTCACATCCCTGGGTTGACAATTTAAATGTACCTTCATGATGGTTAAAATGGCTATTCAGATTAGATGTCCAATCTCTAAATCACGGTTGTAAAGGCTTAGTTATTAAGATCATTGTAGGAGGCCAACAGTTGCCACCTTGGGCGACTTAGTCCCATTTGGCATAAAAATCAAAATTCTAGTGAGATATTGTCTCCAAAACCCTAAGGTCGGCTTGTGATGTGTTATTCTAAGGAAATTAGGGCACAACATGTATAAATAAGGTTTTTTCTCCTCATTTTCATCCTCCTACCCCCGCCCCAATCTTCACAAGCAATCAATAAATCTATCTTCTCAAGCAAGCATCAAGCATTCAAGCACTCTAAGCACATCAAGCATCAATCCATTGGAGTTGATCACTTGCATATCTTCATACTTCTTCAACAAGGGTTTGGTGAGTGTTTACATTTGTATGTCGTTCATTCATCTTTCCTTCTCCATTTCATTTCATTATCTAGGGTTTGATTACCAAAATGGGGTTTGACTAATGCAAACCCCTATTCTCTAACCCTAACCTTTTTTCCCCTCTTTCCATGTGTGTTTTGTAGGTTTTTATGCAGATTAGTCAAAGATTAAGGTGATAAAAAGTGTCTCATTTCCATCAACATCATTCAAGGTTAACAAACTCTAAAAGGAGCTTGAAGACAACTTGCAAGTCAACATCTAAAGATTCAGACATGGGTCTCTGTCAGGAAAATCAATACAGGTTGATAGCTACAGATTCTAGTCTCGAGATTCCCTAAAGCCCCAGGTGGACTAAGTCACCATAATTGGTGAATTAGTCCCACTTCCAGGCCTGAAAAGTGATCTCTGCAGATGTAGACACCCATTTCCCCGAAACTACTTCCGAAAACGTTTCCCTGAAGTAGGACTAAGTCGCCCAGCTTGGCGTAAGTGTCCTAGTCAGCATCAATAGTAGAATCTAGAAGATTTTAGGGCTCCTCTTCATCAACCTTTAGTTTCCAGGTGCACCACTTCTGCCTTCTTTAGTTCTATTATAGTTTGCATGCATTTTAGGTCATTTTTAGGTTATTTTACATAGTTTTTTAATACTTTTGCATTTCATTAGTTTACTGAAAGGGTAGGGTTGGATGGAGCAATCACAGTTCCATGCTCTAGGTCTTTACTTACAAGACCTCCTTGGTGTCTTGCTTCACCACCTTAACCTTTAGGACCTTCTTCATGTTTAGGTACCCCTTGTTCATCTGGCCAACCCCACAAGCATCACAATTCAACCTACCAAGTCAATCTTGGTGCAATGCCTCTAACTCTTCCTTAGCCCTTAATCTACCCCAAAGGCTAATGACTACAAGAACTATAAACTCAGCTTTGCAAGGGTGTGGAGATGTTTCCACTGACTTCATTCCATCCTGTTATGGCTCTGGAAGATCCACCTAACTCCATCTTTTCATCGCTTCCACCAAACCCTCATCTAGGGTTTTAGTCCATCCTAGGCATTCCAATTAGGTCTTCTTCTCCGAGGAAACAAGTTAGAACTCCAAATTTCTCCAAAGAACATAGAATCTTCTTTTAGGGTTCTTGGTCCTTGTGTCTATCCCTCAAAGATTCCAGAGGTCCTAACTCTTAACTGTCCGTACACAGCCATAACCCTCCATTTAGCAAATTAGGCCTTCTTTAAGCCATTTCCTAACCACACAGCAAACTGTCATGAGTTTCTCTCACAAAATGGATTGGTGGAGCTTCCACCTTCTTGCTAAGCCTTGGCAAAGCATACACCTACCCTCTCCACACCGTGATTTTCTAGGAGATGGACACCCCTGCAAGTCAAGTGCTCTGCACTTCTTGTCTTTCCTAGTCGGGCACTGTCAAGCTCGCCTAGGAGAAGACTTCCACAGTGATTCCCTAACTCCTAAACACTCCTAACCCTATCCTATTTATAGACATGGGGCCTAGTCACAATTCCCAAGGGCCCATACACAAAGTACTGTGGGAATGTAACTAAACCTCCATTCTTCATAGGCTGTCTGTCAGAACAACAACTAAAAGAAACAGACTGACTACTAAGCAATGCTTGGAAAATTGAACACACTAACAAATAATGCCACACAAAGCTTCAATTAAAACTACACTACATTCTACATCAACTCACAGTGCCATGATCACTCCTGCAACACACAAATTCAAAACAAAACACAGAAAATTACACAACCTTATCACTATCCCCACTTGTATTCGTGAATTTTTTTTAATAATGCAAAAGCTTCCAACCTCACTTTCAGGTCGAGACACTCCATATATAGGTTCTCTAATTTATTTAGGCTCAATCCTAACTACTCCATGGCCACTTGTGGCTTTCAATAGGCCTTATTTGCAAAATTTTAGAGAATCTAACACATAGGAAGGTCTACAAAGGTCTTAAACCATCCTTGTAGCCAAACCTCAATCTATCAAATGGTCAACATGAACATTACTAACACAATACATGTTCTCAAATGCCTCTAAGGCACAAACTCAAAGAAAAAGAAAGAGATTGCTACATTTGGCCTAAACAAATTGCCAATTCATAACCTTCTAGTCAAATTTCCTAGATGAACTTTGGGGTGCTCCTGCACCATTCTCCCCCTCTGCACAGACATTAAGAAATGTGGGGAGAGATCAGAGATGGGTCAATAACATGCTTCTTGAACTGAGCTTCATCTACCCATGTAGCCTCAGATTCATGTTTGTTCTTCCATTTGATAAGATGCTACATGTACACCCTATGCCTTGTAGACTTCTTTACTCTTGACTCCAAGATCCTCTTTGCTTGTCGCTTGTCTTGAGTAGGTAAGGCTATGTTGCTTACATCCTTGAAGATATCCCTACTATTCTGATCCATGTCATTGACTATTCCCTTATATCTGATCAGCTACATTGAACACTAGTGAAATCCCTAAATCTGCAAGTAACTCCACCTTGTATGCATTCTTCCCATATTTGGCTAACACCTTGCATGGTCCCACTCTTTTCATCTGAAATTTGGTTGATGTACCCTTCTGCAATCTGGATTTGTTGAGGTAGACCATGACATAGTCTCCTACTGCAAATTGCAAATCTTTTCTTGACATATCTACCTTATCTTTCAACTTTTGAGTAGCCTCGATTATTGTCTTCTTCACCTGCTCCTGAATCTCCTTCATGGTCTGAGAGAAATCCTCTGCATGTCCACTCCTATGCTCCATAGCTCCTAGATCCCTGAGCTCACATATACCTCTTGGGTACATTCCATACACAATTTCAAAAGGACTCTTCCCTATGTTCCGATTCACACTGTCATTATATGCATACTCAGCCTATGATATAACCATATCCCATGTCTGTCCATACTCTTTTGTTAGGAATCTTAGAAGGTTACCTAACACCTTATTAACCACCTCTATTTTTCCATCGGTCTGAGGATGGTAAGCTGATCCAAAAGACAGGTTGGTACCTAATCTGCTCCATAGAGTCTTCCAAAAATGACTCATGAACTTCACATCCCTGTCCGAGAAAATGCTCAATGGCAATCCATGGATCCTTACAATTTCTTTGAAGAAAAGGTGAGCAATATAGCTAGCATCATGAGTGGTCTTGCAAGGGATAAAGTGACTCATCTTGCTGAATCTATCTACCACCACATACACACTAGCAAAGCCTGTCTTGGTCTTAGGGAGTCCTACCACAAAGTCCATGCTAACACACTCCCATGGTCTATTAGGAATGGGTAGGGGTTGATATAAACCTGCATTACTAGCTCCTCCCTTGGCTTTCATACACACTACACACTGCTCCACATACCTCCTGACATCCCTTGACAACTTAGGCCAATAGTAGAACCTTTGCACTAGTTCCAATGTCTTGTTGATGCCAAAATGTCCACTAAGACTACCATTATACTTCTCCTGGATGAGATTCTCTCTCATTGATCCTCTTGGAACACATAACTGATTCCCCTTGAATAACAATCCACTTTGCAATGTATACTCTGAGTATTGGCTATGAAAATGATTCTCAAAGTCAGAACATACCTTGTAGGCCTCCGAAAAGTCTTCATCCTCTCCATAGAGATCCTTGAAACTCTCTATGCCAATGCTCTTGATCTGTATCTCTTGCACTATCAGCAATCTTCTACTTATTGCATCTGCTACCTTATTCAACTGTCCCTTCTTGTGTTTGATGGTGAAAGTAAAAGCTTGGATGTATTCCATCCATTTCAAATGTCTATTACTCAACTTCTCTTGAGTGTTGATATAGCTAAGTGCCTGATTGTCAGTAAAGACTACAAACTCCTTGGGTAGAAGGTAATGCCTCCACTTCCTAAGTGACTGAACTAAAGCATAAATTTCAAGGTCATAGGTAGAATACTTCTTCTTAGCTTCATTGAGATTTTCACTAAAGAAAGCTATAGGCCTGCCTTCTTGACTTAGCACTCCTCCTACTGCAACTCCACTGGCATCACATTCCACAGTAAACAACTTGTTAAAGCTAGGTAATAAAAGAATAGGTTAAGTTGCCACTTCTTGTTTTAGTTTCTCAAAACATTTCTCAGCTTCTTGAGTCCACTTAAACTTAGTCTTTAAGCCACCTTTGATTGTATCTAGGACTGGTGCACATATGCCACTAAAGTTCCTTATGAATTTTCTATAAAATTGAGCCGATCCATGAAAACTTCTTACCTCTGTCCCTGTGGTTGGTGTAGGCCAATTTAGGATAGCTTCCACCTTACTTGGATCCATCTTCAATGATCCTTGGAATACTACAAACCCTAAATACACAAGCTCTTATTTAAAGAACTCACACTTCTCTAGATTGATGGCTAACTTCTCTTCTTCAATCTTCTAAGAACCAACTCCACATGTTTTAGATGTTCTTTGGTTGTCTTGCTAAAGATGAGTATATCATCAAGCTATACTACCACAAATATCCCTGTAAAGTCTTTGAGCACTTCATTCATGATTCTCATGAATGTGCTAGGGGCATTAGAGAGGCCAAACGGCATAACTCTCCACTCATACAACCCATCAGTTGTCTTGAATGTTGTCTTCCACTCATCTCCATCCTTAATTCTGATCTGATGGTATCCACTTTTGAGATCCAACTTGGTAAAGTACTGAGCTCCTCCAAGACAATCCATCAAGTCCTCAATCCTGGGAATAGGGAACCTATACCTAATTGTGATTCTATTTATAGCTCTAGAATCGGTGCATAATCTCCACTTGCCTCCTTTCTTGGTTGCTAAAACCACTAGCACTGCACATGGGCTAATGCTCTTCCTAATCAATCCTTGATCCAACAACTCCTGCACTTGCCTAGCTACCTCTAGGTTCTAATCTGGTGTGAGCTTATAAGCTGCTTTATTTGGCAATGGATCTCCTGGTATGAAGTCAATTTGATGGCTAATGGCTCTCTTTGGGGGTAAGGTTGCTGGTGTTCCATCACTCACTATATCTTTGAACTGTTCTAACAACTTCTGGACTGCTCCGGGTATGACTGTTTTCTTAGCCTTGTCTTCTCCTTTAGGTTGCAACGTAACCACATATCCTTCACCTCCTTGATGTAGGTTGTTAATGAACACTTTAAAATTGATCAATAAGATATTAGGTGTCTTTGACTGTCCTTCTTCTTCATCTGACAGTGACTGTAATTTAAATGTCTTCCCATCCTTCTTGAAAGAAATGGTGTTCTCTTTCCCATCATATATGGTACTTCTCTCATACTGCCATGGTCTGCCCGATAGTAGATGGCATGCATCCATGGGTAACACATCACAAATCAACTTATCCTTGTACCCTCCAATGGAGAACTCCGTCGTTGTTTGTTCATTGACAAGAACACTTTGCCCTTTGTTCAACCATGTTACTTTGTAAGGGTTAGTGTGGGGTACCTTCTCTAATTTCAATTTCCTTACTACCTCTTCTGAGATTATATTATCAGTAGACCCTGAGTCCACTATAACCTTACATACTTTCCCAAGTATTTTGCATCTCACTCTAAATAGAGCTCTTCTTTGCTTTGGCTCTTCCTTGATCGGTTGTCTGATCAAAACTCTTCTAAACATCAGGTTCTCCCCCATTTTTGATTCAATGTGACTGACCTCTGGTGATTTAGTACTCATGGTGTCATCCTGAGCATATGCCACTCTCTTCTCAGTATTTGATGAAGATGCTTTCTCCGGGCACCTATAAGTTGGGTGTCCTACTTGACCACAATGATAACACTTCATATTAGCAAAGTATGAATTGCTCCTACCTGCTTCTCTTCCTCTATTTGATCCTCCTTGAGATCCTCTACCTCTTCCATAACCTCCTCTAGAAGGTGTTTCACTTCCATGCTCTGTGAGTTTAGATTCTCCTTGGTTTCTTTGTTCAATTCCTCTACCTTGATAGCCACCTCTATGTCCTCTTTGATCTCTTTGATCTCTACCTGTGCCTCTACTCTTAGAATCCTAATCATGTTTCCTCTTGCTTCTTTCCTCAATCTTAATAGCTAATTGGTAACATTGGTGTACTGTCTTAAGACTTAGAAGAGTCATCTCCTCTTGAATGTTCCACTTCAAGCCATTAAGATACCTAGCCACCTTGAGACTTTCATCTTCTGAAACATTAGACCTCATACAAAGTTTTTTAAACTCCTCTATGTAAGTGTTCACATCTTGGTCTCTTTGCCTCAAGCTTTGTCTCTTCTTATGTAACTGAATCTCATAATCATCTGGTATGTATGCTTCTCTCACTTTTGCAACCATACCCTTCCAAGTTCAAATAGGCTTCTTGCCTTCCTTTTCCCTCTTTGTCTGAATGAATTCCCACCATGTCAAGGTAGATCCTCTCAATCTAGACATGTCCACCTTCACCTTTTGTGCTTCAATGACTCCATCACACTCAAAATGGTTTTCCATACCCTCTATCCAATCTATGACTAGATCAGCTTCCAATTTCCCACTAAACAGTGGTATTCCTTCAAGTGCTTTCCCACTCAAAGCTTTCAATGCTTTCAAGAAAGGCTCCTCTTGCAAAATAGGGTCAGGTTCAGGGGTCTTGTCTTCCTCTACAACCTCTTCACTCTCTGGTACCCTGCCTTCCAATCTATCACTGACCTCATCGGCCTTAATCTGCACATTGCTCAATGTCTCCTCAAGTTGTGCTAGTCTTTCTCTCAATCTCCTATTATCTTCCTCCTGATCTTCGACCTTCTTTTCCAACACAATTTTTGTCACCATGGTTGTGGAACCACTGGATTCAAGGTCTGACATACAAGATTCTATCCCAAATCTTTAACTTGCTCTAATACCAATCTGATAGGGTAAGGTTGGATGGAACATTCATTGTTCCATGCTCTGGGTCTTTACTTACAAGACCTCCTTGGTGTCTTGCTTCACCACATTAACCTTTAGGACCTTCTTCATGTTTAGGTACCCCTGGTTCATCTGGCCAACCCCACTAGCATCACAATTCAACCTACCAAGTCAATCTTGGTGCAATGCATCTAACTCTTCCTTAGCCCTTAATCTACCCTAAAGGCTAACAACTACAAGAACTATAAACTCAGCTTTGCAAGGGTGTGGAGATGTTTCCACTGACTTCATTCCATCTTGTTATAGCTCTAGAAGATCCACCTAACTCCATCTTTTCATCGCTCCACCAAACCCTCATCTAGGGTTTTAGTCCATCCTAGGCATTCCAATTAGGTCTTCTTCTCTGAGGAAACAAGTTAGAACTCCAAAGTTCTCCAAACAACACAGAATCTTCTTTTAGGTTTCCTAGTCCTTGTGTCTATCCCTCAAAGATTCCAGAGGTCCTAACTCTCAACTATCCGTACACATCCATAACCCTCCATTTAGCAAGTTAGGCCTTCTTTAAGCCATTTCCTAACCACACAGCAAACTTTCATGAGTTTCTCTCACCAAATGGATTGGTGGAGCTTCCCCCTTCTTGCTAAGCCTTGGCAAAGCATACACCTGCCCTCTCCACACTGTGATTTTCCAGGAGATGGACACCCCTGCAAGTCAAGTGCTCTGCACTTCTTGTCTTTCCTAGCCGGGCACTGTCAAGCTCGCCTAGGAGAAGACTTCCACGGTGATTCCCTGACTCCTAAACACTCCTAACCCTATCCTATTTACAGACATGGGGCCTAGTCACAATTCCCAAGGGCCCATACACAAAGTATTGTGGGAATGTAACTAAACCTCCATTCTTCACAGGTTGTCTATCAGAACAGCAACTAAAAGAAATAGACTGACTACTAAGCAACGCTTGGAAAATTGAACACACTAAAAAATAATGCCACACAAAGCTTCAATTAAAACTACACTACATTCTACATCAACTCACAGTTCCATGATCACTCCTGCAACACACAAATTCAAAACAAAACACAGAAAATTACACAACCTTATCACTGTCCTCACTTGTATTCATGAATTTTTTTTAATAATGCAAAAGCTTCCAACCTCACTCTCAGGTTGAGACACTCCATATATAAATTCTCTAATTCAATTATGCTCAATCCTAACTACTCCATGGCCGCTTGTGGCTTCCAATAGGCCTTATTTGCAAAATTTTAGAGAATCTAACACATAGGAAGGTCTACAAAGGTCTTAAACCATCCTTGTAGCCAAACCTCAATCTATCAAATGGTCAACATGACCATTACTAACACAATACATGTTCTCAAATGCCTCTAAGGCACAAACTCAAAGAAAAAGAAAGAGATTGCTACATTTGGCCTAAACAAATTGCCAATTCATAACCTTCTAGTCAACTTTCCTAGATGAACTTTGGGGTGCTCCTACACCATTTACATTCATTAGATAGTTTTATTTCAGTAGTTTGCAACATTTAGACACATTCTATCACACACAACACACCCATATTCAACCCCTAATCTTGAATGAACCGTAGATTTTAGTTGTGAAATAATTCTCTCCTTCTAGGTGAAAACCCTAGAAGTGCTAGGGAATCCACTTTCCCCTAAAATTTGTGGTTCATGAAGAAATTTATCATCATATTCTAATGCAAGAGGAGAAACCCACTGAATATACAACAACAAAGCATTCCGAACAAACTGTAGAAAATTTTTATTTAAAAACTAATCTTGCAGACCACCAAAACACCTAAGACTTGCAAGGAAGAATTCATATTCCTCTATGAACATATTCCCAAGTCCACACAGACACATCTATCTTACCAGAGGAATGTGGAGCATCCCAATAGACCTTCATCAACATTTTATACTCCCAAATCATAAACCAGAACACTATTACTTGTAACTTTCACTATAGAAGGTGTGTTGACTTGAAACCTTGGATATAACACCTTCACATCTCAACCATCTCAACTTTTGAACCGTAAGACAAAGGCTTGCATAGTGGAGGGATGCAACCCAAACTATCATGACTCTGTCATAAGGTATGCACTATAAATGCCTTAGCCAATGTTTTGCAACTTGTCACAATGTGTGGTACACCAAACAAGTACTATATCAATGTAGAAAAATTCCACATGACATATAACTACTGTACCTTCTTCCAAAACATACTTTGACATCAAATTGATACCATTTCAACCACATATTGTACTGTTGACTATATTACTTCATTTTCCCTATCTCTGGAGTATGTACAACCTTTAGCATTCACATTCGGCATCAATGACAACACATCTTGAGTTGGCATCAATGACAACACTTATTTCCAACAAATTCATAATTCAAATCATAAATAGGAGAAGCAATACATAGAACCATCAAATAGAAATTAGGAAAACATGAAACACAACCATCTAAAATGTGGTACCTAAATCCCTAGTTAAAATTCAACATCCAATCCCCAAGATGAGTCTAGAAGCTAAAAATAACACATTCCTTCTACCTTACATAAGCTTTTCATAATCTATTGGCCTGCTTGGGAACTCTATTTGAATATATTTTTTGTATTAAAGGCTAAATTATGAAATTTCATTACATGAGTCATAAGTTAGGGTCAACAAGTGTAACTTCCTCTTACAAATTTCTTATGTGTTATTACTCTCGATTGACATCACAAAGTGACCCAACAAGTTTGTAAGTTAATATTAAAAAATCACGTAATGATCCTCATCCTCCAAATTCACTCCAATTGAGTGCAACTAAGTAATAATCATATTGAAATAATTCAAGTGCTCAACCACAAAACCACCATCCTCTATCTTGAGGGTATAAAACTTATTCCTTAGGAAAATTTTATTTACCAAGGATTTAACTTGATAAATATCACCCAAATTCTTCCAAAGAGGTACAATAATGAATTATTCATCTAAATTCAACAATATAGAGTCTTCCAAATAGATCCTAATGAGGCCATTCACTTTCTATCCATTTTTTCATATGCTTCTTTTGATGAAGCAATACATTTTAATATGGTTATTATATCCCATAGATCTCTATCTATAAGCACATCCTTCATCTTTAGATGCCAAAGCTCAAATTTGTGTCCAAGAACTTCTCCATCTCTATTCTTGGCATTCTTGTCTTTTTTCACGCAACAAGATTTTTTTCTATGAAAGCTCCTAATCCAAATTTAGTACAAAAATGCCTTGTACCTAACACCAAATGGGAGGAAGTAGAGGTGCAAAATATGCTTCAAACACTAATTTGTGAGAGGAAGAAATATGTGAAAAATTAAATTAATCATATAATTACAAAGGAAATAAACATAAAAGAAATATACTATAACATAGTGACTTACATGGGGAAACCTTTTCAAGAGGAAAAATCACTTTAAAGAAACTCAATGTATTATTCAATATTCAAAGGCAACAATACACTTGTAAAGTCTAAAAATTTACAGGAGTATCACCAATAAGATATCTAGGCAATTTTGGAAGCATAATGATACCTAAAAAATTTACTATGAACTATCTACCTCAAGCAAGTCTAATAAATATGAGCAATAAATAAATCCATAAAATGGTAATTAAGAAACCATGAGCTAAAACCACCCAAAATATGGTACCTAAATATCTATTTAAAATCCAACACCCAATCCCTGATATGAGTCCACAACCTAAAAATAATATATTCCTTCCACCTAACATATTCTTGTCGTAATCAAATTCTCAATTTGGGCACTCCATTAAGCTCCATTATCTCCATTCAAGGATATCTCGGGATGTGTCATAACATGTATCATAAGTTAGTTAACAAGTGTAACTCTCTTTTATAGCTCTCTTATATTCCATATATATTCTTACATTCTCAATGTGGGAGGCCCAAATTAAGATTCAATAAGTTTATTAAGACTAATTTTTAATTTTTTAGATCTCAAAGATATTTATGTCCTCATAGCTAGCTTGTTAGCTAATACTCATTTTGATATTTTTATAGGAAAAAATAACCTTTATAGCCAGGTTGGAATTGTGTTTTTCTATTATATATACTAAAATTACATTTTTTGTGTTCTTAACAATAGGATGTAAGGTTGAGACACATTTCCTATCAATATTTAACTCTCCTTGATCTGTGTGCACCCCTTCATAGAACACACAAAATCAAGGGTGGCATAAAAATTATTGCTAACTATATTTTTAATTTAATGTGTAATTCATAATTTGAATCCTATTTATTCTATTTATACTTGTGATTTTATTTTTTTCACTTTGGTATGCTTATTCATGGATATTCCCATCCACACCAAAGTGTAGACAAATCAAAATTAACGCTACATAAATATCTAGGGCAAATAAATATAAATATAAGAAATAACAAACACAATGTCCTAGATAAAATAGTTGGGCCATAAATGTGTACCTAATTGGATATTTAAATGACAAAATAAATTTTCAGCTTAAAGGTAGAGAGGAGAAGATTGAGAATATTGTGACAAATAATTATTACCTATTTTTTGAAACTATATTTGAGACAAATATATTGAGATAACTATGCTTTGTGAAAAATAAATTGTGAAAACCATGTTACAATTATGTAGCATACACCTTACAAATTATAATGCTTGTGGATAATTTATTTATTTTCTATTATTTTTATGTCTTCATAGAAAATGGTGTCCGACTTTGAGGTGACACTTCACACCGCATGTTACTATTATATTATGATACACATTAGAGAGCATCTATTTCATGTAATATGTGTAAGAGAATCTATGAAAGTGTAAGATGTCTAAGAGATTGAATGTGATGTGTATAAGAGCATGCTAAAATAGAGTTAAAAAGTGGACCATACAAATTGACCAACTTATGACATGTAGACATGACATATCATAAATCATATTTGTAATGGAGGAAGGAGTGCAAGGTACCAACAAAGTTTGGTGGGTGGAATACTTCATAGGAGTTACATTATATTTTTGGAAAATTGGTCCACCATGCAAAGGGTACATTGGAATTAGTGCCATGTAATTTAGGCACCATATTTTCCCATGGTTTTCTAGCTTATGGTTTCTAAAAACTACTCATGGTTTCCTATTTGGGCTTGGTTATAAATTAGATGCTTGAGTTGGAGGTTTTATGTAGATGCACTTAGACTTGTAAGGGTTATGATGTTGAATCTCCTCTATGTTTGAAGAGTGTTGATATCTTTATTCTTTTAGTTGTGACATTATAGTATGGGTATGAATTTATGGTTGTGATAAATTTTTATAATTCATAGGTTATAGAGAGATGGGGGATATATTTTTGGATAGCGCACAAATACTTTGATATCATATTGTAACAAATTTATTATTATAATGCATTGGGTGTGCTCTAGAGGCTAATATTTTTCAAAAAGGATTTTCCTAGGGTATATATTATGTTATGTTTTTATTCTCTAATATTATGTAGATATAAACTTATCTACAATATTTCTCTAATAGGTTTAATGCAAGAAATACCCATATTTTGTTGTTTATTGGCCTAGCTCCCTTACATTTGGAATTAGAGATTTTTACATGATTTTTTGGTACTAGTAGTGTATGTGGATTTCCTTTAAAACTTGGTTTAATCTTCCATATATAATATTTATTATCATATCTATAATTTCTACCTCGACAGTGTAATTTTGAACTTTCAATGTGGCACCAAACCTATGATCTTTAGATCTTTAGTACCTACCATAAATTTTTTCCCTTTATCTAAAACTTGTAATGATAAGACTTGAATGTGTTGAACACCATTGAAACATAGGAAATTTCCTCAACCCCTCCTTTTGCCATAGTCAAGCTTGGTTGATTGATTTAATGATTTTGATAAAGTTTAAAGATACCGAGAAACATATGCAACCAATGTGGCTATAATGATGTATTATTTTGAGACTTGAGGCTCGATGCAATAAAGTGCAATACAATAGATTATAGAGTAGGCTACTGTAAGAAATAGGAATTTCATTAGTATCGATGTGAGGGTTAATGCGATTGATCCAAGATATTTAGTTGCGACTATTAAATAATCTTTCATGATAGACAAATGTGGTGGGGTTGTTCTAATCATGGATACTTTTTTATTTTTGATGAATAAAAATTACAAAGGATAGCACATAAGAGCAACACATAAACATATTAAAGTTAAAGATCAGTAAATAGATTCAATGGTAGAAAAATATGCTACACATCAAGCAACCAAAAGTGGATAATATCAATAAAAACTAGTCATGAAAAGTTACAAAGGAGAGTTTACTTTAGATTCACTACTAGAAGAAAGATTATAAATATTAGCAACATGAATAGGCATGAAATGGGTAAGCTGGATACTATCCTCAAAATTTTCATTACTTGGAACCTCCAAACTATATACATGAGCCTATACCTTGTAGTTAGAGCTTTGTGTGCACCTCTATCAACTAGATTTCTAGTAATAGCTTTAGAATAACAACCTTGAGAAAACAAGCTATTAATATTTTTCCTATTTAGAAAGATATGAAAACCTCATATCAGTAATGACATCCTTGTCCAAATAAACATAGATACCCTAAGAAGAAATAATATTAATAGGGCACCCATCACGATCATAATGTATATCCTCAAAGACACATTACCCCCAAGCATGTCCAAGATTAGAATTATGATCTAGTTTCATAATATTTTTATTGTATTTTCTAATGTGGACATAGAAAATATGGAAATGGTTGTAGACATCTAAGAAATGGTGCTAATCATAAACATTCATGTAGTTGATAATAGCAACCTGATTCACAAACATAAAATGAACTCTTAGAGGTAATATGAATTCCCTCAATTTTTTAGAGTTGTAAGAAGAGGATGTGAACGATATTGTAGTGTAGTAAAATGCATAGCCTTGCATTTTCACACTTTTTTGGGCCCGCCTTGCTTTATTTATCCTTCTTTATGTCTTAATTGGTCCTATTTTGCATCCACAAGCCTAATAAACTACATCATTTTCTAGCTAATCCCAACAATCATCAAAGGGAAAATGATCATTCAATGATTTTGTCTATGTGTCCCTGATTTTTGGATAGAGACTAAAATTCCACCTAGGGCATCTTAGTCCCCCAAAGGTCTTGGGACCCTGATTTTGAATACACCTGAAAAGGTCCCTTTTTGGAGTCTATGCCCCGAGATTTGAGCTTCGGGACTAAGACGCCACCTAGGGTGTCTTAGTCCTCCTTGGATTATTTTCAGGATTTAATTTCAAATTCTAGTGGGATTTAATTTCAAATTCTGGTGGGATTTGATAGGCCAACATTGGGTACAAATAATAAGAAAGATTTAACACTTTATGATGAATTTCAGTTTGGTCTATACGTGTCACTCTAGGGGCGTAAACATGTGAAAGATGTTGTGGCTATATGCCAATCGAAGGGGTGAGAGTCATGAGTTGAGATGTGCAGCTAGAACACATGGAAATTTCTTAAATGAAAATCTGATTTAATTCCTATTTTGTCTTCCTATCATAATTGTGCCAGGAACTGCCACTTCTGCAACATGAGCTATGACAACAATAGTTTATTAATAAAAAGAGAAACGCACCTACTGAAATTGAATCTCAATAATATATTACAAATCAAACTTAAAGCATGATATCTTTTACTATACCAAACTATAATACAGATGTTGGAATTTAAATCACACAACTATTACAATTCTAAAGTTGTTGAAAATAAATTGAATGAAAATAAATAACACATAAAATCATTAACAGAAAGAAATAAATATCACCATGCTTCACTGTGGAGTGGGCCCTTGCTCCATGGGTTGTAGGTGAGGATGAAATGAGGATGTCTTTCTACGTGACCAGAAGAAATATTATTCTTTTATTATCAAAAACGATGATACATAAGTTTGCATAAAATCTACATATATTAATCTCCCCCTTGGGTTGATATTACAAACATATTTATAACCCATGGCTACAACAATTAATATCTAAAATAGTGTAAAACAAAATAAATTATTTTGGCATGTGGCCAACAAATAATGGTGTACATGTAATCTTGGTCACAACAATAAATCAGAAAACATTGCCTTTAAAAATTCACTTGTATCTTTTCGCTCCTTCATTTTTTGAGGATTCTACCATGCGGAAACTTAATTGGGCCCATTCTGGACAAAACCCATGTCTTGAATTTTTGAGATATGTCTTCAGCTGTGCGCAAATTGCAACAAAAAATTGACTATTCTGAAGTGGGTGCATATTGAAAATGGTTCAGTTACAATAACAAATAGATTTTGGTTTCTTCCAAATAGCTGGCACATACATTACGGGTTCTCCTTAATTAGCTCCTGCGACTTCAGTCTAACGTGGCAGTAACAATTGATAGACAAGTCTATGTGCTAAAATAGCCATTATGAGGTGATGACTTGGTGGAATGTAAAAAGAACTCAGCATGGAGTGGCAGAAACATGGAATGAATCCATGTGGTTGAAGAATGCAGGTGCAGTAGATGTGACAATAGCTAGCATGTGTGAGTATGTGCATTAAATAAAATGACCAAAGGAAGGTTGCCATTGGATGAAAAATGCATAGTCAACACCAAAGAAGTAATTAATACCATCACACAGGTTGATGTTAACTACAGATGAGGAAACTATAGTAATAAATACAAACTTCCTATGACAGGAAGTTCCTTCATAAAATGTGACAAGAAATCTACTTGTTGCAAACTATATTCTCCAAGGCATAAAATAATAATGCTTAGTAATAAAAACAACCAATGATTATTTTCCATATTTTAATCTTAAAACTATATTAAATATGCCTTATATATTGAATCATATGCAATGTAAAATGGTGAAATGATATGAAAATGGAACAAAAATGGAATGTAGAAATGGTTATAAAGGTGTATGAAAGGGTATAAAATATGACATAAAATGGAGCATAATTGGCTCTCATCATTCCCCCCAACTTAGCATCTTGCATGTCCTCGTGTAATCTTTATTTCTTAGAGGGTAGCCTTGGGATTGTAGAATTTTACTTCTTCACCTTTAACTATTATAGCTCATGCATAGTTACATTGTTCCTTCAAATTGTTAATAATTTTCTAACTTGCATCTTTCATTTCATATTCATACTGCCTCCAACTTGGCTTTTTCATTTTTCATTCTCAATTTTTCTTCTTTTTCTTTTTCTCATTCTTTTTTCATTATATTTTTGAAATTTTATATATAGGAGGTTTCATGAAAAAATTATCTTAACAATCATGAGCTATTCGAAATAGGTGAATTTATAGGCAACATGAAAGAGAAGAAGGGTGAAATGAGAAGCAATATGAAATGATCATGCATGGTGAACTATGATGGGATGATTAAGGATAATGTGAAATAATGGATGAAATAATAGGTAATAAGGATGGTATACCTCCCCCCAACTTAAAGGGTTGACCATCCTCGGGAAACAGGGAGAGGATAGGCATGGATGTTGCATAGATAATTAATATAATAAGAAATATTAATAAATTTAAGAGATAAAACAATGAAAAATAAAATTTATTGTTTTACCAACTCGCATGTCCAGTTATACCAAAGGCTGGTGACCAGAAGAACTCATCAACTGTGAATTTCCAACAAGGAAGGAACAATGTATTGTACCAAGAACTACATCATCACCAAACATTTCTAGTTGACTGGAGAACCTCAACTAAATGTGTAAGTCATGTCATAGGTGACCAAAATTATGTAGACCACAAAAAAACTGGAAAGAATTAGCTCAAAGAAAGAACAAATTATTGCATTTTTTTCACTTTCATTATTTTTGCTTTTTTTTCTTTCTTTTTTTCATTTTTTCATCATTTTTTTTTCAATTTTGATAATGACAACAAATCGTCGGTATCCCAGTTTTCAACCTGTCACCGCCTAGAGATGCCAAAAATTTGGTTTTCACCTCTAAGTTTATTTTGCAATTAGTATCCACCTAAATCCGATTTTCAGATACTAACTAGCCAACAACACCCGAAGGTTTTCATTGTTGGATCTTTTATTGCTTTTTTCATTTTTCATTTTTTTTCATTTTTGAATAACCACATATAATGACCAAATAAAAATAAACCCTTATATGGATGATGAAAATGACACCATCCAAAGCATAGAGTTTTGTGAGAAGCCCTTCAATGAATGTCATTGTTGAAACTGGTTACATGATGCAGAGCTTGAAATGATGACCAATGGCAAGAAATATACCTCATCAAGAGTGACCATGCATATGTGCATAACAGGATTGCATAATATAATAGGCCAATAATCGGGCACATAGCACAACTGCTACAAATGATCTAGATCTTATTTAGCTCATGTCACCATATCTAAAAACTGACCATAGAATTTTGGAATATATGCCCAATCACTGAGTTAAAAGGATTACTTACAATAGAAGCAACCCTCCAAGGACAAGGCTTGTAGTGAAATACCAATGGAGTCTCTCAACGTATCCATATAGCTTTAGATGAGATGAAGAATTAATCCCCATGATGAAGTGCAGTGATCGGCATTAGATTATGTTCAAGCTCCTTATATGTCCTCTACATGTCTTCAAGTTGTCTCTGGATGTGAGGCTTGTGAAGAATTAGCCAAGAACATGGTACTGCAAGATTCATGGTTACACCAAGTTGCATATTTTCCTCCATATGGTCTAGCATCAAGGATGGTGAAAATGAGAATTTATGTCTTCATGAATTTGAACGCTTTGCTCAATATCCTCATGTGATATCCAAGAGTGTAGCACAAAAGAAACTTGGTCTTCACCACCTAGTTAGCAAGGCTAACAAAATGCATCTTTGAAGGCTCATGAAGAGAAGCATCATCAATTGGTGCAAAAGTGTCATGTAACCACCAGAAGAAACTTGCAACCATATTTCTCAAGGCCAAGCATATCAAGTATAGTACTACAATATCATCCATTTAATAACTTCACCATTTTAATCGATTTATTGATTAGAAAATGAATGGTAAAGTTATATCTATGAATAGATATTTAATAATAATAAAATGGATGAATGAAAATCAATTCTTTTGTAAACATAATATAAATGAAATGCTAATCAACACAAGAATGCATACCTTGGTTTGGTCCAAAGCTCACATGTGGTTTTATTACAAGCACCAATGAAACAATTAATGAAGACGTGATCAAAAATCAACCAAAGATTTCCAAAAATTCAAGGGATTTCCCCCCAACTTAATTGCTTACTGCAAAAGCATGAGGGCATTAGTATAATCCAAGGAATCAATAAATACAAGGATATATCAAAAAAACACCTTGAGATTTTCTAATGAATGGTCATTTCAAGATAATCCAAAGAATCAAGAAGGACAAAGATATGCATATATTAAAAAACTTGATTCTTGTCAATGAACAATCATTAATTTGTATTATGGTCATTAATGCATTCAAACCCATCTAGTTGTGCTTAATTGATTATCGGTGGGCCTAAATCAACAAGTATGTGAGGAATATGCATTTTTACTATAGGCCTCCAAAGATCCATATGTTTGAGTATAAAAATATATAGATCTTGTAGGAATTCATTTTTCATTCCACACAATTCTTGAATCATTAATGCACATAGTTCAACATATCTAATCACAATATTAATTCCAGCACACACATTTATGAGTTCCATAATAAAATTAAACTCATATTGAAGTGTTTCCTCATGTGTGTGAATGGCCTCTAAAGGTTATGAGTTATTAAGTAAATAAGAAGAACTAAGTTGAATATCATTCAATTGATCATTGTGTTCTTCTAATTCAAGCGAATAAAAATAACATCCCTTAATTATATCAATATATTTTAATTGTGATTGACCAATTTCAAGCACATTATTAGAATGTAAAGGGATCGATGAATTCACATTATTATATGCAGTCTTAACCGCCTTATTATGTAATGTATTACTAGGCGTCATGGTTGTTGTTGGTGGATATGGTGAAGTGAATGGTATATGAGATAATAAAAATGGTAAGCATTGTAGTGGATATAAAGTGGGTGGGATGGAGTTGGATGGGCATAATGGAGATGGTAATGATAGGTATTGTGGTTGTCGCGAGCATTCATTATTCCATTCACCATACATACTAGATGAAGAAGTAACATGTGAAGAAACATATTGTTTTTCCAATCCAATAGAATTATAAGAAATTTCAAAATCATTATGCATACCTTGATCTTCCCAATTTGACGTGTGAATTTTCCCTTGAGTTACAAAAAAGACTTGTGCACTTTCACCGTTGTCATGTTGAGGCTCACTTATAGCATCTATCTCCCTCTCCATGTCCTCTTCAATAGCTTGGCATGTGTACTTAGCTTCCTCCTTGCAACAATCAAAAGAACACATGGTTAAATCATTATTTTCAAAATTCCATTGTCCTAAAACTTCATTAATTATTTGTTCGTGCTCAACAATAGAAATAACATTTGTAGATGTTTGTGATAATGGTATTGGAAGATCAAGATTATCTAAGTTGCATTCTTTATGCAGAGGGGGTATAAAAAACCAATTTTTGTTGGTGTGATTCCCCCACCAAGTTCTTCTTTTGTTTTTAAATTTGAAAGCAGGGGTCTGGGGGTGGCAAGCCCCAACGAGGTCAAGGAGCAACACCCCCTATGAGGTCACGGGGTAGCATTTTTGAAGCATTTTTCTCCCAAAATTGACATGTCTGCACTACCTTGAAATGCAACATTTTTGACATTCTTGTGTTATTTCTTCAATATTACTTCTTTCTTATCAATGACTCACAACAACTAGTGATAATATATAAATGGTAAACTATCTTCTAAGATCTACGAAAAACAATGCATCTATATGATTTAAAACAAAGCAAACCAAGGTTAATCATCTAAACAAGGTCAACAATTACATATATTTTCATCGAGGCACAATGGTCCTAACTCAACTCACTGAACTAACCTGCCTTTGACACCTTTCCTCGGCAACGGTGCCAAAATGATAGGCCAACACTGGGTACAAATAATAAGAAAGATTTAACACTTTATGATGAATTTCAGTTTGTTCTATACATGTCAATCTGGAGGCATAAATGTGTGAGAGATTTCATGGCTATATGCCAATTGAAGGGGTGAGAGTCGTGAGTTGAGCGAGGATGATGTGCAGCTAGAACACATGGAAATTTCTTAAATGAAAATATGATTTAAATCCTATTTTTTCTTCCTATCATAATTGTGTCAGGAACTGTCACTTCCTACAACATGAGTTATGACCAACAACAATTTATTAATAAAAAGAGAAATACACCTGCTGAAATCGAATCTCAATAATATATTACAAACCAAACTTAAAGTATGATCTCTTTTATTATACCAAACTATAATATAGATGCTGGAATTTAAATCACACAACTATTACAGTTCTAAAGTTGTTGAAAATGAATCAAATGAGAATAAATAACACATAAAATCATTAACAACAGAAATAAATAAATATCACCATGCTTCACCGTGGAGTGGGCCCTTGCTCCATGGGTTGTAGGTGAGAATGAAATGAGGATGTCTTTCTACATGACCAAAAGAAATATTATTCTTTTATTATCAAAAACGATGATACATAAGTCTGCATAAAATCTACATATATTAATCTCCCCCTTGGGTTGATATTAAAAAAATATTTATAACCCATGGCTACAACAACTAATATCTAAAATAGTGTAAAACAAAATAACTTGTTTTGGCTTGTGGCCAACAAAATAATGGTGTACATGTAATCTTCGTCGCAACAATAAATCAGAAAACGCTTCCTTTAAAAAACCACCTGTATCTTTTCGCTCCTTCATTTTTTGAGGATTATTTCATGAGGAAACTTAATTGGGCCCATTTTGGACAAAACCCATGTCTTGAATTTTTGAGATATGTCCTCATCTGCATGCAAATTGCAATGCAAAACTGGTTGTTCCTGAAGTGGGTGCATATTGAAAACAGTTTGGTTACAACAACAAATAGATTTTGGTTTCTTCCAAACAACTTGCACATACATTACAGGTTCTCCTTAATTATCTCTTGTAACTTCAATCTAGCATGGCAATAACAATTGATAGATAGGTCTACATGCTGAAATAGCAATTATGAGGTGATGACTTGGTGGAATGTAAAAAGAACTCAGCATGGAGTGGCAGAAACATGAAATGAATCCATGTGGTTGAAGAATGCAGGTGCAGTAGATGTGACAACAGCTAGCATGTGTGAGTACGTGCATTAAATAAAATGGCCAAAGGAAGGTTGCCATTGGATGAAATAATGCACAGTCAGCATCAAAGAAGTAATTAATACCATCACATAGGTTGATGTCAACTATGGATGAGGAAACTGTAGTAGTAAATACAAACTGCCTGTGACAGGAAGTTCCTTCATAAAATGTGATAGGAAATCTACTTGTTGCAAACTATATTCTCCAAGGCATAAAATAATAATGCTTAGTAATAAAGACAACCAATGATTATTTTCCATATTTTAATCTTAAAACTATATTAAATATTCCTTATATATATTGAATCATATGCAACGTAAAATGGTGAAATGATATGAAAATGGAACGGAAATGAAATGTAGAAATGGTTATGAAGGTGTATGAAAGGGTATAAAATATGACATAAAATGGAGCATAATTGGCTCTCATCAAGATTTAGCCTCCTTTAATTAATATTTTCCTATGTCAGCTTGGTGTGATGTAATTTTGGGATATTAAGCATAGATAAGTATAAATACAAGGCTCCTTCTTTCATTTTTCTCCTATCAAGATATTCGAGCAATCTAAGCATTCAAGTATTCATCCAAGAGAGTTCAAGAGCAGTTCTTCAAGCATTTTGAAGCCATCATCAAGATTCAAGCATCATATCAAAGGAGATTCTTGTATCATGTGTGTTTTTATGCTAACATTTGTAATGTAGGGTTTTGATTCAAGCAAGAAATTCAATTCAAGATCAATCACGCATTCAAGTGTTCCAAGATTTATGTCCATTGCAGCCATTCCACACAAGTTTGCAGACTTTACAATAAGGGTTTGGTGAGTTGTAGCATTTCATGTTGTTCATTCATCATTTCCCTTCATTATTCTATTTCTTTTCAAGGTTTAATTACCAACAAGGGGTTTGACCAAGGAAAACCCCCATTTACTAGCAATCAACAAGTTTTCCATCTCTTGTATTCTTTTTATTGCATATTTAGGTTGAAGACTTGAAGATCATTTAGAGTACAAGATTGCAAAGTTGCAAATTTGTTATCTTCATGAAAACTCACATACAGATCAAATCTAAAAGTTTTAGAACCTGAGATCTGAGAGGAAGCAAGTGCAGACCTTGGAGCTCATAATCACTTTCAGAGTTTTTAGAAATCCAGAATGGGACTAATACACCACCTATGGTTTTTTAGTCCTCTTAGGGGTATTTTTCAAAGATTCTTTGAGATTTTGTTCTGAGATCCGAGGATTCTGCATCTTCCTCAAAAAACAATAGCGGAACTAAGACAAAAGTAAGGGCATATTTGTCCTCCCTAGCATATTTTGACAACTTCTTTGCATTTTTAGAATCCTTGTTACATCTCTGAACTTCCTAGGTACACACATCCTATCTTGTTGTTGCATCATTTCATCATTTTCATCTCTCATTTAGCTTGCATAACTAGGTTTTGTAGGTTGAATTCTTATTTGTCTTTTCCAAGCATTTTCTTGGTGGTGAACCCCTAAAATTGAAGGAACCCCCTTCCTAGGTCCTCCTAATTGAGAATTGACTCACCTTGTGAGGTTGATGGTCAATCCAGTCAGGGTTCTTAAGACAATATCGAATGAACTAAGAGAAATAGGTGAACTCACCATCATCCTCATTTTTCTACGGTTCATATATTAGTTAGTTTAGTATTAGATCCCAACTTTTTTTGAAGAGTAGAGGTAATTATATCCATATGAAGAATCAAATTAGAGTAGATCAAGTGGATCTTGATTTGACAAGGATTAAAAAGTACTGGAAGAAATTATCAAGTAGTAAAATTTCCAAATAAACTTGAGAATCACATGCCTAGATTGGTGTGGGTGATGAGATTGTGAGTGGTGGAGGATCCCAAGAGAGTAGATTTTCATGACCAATTGTGAGGGAAAAGTGTGGGGAGTGAAAAGAAGAGGGAAATCCAAAGATTTCTAGCATGTAGGCTTAACCAGAAGGTGTGCTTGATAAATTCTATCTTAGAGAAAAATAGACATGCTAAGGGGTCGCAGGAAAGTGAGATGACTGCTAATATGAAGTTGCATGTGAAAGATCTTCCAAGTTGTGAGTTAGGATTGCACATTAGCCTTGGATTTCTAGATTTTACAACTATTATTCTATTTTGATCAGTTGTGCTTGCATATTAAGGTGGGGAGAAATGGTGATAGAGGGAAAGAGTTTCCTATAAATCATTTTTAGTGGAAAAAAGTGGAGGTTATGGGTTTGAGACCATCTCGAGTCTTTGAAAAATTTCACATGGATGTGTAAAGATAATTAATTATGCATCTTGGGGAGAACTAGTTGCTAGTTGTCAATTATTATTTGTTTGTTGGAGGAAGAAAAATTGTGCTAATTTTTAAGATGTTGTTGGTAGTTGTTGTCATTGATGTCAACACTAATGGCTTTCATTGATTAAAACACTAGTGGTTGTCATTGATGTCAACACTAAGGAGATTTTTGGAAGTTGTTGTCAGAACTATTTGTTGGTTGTCTCTCATGTCAAGGATTTCTATATATGATTGACATTTGTGTCAAAATTTATTATTGAAAGGTGGTTAGTCCTTGGCACTAGTTATCATTTTTATATTCAACCTAGACTAACATTGGTGATGAATTTCATGGTTGGATTTCATACCTTATCTAAAGAAGAGTTGATGAAGTTCATGTTTGGATGGCATGCCTTATCTAAAGAAGAGTTGGCAAAGTTAATGGTTGGATTCCATGCCTTATCTAAAGTAGAGTTGATGAAGTTCATGGTTGATGTAATGCCTTATCAAAGAAGTAATGAATTTCATGGTTGGATCTCATGCCTTAT
Source organism: Sequoiadendron giganteum (assembly GCA_007115665.2). Lineage (NCBI taxonomy): Eukaryota > Viridiplantae > Streptophyta > Pinopsida > Cupressales > Cupressaceae > Sequoiadendron > Sequoiadendron giganteum. Next base: position 2,780,650 of record CM021107.1, on the reverse strand, counting down.
CAAAAAGGAATTGTTGATGTTCATATAATGCATTATTACTGTTAGTAGAGTTGATTTCATAATGATATAATAAGATGAGGATTAGAAGAATGAGTAATAGTGGAGAGATTTTGTTGAAGGTATATAGTATGTCTTATGCTATCTCCTAATGTTCTTGATGAAGTATGTGTTGTTGAAAGGAAATCTTTGCCTTGAAGTCTATTCCTAAATGTTGCATTGAAGCCTATCTGGGAGAATGCTCTGCATTCCTCTGTAGTTTAATTTTTGGTCTTGTGTTTTGGTATCCAATGATAGTGTTTTGTGGATATTGTACTCCTATTTTTTTAAGTCACTTGTGTTGTCGAGGAGATTTTTGTGAATTGCAGAAGGTTTGCAATGTTGCTAGTTGTCTGGACTACTTTAGGAAATGCTCTGCATTTATCTACATTGATCTCTCTACGTATGCAGCTTGGTGAATATTCTCTCAACATTTGTGGAGTGTCTCAATTCCAATCTCATGTGTTGAAGTGATCCACAAGCTAATATGTTATTGTTATATCTCATGGTTATGCATTTTATGCTTCTTAGATAAAGTATTTTGTACCTATTTGATCTATGGTGGCTATCAATGGCATGATAGTATGAAATAAATGTATGAAGGTGTTTTTGGATGTTCAAGTACCATCCCCATGTGATTCACACATTTCTACTTAGCCACTTTGGTGTTGCATTGCATCTTGAGTTGGTTTTCTTGTTATTTTGTGGATATCTAGTCGATAGGGTTTGTTCCTTTGCTTGGACCATGTGCTTGGGGGAGGGTGCCAATAGTGGAAGATGTGTTATGATAGATTTAGGTATTGAACTATCGTGTTTAGGACTGCATCAAGTAATTTATATTGAAAGAGTGTTTATGGGATGACTAGTTATACGCTTCAATGTTTCATCCATTTGTTTCCTTAATGTCAACTTAGATTGATGTGAACCTATGTGTAAATTATTTTGGATCACATTGGAAGAAGTGCTAAGATTTATTTTGGTCATCTCTATATTTGGGATAAGACCATATTTTTTTTTGGTGGCTAACCAGTTGAATTCATTGTTTATTCTTTTCCTGGTCGACCTAGTTTGAAGAATAAAAGTGTTGTGATAGATATAAACGCAAGATCATTTTGGATGGAACAAGAGTGGAGAAGTGTACAAAGTTTAAATAAGTGTGTGTGTGTGTGTGTGTGTGAATTTTATTGAATATCCAATAGATATAGTGCTAAATATTGTGAAAGGAAAGATCAATTATGTTGTAATGCCCCAGTCAATAGAGTGTTGTGTTGGAAAATAATTATAACTCCATCTAAATCATATTGCATTCTACTCTGAGATTGTGAATCTCATTAGGTTCTTATATCTTTCTCTTGAATTTGTTTTGTCTTCAATTCAATAAGTACTTTGTATCTTGATTTAAGGCAATGAGCCTTACTGCAAGTCTTTTTGGAAATGAGACTTATATTGTGAGTTAACTCTCACTGTGGTTTTTCCCTCATTTGGTTTTCCATGTAAATCTGGTGCTCTCCTTGTGCATGTTTGTGTTCTCTATTTCCTTCTCTTTTTTGTTGATCTAATTATTGTTATATCTTGCATTGGTAAATTTTTCTAAAGTTTATTACATTTCAATTTTCTATATTTTTTAGTGTTACTACTATGCTTGAAGTTCTATCTTTATTTTCTAAAGGAGTTTGAGTTGTGTTGAAAGTTTCAAGTTTCGAAATGGGTTAAGTTTTTGTGTAGAATGATTAACGCCCCCTTTCAATCTCTAAAAGTGTTCAAAAATTGGTATTAGAGTTAAGTTCCTCTGTAAAAGCTTAAAAACTTGAGGCAAATATCTAGGATGGCACATGATGGTTCATACAAGGGTCCTAGTTTTGATGGGACTAATTATTCCTTCTGGAGAATGAGAATGGAAGGATACCTAAACTATCTTGGGTTTGGGGTATAGAAATCAGTCAAATGTGGTTATACTGCTCCAACCATTCCTCTTATAGATCTAGTTGAAATCAAATTATATGAGTGCAATATCAAAGCCAAGAATGCTATCTTGAGTGGGTTGGCTGATTTAGAACTTTTGAAGGTGATGAGTTGTAGGTCTACCAAAGATGATTGGGAAATATTAGTAGCATCTATGAAGGAGACACTAAGGTGAAGCAAGATAAGATGCAGATCTTTAAAAGTAGATTTGAGACTAAAGATGACTGAAGATGAAGATATCTCAATTTATATGCTCTAGGTACAATAAAATGTCTCTGGAATCTCCAGACTTGGTGGAGAAGTAAAAGAAAGTGAAATTGTAAAGAAGGTTTTGAGATCTCTTCCAAAATCTTACAGCTATAAAGTGTCTACCATTGAAGAATCTAAAGACTTGGATAAGTAGTTAGTTGGTGAAATGTTTGGTACTCTTACTGTCTTTGAGATGAGAGAGTTTGATAAAGATTTTCTGAAAGAAAGAAGCTGCATTCAAAGCCAACAAAAAGATTGAATATGAATTTTCCTATCAGAATTATGACTTTGATGAGGTTGAAGCAAACTTAATGAGAATATTGAAGAAAGGAACCATAAAATATAAAGGTAAGTTACCATTCAAATATCTCAATTGTAGAAGAATAGGTCATTTTTCTTCTAAATGTCCTTACAAAGAATCAAATGATGGCAATAAAAGAGATAAGGTTAAAAAGAGTCTTTATTCCAAAGAAAGCAGCGGTTCCTTTGAAGATGAGGAGAATGATTCAAATGATGAAACTCACTTTATGGCTTTCAATACTACTGATAGAAATTATAATGTTGAGAAATTTAAGGAGTCCAGCTGCTTGAGTGATGAAGACAAGTTTTCCTCTAATCGAGATCTAGAATCTATGGAACCTAAAGGTTGGGATTTCAATTCAAATGATTGGGGAATAGACTTTGAAGAAAAAATATAGTCTACTTTGGAAGACCTAAATGAAGCAAGGGGACAAAATTAGAAATATGAAAGCTTTCTTGCAAAGTCAAAAGAAGAGATTGACAAACTAAAAATTCAAGCAGAAAAAGGCAAGGTATGTGAAATCAAATTTAAAAAGGTAGAAGGTGTGATCTTTGACTTGAAAGTAAAGGTTGAAGAAGGAAAGAGAATAGAAGATTACTTGAATGACTAGATCAATGACAAAAATACTAAATTTTTAAAGCTTGAGGAGGAAATTATCACTCTAAGGAATGTTTTGAAAAGAGAAAAGGAACAAATTGTCAAAAAGAGAAGTTTATCCTTAATAGCTCCAAATCAAATGAAAAGACTAAAACAAGAGAAGAAATATTTTTTTCGTTGAAGATTCCAAGAAGAGTGCCTCTGGAGATGCAAAGAATACTCAAAATGGCAAGAAATAAAATGGATCCAATCCTAACTAGAAGCAAAAAAGGAAGTCCTCCATTTGCAAAATAGCATATTCCTTCCAGGTTCAATCAACCCTTTCAAGGTTACTATTTTTCTTGCAATATTTTTTGGTATAAAGCTATTGATTGTAGAGTTAGACAAAGGAGGAATAATGACATGGGTAGAAGGTCTTCCATACCTAAAAGAAACAATATTGTCTTGTTTCATGGATATTTCCATGCTTCCAACAATTATGGTCACAAGGCTGATAAGTGCATATCTAAGATGATAAGGGACAACCCTATTCCGGAGCACAATATTATGTGTTATAGATCCTATAATACGGGACATAAAAAAAGCTACTACAGAAGTGGATTTGCTAAGCCACTAGTTTAAAAAAATATTGAGCTCCATGATCAACAAAAGAAGGAAAATGAAAAGGTCTAGAAAGAAGACCATGAGAAGAAAGATGATACCACACTTGTGCACTCTGCACAAGATTCTAAGATAAACTGAGATAGTGCATTATCTTAGGGGGATATTTCACTTGCAGAATCTTTTAGCCTCCTGAAAAGGAAAACCTGTTGAAATCTTTTTCATGAATGAAGATTTGGATCAAAATAGTTGGTATGCAGATGTATTGTGCATAAATGTACCGCTGTTAAAATTTTCAATGGAAGTAAAGTATGTGTGGAGATTGGTACACTTCTCCTAATTGATATCATTCCAATTGTGTGTACCACACATAAAGATAAGTTTTAGAAAGGTAAAGAATTCTACCAAGACATTCACATTTTGGAAAAGTCATGGTCTGACTCTCTCCACAGGAAAGGGTTTTGTCTTGTGGACTAGAAGATAAGTTAGTTAGAATGTGAAGGTGTTATATCCAAAGTCTCAATTCTTTACACCTTTTGAAGTAAAAGATGCAAGTGACATAATTTATACCCATACTCTGGTAGAGTAAAGTAAAGATGAAGGTTTTCTAGAAAGTTCTACATTCCTTGGGAAAGAATTTCTTGTCCATGTAGTCTTATGGATATATTAAACTATGTTATGGGATTTCTCAAGTACAATTTTTATAGGTAGATGGTTTTGGATGACTATCTTCTCTGCAAAATATATGTTTGGTACTTGTGTTGATTGGTGTATATACAAGTTTAGTTATGAAAAAAATTGTATGTCGCGATATGTTTCAAAGATTTATGTTTGGTTGTCAGATTTCAAGCCAATCCTAAGCAATCTCATAAGAAAGTTGTGAAAATAATTTTTAGATACTTGAAGGGTACTCTGGATTATGGCCTATGTATAAAAAGGATCAAAATTTCTCTTTGAGTGCCTATACTGATGTTGATTGGGTAGGGTTTTTTGATGACTAGAGGAGTACAATTGTGTTGGTATCATGAGCAACAAGCTACCAGCTCTGATACCACTTGTTGGTATCACGAGCAACAAACTACTAGCTCTGATACCACTTGTTGGGGATACGGATTCCGTTCTATCATCAAGATATGCATCTAAGATAGCAATGCCTTAGTGATTTCAATTCAAAATCACAACAAAGAGACAACCAACTGTACCATAAAGTAGAAACAAGCATAGTTGATCCCCCATTGATCCTCTTGAGGAAAGTGAATGCAAACAACTAACATATTCAACACAGAAAGATAACCATGAAAGACCAAACAATGAACACATAGATATACGTGGGGAAAACCTTTTCAGGTAAAAAACCCCACCTCCAAAACATTCAACTCACATGTATTATGCAATAACTAAAATGGTTACAATACAAGACCAAAGCTATGCTCTTCAGGATATTACATCGTGTTCATCAGGAGAAAAGAGGTAGGCAACAAAACCAGAACCTTCATGTAGTTACAATGAAATACATCTATCATACTACATAGATTCCCTTCAGCTCCTTTCAAACCACTGTCACAGCCAGCCTCATGGCCAGCCCAGCCTCTTGGCCTCACAGGTTCACATCATACCAGATCCGAGAGTAAAAATGTTCACTGTAGAATAGCTCGAACACTCTTATCCTCTCTCTGTTATCGCTCATCTCTTGTCTGCAACGGTCATCCAGGATAATAACTATCCTACCTGTAGACTTCGACCATTCCTTGATAACATGCATCGCTTATACAGCTGCATTGAGCCACATAATCATTAAACTCAGGTTGTAGACAAGTCTATCAACCTTCCATCAATAATACAGCTCCATCGCAATCAGGAAATACGACCAATCAGATCATAAAGATCTTCCACATGTCGCCAAGCCAATCGTCATTCGCTTCTGACAGTCGGTCTAGCTCGGTCAACCGAGCTCCGAGATCACCCGAGCTCTTACCGTGTTACCGCAGCCTCAACCAAACCACCTCGCGGTATGGCGATAAGCCATCCGAGCTCGCACCCTAACTCCACCGCACTACCGCACCGAGCTCAAACACCTGTCGCGGTATGGCAGTGAGCCATCTGAGCTCCCTCGAACTCTGGCCCAAGACACCACCGAGCTCTGCCTTTACATTGACATCAGCCAAACAAATGTTGCCAAACTTCCACGTGTCGCTCTGTCATTCGTCAGCTGCCCTGACACCGAGTCCAACTCGGTCAAACTATGCCCCGAGCTCATTTGAGCTCCTACCGCGCTACCACAGCCCTGTTGGCAATGCCACGCGGTATGGTGGTAAACGGTCAAGACAGACCACTAGCAGACTTATTGCGGCCACCGCGGTCAGCCAGAACATTGGCCGCGGTATGGCGCTAACCGCTAGCCAGGCTGCTGGCAGTCTTATCGCAGCCACCGCGGTCAGCCAAGGCACTGGCCACGGTACAATGATAACCGCCAGCCAGGCTGCTGGTAGTCTTACTGCAACCACCATGGTCAGCCAAAGCACTGGTCATGGTACAGTGGTAATCGCCAGCCAGGCCGCTGGCAGTCTTACTGTGGCCACCACGGTCAGCCAAAGTGTTGGTCGTGGTACAACGGTAACCACTAGCCAGGCTGCTAGCGGTCTTACCATGGCCATCAGGGTCAGCCAAAGCACTAGCCGTGGTATGGCAGTAACCGCCAGCCAGGCCGAAGAACATTATCACAGTCACCACGGTGAGGAAGGAGACCATGCGCGGTAATGAGGTAACCGCTAAACCCTCCACTGCCGTACTGCCATAGCATGAAGGAAGACTACCGCGGTATGACGGTAAACGCCATAAACATGAATAAAATTGCCAAGGTCAAAAGGGGAAACATGCCAAAAAGTTAAGGCATATTCCAACAAACTCCCACTTGATGCAAGCTTTCAGGCATCCTCCAAACATCTGAACAAGGACCAAAACCATGCATCCACACTCCAACCAAGACCTCTGCAATGACATCATTAAATGTCCACCATCTCAGGCACCAGCTCCAAACACAGGAACATACCAAGGTGAAAAAGCACCAGTCTCAGGAATGAAAAAAATTGATCCTCCAGGTGACATAGGCAAAATAGCAGCAAACCAACAAAGCAAACATTCTCCAGAACAAGAAACCAATCAGCTCAAACAGCAACCAGACAACTGACTACCCTCCATCTAAATGATCAAACCATGTGACTGAAAAAAGAACCCACAGCTCGTGCTAAAACATCCAACCACCCATACCTAAAAGGTATGACCAATAGTGAACACATGCCATCATAATACCACCCATCTCAGCAGAAAAACAAGCACCTTGTGCTAACCAATTAAAAACCAAACACAGCCAAGTACTCCCACTACAAGGGTACTATCCAGATGAGTGCAAACAAAGCACCATCACTCGTGATCATGGCATATCAATTCCACCAAAAACTGCACAAAGAAAAGTAACCATGTAGTTCCAAGGAACAACCACACTGATCTGCAACACCTACAACCACTGCTGCAAGGAACATTTCTCTCAACTGTCTTCCACGGTTCTTCCAAAAAAACTTGAAAGCTGACTGAAGAAAGAAACACCATGGCTTCACAAACATCTAAAGTCAAATGAACATACAGGAAGAACAAGACCAGATTAGAGAGAAACAGCAAATCAAACCATGTAGCCACCTTCTACACACATTTCTAAAAGCAAGTTGTGACAAGAATGATCTTCTTCACATCCCAAAAGAGAAAAACCTTAACAACATCCAACAACACCATGGATGTAAGCACCTCAAAGAAGATCAGACTTACCCATATAACCATCTCCTATCAGTCCTCAAAAGCACAAGGAGATAAACAATGCTATCCATCTTCCATTATGAATCCTCCAGAATCTCAAAACAACTCAAAATTCATAACCATGAAAGATAAAGCATAACACACAACTAAAAGATATAATGGGAAAATACCTTTCAAAGTGGCACCATTGCCGAGCAGACCAACAAGAAAAAAGAAACATGCTCATCCAAGGTATATAAGCCAAAGTGACTTGCCCAAGAGCAATCTCCTTCATGGTCTCTGTTGAACTCACATTCAACTGTAACAGCAACATTCTCATAAGAATTCCAGCCTCACCTTATTCTCCATGCATCCATGAGTATCAGCAACCTATCATCTCATGCTGACCTCAAACTGCAATCAACATGAAGTCCTCCAGCATATGACCAATGTACTCAAAACAAAGAGAAACCCCAGACCACTGTCAAAGCTCCAAACCTAGAATAGGAACTTATCATGACACCATGATCTACACATCCCCATAGGAGATACCATGCTTCAAGTGAAATATTCATGGTCTCAAGAGCCAATGCAGCATGCCAAAACTCTAATACACAAGCAAGAGTATACCATGACATAAAGCAAACAACTCTAAACCAACATCACCTGTCAAGCACCACCAGCATCTCAACCAAAGACTACCAAGGTCCTTCATGGCTCCAAGATGTTGCACACCTTCAAATGGTGAACATGCAGATGCAAAATTTGTAACACCAAAGAAGACCATTCACCGCCAAATGATGAATCCACAGTCACTGCTAAAGCTCCCATTGAACTGTGATACCGAGCTTTCCAGGCACCATGACTGACCACCCCATCACTATCAAAATCTTACACTTGACAGTGTACCCATCTCTCCATGACATCATGATTCACATGCTTTAGATCCCCATAACCAACTATTCAGGTACTCCAACGCCATCCATCCTTTCATCTCAAAACAGCCACCCCAATGCACAAGTGACCACAGACAAGGTCAGCTAACAGATCTGTACAACACAGTTACAACCTCATGGATATTGACAGTCCACTTCGGAGTAGTCTCACAGCAAACATGTAGGTAAGGACAGCCCACAACATTGCACAACTCGTGGATGCAACCAAATGTAAACTTGCAAATCTATCATCACACTAGAAACTACAAAACTGAGATCTCAAAGAGAACAGCCATGTAGACAACCATGACTCAAACACCAGATCAAAGACCAGATCTGATTTGCCAAACACATCCACAACTCAAGCACCATAGTCTAGGAAACCAACAAAGTATACCACAAGAATGTTGAAAGAGGAACTCATACCAACACTCCCATGTAGAGAAGACATCACACCTCCTCAAACCATGTTGAGCTACAGCTATATCATCCAGTCACACCCCACACCAGGATCTGGAAAATAGCAGACAGCAGCTCCACACAAAACATAATTTTTCCTTGACCATGTAAAACCTGCAAAAACCACAATCTTTCCAAAACACCCACGCATCTCCATATTCACTGCTCATCTGGACAACTCAGGAGTTTGCACACAACCATCACAGTTAACCAGAACAATGAAAAGAAACATGAATATGTGACATAGACTTTTTAGGAAAATCTACACAAAACCCTAAGAGCCAAGGACATGAATCTGAAACCATGCAAGTGCAAGACACAGGCACACAGGAACAATAGGTCCATTTCAGACCAATTCTAAGACCACTATCATGCACAAGCAAGAGAGAACCAAGCTATCCAGAAGTTGCAGACCACCAAGGTCACTTCATAGCCTCCATGCAATCATAGCACTAGAGAAAATGCCTTCAGTGCTAAGTCAAAGAACACCCAGCACAAGCACAACCCTCCATAGGTGATCAGCAACACAAGAAAGTCCATACCACCAGGGATCCCCTCACACAGGCACCCAATATGAACACCACACTTTGCTGCAACACAACTACAAGCACATCTCATGCCCTTTGCATCAGGAACTTTGTTACCAGTCAGGAGCATCAGACCATGTTACAACAACATGACCAACTCCAGTCATCTCCAGTGTCTTTCAAACTATCATCCTGGAAAATAACTATCCTACCTGTAGACTTCGACCATTCCTTGATAACATGCATCACTTATACAGCTGCATTGAGCCACATAATCATTAAACTCAGGTCGTAGATAAGTCTGTCAACCTTCCATCAATAATACAGCTCCATCGCAATCAAGAAATACGACCAATCAGATCATAAAGATCTTCCACGTGTCACCAAGCCAATCATCATTCGCTTCTAACAGTCGGTCCAACTCGGTCAAGCTCGGTCCAGCTCGGTCAACTGAGCTCTGAGCTCTGAGCTCACCCGAGCTCTTATCGCATTACCGTAACCTCAGTCGAACCACCTCGCGGTATGGCAGTAAGCCATCCGGGCTTGCACCCTGACTCCACCATGCTACCGCACCGAGCTCAAACACCTATCACGGTATGGCAGTGAGCCATCCGAGCTCCCTCGAGCTCTGGCCCAAGACACCACCGAGCTCTGCCTTTACATTGACATCGGCCAAACAAATGCTGCCAAACTGCCACGTGTCACTCTGTCATTCGCTAGCTGCCCTGACACCAAGTCCAACTCGGTCAAACTCTGCCCTGAGCTCCTACCGCACTACCGCAGCACTGTTGGCAATGCCATGTAGAATGGCGGTAAACGGTCAAGACAGACCACTGGCAGACTTATCGCGGCCACCGCGATTAGCCAGAACGCTGGCCGCGGTATGGCGGTAACCGCCAACCAGGTTGCTAGCGGTCTTACCGCAATCAGCTAAGGCACTAGCTGCGGTACAGCAATAACCACCAGCCAGGCCACTGGAGGTCTTACTGCGGCCACCACGGTCAGCCAAAGCATTGGCTACGGTACAGCAGTAACCGCCAGCCAAGCCGCTAGCAGTCTTATCAAGGTCAGCCAAAGTGCTAGCCGAGGTACAGTGGTAACCGCCAGCCAGGCCGCTAACGGTCTTATCGCGGCCATCACAGTCAGCCAAAGTGTTGGCTGTGGTATGGCGATAACCGCCAGCCAAGCTGAAGAACGTTACCGCGGGCACTGCGGTGAGGAAGGAGACTGTGCGCAATAACGAGGTAACCACCAAACCCTCCACCGCAGTACCGCCAGAGCATGAAGGAAAATTGTCGCAGTATGGCGGTAAACGCTATAAACATGAATAAAACCACCAAGATCAAAAGGGGAAACATGCCAGAAAGCTAAGGCATATTCCAACAAGTTGGAAGTGTATTCTTTTTGGGAGATAGATTGGTCTCATGGTTCGGTAAAAAAGTAGGATTTAGTGTCTTTTTCCACAACAAAAGCAAAATATATTATTTCACTCAATTGCTTTGGATGAAGAAAACTTTGAATAATGTGAAGGTGGTGTATGATGAACCTATTCCTATACTGTGTGACAATACAAGTGCCATTAATATCTCCAATAATTCAATATGCATTCAATAAAAAAACACATTTCAATCCAATATCACTTTCTAAGAGATAAGACTGGAGAACATGAAGTCAAAATGGAGTATGTGCCTACCAAGGACCAGATTGTAGACATTTTCACTAAGGCACTTTCAAAGGATACTTTTGAGTATCTCTAACAAAATCTAGGGGTTATTGCCCCTCCTTGTGCTAACTAGATGCATTAATGGTGAAAATTTGTTCAGGGGGAGAATTTCATGACATATTTATTTCCCTAGATTGATGAGTGCTACCTCTCAAGGGGATTTGGTAGAAAGGAAGTACATTTTTTTTGAATGTATAGCTGCTAGAAAGAGATGTGTTTCTGGTCAAAGGGGGGGCATGTGCTACTATTTTAATAGAAGATCTTTTTTCCTCTTGTCCCTAAATTCAAAACAAGTGTTTTTTCTTTATACAAACATATATGGCCCTTTGTCCATGATGTCAAAAGGGGAGAGTGATCAGTGTGTGTTGCCATCAATGCCAAAGAGGGAGATTGTTGGCAGTTGTTGTCATCGATGTCAACACTAAGGAGATTGTTGGTAGTTGTTGTCAACACTGTTTGTTGGGGTTCTCTTATGTCAAATATTTTTATATGTGATTTTCATTTGTGGCAACATTGATTATTGGAAGGTGGTTAGTCCTTGGCACTAGTTATCATTATTATATTTAGCCTGCACTAACATTGGTGATTAAGTTCATGGTTGTATGTCTTGCCTTATCTAAAGAAGAGTTGATGAAGTTCATGTTTGGATGTCATGCCTTATCTAAAGAAGAGTTGATGAAGTTAATGGTTGGATGTCATGCCTTATCTAAATTAGAGTTTATGAAGTTCATGGTTGATATTATTCCTTATCAAAGAAGAAGCGATGAAGTTCATGGTTGGATGTCATGCCTTATCAAAGAATAATTGATGATGTTCATATAATGCATTATTACTATTAGTAGAGTTGATTTCATAACGATATATTAAGATGAGGATTAGAAGCATGAATAAAAATGGAGAGATGTTGTTGAAGGTCTAAAGTATGTCTTATGCTCTCTCTTGATGTTCTTGATGAAGTATGTGTTGTTGAAAGGGAGTTTTGGCCTCCACAAGCTACTTAAGTCATTATGTTCCTGAATGTTGCATTGAAGTTTGTCTAGAAGAATGCATTAAGGTCTTGTGGTTTGATATTCAATGATATTGTAATGTGGATGGTGCACTCGTATCTTTTCAAGCCACCTATGTTGTTGAGGAGAGTTCTATGAACTGCAAAAGGTTGGCAATGTTGTTGGTTGTTTGGACTAGTCCGGGAAATGCTCTGCACTTCTTTGTATTGATGTCTCTGCTTATGTGGCTTGTTGAATGTGCTCTAAATGTTCGTGTAGTGTCTCAGTTCCAATATTATGTATTGAAATGATCCACAAGCTAATGTGTATTGTTATATCTCATGGTTATGCATTTTTTGTTTCCTAGATAAAGTATTTTGTACCTATTTAATCTAGGGTGGCTATAGATGGCATGAAAATATGAAATAAATATATGAAGATGTTGTTGGATGTTCAAGGAACATCCCCATGTGATCTACACATTTCTAATTGGTCACTTTGGTTTTGCATTGCATCTTGAGTTGGCTTTCTTGGTCTTTTGTGAATATTTGGCCAATAGGGCTTGTTCTGTTACCTGGACCATGTGCTTGGAGGGCTACGCCAGCAATGGAAGATGTGTTATGATAGATTTGGGTCTTGACCTATCCTATTTGGGACTGCATCAAGTAATTTCAATTGAAAGATTATTTATGGGCTTACTAGTTATGCGCTTCAATGTTTCATCCACATGTTTCCTTAATGCCAACTTAGATTGATGTGTGCCTATGTGTAAATTGTTTTGGATCACATTGGAAGAAGTGTTAATATTGATTTTGGTCCTCTATATCTTCGTGATAGGACTGCATTATTTTTTTGGTGGCCAACTAGTTGAATTCATTATTTATTTTCTTATCGGTCGACCTAATTTGAAGAATTAAAGTGTTGCGGTGGATATAAATGTAAGATCATTTGAGATGCAACAAGAGTGGAGAATTGTATATAGTGTGAGGTAGTGTTCATATGAATTGTATTGAATATCCAATAAAAATAGTGCTAAATATTGTGAAAGGAAAGATCAATTGTGTTGTAACACCTCAATCAACAAAGTGTTGTGTTGGAAAATCATTGTAATTATCTCTAAATCATATTATATCCTACTCTAAGATAGTGAGTCTCATCACGTCCTTATATCTTGCTCTTGAAGTTGTGTTGTCTTCAGTTCAACAAGTCCTTTGCATCTTTCTTTAAGGTAGTGAGCCTTCCTACAAGTATTTTTGGCAGTGACCCTTATATTATGAGTTAACTCTCAACGTGGTTTTTCCCTCATTGGGTTTTCCACGTAAATCTAGTGCTCTCCTTGTGCATGTGTGTGTTCTCTATTTCCTTCTCTTTGATGTTAATCTGATTATTGTTATATCTTGCATTGGTAAAGTTTTTTGAAGTTGATAAAGGTACAAATTGTTATATTCTTCCCTGTTACTACTCTACTTGAAGTTTTATCTTTATTTGCTAAAGGAGTTTGAGTTGTGTTGAAAGTTTCAAGTTCTAGAAGGGGTTAAGTTTTGTGTAGACTGATTCACTCCCCTTAGTCTCCAGAAGTGTCCAACATATGCTACCATGGTTTTTAGTTGAAGCTAGTAAGATTTGAAATATCTCTTAGAAATTTCTAAACTCCCTTTTTAAAAACATGTTTACCATTAAGTTGTTGGATGAGACCAAGGGATTTACCATCCTACAAGATTAATTTATTCCACCAAATAGAAGAAGAAGCAAAACTTAAATCATGGCTAAGAGTATGATCATACTAGATAAATATTTTAAAGGTGATTTGTCAAGCCTTCTAGATGGTGTTAATGGGTGCAAGACCTTGATTTTTAAAGAGAGGATCAAGAAGAATATTATCTTTCCAATTAACTAAATCCCATAGATACCTTGCATGAAGGGATCAGTAATGCACAAACCACCTTTATCTTTTGGTTGGATATACTACAACCAAGAAGTTTAGAAGGAGCCCTTTTTTATTGCCCCACTTAGCCCATATAAAAGCTCTTAATCAACTAGGTTTTCTTTATTGTAGCATGTTTTAAAACGTAGCTAGCAGGACACAATATAAACATGACTGACAAGAAGTATTTTGTTGGCCACTTGAATACATCCATCTATAGAAAGGAATTGGTTGGTCTAGTTCATAATTTTTATTTAGATTTTATTTATGAACCAACTCCACACATCTTTGAGGGAAACTCCTAGGCCAAAGGGAATGCAAAGATATCTAGTGATGATCCCATGTTTAACTTCACACTATTCATTGAAAATTCAAGGGCCTTGGGAGTTAGGTTGAGTCATAAAGAACCCAATTTTGTGCATGGCCAATTTAGAGCTTGAAATGGTACATAATAGATTTTAAATATCCAAGGTGTGTGTCATTTCAATAGTCGAGTTTTGAATAAATAATGTGTTGTCCTTAGCAAAATGAAAATTGAAGACTTTGGAACTTCCCAGATTAATTAAAGATCATATGATCTAGAGACAATGTCTTTTTGTACTTATCTTAGACTCACAATTTAAATACTTTTAATGCAAAAAAGAGTGACTAGTTAAGACTGACTCAACCTAAGACCCTACTTAAACTTTAAAGTAAGAACAATGGATCAAATGACACCTACAACCACATTTGTTAGAAAAAAAATTAAATGTAAATATTAAAACAAAAGTGTTTAAAACAACCATATAAAATCATGTAAAATGAAAAGTGAAAACATTTACAGATATTTCAGCCTTACAGCGCCAAAACACCAATTTGCACGGCGAGGTATGTGCATTTTCACATTGAAAGCTCCAAAAGTCTCGAAAGGGACTCCCAATTGTTACAAGTGAACTTGAAATAAAGCTTACAAGACAAATCGGAGGCCCTTAAATATTCGTAAATGGGACCTTATGTCTCCTCCCATAAATTGAAATATTCACCCTTAAATAACAATAATTAATTAATAATTAAATGTTTTTTCTATATTTTACGTGTTTGGGAAAATTCACCATCATGACAAATTTATCTCAAGTAAAATTCACCATTAGTAATTCACGGCTGTAGACGGTGAAATTTTCCCACGATAAATTGACGGTGAATTTTTCCATGATAAATTGACGATGAATTTAAATTTTTGACAGTGAATTTCCTAAAATCATATATATAATTTTGTCTTTTGATATATATATATATATATATATAATTTTGTCTTTTAATAAATTTTTATATGAAAATTTATTTCATTTTTTAAATTTTAGTTTCAATAATCATAAAATTAAATATTACATATTGAAATCTATATTATGTAATCACAAATTATCATTACATATTTTCTAAAATACATTAACAAATAAATACATCAAATTTATATATTTATTATAATTAATACACTTTTATATGACATGTCTTCAATATTTTGCTTTTGCCAAATACACCATACACGTAAATTTTCTTCCAGGCTACATAAGGCCTATCTATAATAACTCAAATATTTACATGCTTTGTTAATCTCCTATATACCTAATCAAAATTTTGTAGATGTATATCCGAAATTAATATCTATTTATTAAAAATAATAAAGATAAAAAGTTTCCAGATTCTCTGGATCATTATCTCCTTGACTGAATGTGAAAGAAAGTATTGTACAAAGTTACATTGTGTTTGGTTTCAAACTGGAACAACTTCCTCCAAAGGGTCCCATTCTCTCGCTTTTCAATCTACAACAGTGAAAGAAATATATAGCATATCTGTCCTTTTTCTATGTTTCAGTGTGGTGTACTTAAAATATTTTATGTGAATTTCGTTAATTTTAATAATAATAAAATTGAAAGATTGTTCTCGATTTTTAAATAGTTCATTCATTTAAATGTTTAGTGTATTGTGATTATTATATTTTATGTGAATTCCATTAAATTTTAGATTGAATCTGTAGGCATAAATTTGGGTCAAACCAATTTTATAGTTATAGTTTGGAACTCTAAATTTTTAAAATTCAAGTTTAAAATCGTTATGAGCTAACCTAAGATTGTTTGTGTTGATTTGTGTGTTGTCTATTGTATTTAAAGATATTCACACTCATTTGAATGTCATCTAAAAGATATACACAGACTTGTCATTGAGCATTTATTAGAGTGCATCATAACAATTTATAGAGGATTACATTACCACACATCATCCTAGGTCCATTATGAGCTTGTTTGTTGTCTTCGACCTTTTTCTCAGAGTTCTAAACCTAGTTTGTTAAGCATTTGATTAAGGAGAACATGATGCTTCCAATTCAACAAATTCTCCAAAGGTATTTCTAAATATTGTCAATTCCTTATTAGATTTAAAGCACACGTATAGAAGTGAACATGTTTCAAACAACAAAAATCTATCAAATCAAGTCTATGAGTTATAGTTTAGATCCACATTTTAGGATATCACTTATTCACATACAAAAGTGAACCCAGTAGTACACAATTAAATTTATACATTGGAGATAGTCATAAGGGTAACTACAAGAAGTTGGGTTCACTTTTAATGAAAAAATTGCAATGTAATTTCTTCCCAGAAGGAATACATATCTACTTTAAAATAATGGATATTTGTTTCAATTTGGAATCCCAAAGTTAAATGGATATCCTTTTAGGTTCAAAGTTCTATTATAAACAAATATCCATTCATATTGGATATCCATTCCAAAAACGTATCTTTTTCTCATCAACCTCATTTCTCTTTGTTTCAATAGTGAATAGCTTGGAAGAGAAAAACATAATGAATATATGCATCTAGCACCCTCAATATGATCTTAATTCCACATCCTCCATCTATGAGAACTACTTAATAAGTTTTGATGTAAGCACCTCTCTAGTATAAGCATTTTTTTAAAAAATAATAGTTTTTTTCTTATTTTTTAGTGTAAATGCATTTCAAGAAGACTAAAACCCTAGATTGAACTATAAAATGTGATGAAAATTTATACTATAGAATAAATAGAGAAAGACAATGAGTAGAAGAAACACAAATTTATATGGAAAATCTAGTAAAATTACACCAGGAAAAAACCATGGAAAATATTCACTAATACAACAATCTTCAAAATGTACAAAAAGAATGACTTTGCATGTGATAATAAATCTAAGTGGTAGAGTCATTTTCGAAGAAAATATTTCCAAAAAAGAAAAGTGTAACTCATGCAATTACGTGTCAAACATATGTCAAAATTACCATAAATAGTAAGTCCCAAAAAAATTGACTTTACCAAAAAATACCTTCGATGTGGCAAGAGGGCTACAACAACCCCCTTGTAACCCCTCTTCAAGCCTTCAACCACGCCAAGCACATATCTGAGTAGACTACCATGGTACTCAATATTGTTTGTTTATCACTACTAGAATAACACTAATATTGACTTCAAATCCTAACATAAACCATAGAACATAAACCCTAGTCTAAACCCTAGGCCCTAAACTATAATCCCTAAACCCAAGGGTTTGTAATAGTTTGAGGCTAAATATTAGGGTTTAGCCAGAAAATAATTTTGCCCAAAAATATTAGTTATAATTCCAATGTACTTGTGTTCAAGTATACTCCATGTATTTATAATTGTGGTTGATTTTGAGGGAATTAAATTTTAATATTGTATTGTAACAAATTTATTATTTATTCCCATATTCCCATCATTTTGCATGGTTTGCTTCTTCCATGCAAATTATTATTTATTTGTGAGAAATCTAGATAAGATTCTATTTATAGAGGGAGGAGATGAGGTTTTATTATGATGGGTTTCCATATAGATAGATTATTGATTTCAATATTAAAAAAAGGCTCCATATTTTATTGATCCTTCTACAAACTTGCCCATTCCTCCAACAAAAAATAGTGAAATGGTGTAATAACCCTTAGATTGTAACCAAATTTTAGGAGTAATGGTGGATGGTCTTGGACCATAAACCACAGAAATTTTGATGTACCATTATATTTATTAAGAAAATTATGGGTAGAGTTTCGATCAAGTTGTAAAAAAATCATTCTAGGGCATTGGTGAAAGAGTTCCACAACATAGATTAGGTGCACATGTCAATCCAAGTTAACAACAACTCATTCCACCCATTGTTACTTATCCCACGCCAACTAATCCTAGCCCTATTCCCTAACAAGTGATGGTGTTAGCACTAGAAGAATTGAGCACACTCTCTCAAAGCTTAATTAACCAAGATACCCACATTGCAATAATATTTAGTCATGGAGAGAATGGAGGAGATGGTGATGAT
Organism: Sequoiadendron giganteum; assembly: GCA_007115665.2. Taxonomy (NCBI): domain Eukaryota; kingdom Viridiplantae; phylum Streptophyta; class Pinopsida; order Cupressales; family Cupressaceae; genus Sequoiadendron; species Sequoiadendron giganteum. The sequence goes on along the minus strand of CM021107.1, from coordinate 2,762,228 downwards.
CCTTCTAAAACCCATTGCACATTGACACCAATCTTTTATGTACCTCATTTTTATTATAATTATAATAAACCATGTTATGGTCTTGATTGCACATCCACCTTAGGGGCTATAAAAAAGGAGGCATTCTTATCTATGTTTTTGGACACCTACCCCTCCTACATAGTTATGCCACATTTTATGTACACAAGCACGCTTAAATTAATAAATATAATTATTTAATTTTTTTATCGATTTAGATTTAATGAATTACATATTATCTTGTTTGGTGTAGATGACTAGGGCCACAATGTCTAGATTAGATCACTTGGAATTGACAGTTATATGACTTAGTACAACTTACATAGTAGAGCAATAAATTACCCTTAACCATCTAGAGTTCATCAAATATATTTAATAAATATTTAAAATTATATACATTTTAATAATTTTAAAATAATCGAAATGTTTAAACTCCTAGAAGAACCAAGTATTAGGACACATTTAATAAAATTTTAATTCTAATAATGATTATAGACTATACATCAATTTTATAGTAGTTGGGAGGTAATGATGCTTCCACATTAGACCAATCAGAAGGTATAACAAGCAATCCTTCTCAATTACTTTGCAATCATTCCTAGTGTGTACTTTAATTTTGTGTACGAGTTCACTTACATTGTGTCTCTAATTTTTAAAATTTCAAGTGTGTACATGTCAAAAATAAAAGTAATAGTTCATACATGTATTATATGTATATGTTGGTTGAAAATAAAGTATAATTTTATAGTTTAAATTCATTGTTAAAAATATATATACAAATGCATGTAGGATGATTGTGCACTAGGGACAATAGTAGGTACTATTGTGATGAGCTTGAACAATATCTTGAGTTATCTACATCATTTTTGGTAGATGTATATATGCATACACTAGTAAATCCTACACAATTTCTAGGTCTTTTATGTTAGTGTAGGTTTTTTTTTCCTAGTGGGATAATTTATTTTCCCTTAGTTATAAGTTTTTCCTACACTTTTATTAAGCTTACTTAGGATAATAAAGTGAGTTTCTCATATAATAACTAGGAGATAAAATGACGAGTTGTCTCCACCTTGTAAGGGTGGAGTATTTACTTCTTCATCACTTTATTTAGTATTGGTGGTTATTGGTGATCAATTCTCATTGGTTGATTTGCCACCTCCATCCTCTCCTTAGTTCTATATAAACTCACTAGCTAGCTTGTATTTTTCAGCTTGGAAGCACTTAATGCAATTATGCCATCCTGACATTGCTTAATCTCTCAAAGTTTTGGATTGCATTATTTATGTATTTCCAGTTTATGTAACTTTAATTTTCTCTTAAAAGGTTCCTTAGCTTATTCAATCTCCTTCATATTTCTAACATGTTATCAGAGCTAAATTGTTTTGAGAAATCTAAGTTCTTAATTTCAAATTGAGAGATTGATATTTTCATGTAAAATACTTATAAATTTTTGTGTGCTCTTCTCTTGTGTTTTGAATGATCTAGAGAATTAGAAAGGGTTTGCAAATATTTAATAACCTCTTCATATTGCATATATGTTTTGTAAGATCTGGGTGATTGTAGCATTTTTTGTTATACTAGTGGCATTTTTTATTCTTCCAACATGTCCAAGAGGCTTTGAGAAAGTCAATATTGGATTTTGTTTCATCCAAATTGGAGATCATTTGACATAGTCACAAACAGGGGTTTAAAGCTCAAATTTAGTAAATAGATTTTTATAGGAGCACTTTCGGCCAAAAATGACCTTGCTATTGCGTTCAAGAGGTCGAGGAGATGAATTTTGACATAAAATTTACCTATATTCCAAGTCGGTAGTTTTCAAAGATTTATTTTTTCCAAGAGGGTTGTACAACCCCCTCATTGCTACAATTATACCTATCATACGTTGATTTTCAGAAAATTAAAAAAATATATAAATAAATTTCAAGCGCTTAGCATTTTTTATTTAAGCACTTGAAACACTTAATATCACTACATTGGGCTATTAATCCTATGGCCTAAGTTGCGAACAAGCCTAAGCCTGTAGCGGTCAACTTAAAGCCACCACCACCAAGTTGCAAACCTCCAATAGAGTGACATATGTCGCTAACCACTAACAATTAGTCTGTAACTGCAACCAAAGGAGTATTCACAATGATTGTATCTTCTCATATCACTAGTGGATATCTCCTAAACCACTGAAAACTCTACCCAAACTTAGTTTCTTCGCCGCCCAACAGCCACCAAGGGTCCACCAAGGCCCTCCAATAGGCCAAATTGGGTCTTTTTTAAAAAATTGCATAAATTTTTGCCACAATGCCAAATTTTCAAAAATGAGATATTGCTATAAAGTTGGAGATGAGAAATTTCCATCCATGGAGGTATTGAAAAAAAAAATTGCCATTTTTTGCCAAATATTTCAGGTTGAAGTTGTTTATTGCTAATTTCTTCAACATGTCATAACTTTCGCCCCTGTGCTCTGATTTTCATAAATGAATAGGTGTTGAAAAGGTGGTGAAGAACACTACACAGCTATAAGGCTAATTTTCCTAGATTTTTTCTCAAGTTCATTTTGTATTACAATTTGTAATTTTATCTATTTTGAGCCTATTGAGCATTGTATCCTGGAAAAGGCTTTGTAAACAAACTAAACTATAAAGTGTCAATCTCATAATATTTGGGGTGGTGATTTTTGATACTAGTGAAAAGGGTGGGGGTTTTTTTGTATTCTTGTGTTCACTTTCTTTCTTCACTTCTCTTTGTATCTTTTCATCATGGTGTCAACAATAGTTCCTATTCTAACTGCATACTACTATTTTGAGTGGAAATCTAAAATTCAAATTCACTTAAGAAGTCTTTGTTTGCATAAAATAACAATGGGATTAGAAATTGAACCTACTAAAGATGAAGAAAAGCCTAAGTGGTTTAATAGATGTGATGAAGCATATGAAGCAATGTGTTTGTATATATCTCTTGATTTTCTCTTTCATATTGAATTTTCGAATACTCCAAATAAAATATGGAAAAATCTAGAATCTCTTTTTAGCACTCAAGATTCTATGAGGGGTCATATGTTGGAAAATGAACAAATTAGTTTAAGTCCAAGAAACTTCAACACAATTCAAGATTTCTTCACCAAATTTAAATCACTAAGGCTACAACTACAACAATGTGGAATTGATAAGAAATATGAACAATTGATTCTAAGTATTCTCTCTAAGCTAAGTTTTGAATATTCAATATTCGTTTCTAACTTTTACGTTACTAAGGATGCATTTGGGTCCAAATTTACCATGCCATATTTGGATGATTTTACTACTTCTCTCACATAGTACTAAGAGAAGCTAATCCATATGGCTACTCTTAAATATTCTAAGTCACATGCCTTGGTAGCCAACCATGGAAAAAATGAAAAGCAAGGATTAAGTGGTAATAAGGATAAGAAACAAAAGAATAAAAAAGAGAAGAAGGATAAAAAAATAGATACTTCAAAAGTAGCTAATGAGATCTCATCTTCAAAAGGTGACAAGCCTAAGAAAGAGGTCAAATGTGCCTATTGTAAATGACTTGGTCATGATGAGCATAGTTTTTTGAAGAAACAAGTAGATCACTTGACACATATTCTTGAAAAGAATAATCTCAGTTTTCCTTATTCCATCAAACAAAGTTCAAACGAGGGGTCTCATAAGGCAAAAGACAAAAACAAGGGGAAAGGAAAGGGAAAGGCCCCTGTAATGGTTGATTCTCCACCATCCACATGGGTTCTTAATTTGGGTGCTTCACACCACATGGATTTATTTGAGGACAAGATTGTATCTTTGGAGCTATGTATTATTCCTTCTATTTTGATGGGTGATGACACTCCTATTGAGATGTGTAGGAGAGGGTTTGTTGATATGGGGGATGGAACATTTTAGGATGTTCTTTATGTTCCCTTATTGTCAACTAATCTCCTATCGATCTATCGAATCACTCACATAGGTACATGCAAGAAGGTTGAGTTTACTCCCAATTTAGTGATGATTCATGAGTTGTATAATAATTCTGCAATTGCAATTCGGAGAGAAGATCATATGTCACAACTTTATTTTTTCTCTTAATTTGTTACTGATCCACCTTTATCTATTCTACTCACTCATTCAGATAATGTGAGTAATTTGTGGCATCAATTATTTTTTCACTTCAACTAGCACTATTTGCAACAACTCGGTCAACAAGACATGGTTACAATATTGCCTATAGTTTGGTTTTCTGATGATGCTTGTCAAGGATGCATTCTTTGAAAGCATCCTGAAGAGAAATTTGACAAATGAAAAGCTTGGAGAGCCTCATATATTTTGGATTTGGTACATATTGATTTGGCAAGTTTATTTCCACACCCATCTTTCAATAGTGCTCGATATGTTTTGATATGCATTGATGAATTTTCTAGGTACACCATTGTGTACTTTCTCAAATAGAAGTTTGGATTCTTCGATTCATTCTTGGAGTACAAAGCTTTTGTAGAGAAACAACCTTGAAAATCCATCAAAATTCTTCATACAGATAATAGGGGGAATATGTCAATCATAGGTTTATGCAATATTATGCTTCAAAAGGCATTGATTTGTGTTGGCATTACAATTTGCACCTCTGGAGTGTGTATTGGCAATACATAGCTATGTACAATGTGTAATAATGGCTCTTCAAATTAGGAGGGGAAGCTCCCTATTTTGTTGATAGGTGTGAAAAAGTAAATGACCTAAATCCTATCTTTTTGCCTTAGCTAGAAGAGGCACAAGGTTAAGAAAACCAAGAACATTGCAGCTAACGTTTTTCTCTAGTTTTGTAGATCTTAACTACAACTAACTAAATGGAATTATTCTATTCTATTCCTCAAGAGAAACAAAGCATGAGGACTTAGGAGCAGGGAGTATTTGGATGATAAACTTTAAGTTGGGATTCCCAAGGAGGAGACAACTCCTATCCAAGGTGTAGGCTGAAAGAAAGGTTATTGGCAACAACATCAAATGACAATCTCCACTTCTAAATTCTCAAGGAGGAGATGACTCCTATCCAAGGTGTAGATATGAAAAATGGATTATTAATCATGACAAAGTATGATAAACCTACTTTTAAATTCCCAAGGAGGAGACAAATCCTATCCGAGGTGTAGATATGAAATAGGCCTATTAATCACAAATATAACCCAGGACAGCAGATTGTATGAAGGACCTATCACACAGATAAATGATCAACCAAAATTATATTGAATAAAGATGAACCATTACAAGTAATATTGCATGAAAAGGCGGCTCAGAAATTTGTTTATTACTAATAAAATCTCAAAGGTGAACTGATACTGAACATAGGAATATTATTGACAATGCAACAACTCTCTATCACAATGAATGGTTCATGAACAAATACACAAATAGCAATACTACAAGCAAGATTTGGCTCAGCATGTATGCTATCAAGCAAAAGATAATTAAAAATGAGCAAAGGTGCTCTTATTTATAGAACTCCAAGGTGTAGGGAACCCAAAAATCACCTTGAGTTTACAATCAGTCTTGCAAGCATGCAATAATTTATTCTCTAAGTCTATACAAATGAAACTATACAGTTAACTAGAAAGATACCATCAGTTAACTGAAACAAAACTTAGACTAAATGGACATGTGCAACATGCATGCCCTTATTGAAATGAAAGCTAACTGATAACTAACATCATTCAATTGGATCCTAACTGAAAATCTATCCTCTGGTGAAGATATCTCCAAGAATGAGATAGGCGAGCATGAGATCAACAATTAGAACTCAAGACTAAAGTCGAGTTAATTGTTGCTTCTAACTCTATCCTTGAAAATAACTACATAATCTAACTAGTTGTCTACTATAAGCCCTCTGTTTCTATCACCTCATCCAGGAACTTGTCGATCATCTCATCCTCTGGCACTTTGATGTTATCCACGATGATGAACTGCATGTTCAACTCCTTCTCAACATCTTTGATCACCCTATGACACTCTCTCATATCTAGAGTCACCTTATTTGAAACTAGTTTTCATCACTGAGAAGTGATCCAACTTGGATTCCTTAGGTTCTCCACCTAGGTTATCATGAACCAACTTCTAGAACTCGACTTGCACTACATCCAACTCAACGTATGTACCATTCTCATGATGATAGTCGCATGGGATCTGAGTGATAAACTCGCTGAGAAGTCTGAGAGCTCCAACAACACCTTCTTTGAGTATGGCCATCCTTGTATAGATTCTCTTGTATGTTTCCACTTTGAAAATATGTTTTTCTCTCCAAGAGAAACCATTCTTCTTATCTTCTTCGCCTACAATGGCGTCATATGCAACTGCCAAATGAGATATGAGTATCAAGACCTTTAGTTTTCTTGTTTCTATAGATATCTTGAGCTGTTGAATCCTCTAACGAAGATCATGTGCCTCGTACCTCAACTGATATAACTCTGTGAGGAGGTATCTACTGGCAACAATGAAGTATTCAATCCAGTTGTCTAAAAGCTTCCCTCGATTGACTAACCGACCAAGTCTCTACTGATCTGTAGGTGTCTCTCGAAGTTGTGGGAGCATAGGTGCTTGTCCTGCATTTCCATGAAGTAGATCTAAGATGTACTGTCGAAGTTGCCTGATCTCAACCTTAAGGGTTGCCTTATCTTCTTCGTCCTTCATGACACACTCTTCCAGATTACTCACAATGACCTTGAAAAGGCTCACATCCACGTGCTGAGTGCTCTTGAAAAGATTTTCGTTGACAAAGGTGAAATCACCAAATTCAAATTCATCCAAGTTATTGCCCTCTAGTGGTGTAGCAACTTCAACAATGATCTCTGCTTCAGGAATCTTCTCAATATGCAACTACTTCTTGACTCTCTTGTTTGACCTATTCTGATAAGGATCACCAAACTTAGACAAATCAAGGAGATATGAAGGCCTTTTCCTTTGTCTTTGCAAAGACCTCTCGAGCCAACACAAATGATCAATGTTATCCTCTTGAGGAGAAACTGCTCATGTTGTGTCAACCACTGGTGGATCAACTGGAATGAAAGTCTCATGAACTGGTGTTTCTAGCTCTGAGTCAATGTCAGTAGGAGATGACCGTGGAGAAAAAGGTGGACCAAGAGATGATGAATTTGCCTCAACTTGTACCATTGGTGGCTCCACTAGGACTTCTGGCGCTTTCTCAACCTGCTTTCGCTTAGTGATGCTTTTCCCCTTCGATTTCTCACTAACTTTGACACCTTCAGGTGACTTCAAGATAACTTTGACTCAAGGCCTCAACCTGGAAGTAGAAAGTAGTGAAGAAAACCCTACTAGCGGCTCTGAAACTAGAACTATCCTGCGCTTCCTCTTGCTCTCCAATAAGTACATGGTTGTCTTAATAACGGATCATGACAAGTCCTTAATTCAAGTATTCTCCCTGGCATACCAATCTGGTTGGTGAAGTAGTTGGTGATCAACTTGGTCTTTAATGAATGAACTAAGTAGTACCTCTTCGTCATCATTTGAAAAATCCTCAACATCTTCTGACAGGAAATCAACAAGTTGTGGGAGAGTAAGTCTGCAGTAATGATGTCAGTGCACTTCAAAGTAATCTTCGCAGTTGACCCAAAATTCCTCAAGCGTTGCCCTGTGTGAATTACTTCACTCCAACCGCGTTGAGTAATGACCCAAAGGATCATAAGTATGCCTCTAAGTGAGATACTTGAGATGGATTTTTTCTAACTTCTTCATCATTAACTTACAATCAACAGCATTCTTGCACTTGTATATACCCAATCTGAACGGAAAGGTGAATGTCGACTTGTGTCAATTGCAAAGAAAAGAGTGAAATTATTGAGCTTGTCTCATAAACTCCATGAATAGGACCTTGTCTGACAGGTACCTCGATAGAATCAGAGGTTCTCTAGTGTAACCATACACTCGAATATATGTGAAAGTGAGAAACTGGATGAACCAATCCGCCCAACTCTCCATTGTTGATTTTGCCTCTCGTGAAATCTTGATATGCATCTCGTTATTGAGGTCTTTGACTGTCTTCATGAGGAAATGATCATTCACCACTTTGAACTCTTGTTCAGCCTTTGAGAACTCCAATTGTGAGTAATATTCATGAACGTATTGAACACCAAGAGCTCCATTGGTCTTCAAAGTTCTAAAATTGCCTTGAAACACAATTAAGTAGACCAAAAAATACACCATGTGAAACTCGTGGATTTTGAGGAATTCTGTAATTTGTTGGTGAAGACACTCGCTGATCAACATCGCCCAGTAAAAAAATTTCTTGTTGTCGATAATCCGAGAGACAATATAGAACATCCACAGTCAGAAAATATGTGCTTCCTCCTGACCCATAACTCGATTGAGCAAAGTTATTAAGATATCAATTGTGTCCTTGAACTCACCACACCAAACTTTCTTCGACATGTTGGTCTTCTAAATTTTCAACCATCTTTGAGCAACTTTTCTCTGTGATATATCTTTGTCCTCTTCCCATATCTTGTCGCAATCTGGAATGGCTACGGAAAACTTATCTGAGCAAGGAGGAATAACAAAGCACTTCTCAATATCCCTTGGCTTGAGGCTGCAAATGACTCTCCCATCAGCTGATCCGATTTGTCTTGTGGATGAGTCATGGTGCTTAATGCAAGAAATCACAAACTCAAGATCGAAAATCGTGATAGGAATAGATGTTGCTGCCAGCAACCCGGAACACTCAAGATTTTTGATTGTCGTGTTGCTAGTGCCTTCCAACGTGCTCAGATTGACCACTGGATATATGTGACCCAAGTTTGTATCGACATTTTTCAAGAAGTTGTGCACCAAGACTAATTTGGCCTTGTAATATATGGGGTTGAATTGCATTTTGAAAATCTATATTTTTGACTGTAAAGTTGGGTATGTTCGGACAACTTTCAGAAAAAGCTGAAAAAAGCTCTAGGATAGGCTAAAAATAGCCAGTTGAGGTAAAATAATGAAAATTCTTTGAAATGTGGGTTTTGTAGAGAATTGAATTCTAAGCAAACCCAATTGTCAGAAATTCAAAAAAAGGAGCTTTAGCAAGACATGCAAAAGTTTTTAGTCGAGAATTGTAGTAGCTGTAGGGGCTTTGGGGGCAATTTTTCTGAGAAAATCTGAAACATGGGTTTTGTAGGCAATGGAATTCTAAGCCAACTCAGATGATTCAATTTTGGAAAAAAAAAAAAAAAAATTGACCCACATGCAAAGAAATCTTCAGAAAAAAGAAATGCTTTAGAATGGAAGTAGCGGGGTAATTTTCTCGAAAAAATCTAAGACATGGGTTTTGCTGTTGTCGCTGAAATATGTGAACCCAGATGATTTGTTTCTGAAAAAAAATTCGTTTACTTTGACATGCAAGAGAAAATCTAAGACAAGAATAGAAGAATTTTAGAGAGAGAAATAGAAGTTTATTGTTTTGTCTCTGAAAAAGTCGCCTATGCTTGAATTGGATTTGATGTAGTTTGCATGCACTCAAAAAATGAAGCCTGTAACATTCTTCCTCTAAACAATCTAGACTTGGCACTGTGAAGAATATTGAAATCTGACACTTGTACCACCTTCAGATCTTTATTTTCTCAAGAAAGGCTTGTTTGCTTCCACCTATAATGAAGAATAATGGACGCCTATGCCTTAAAAAATAAGAATTTATCATGAAAGGTGTCACAAATGCATGCATTTTTCTTAAAATAGTGCTAGCCTTTTGATTGGACCTCTAAAACTAACGCCTTGCTTCTGATTGGACCTCAAAACAGTTAACTAAGTGAGAAATATGCCATAATTAGGGCGCCACCTCCAACACCTCAGTTAAATTTACATGCAAAAATAAATCACCCAATCACAAGCAAAACTGAAGTCTAGTTGAAGTCACCTTGAAGAGTTTCACTAAAGAGTTAATTTCAGTTCACAACTTCCACCTTTATAGGGTGCCACTTCTCTTGAGTTCAAAAATTCAAACTTTGACTCTAGGCGTCACTTTCTAGATATAGCCTATTTCTTGAAAATTTGAATTTGAAAACATCACCAGAGTCCATGTTCGATCACTGATACTAATTGATTGACATGTTGAAAAGATTGGTTGACAATTTCATTGAAGAGAAAGATCAAAAACTGATAAGAAACTCCTTGAGGCTGCAAACCTTAATTCTAACATCTGAGGCTTCAAAAATCAGGGTGTGCTTGGCCTTTAGGGGTGCTTTTGGTCTCAAACTTACAAAAAAATCATGCATTTTCATCATTTTGAAGGTGATTTTGACCTTACTTCATCTTGCATTTCCCGGTGTTCGGCAAAACTTTAGAATTAGTTGACATGCTCACTGTGGAGCTGGCTGAATTCTGAACAAGAGCTCCTAGAGAGCACTTTTCCTAAAAACATCATCTGCCAGCTGAAAAACATTAGTGCCCCCAGCCTCCAGGGGCGCTTTTCTTCCCAGAGACCCATTTTTACAACTGGCTAAAAATTCACTTAACCTTCAGCTGCAGGTTGCTGACAAGTCTTCTAATTCGGTTGAGGTATGAAATGGAAAGATGGAAGCGTCATGAACGGGATGGATATCTAAGATGACCGAAAAGTCAGCATTTGAGGCTCCAAAACCTTGGGTGCTCCTGGCCTCCAGGGGCGCTTTTGCATTTTCTTGAGATTTCTGACCATGACTAAAACCTTATGTTTCACTCCTAATACCGACAATTCAGCAATTCAAATTCACCTACTAACAAATGTGTTGCAGAGCCAAATCAAGTCTGAGACAAACATCTTGGGTGTCTTTGATCAAAAACCTCCATCTAGTGCTTCAAAAAGATGGGTGCCCTTGGCTAGCAGGCGCGCTTTTTGCTCCAGTGTCATTTTTTCATCTCCCTCATTTCGCGTTCAATCTCCAGTTTCAGGTGCTAGACATATCCTCTAGACTAGCTGGTAGGCTCATCGTGAATCTGACAGGATTCTAGAGAATTCTTCTTGGAAGTGACAAATCTCATAAAGTTAATCTGGGCCCCTGAAATCAAGGGCGTCGCTGGCTTGCAGGTGCACTTTTGCTCCAGAGTTTCAACATCTTCACCTCAACAAAAATTCCCTCTGAGACGAAGCACCATTTTAGACATATCTTGCCATAGAATCTTCACTGGAGCATTTCAAGCTTAGATTTCGACACCTGGCACCTGGCCATCTGCCATTGTTGACCTCAGAGATCCTAACTTTTCACTTGAAAAAACAAAAACTACCCACTAGAATTAAACTAAGCTTTAAGTGAATCTGACTTCACCATTGTGATCGTGAAGCAAAATAAGCCAATCAAACCAATTTTCAATCAATTCTGACAAGTTTCAATTTTTAGGGTTTTTGACCTAAAAATAGGGGTCCAGAAACCCTAATTTTCATTTTTTTCAAATTTTTCCAGTATCTTCTTGACATCACACTAACTAAAATCCCATACTTGATTTGCCCAAAAACTATGTTTTGACATCATTTTTACAAGGTTTAAACCATTTTAAGCAAAATGCCTTAATGAAGTAAAAAAATCAATTTGGGTACAACAATTTGCGACATATAATTCTCTATCTAGTCCTTATTAGAATGGATTTGTAGAATGGAAGAATTGGTCCTTGAAAGAGATGGCCAATTGTATGATTGACTCCAAGTATTTGGCACCACCTTTTTGGGTAGAAGCCATTAATTATGCATGTTATATCCAGAACCACATTCTTCACAAAGTTGTGAAGGGGGTAACTCGTTTTCAATCTTGGACCGATTGAGAACCCTCAATTAATAACTTTTGAGTGTTTGGATCTAGTACATGGACCCACATTCTAGTAGAGAAATGCAATGTTATGGATCTACATAACAAGCCTTGCATATTGTTTGGTTACCCAGATGATATCATAGGCTTCTTCATTTGATCACACATGAGTTGTTCATTGATAGGAGTGTTCATTTTGAGGAGAGTCCTTCCAATTATTCTCTCGACACTTCTCCAACCACCATTAGATTGGAGTCCTTGGATCATGATGATAGTTCTTCAAAGGATCATAATCCTTCCAGTCATGATGAGGAGTCTTCTTCCTCCACTTTAGATGATGATAGTGATGATGAGGGTTCACATAACCCACCTTCAAAGGATGATGACTCTCCTCCTTCTCCAAGAGTAGGGCCTCTTTGGGCTCAACAAATAATGCAATTAGTATAGTATTGGGAAAGAGATCCTTCAGATCGCATGAGAACACAATCACAGTTTCAAGACACTCCATATGTCTTCCTTTCCACAAATTCTGATCTACAATCCTTTTGGGAAGCTTTTGGTGTCCCCAAGTGGGATGTAATGATGCAGGAAGAGTTTAGTTCCTTGGAGAGGAACCACACTTGGGATCTTGTCCCATTTTTTAAGGTAAAAAAACTTGTTCAATGCAAGTGGGCCTATCAAACAAAATTTGCAGTAGATGGGTTGGTTGATAAGCATAAGGATGGCTTGGTTTTCAAAGGATTCTCCCAAGTTCTTGATATTGACTACTTTGAGAATTTTGCACCAGTCGCTAGAATGATTCCATTCAATTTGTCCTTGCTATCACTACAACACATAGATGGGAAGTTCATCAAATGGATGTGAAGATTTCTTTTCTTCATGATGATCTTCAAGAGGAGATATACATGGAGCATCCACAAGGGTTTTTTCACGATCCTTCACTTGTGTGGCGTCTTTAGAAGTCTCTTTATGGCCTCAAACAGGACCCTCGGGCTTGGTATGCCAAGATGAACTCCTTCCTTCTAAAAGTGGGGTTCACTTGATGCCAATCTGATCCTAATGTCTTTTTTTTGTAGTAGGATGATAATCACTCCTTCCTAGTTCTCTACATCGATGACTTGTTGATCATAGAAAGTCATTTATCCACTATTCGTGTAGTGAAAACTGCCCTTCATGATTAATTTTTAATGTTATACTTGGGCTTATTGCACTACTTATTAGGGATTGGGATCACTCATTCTTCTACAAGTATTTCTCCTACACAACCTAAGTATGCACTTTATATGCTCCATAGGTTTCACATGGTTGATTTTAAGCCTATGTCAACTCTGTTTTTGTCAGGGGACAAACTTGAGGCTAAGTGTTCTCTATCCTTGGTAGATGGCACTTTGTATCGAAAACCTTTTGGTAGTCTCATCTATTTGACTCATATGAGGCTTAACATTTCCTATGTTGTAGGAATGGTCTCTCGATTCATGCAAGAGCCACATGAATTGCACTAGAAAGTAGCTAAGTGGATTCTTCACTACATCAAGGGTACTCACAATTATGGGATTCACTATGCAACATGCATGGATTTTGACTTGGTGGGACACGCAGATTCAGATTGGGTAGGAAATTCTTAGGATCACATGTCTACTTTAGAGTATTGCTTCTCCCTTGGTTTTGGTCCAATTTGTTGGTTGAGTATTGAGGAGTGGTTGAAGCTACTATTTCTCTTTTATCTATAGAGGTTGAGTATTGAGGAGTGGTTAATGCTACTACTGAGGCCATCTAGCTTTAGAACATTCTCACTTATTTTGGCATTCCCTTTCAAAATCCAACAAATATCTTTGTGACAACCTAGTGCAATTCAAATCTCTCGCAATCTAGTCCACCATCAATAGACCAAGTACATCGAGATCTATATGCACTAAATTTGAGAGTCGATTCATGTCAAGATCATTGATCTCAAGTATTATCTGACATCGGATCAAATTGTAGACATCTTCACCAAACCCTTCACTAAGAGAAATTTCCTTCAATTGTGAGCTTTACTTAGGGTGTAGTTGGTATCCTCTTTGGGGGACTACTTAGTCTTTCTTTTCTTCTCTTTATTTTGGGGGGTTCTTCTTTTGGGGGGAAACTTGATATGTACATGGGTACCTAATATGGCCTCATTTTTTTGGGACCCGTCATCTTTTACATCCTCCTAAGTTGTGTTTAAGGGTGGTGTTAGTGTAGGTTTTTATTTATTAGTGGGATAATTTATTTTCCCTTAGTTATAGGTTTTTACTACATTTTTTTATGCTTTCTTAGGCTAATAAAGTGATTTTATCATGTTTAATAACTAGGAGATAAATTGATGAGTTGTCTCCACCCTTTAAGGGTGGAGTATTTACTTTTTTATCACATTATTTAATGTTGGTGGTTATTGGTGGTCAATTCTCATTGGTTGATTTTCCACCTCCAGTCTCTCCTTAGTTCTATATAAAATCACTACATAGCTTGTATTTTCCATCTTCGAAGCTCTTAATGCAATTTTTTCATCCTAACATTGCATAATCTCTCAAATTTTTGGTTTGCATTATTTATATTTTTCCAGTTTATACAAATTTGATTTTATCTTAAAAATTTCCTTGGGTTATTCAATCTATTTTATATTTCTAACATTTTATGATTGTATTTTGTAAATGCATGAACCTAATTCATATTTATTTAAGTGTATGAATTATGAAATGATACTTTTGGCATAAATTTGACACCTAAATCGAGTCATCAAGATGTGGTACATGATGAGCATCATGCAATATGCATGTATAAGCTTGTCGATATTTGACTTCATTTTTTTTTTAAATGATTTAAGTAATATGTATACAATTTTGACACTAATTTATTTCAAGCTTCTTTTTCTTGTAGCCAACATCTACTTCAAGAGGAACTAAGAGGCTTCTAGAGTTTGATGATAATAGAATCTAGCATATAGATAGATGTAGTTTAAAATTTGTTTTAGTATTAGTTGTTTATATATACATATATATTACTATGTATTTGTATGTATATTGTGTTGGCAAGAGACACTATGAATATCATTTGGTGTTTTCATTGATGGAAACTCTAGTCAGTGAATAGGTTTGTGCATCATCAATTTATCCTACCGACAGTCAGATTGCAAACAATTAAGGAAGAACAGAGCATCTGAAAGTTTAGGGTTCATCGATTCACATACATATTTTAAGTTAATATTTTGTGTTGCATACCATGGAGAAGGTTTATTGATGTATGTTCAATGTTATTAGTGAATATCAGTGCCTTGTATTGATTTATGTGCAAGTTAGAAGATCCGGTTGGCTAATTCTATGTTTTATCAGTACTAGAGTCAACTTCATGAATGTATCATGTCACGGATGTTTGGGAAGAAATCATTTAAGTATTTTTGTGTTTGAGCATCTTTGTTTGGGTCCTAGCCAAGTTGTGGCCGACCATTGTGGATGTGCATTATACTTTACTCATGATTTGAGCCGATGTATGTATATATTCTTTTATTCTATTGAAGCTGACATATTGCAATTAAATTCCTGGTTGTAGATATATATATGAGATCATTCACATCATTTTCAAGTGTGTATGATTTGTGTGGATGTGAATTGCAAATAAGAGCAAATAAGAAGAGCGATAATGCATAGTTTCACTTGTGCATGAAGGATCTATGTTGCGAGTGTGAGCATAACAGAGTAGAAGTGCAGAATCATTCTGTAGGATAGAAGATCGAGTATTGCACCTAACAAGAACTGTAATCAAGCATATGTAGATGTTATTTTTCTCAGTTCAAACTCTCAGATGGTTTTAATCCGATTCTCTTTGTAAGGAAGTGAGCCTTCCCTTTGAACAGTGAGCTCTAGGCAGTGCGCCTGAATGCAAGTGCATTCCCCATATTGTAAAATTTATTTGAGTATACTCAGATCATATTGTGGATTGGCCATCCACTGTGTTTTTTCCCCTAACAGGGTTTCCACGTAAAAATTCTTGTGTTATGGTGTTGTGATTTTTTTCTTCTTGTTCATTCATTATGGTTGAATGTTACAAGTTCTTTGAAGATAAAGGTTGATAAAGTTAATTTTTGCACAACACTTATTCACCGCCCCCCCCTTCCTAGTGTAGCTTGTTTCCAACAATTTGTATCAGATCTAGTTCCTCAAAAGAAGAAGTCTAACAACTTGGGGAGATCTTTTAAAGTGTTTCAATGGGTTCAACCAGTCTTCAACAACAACTTTTGGTGGCCCTATATGATCTTGATCAGTCAAAGTCTGAAGTTCAAAAATTGCAAGAAAACCTAATGGATGTTGAGAAATTCATTGATTCTTTGAAAGACAAAATCAATAATTCCATAGAGAAGAGAAAGGAACTCTGTGATCAGATTAAGCAAAATGACGATAAGAGCATTGAAGATGAACAACTCAGTCAAGCCCTGAAGGAAAAGATAGAAGAATGTGAAAAGCTTACCAGAGATAATATAGTCCTAAAGCATGAAATGGAATCTATCATGATGAGAATGACCAAGGAGATTGAAGATAGGAAGAAGAATGAAGAGAACCTAGCACAGTCTCTAAAAGAAAAATCTAAAGTATGCAATCGTTTGGACAATGAATTGGAACAATCTAAAAACAATTAGCTACTATTTTTGATGCTTTTGATTTGTTAACTAGTAGTGTTGGAAAGTTAGAAGGTGAAGTGATATCCTTTTTTGAAAAAATAAAGAGCTTAAAGCATGAAAATGAAAAAATTGTTGCAAGAGCATGTGAACTTAGAGGTCTAATTGGCCCAAAGATAGAAATTATGTCAAGTGCATTGAAATAAGCAAAAGATGCTAAAGTAGTGGGTGATCCAGCAAACCTGGAATCTACAGAGACACAATCCTATCTAGTTTGTGGACACATAACAATCCTGGAGAGTCTCAAAATATTTTGGGACACAAATTTGGCTCTGTTGAAGAAATACTTTTCAAATATTTTCAAGTTTATGTAAGTTTATGAAGCCTGTTTGTACATAAGCAACTTGTTTTTAAAAAATTTGTTTGATTTTGTCATGCGGATTCCTTCCTTTTCCATTGATGTCAAAGGGGGAGAGAGAAGAGTGAAAAATGCATAATTATCTCAGGGGGAGAATTTTATTTTGGAGAAGACTTCGATTTTTGAAATTTTTGCAATGTAATTAATGTTGGTATTGATCCAACGCTTAGTCATTTTTCACTAAGTGTTACCATCAATGCCAAAGGGGGAGATTGTTGGAAAGAGACACTCTGAATATCATTTGGTGTTGTCAATTATGGCAACCCTAGTTGGTGAATAGGTTTGTGCATCATCAATTTATCCTACCGGCAGTCAGATTGCAAACAGTTAAGGAAGAGCAGAGCATCCGACAGTTTAGGGTTCATCAATTCACATATAGATTTTAAGTTAATATTTTGTGTTGCATACCATAGATAAGGTTTATTGATGTATGTTCAGTGTTATCCATGAATC
Source organism: Sequoiadendron giganteum (assembly GCA_007115665.2). Classification (NCBI taxonomy): domain Eukaryota; kingdom Viridiplantae; phylum Streptophyta; class Pinopsida; order Cupressales; family Cupressaceae; genus Sequoiadendron; species Sequoiadendron giganteum. The sequence goes on along the minus strand of CM021107.1, from coordinate 2,744,966 downwards.
TCAGTGCCTCATATTGATCTGTGTGTGAGTTAGAAGATCCGGTTGGCTAATTCTTTGTTTTATCAATGTTGGAGTTGACTTCATGAATGTATAATGTCAGGGATGTTTGGGAAGAAATCATTTAAGTATTTTTGTGTTTGAGCATCTTTGTTTGGGTCCTAGCCAAGTTGTGGCCAACCGTTGTGGATGCACATTATACTTTACTCATGATTTGAGCCGATAGATGTTCATATTCTTTTGTTTTATTGAAGCTGACATATTGTGATTAAATTCTTGGTTGCAGATATAAATATGAGATCGTTCACATCATTTTGAAGTGTGTATGAGTTGTGTGGATGCGAATTGGGAATAAGAGCAGAGCAGAAGAGCGATAAAGTACAGTTTCACTTGTGCATGAAGGATCTATGTTGCGAGTATGAGCATAACAAAGCAGAAGTGCAGAATCAGTCTGTAGGATAGAAGATCGAGTATTGTGCCTAATCGGAACTATAATAAAGCATATGTAGATGTTATTTTTCTCAGTTCAAACTCTCAGATGGTTTTAATCCAATTCTCTTTGTAAGGAAGTGAGCCTTCCCTTTGAGCAATGAGCTCTAGGCAGTGCGCCTGAATGCAAGTGCATTCCCCATATTGTAAAATTTATTTGAGTATACTCAGATCATATTGTGGATTGGCCATCCACTGTGGTTTTTCCCTTAACAGGGTTTCCACGTAAAAATTCTTGTGTTATGGAGTTGTGATTTTTTTCTTCTTGTTCATTCATTATGGTTGAATGTTACAAGTTCTTTGAAGATAAAGGTTGATAAAGTTAATTTTTGCATAACACTTATTCACCCCCCCCCCCCCTTCCCAGTGTAGCTTGTTTCCAACAATTTGTATCAGATTTAGTTCCTCAAAAGAAGAAGTCTAACAACTTGGGGAGATCTTTTAAAGTGTTTCAATGGGTTCAACCAGTCTTCAACAACAACTTTTGGTGGCCCTATATGATCTTGATAAGTCAAAGTATGAAGTTCAAAAATTGCAAGAAAACCTAATGGATGTTGAGAAATTCATTGATTCTTTGAAAGACAAAATCAATAATTCCACAGAGAAGAGAAAGGAACTCTGTGATCAGATTAAGCAAAATGACAATAAGAGCATTGAAGATGAACAACTCAGTCAAGCCCTGAAGGAAAAGATAGAAGAATGTGAAAAGCTTACCAGAGATAATACAGTCCTAAAGCATGAAATGGAATATATCATGATGAGAATGACCAAGGAGATTGAAGATAGGAAGAAGAATGAAGAGAACCTAACATAGTCTTTGAAAGAAAAATCTGAAGTATACAACCGTTTGGAAAATGAATTGGAACAATCTAAAAACAATTAGCTACTATTTCAGATGCTTTTGATTCGTTAACTGGTAGTGTTGGAAAGTTAGAAGGTGAAGTGATATCCTTGTTTGAAAAAAAAAAGTGCTTAAAGCATGAAAATGACAAAAAAAATGTAAGAGCATGTGAACTTAGAGGTCTAATTGGCCCAAAGATAGAAATTATGTCAAGTGCATTGAAAGAAGCAGAAGATACTAAAGCAGCAGGTGATCCAGCAAACCTAGAATCTGTAGAGACACAATCCTATTTGGTTTGTCGACACATAACAATCCTAGAGAGTCTCAAAAGAGTTTGGAACACGAATTTGGCTATGTTGAAGAAATATTTTTTAGATATTTTCAAGTTTATGTAATTTTATGAAGCTTGTTTGTACATAAGCAACTTGTTCATAACAGTTTTGTTTGATTTTTGTCATGTGGATTCCTACCTTAGCCATTGATGTCAAAGGGGGAGAGAGAAGAGTGAAAACTACATAATCATCTCAGGGGGAGAATTGTATTCTGGAGAAGAGTTCGGTTTTTGAAATTTTGGCAATGTAATTAATGTTGGTACTGATCCGACACTTAGTCATTTTTCACTAAGTGTTGCCATCAATTCTAAAGGAAGAGATTGTTGGAAAGAGACACTATGAATATCATTTGGTGTTGTCATTGATGGAAACCCTATTCGATGAATAGGTTTACACATCATCAATTTATCCTACCGGCAATCAGATTGCAAACAATTAAGGAAGAGCAGAGCATCCGACAATTTAGGGTTCATCGATTCGCATATAGATTTTGAGTTAATATTTTATGTCGCGTACCTCAAAGAAGGTTTATTGATGTATGTTCAGTGTTATCCATGAATCACAGTGCCTCGTATTGATCTGTACGCAAGTTATAATATTTGGTTGGCTAATTCTCTGTGTTATCAATATTGGAGCCGACTTCATGAATGTATCATGTCACAGATGTTTGGGAAGAAATCATTTAAATATTTTTTTTGTTTGAGCATCTTTGTTTGGGTCCTATCCAAATTGTGTCCAACCGTTGTGGATGCACATTAAACTTTACTCGTGATTTGAGCCAATAGATGTACATATTCTTTTGTTCTATTGAAGCTGACATATTGTGATTGAATTCTTGGTTGTGGATATATATATGAGATCGTTCACATCATTTTGAAGTGTGTATAAGTTGTGTGGATGCGAATTGTGAATAAGAGTAGAGTAGAAGAGCAATAATGCATAGTTTCACTTGTGCATGAAGGATATGTGTTGCAAGTGTGAGCAGAACATAGCAGAAGTGCAGAATCAATCTGTAGGATAGAAGATCCTTCATGCACAGTAATAAAGCATATGTAGATCCTTCATTAATCAGTATGTATTGCGCCTAACAAGAAATGTAATCAATCATATGTAGATGCTATTTTTCTCAGTTCAAACTCTCAGATGGTTTTAATCTGGTTCTCTTTGTAAGGCAGTGAGCCTTCCCTTTGAGCAGTGAGCTCTAGGCAGCGTGGCTAAATGCAAGTTCATTCCCCATATTGTAAACTTTATTTGAGTATACTCAAATCATATTGTGAATTGGTCATCCACCATGGTCTTTCCCCTAACAGGGTTTCCACGTAAAAATTCTTGTGTTATGGTGTTGTGATTGTTTTCTTCTTATTCATGCATTTTTGTTTAATGTTACAAGTGATTTGAACATAAAGGTTGATAAAGTTAATTTTTGCACAACACTGATTCACCCCCCCTCTTAGTGTAGCTTGTTTCCAACAATTGGTATCAGAGCTAGTTCCTCAAAATAAGAAGTCTAACAACTTGGGGAGATCATGGAGAGTGTTTCAATGGATTCAAGCAATCTTCAACAATAACTTTTAGTGGCCCTAGATGATCTTGATCAGTCAAAGTCTAAAGTTCATAAATTGCAAGCAAACCTCATGGATTCTGATAAATTAATTGAGTCTTTGAAAGACAAAATCAATGTCCAAAGAGAAGAGAAAGGAACTCTTTGATCAAATTAAGCAGAATGACAGTAAGAGCATTGAAGATGAACAACTCAATCAAGCCCTGAAGGAAAAGACAGAAGAATGTAAAAAGCTTACCAGAGATAATATAGTCCTAAAGCATGAAATGGAATCTATCATGATGAGAATGACCAAGGAGATTTAAGATAGGAAGAAGAATGAAGAGAACCTAGCACAGTCTCTGAAATAAAAATCTGAAGTATGCAGTCATTTGGACAATGAATTGGAACAATTTAAAAACAATTAGCTACTATTTCGGATGAATTTGACCCGTTAACTAGTAGTGTTGAAAAGTTAGAAGGTGAAGTGATATCCTTGTTTGACAAAATAAAGAGCTTAAAGCATGAAAATGAAAAAATTGTTGCAAGAGCATGTGAACTTAGAGGTCTAATTGGCCAAAAGATAGAAATTATGTCAAGTGCATTGAAAGAATCAGAAGATGCTAAAGCAGTGGGTGATCCAACAAACCTGGAATCTGCAGAGACACAATCCTATTTGGTTTGTGGACACATAACAATCTTGCAGAGTCTCAAAATAGTTTGGGACACGAATTTGGCTCTATTGAAGAAAGACTTTTCAGATATTTACAAGTTTATGTAAGTTTATAAAGCCTATTTGTACATAAGCAGCTTGTTCATAACATTTTTGTTTGATTTTTGTCATCTAGATTCCTGCCTTTTCCATTGATGTCAAAGGGGGAGAGAGAAGAGTGAAAAAAGCATAATCATCTCAAGGGGAGAATGGTATTTTGGAGAAGAGTTTGGTTTTTGAAATTTTGGCAATGTAATTAATGTTGGTATTGATCTGGCACTTAGTCATTTTTCACTAAGTATTCCCATCAATGCTAAAGGGGGAGATTGTTGGCAAGAGACACTATGAATATCATTTGGTGTTGTCAATTATGGCAACCCTATTTGGTGAATAGGTCAGTGCATCATCAATTTATCCTACCAGCAGTCATATTGCAAACGGTTAAGGAAGAACAGAGCATTTGGAAGTTTAGGGTTCATCGATTCATATATAGATTTTCAGTTAATATTTTGTGTTGCATACCTCAGAGAAGGTTTATTGATGTATGTTCAGTGTTATCCATGAATCTCAATGCCTCGTATTGATCCATGTGCGAGTTAGAAGATTTGATTGGATAATTCTCTGTTTTATCAGTACTGGAGCCGACTTCGTGAATGTATCATGTCGTGGATGTTTGGGAAGAAATCATTTAAGTATTTTTGTGTTTGAGAATCTTTGTTTGGGTCCTAGCCAAGTTGTGGCCGACCATTGTGGATGCACATTATACTTTACTCATGATTTGAGCTGACAGATGTACATATTCTTTTGTTCTATTGAAGCTGACATATTGTGATTAAATTCTTGGTTGCGGATATATATATGAGATCGTTCACATCATTTTGAAGTTTGTATGAGTTGTGTGGATGTGAATTGTGAATAAGCGCAAAGCAGGAGATCGATAATGCACAGTTTCACTTGTGCATGAATGATATGTGTTGTAAGTGTGAGCAGAATAGAGGAGAAGTGTAGAATTAGTCTGTAGGACAGAAGATCGAGTATTTCACCTAATCGGAACTGTAATCAAGCATATGTAGATGTTATTTTTCTTAGTTCAAACTCTCATATGGTTTTAATCCGATTCTCTTTGTAAGGAAGTGAGCCTTCCCTTTGAGCAGTGAGCTCTAGATAGGCAGTGTGCCTGAATGCAAGTGCATTCCCCATACTGTAAACTTTATTTGAGTATACTCAAATCATATTGTGGCTTGGCCATCCACCATGGTTTTTCCCCTAACACGGTTTCCACGTAAAAATTATTTTGTTATGGTGTTGTGATTTTTTTCTTCTTTTTCATGCATTTTGTTTGAATGTTACAAGTGCTTTGAAGATAAAGGTTGATAAAGTTAATTTTTGCACAACAAAGGTTCACCCCCCCCTCTTAGTGTAGCTTGTTTCCAACATATATTTCATAGATACAATTTTATTATTTTCTTTCCATATGTATATATTTTGGAAATTGTATGTATATGTGTTTATTTTATAGACTATTTCATTATTTATTATTTGCATGCTCAGAGCTTAATATTCATGTTAAATGTGTACATGTATATATTCAAAATTTGGTAACTTGGTATATTTATCTATTATTTTAATTTTAAGAGTATCAAAATTTACTTATATCAAACATCTATTTACTTTAATTGACATTTTCAAAAGTTAAGAAAATTGAAGAAATTTTTTGTAGTGATTTCAAAATTTTAGACTATTCCTTTAAACATTATTAGATATTCAATTTAAAACTTACAATTACATGAGTCCTAATTTTCTAAGCCAAAATTACAATTAAAAATGATCCCTAAGTGTAAGTCCCAGTTCTAATTTGAAGTCAAAATTACAATTACATGTGTCTTTGTTGCAAGTCGTAATCTAATTCTATCAAAAATTATAATTGCATGTATCCTAAATGCAAGTTGTAATTATAATTCTAGGTCAAAATTATAATTCAATATCCAGATCCTAATTCCTATTTTCTATGTCAAAATTATAGCTACACAAATCATAATTTTAACTCAAATTACAATTACATGTGTCCTAATTGTACTTATCCTAATTTTAATTTTTTTGGCATATTGTTGTCATTGATGTCAAAAGAGGATATCCTATAAGGGATATTACTGGCATGATGTCAATAGGTGTCATTGATGTCAAAGGGAAGTTTAGTGGTGTACCTAGATGTCATTAAGATCAAAGGATCAGTGTCTTGAAGAGTTGGTGCAGAATGATGAAGAGAAGAGCATGGCTTTGCAATTGTTGCAAATTTGCTCAGAAAGTTGTAGTATTGTCATGACAAGTTGTCACCATGTGGCAAAGGCTTCTTTTGGAAGACGAGTGAAAACAAAATGTAGATCTGATTTGGGTTTTTTGAGAACATTCTAGGAATGTTTTTTGTAGGACCAGAAGGTGTATGATGTGCTATGGAATGAATTAAGTGTGCTCTTAGTCTGAACTAGGATTTGTAGATAAACCTTACTGCTTATAGTCATGGTGTTGAACAGAATTTCTATTCTGATGTTGACTATTTTTTGGTGGTTGTCGGTTGTTTAAGTTACCACTTAATCCATCGAAGTCATGTGTCTAACCAACCCCTTCACCTTGTTTCTACCAGCTCGACAAATATTTATTAACTACAATGTTTCCTAAGTCTAGTAAAATATTTGTCCTTTTCATGATCGACAGATGTGGTTGAGGTTTGAAGATTGACGGTGCCTGCTAGCTCATATCATATATAGTGGGTCCCCATCTAAGTCCCACAGGATAACGGGCAACGCTGGAGATTGAACAATGGAGATCAAACGATGCCCGCTACAATGTTTAGTAGGACAAGGTAAAGTGTAAGGCATCAGAAGAGGATGGTGGCGTGGAAAATAGATGGCACAAATTGCTTGGTTGGTATGCAAACTCACATCATTGTTGTGAGTTGCATGATTCTGACAGGTGACAGATGGTGTTTTCCCACTAGCCCACTGAGAATATGGTGGGTCCATGTTTTGCCCTACGGTATTGCAGGAAACAGTGAAGATTGATCATTGAAGATCATGTGGTTCTTTCCAGCCTGCTGAAGATTTGGTGGGTCCGTTTTCTAAGCTCACAAGACTATGGGCTTATGACATGTTTCATATAGGCCTCATGCCAGGTTAGCTACAGATTGATGGTGATGATTCAAAGGTCTCTTTAATCTGATAGTCTTGATTTAAAGGTGAGCGATTGTAGTGGATTATGTCATTAGGGTGCACATGTGGCAGAAGATCACTTGGTCGCTTCACATCACTGTTGTGAACCAAAGCAAAGGGATGCATTCAATGATGAGAAATATACATCAGATGATGGTGGACAGATGGTAGCCCCCCACTTCCCTACTATGGATTTGGTCGGATTGAGTCTTTGCCCAACGATATAGCAGGTTTGTGATCTGTATCTTGGTAGACCCCACACTATGTATGTTGCATACTATGAATATCAACAACATGGATTTAAAGGAAGGGAATTGGATGATGATCACTATGAACATTCACATCACTGAAGTAGAAAATGAAGTCTCTATCAAAACAACGATATACTATGAGGTTGTTATGGTTATGATATCAAAACAGAGATCAAGAATTATAGATCTAATGGTGAGCACAATATCTCTTCACATCACATATTTGATCTTGGTGCCCTAAGTGAGAATGTGATATGCCTAAGTAAAGCGATAGGCATGAGATGATAATCGACAGTGGTAGTTTAAGTGAATACAATCTAACGGTTGTATTTTAAATTTTTCAAGATCAAAGAAGAGCCAGAGGATCATGGCACGAAGATAAGAGATTAACAGTCCATATTCAAAGAAGAAGATCTCAAATGGATAAGTTCATGTGAACAAGGGTTTCGACAAAAAACCAACTCTATGATTTAATTCAATTGGTCGAACCACCTCATCTACGAATTTTTATAGGTGATGAGATAAACAATCAGTGACACGGATGTGTAGGTGGTGGAAAATCATATTTAGATCAGGCAATATGAATTAAATGATCTACCAAATCCAATGACTATTTCATTGGAGATTTGATCAACAAAGCAGTGGAATAGCTTGTAGAGGTGATCGAGATCAGAATTAGATCTCATAGTCAGGAGAATGCATTTAATGTATTCCAGGTTTAGGGTTTTGAAGACTACCATAATATCTGATCAATCATATTTGAAATTGATGATGGTTTATGACTCAATGCATGGGAAGCTTGTTGGATAATCTTGTGTGTGAAGGAAACCCTAACAAAGAACTTTAGAACTAGATTTTAAAATTTGAATATGCAATTAATCTGGACGGTGGTGCATGGCTCAAGGCATTGACTGCAGAACAGTGGAGTCGAGAAAAAAGAAAGACAAACAGTTAATTGTCTATGTGTAGAGTCTATAGAGAAAGAAGAGAAGAGGAGAGAATATTTATGTGTTGTTGAGGATGTAGTAGAGAGAGAGAGAGAGAGAAGTTCAATGGACAGAGAATGCACATGCTAAGCTAGAGCGAAACCCAAACAAAAAGGAGAACATCATTAAGGGTTTGCATTCAAGGTGCGGAGAAGAAATAGGGAAAAGTGGAGAGAAGAGAGAGAAGTGAAGAGAAGTGAAAAGGCATGTTTTTCTAAGATTGCAGAAGCAGTAGTAGAGAGAATGATTGCATAGTTATAGAGAAAAGATTAGCAGTTACATATTAGACTTGTAATAGTGAACTGGATTCATTTGAATCATTTGTATTTTTCTTTGTAAATCTGATTGGTTGGTGCCATCAGATAACTGAGTTGGTGCTCAGTGCAAGGGATTGGTGTCTCCTTGGAGTTGGTGCTTCCTTGGAGTGGGTGCTCCTAAAACCAAGGGATTGATATCTCCTTAGGGTTGGTGCCCTTAAACATTGTAATAGAACATTTGCATTGTGAGGTTGGATTAGGACAGTAGATCCTAGTAGCATTTCTCACCATGGTTTTTCCCATCTTGGGTTTTCCACGTATATCTGGTTTTATGGGCTTTTGTGTGTTTTTATATTTGTTTCTCTACTTGTAAATAGTAAATCTGCATAAAGGGCTAAAAGGATTCAATTTGCTAAACGTATTTAGGATTAGTTTTTAAGTGATCTACTGATTCACCCCCCTCTTAGTAGATTGTTGTGTTCCAACAATTGGTATCAGAGCCCCAAGTTCACCAGGAGAAGCTTAATCAACTCAGGTAGATCTTGTATAAGTGAACACAAAAATGGCTAATCAAGAAGACTTGTCTGCAGATGAAGTACTTCTCTTTGATGGATTAGACTATATGGTTTGGAGCATTAAAATGAAGTTATATTTGGAATCATTAGGGTTTGATGTTTGGTTGATAGTTGAGAAAGGATATACAGCTCCAAGTACTCCTCCCATTGATACTGTTGAAAAGAAGGCTTATGAAGATAATGCTAAGGAAAATTTTGTGATTCTGAGTGGGTTGTCATGTTCGGTGGCTATCAATATCATGCACTACCAAATAGCACATGATGTTTGGAACAAGTTAAATAGGATGTATTAAGGATATGATAGTAAGGGGTAGGTCAAGATTCAGACATATGTAGGTGAGTCTAAAATTCTAAAGATGAGTGAAGATGAGAAGACTGCAAATACATCCATGAGAAAAGTTGCAACTAGAAGAGAGATGGTAGAAGTGTCTACTTATGAATCAAAGGATACTGATGAGGAGGAAGTTGATTTCATCATAATACTGAGAAGAGGCTCTAGAAAATATAGAGGCAAGCTACCCCTTAAATGTTTAAACTTTGGTAAAATGGATAATTCTAAGAAAGAATAGGATGGTAAAAAGAGGGATAAGAAGAATCTGGAGACAAGAGAAGAAATTGGGCCATTTGATGTTAGTGGAAGCTCAAATGATGAACATCAAAGTTCCTGCGAGATTGAGGGGAATGAATCCCTGTTCATGGATTTTGGAACAACTTCTAATGAAGAAGTTGAAAGATCCGATAAAGAAGAAAAAGATAAAACCTTCGATGAAGAAGAAGGAGAGGTTTACTTAGAAGGTAGACTCATCTATGCCTTAGATGAGATTGATAAGTTGAGGAAGGAAAATGAAGAATAGAAAAAGAATTCTCAAAAGGAGATTAAGAAGCTAACCAAGAGTCTTGAAGAATCTGATCAGATGGTGATTAGCTTGAAGATAAAAGTGGAAGAAGCAAAGAGAGTAGAATATGTGGTTAAATCTAAACTATATTCTAAATTAGATAAGTGCACAAAGATGGAAGCATAAATAGTTGCTCTGAAAAAAGAGTTAGAAATTTCTAAGGAGCAGATTGACAAATTCCTGAAGTTGAAGGGTGGCTCTAAGAGATTAGATGAGTTGGTAAAATCACAAAATCCATCAAAACAAAAAGAAAAATTTGGCCTTGGTTTTGTAAAAGGAAATATTCCCTTTACCAATGCTTCTGCAAAATTATATGACAGATTTAAAGCAGAAGAAAGAGGTTGTACAAAGGATGAGAAAGCCTGCACGAGTTTCTCCAAGAAAAATGCCTCTAGAGATAGAAAAAAAGATAAGGGCACTGTTGAGATGAATAAAGAAAAAGAAGAAAAGAAGCCTGCAATAAATAAGAAGATGGAGAAATCAATTCTTGGAGGTTTGACGAAAAAGAAACATACTAAGGGAGTTGATGTAGACAGTTTCTCAAGGATGAGATACTTCAAGAAGCCAATGTAAAGTAGAACCCCTCATCCTGCACAAAGAAAACATATGACTAGGTATTCCTTGCTTTTCTATGGTTACTGTTATTCCTGTAATTAGTTTAGTCATAGGGCTAGAGAGTGTAGGGCTGCACCTAGAAGGAGCACAAAATATGTGAATAGGAATTCATTTTCTCCTATAATGGTTATGAATGTTATGTTCTTTAATTGAAAAAAATTGGTCACATAGCCAAATATTGTAGAAGAAATTATATTAGACAAAAATCACAGAATAAGAAGAGGAATATGTCCCCTAAAGTGAAAAATGGTTCACATGTTCCTAAGAAGAAGGCTAACAAGGCTGATAAGAAGCCAAAGAAAAAGTGGAGAGTGAAAGGTCAGGAAACAGTGCTCAATGTGGTTGCTTTTGCCTTACATCACTAAATCTTAGTGATAGGGCTAGGGGGAGCTTAATTGGTATCTCATTCATCCATGGAAGTGAAAAGAGAGATCGAGACATGTAAAATAATTTTTAAAAATTTATAATGACTTGATGGTTGCAGATTTATGGTCACATTCTTTCTCTTTGTATGGCTTGTCAAAGGGGGAGAATATTAGTAGTAGAGAGAGAAGTTGTGTAAGTGCTCTGCTGAGAGATAATGTACTAATATCCTCAAGAAGAGGAGATATGTCTAAGGGGGAGTTGTTCTATATATGCACTCAAAATTTATATTTTTATAATTGGTATAGAGTGGTTCCAATTGGTATCAGACCATTGTGAATTGGTAAAGAGCAGTTTAGTTGGTACAGAGCCCGAAGTGAAGCTAATTCTCGAGTATGCAAGAAGAGTAAATGGAGAAAGGTCTAAGGGGGAGCTACTATTGGTATCAAATTAGTGTCATACTTGGTATAATGAACTTCAAATAGTTAATTGGTACTGAGGATAAAGTGCAAACATTTGTAATTGGTATCAGACCTGATTAGTTCAAAGCATGAAATGGCACTTCAACTAGCATCAGATAGTGTTAATTGGTACAGGGCAGTTGGATCATTTGGTTTTTCCATTGAGGTTAGAGAAGGAGAGCAAAAAATGATACCATTTGGTATCAATCAAAGGGGAGCATAGTTCCTTTGCCACTAATAAGGAGAAGCAAAAGTTTCAGAAGCACGGTGTCTTATAGCAAGATGTTCAGAGGCGTCCCTTTGCCATTGATGTCAAATGGGAAGAAATGAGGCAATGCTCTGCTAGGAGAGAGTTGTGCAAATGCTCATTAAATGGTTCTAAGAATTTGGAGCATTTGGTTTTTCCATCAATGACAAAGGGCAAGATTATTGGCATATTGTTGTCATTGATGTCAAAAGAGGATATCTTGTAAGGGATATTTTTGGCATGATGTCAATAGGTGTCATTGATGTCAAAGGGAATTTCAATGGTGTACTCAGATGTCATGAAGATTAGAGGATCAGTGTCTGGAAGAGTTGGTGCAGAATGATGAAGAGAAGAGAATGGCTTTGCAATTGTTGCAAAGTTTCTCAGAAAGTTGCAGTATTGTCATGACAAGTTGTCACAATGTTGAAGAGGCTTCTTTCGGAAGAAAAGAGTGAAAAAAGAATGCAAATTTGATGTGGTTTTTTTGAGAGCATTCCAGGGATGTGTTTTGTAGAACCATAAGGTGTATGATGTGCTCTGGAATGAATTAAGTGTGCTCTCAGTCTAAACTAGGTTTTGTAGATAAACCCTAATGCTTACAGTCATGGTGTTGAACAGACTTTCTATTTCGATGTTGACTGGTTTTCGGTGGTTGTCGGTTTCTTAAGTTACCACTTAAGCCATTGAATTCATGGGTATGAACAACCCCTTCACCTTGTATCTACCGACTCGAAAAATATTTATTAACTACAATGTTTCCTAAGTCTAGTGAAATATTTTTCCCCGACATGATTGATGGTTGTGGTTGAGGTTTGAAGATCGACAGTGCCTGCTAGCCCACAGCATATATAGTGGGTCCCCGTCTAAGTCTCATGGGATAGCAGACAATGATGGAGATTGAATGATGGAGATCGGATGGTGCCCGTTGCAATGTTTAGTGGGACCAAGTAAAGTGTAAGGCATCATAATAAGATGGTGACATGGAAAATAGATGGCACAAATTTTTCAGTTGATATTCCAACTCACATCGTTGTTTTGAGTTGCACGGTGTTGACAGGTGACAGATGGCATTCGCCCACCAGCCCATTGATAATATGGTGGGTCCTTATTTTTCCCAACGGTATTGCGAGAAACGATGGAGATTAATTGTTGAAGATCAAAAAATTCTCGCTAGCCTACTGAAGATTCAGTGGATCCATGTTCTAAGCTCGTGAGACTATGGGCTTGTGACATGTGTCGTATGGGACCCATGCTAGGCTAGCTCTAGATCAATGGTGATGATTCAAAGGTCCTTTTTATCTTATAGTATTGATTTAAAGGGGAATGATGGAAATGGATTAATTCATCAGGGTGGACATGTGGTAGAAGATCGTTTGGTCACTCCATATCATTTTTTGTGAAGTGAAGTGAAGGGATGCATTTGGCGATGAGCGATGTACATCAGATGATGGCGGATAGATGGTAGTCATCCATTGCCCCGCTATGGGTTTTGTGCAAGGAAAACTTTAGTGGCGAATCTTTGCCAATTGGTGAATAATTGAAATCAGGACCTCCAAAAATGTTGAATTGTACAAGCTAAAAACGATGTTGAATCACCAAGTTTTTACAAAACAAAAAAAAATTGTCTTGATTAATTCACCCACGTATTATATTTTAAATGATAGGTCATTGGAACTGATTCGCCAGCAATTTATACTATAATCACAAATATCAATTATATTCACCAGTAATATTATATTCATACCATTAATTTTGGGAAAATATCGCCACAATAATAAATTACCATTTAATTCCATGGATATTTTAGCCTTGAATAGGGCTTTTATTTATTGCCATCAAATCATCGCTTAGCTTTTTAATTGGACAGTTGCAGGTTGATTCCACTTCCTAATACACACATGCCTTTTAAAAGGCTTATTGAGGCTCAAAATTTGTTTTGGGCCACATGATTAAATCCAAACGTGTGGCCCAAAACAAATTTTGGACCTCAACAAGCCTTTTAAAAGGCATGTGTGTATCAGGCCACGGAATCAACCTACAGTCATTCGATTAAAAAGATAAATTGCTAATCAATGGTAACATTTAAACTTTTCCCCTGATGCAATGATGAGAAGGCAACATTTCGTAGTGGGACCCAGTTATAATGACGTGGGTGACATTGACGATGAGGATGAGCAGTTGAGATTAAACAAGGTTGATTAGACAACATACTAAGCTAGTGGAAGATGGTGTATGTCATGAACTATTGGCAACAGTGAACGATGGAGATTAAACAGAGATTTGAATGGACATCTTTCCGAGAGCTTGGTGCGAATATTGTAGATTCCCTTCTTGATTCTCCGGAATTACACAAGTGGTGTACATGTGCCTTGGTGGATCTCTCACCATGACAAGTGTTGACATGAATGATGATGGTGCAAATATGAGGATGACAAGGTGAGTGTGAACCCCAGGTGGAGTATGAAATCCTTATCGACGTGAGTGAACATCATCGGTAGGACACTTAGGGATGTCCCCCCGATACAACGATGACCTTCCTAGTAGAACATCATCGGGAGAGTTTTGCCATTGTAATTAATCTTTTTAGTGAATATTCACTTGGATTCGCCACTATGATTATTATTTTTTACCAATTATTCATTAATACTCGCCAAGATTTTACAAACTTTTTTAATAATGTGCATAGATTCGCCAAAAAAATTAATAATTTTTTTCAAATAAAAGGAAAGATTCGCCAGGATTTTACACCTTCGCCGAGGGGGGATTTCTTAAAGTTATCCCTGATTTGGTGGGATTGAGTCTTTTCCCAACGGTATAGTGGGTTCATGATGTGTGTCTTGGTGGACCCTACAATATGTATGTTTCATACTATGAAGATCAACGGCACAAATTTAAAGGAAGGTGATTGGATGGTGATCGTTATGAGCATTCACATTGCTGAAGTAGAAAATGAAGTCTTTATTAAAACAATGATATATTATGAGGTTGTGATGGTTATGAGATCAATGGAAGAGATCAAGAATTGTAGTTCTGGTGATGATCATGATATCTCTTCACATCATGAATTTGATCTTTGTGCCCTAAGTGAGAATGTGATATGCCTAAGTAAAGTGATAGGCATGAGATGTTAATCGACGGCGATATGCCTAAGTGAAGACAATCCAACGGTTGTGTTTTAAAGTTGTCAAGATCAAAGGAGAGATATAGGATCATGGAGCAAAGATAAGAGATCAACGGTCCAGATTCAAAGAAGAAGATCTCAAACGGCTAAGTCTATGTGAACAAGGGTTTTGACAACAAACCAACTCTGTGATTGAATTCAATTGGTCAAACCACATTAGTTACCAGTTTTTATTGGTGATGAGATAAAAAATCAGTGACATGGATATGTAGGTGGTGGAAAATCATATTCAGATCAGGCAATATGAATTAAATGATCTACCTGCTCCAGTGACCATTTGATTGGAGATTTGATCGGCAAAGCAACAACATAGCTTGCAAAGGTGATTAAGATCGGAATCAAATCACATAGTCAGGAGAATGCATTTAATGTATTCTAGGTTTAGGGTTTTGAAGACCACCATAATATCTGATGAATCAAATTTGAAATTGATGATGGTGTATGGCTCGATGCATAGGTAGCTTGTTGGAGAATCTTATGTGTCAAGGAAACCCTAACAAAGAACTTTACAAATTGTAAAATTTGAATATGAAATTAATCTAGATGGTGGTGCATGGCTTGAGGCATTAATCACGGAATAGTGGAGTCAAGAAAAAATAAAGACAATCAAGTAATTGTCTATGTAGAGTCTACAAAGAAAAAAGAGAAGAGGAGAGCATAGTTATGTGTTGTTGAGGATGCAATAGAGAGAGAGAGAGAGAAGTGCAGTAGACAGATAATGCACATGCTAAGCTAGAGTGAAACCCAAACAAAAAGGAAAACATCATTAAGGATTTGCATTCAAGGTGCAGAACAGAAATAGGGGAAAGTGAAGAGCAAAGAGAGAAGTGAAGAGAAGTACAGAGGCATGTGGTGTTGATATTTCAGCAGCAATAGCAGAGAGGATGCTTGCATAGTTACAGAGCAAAGATTGAGCAATTACATATCGGACTTGTAACAATGTATTGGATTCATTTGAATCATTTGTATTTGTCATTGTAAATTTGATTGGTTGGTGTCATCAAATAACTGAGTTGGTGCTCAGTATAGGGGATTGGTGTCTCCTTGGAGTTGGTGCTCCTAAATCGGGGAGTTGGTGCTTCCTTGGAGTGGGTGCTCCTAAAACCAAGGGATTGGTGTCTCCTTAGGGTTGGTGCCCTTAAAAATTGTAACAAAACATTTTCATTTTGAGGCTAGATTAGGATAGTAGATCCTAGCAGCATTTCTCACCGTGGTTTTTCCCATCTTAGGTTTTCCACATATATCTTGTGTTATGGTCTTTTATGTGTTTGTATATTTGTCTCTCTGCTTGTTTAGTAAATTTTCATAAAGGGCTAAAAGGATTTAATCTCCTAAACATATTTATGATTATTCTTTAAGTGATCTACTTATTCACCCCCCTCTTAGTATATTTTTGTGTTCCAACAATTTTAAATTAAAATGACAACTATATGCATCCTATTGGAAATTCTTAATTATAATTCTAAGTCTAAATTGCAATTTTTTCATTCAATTCATAATTCTAACTTTCTAAGTAGAAGTTACAATTATAGTATCGTAAATTGTCACCACTTCCAATTTCACACTAGGTTTGACACTCTAATTTGCACGTATGGTTAATTCTATACATAATATGACTATTTTGTGATCGGATTAAAAAACTATACTAAACTCCTTGATATATGGCATTTTAGGAGTGAAAAATGTGAGGACACTAGAGCGGTGCACTAGTGTCTTGCATTTGAATTTTAGAAAAGTTTTAAAACTAAGTGTCAACCTTTAGTGTCTTAAGCATTGTACCTTGTTGACTTAATTAAAAAAATTCTTCAAGGAAACATATATAAATAACTTTATCTCTCTCATTTAGATATAATGTAACTTCTTAATCAATAAGCACACTCTCTCTTTCTCTATTCTTCTCTACATGATTTCAAATGCTCTATATTTGTGAAGTTTATTTTTTTATTTACACTAACCTTTATGGGTATTCAAGGAAACTTATTCTTTCTTCATCAAATCCTTGTGGCGACTTGTGATAGGACATAACTCCAACAAGGGTTTCACACATATGGTAGCTCTACTTCATGCTATTTCATTTACAACTATCTTTATCATTTTTTTCCTCTACTCCCTCGAGAGCATACACTCTTTATTATCATTATCATTGTTATTATGGAGGTGGGAACACCAACACAAGGTTTTATTTAGGCAAGCCCCTATACAGATCATAATTGTATTGCTAAAGAAATCTCTTTACCTTGAGAACTAAACTGAAACATTCTAGTACAAACTTTTGGACCACCACTATCATAGTGAATAGATGCGAGCATGATATTTCAAGCATACAAAATATATACAACCCCACCTTAGCATCTAATAATATATATTTCTTGATTTTTCATCCGACAGTAAAATTACCAACACAAAGCATACTAAACTTCTGACATGCAAAATGCATCCGTAAATCTTTTGTAAGTATTTTGTAACTCAAAATGATAAGTCAAAGGGAATATAATGATAATTCAAGTACCATTACAATATTATCCTTATATAGAGAATTCATTTGACATAAAACTTCTTACTGCATCAATGACAACCTATGACATCAATGACATTACTAACAACCTTTGACATCAATGAAAAATTGTGTTCAACAATCTCCCCCTTTTTCATTGATGGAAAAACAACAAAATGATGAGCCACCAAACTAGCTAGCTACACACAAAGATATTCCTCCCTTATATTCATTTCTTCCCCTATGGAAGATATAGCATCTTGAGTTCCATTTATCCCCCTTTGACATCAATGGAAAAGATCAACAATCATGCTTCTCCTTTGTATCTAATTTCTCCCCCTTTTTATATTTTCGATACTCTGCACAATATGAAAACGTGTTTCCATGATATAATCCCCCTGAGTCCATGCTTCATTGCTTCTGAAAATATTCCACAAGACCACCCAACCTTCTTATGGTAGGGAGACCAAGATCTCCCTGAACCTGTGCTTACTCTTGATTCAAGAGGATGGAGCAATAACTCCCAACTTCTGCTAGAGAAACTCAAATGTCTCCTTAGGAAGTGGTTTTGTGAATATATTTGCTACTTGCTCCTTTATCTCAACATACTCAAACTTTACCTCCTTTTCTACAACCTTCTCCCTTAGAAAATGATACTTGATTACAATGTGTTTTTTCCTTGAATGAATCACTAGATTCTTTGATATATTTATGGCACTTGTGCTATCACAAAGAATAGAAATAGGTTCATAAAATTCAATCTTCGTCTCCTTCAAATTCTGCTTCATCCATAATACATGAGTGCAACATGATGTTGCAACAATATATTCTACTTTTGTTATAGATAAAGAAACTAAGTCCTATTTCTTGCTCAAACCAGGACACCAAACTATCACCAAGAAAGAATGCATTTCCAATTGTTCTCTTCTGATCATCTACACTTCTTGCCTAATCTGCATTTGTGTATGCAATCAGAGTGAATTTTTCACTCTTAGGATACCACATTCTAAAATCCATAGTAGCCTTCAAATATCTGAATATTCTCTTTACTGGTTTAACATGAGTTTCTTTAGGTGCTACTTGAAATCTAGCAACCATTCCAACTGCTTACATTATATCTAGTCTAGATTTTGTCACATATAGAATACTACTAGTCATAGATATATACAAGGTTTGGTCTACTAGAGCAGATTCATCATCTTTACTTAACTTGCATCTTGTGACCATAGGTGTTCCTGCTAGTTTGCAATCTTCCATGTTGAACTTACTTAGCATTTCCTTTATGTACTTGTTCTAGGAAATGAAAATTTATTTACTTGATTATGCAATCTGCAACCTAAGAAAGAAATATAATTCACCTAGCATAGACAATTCAAACTCATTCTACATTTCTTTTTGAAATTCCTTGCATATTTCATCAATGCTACGACCAAAAATGATATCATCTACATAGACCACAACTATCAGTAGTTGATCACCTTCTACTTTTATGTATAATTTACTATTTGCACTTCCTCTTTGGAACCCTTGCTACTACAAGTATCCATCCAACCTTGAATACCAAGCTCTAGGAGCTTGTTTTCAATTCCATGCAAAGCCTTCTTCAATCTGCAAACATAATCCGGATTGTTAGAACATTGAAACCCTTTTGATTGTTCAATGTAGACCTCTTCTTCTAGTTGTCCATTCAGAAATGTTGACTTCACATCCATCTGGTATACATTGAAATTCTTGAATGTTGAAAGAGCTATAAACATCTTGATTGCTTCCAACCTTGCTACCAAGCAAATATCTCTTCAAAATCTATGCCTTCAACCTTAGCATACCCTTCACACACAATTCTAGTCTTGTTCCAGATCACTTCACCTTCTTCATTTAGCTTATTTTTTAACACCCACTTGGTTCCAATCACATTCTTTCCTTTAAGTCTTGGGACAAGTTCCCAAGTTTCATTCTTATTGATCTGATTTAGCTCTTCCTCCATAGCTTCTATCTAGCCTTTCTCTTTGCTTGCTTCTTTATAGGACTTAGAGTCTATCTTTGATATTAATGCAAAGTGTACTTGTTCATTTTCTCTCTCAAGTCTCTTCTAGGTCTAAAACCCACTGTCTTTGTCTCCTATAATTTGGTCTTCAGAGTGATTCTTCTGAACATACTTTGTTGGAGTTTTTTCAACAACTTTTGATTCTTCACTATTGTTTTGTATTGGTTCTTCATCATCTTCTACTTCTAGAATACCAATAGACTGAATTGTTTCATCAACTCTCACATTTTCACTTCTTACAATCCTCTTTAGCCACTTTTTGTAACATCTATATGCTTTACTTCTCAAAGAATAACCAAGAAAAATGCCTTCATTAGATATTAAATCAAACTTACCCAAATTTTCTTCATCCCTTTTGATGTAGCACTTGCTTCCAAATATTCTAAGGTGTCTGACTAATGTTGGTCTTCCTCTCCATGGATCATATGGTGTATTATCAATCTTTTGTCTGAACTAAACTCTATTTAGGATATATATTATTATTTGAACCACTTCTCTCCAATACATATCTGATAAATTTACTTGACACAACATTGTTCTTTCTATCTCCTATACAGTCTGGTTCTTCCTTTCTACAACTCCATTTTGTTGCGAAGTCGTAGGAGCATAAAATTGCCTCCAAATCCCATGCTCTACACAAAAAAATTCATACTTGTCAGAAGTGAATTCTCCACCTCTATGTGATCTCAAAACTTTGATTGTTCTTCCGGTTTTCATTCTCTACTAGTGCCTTGAATGCCTTAAACTTCTCAAATTCTTCAAACTTCTCTTTTAGAAATGTAACCTAGGTCATCCTAGTGTAGTCATCAATGAGCATCATAAAATACTTTTCTCCTTGTAGACTTTTTGTTCTCATAGGTCTGCACTAGTCTGTATGCACCAGATCTAATGGTTTTGATGTAGAATACTCCTTAGTGTGAAATTTTTTTTTTGTCTGCTTTCCTTCTTGACATGGTCTACAACTGGTAGATTGTGTTTTCTTGATCTTTGGAAGGTCTCGCAATCTCATCAAAATTTATGTGTCCCAACCTTCTATTCCAAAGCCAATTTTCTTCTCTCTATATAGTGAGACAACTTTGTCCATTCAGCTCACTAAGATGATATATGTCGCTATTTGTCCCTCTTCCTTTTGCGGCCAGTTCTCTAGTGCTTGATTCCCTGATTTCACAACCTTCAGCACTAAAAGATAGCTTATAGCCTTTATCACACATCTGACTTACACTTAAAAGATTATTCTTTAAACCTTCAACTTAAAAAACATCATGTGTCTTTGTCCTACCACCATCAAGAATCAAGGTACCCTTACCATAAATTTTGGCAATAGAATTATTTCCAAGATTCACATAACCTCCTTCAAATTTTTGGAAATTCATGAACTTACTTTTGTTTCTATTCATGTGGCTTGAGCAATCATTGTCTATGATCCATAGGTTCTTCTCTTTCTAAGCATGTAGTGTAGTTTGAGAAATCATTAACTTCTTTGACATCTCTTCCAAAACCTTCTTCCCAACTTTATTTGATTCATGATTCCTACTTTCTAATCCTTTTCTTCCACTTTCTGGTAGAAGAGGACTCACAAAATTGCTTTCGTAGTTCCTTGCAATGTGTCCAAAATTATTGCACTTGTAGCAAATGGTATTAAAATTGTACAAAGGTGAAAATGCATTATTGTTGACTAAACTATTTCTTCTTATTGTATATTTTCTATAGTCCACAACCTTATGACCAAAATTATTGCAATTAAAACAATAACTAGAGAAAGGATAATTGAACCTAGTGTTGTATCCCTATCTTCCGAATCTTCTTCTCTTCTTCTGAACTTGAATAAATCCATCTTCTATGTCTTGGTTTCATCACTTGCAATTATTCTTTCAATCTTTGAACTTTTGGAACCAGTCACTTCCTAACTTGCTTTAGTAATCTTAACAGACTGTTTGTCACCTTGCTCTTCTAATCATCAAAACCAATTCCGGTTTTGACATGTGGAGCTCTCTGGCTTCCCAATATTTGATCTAGAGTTTCAATACTCTTTCCAAACTTCATTTGCAGTTGTTGATTCACTTTCTCAAGCTCTTTTCTTATTGTCATAATTTCTACTTCCAGATTCTCACAGTCCTTATCTCTTGATAGCGACTTTCTAGTCAAGACTTCTTCAATCCTTTTTGCTTTTTTCTATATGGGTCTTCAGATCAACAATCATCTTTTCTTCTTTCTTCAAATCCTAAGATACCTTTTCTTTATCCTTCACTTCTACAATTCTATTCTTTAGCCTTTTGATTTCTTTTCCTGCACATAGCAATTCCTCCATAAGATCTACTTCTTCATTTTTTTGGAATCCATTTATGCATCTCCTTCAGTAGCTTTAAAAGCCATGAAAACAACCTTTTCTTTTTCATAATATGACTATTTTGTGATCGGATTAAAAAACTATGCTAAATTCCCTAACATCTAGCATTTTAGGAGTGAAAAATGTGAGGACACTAGAGTGGCACACAAATGTCCTACATTTGAATTTTAGAAAGGTTTTAAAACTGAATGTTGACATTTGGTGTCTTAAGAATTGTACCTTGTTGAGCTAATTAAAAAGGTCTTCGAGGAAACATATATAACAAATTTCTCTCTCTCATTTAGATATAATGCAACTTCTTGATCAATAAGCACACTCTCTCTCTTTCTCTACTCTTCTCTACATGTTTTCAAAAGCTCTATATTTGTCAATGTTATTTTTTTATGCACACTAACCTTTGTAGGTATTCAAGGAAATTTATTCTTTCATCAAATCCTTGTGGAGACTTGTGATAGGTCATAACTCCAACAAGGGTTTCACACATATGGTAATTCTACTTCATTCTATTTCATTTACAACTATCTTTATCATTTTGTTCCTCCACTCCCTCGAGAGCATACACTCTTTATTATCATTATCATTGTTATTATGGAGGTGGGAACACCAACACAGGGTTTGATTTAGGCAAGCCCCTATAAAAACTATAATTGGATTGCCAGAGAAATCTCTCTGTCCTGAGAGCTGAACTGAAACATTCTAGTACAAACTTTTGGACCACCACTATCATAGTGAATAGATGCAAGCATGATATTGCAAGCATACAGAAGATATACAACCACACCTTAGCAACTAATAATATATATTTATTGATTTTACATCCTAGTAGTAAAATTACCAACATATCATATTGAATTTCTGACATACAACATGCATCAACAAATCTTTTGCAAGTCTTCTACAACTCAAAATAATAAGTCAAAGGGAGTATAATGATAATTCAAGTGCCAATACAAGCTTATCCTTACACAAATAATTCCTTTGACATCAAACTTCTTACTGCATCAATGACAACCTCTAACATCAATGACATTATTGACAACCTTTGACATCAATGACAACTTATGTTCAACATTAG
This sequence comes from Sequoiadendron giganteum, assembly GCA_007115665.2. Lineage (NCBI taxonomy): Eukaryota > Viridiplantae > Streptophyta > Pinopsida > Cupressales > Cupressaceae > Sequoiadendron > Sequoiadendron giganteum. The sequence continues at coordinate 2,722,057 of CM021107.1, read as the reverse complement.
CTTGATAAAATGTTTTATTTTTCAAGTTTAAATATTTAAGAATAATTTTGGTATGATCTTGTTCTTTCTATAATAGAATAGTAGCAAAAACATTTATTCCAAAAATTAGTTTTGTTTTAGTGTAAGGTTTGAAAAAAATAACTTAGAAATAAAGTAAATTCTTGGTTAAATGATTTTTGGAAATTATAATATCTAGTCAAGTGTGCATTAAAAGTAACCACCTTCCATATATCTCCACCACTTGTTCTATTTAAGAGTGTAGAGATCTAATGGTGCACACCAATCTTCTCAAGATCAATGGTTAGGGGTTAAATGCCATGGCCAAAGGTGTTTGCCACAACATCTTGTTGTTTCACTATAGTGCAATGAGAAATGAACAAGTGGTGAAGATATAGTATACACTCCCTTTCAACCTTGCACCAGATGGACAAAGGAGGTCAAACACATACCAATAAGGAGCCACTAGACATGTTTGAAGCATACCCATATGTTCATCTTGACTAATGAAAATGAAACAAGTTAGGTTAAGTTTCATAAAAACTTAAATGCTCATCCTTTTTCCAACATCATACTTCTTTGGATTATGATTGAAACAAATCACGTTAATTTGCTCAAGATCAATGGCTAGGAGCAAAAATACATTACTTTTCCTTTTATTATTTTGTCATGAAACACATAAAATGAACATGACACCATATAGTCAATGTGCCAAATAGAACTCTTGGTGATCAATCACCACGTAGACTTGAAATATTCATTTGAGTTACATATAATTGCAAATAACAACTCACTGATCAATTAGGTATATTGGGTATGGCTAAAGGCAAAATACTTAAACTTTCTAGCATTAGATGACCATAACTATAAACATGAAATTCTGACAAAAACCAAAATGAGAAATTCACATGAAAGCAAAAGAATCAATAAAGAGGCTTACTTGAATCACGGTTATCAAAATATAATGTTCACTCGAAATCAAAAAATACACAAAAATACCACCCATCCTTTTTTTGTGAATAGGTAACTTTATCTTTATATTAATATAGATAGCTGCCTATTCATCAAAAAAATAAAAATACACAAAATTACAATAAAAAAAATAAAATAAAACTTACAAAACATAGACACAACATAAAACCCAAATCAACATTTCTCAACTAGACTATAAACATGAAGGGTCAAATGATAAGATAAAGCTATTAAAAATAAAAATCTCAAAGTTGAGAGTTCAAAGAGCCTACAAACTCTTACCATTATTTGGCCCTATGCATGAATACTTTTTAAGAGGCCGTAGCTTTCAAGATTTGGGTCACGCGAGATGGGCCATCAACTTTTCTTGACAAAGCAAATCTTCAACGTACACCAAAGTAGGAGGAGATGAGAGGAGGGGGGCCTGGTAAAGAGATTTGAAAAAGCTTTATTTCAGATTCATTGTGTTTGCTTTTGCATGCATGATTGAGAATTTATGCTTTTAGATTGATTTAGTCCGTCTACCTTTTGACGAATTTGGTATCATCCTCATTCATTCATGCTTCCCACTTCCTCTTGCTTTTCAACGGCTACTGTTTAAAGGAGGAAAGGCAGTTGGAACAGTGTTACTATTCACCAAAACCATCATTTATTCAATTATCATTCTCAAAGTCCATACATTTGGTCCTCCATTTTTCATACTTTCTTCACTTTAATCATCACAAGGGTGTGAAGACAATAAACCTTGATAATATGGTCTAATGTGTGAATTGATATATGCACTGTAAGATGCATAATTATCAACTTACAATCATTCATATATATTTAAAATATATTACTTAAATTGATATAGAATATATTTTAATTTAAAATTATTTTATGTTTTATGATATTTTAAATATAGGGTATTCAATGATTGAAGTTTTTTAGATTAGATTTATTTCAATCAAATTTAAGAAATATTAACATATCTTAAAATTAAGATTTTTGGTTTAGATATTTAAGTGGCTTGAAAATGCATAATTTTAGCAAGTCCTTTCATAGTGTGAGGGAAGGATCTAATTTTACCAATCATTCTTATTTTGTGCAAGTGGATAAAGTATTCTTACCTCATACTTTTATACCTTCATTTTACACCACTTTAAACAAATCTCACAAATATATTGTCATGGTTATCAATTTGACTCATTTGATGCACAAACTAATTCTTACTCTAGAACCTACTAGACCCAGATGTCACTATACACTACCTTAGTCTATATTGATCTACGTCTTTCAATCCTAGATTAGTTCATTATCCTTTATAACTATGCATTCTATAACCTAGTCCACCTAATAATAAGATGGCTTTCCTACTATAGAGAGTTGGCTATCCAATAGCATCATTGAGCCCCATTTAAGATCTAATAAAATTCCCTTCACCAAGGCTTAGCAAGTTCAATTAATAATTCAAATGGGAAGCAACATATTAATTTTTGGGGCCCTCTTATGTTCTTTTAGCCCAAGCATCCTCAATGCACCTTGGGAAGATTCAAAACTATATGCTTGTAATATAAATCAATATTTGGCACATCCCCAAAGATTGTCAAAGTAATTAGAATATAATGTTCCATTATTGGGTGGAAATTTTACAGCTTGGTGGTGCTAAGTAGGCACCACATTCCCATCCATGAGCCAATGGTTCAATGAAACAAAAAGATGGAAACATACTCTTAACACATGGCAAGATCACACATCTCCAAAATGTTACAAACTAACAATATTATCCCATTACACCATAGTCGGAATACAAAAGTAGGACTTACCAAGATTGATCACATCACATAGTCTTCCATGTTGGATCTATATTCAACTACTCGTGCATTTTTGAAATGGTTGTGATCTAATGATAGTATAGTGTTACACTATTGGTGGATCTATCTATAGTGTCATAAATTATCACGCCTGATAATTCTACTCTACCTTGACACCCTATTTTTCTTATGTTGATGCTTAAATCTCTCGTTCTAGGCAAGCAACATCCTATGAAAATTTTCAAAGAAATGGGACTAAATTTATTGTCTACGAAGCAACCTCTGGGATTTTAGAAGTCAACTCTTCAAATGTTGTAAAGGAAAAGGGGAAGAAGGAAAAATTGAAAGAAAAGCTAAGGAAATATGCTAAAATTACTTCGATATCCACTACTAACTTGCATGATATAGATTGAAACCTTTAAAACATCACAGAAAGTTTAAAAGAGCACTTGCATGATTTAAATCCTACAACACTATCAAAAACTTATACTATAGAAGAAACAAATAGAAATAATAGACAGCTATTGATTTCACGCAATTTGACACAAAACACCACATCCTCTTCACTGTTGGACGAAGAACAAATTACAAAAGACCAAGGACGCAATACAAAATATTCAATCCTTCCAATAAGGAGCACCTACAAAGTATTAGAAATGAAAACAAAACTACTGCTATCTCTATTCAAAAGTACAAAAATTACAATTTGTTCTCTATGAAAACATTTAACTAATATAGAATCTGAGAGCTAGTCAATCCTCCACAAAGATGAAACTCCTGAATATATAGGCATTGAGGCATTGCATGGTTGAGGCCTTCAAGGCAAGGAGAAAATGACACCTAGAGCCTCACAAAGACACTTGGAGACCAGCACTTGTTCTCATAATGAGGCCTTAGTAACAGAATCTGATCCTGGGAGTGCTTCAGCTCGCACACATATATGATCTGCAGATCCTAAACATGGCACAACCTTAATGCCCAACAATCTCCTAATGCTGACATGTTCCCCACTCGGACTGCTCATGAAGTCTTTGTTGGGAATGGGGGTTGCCTTATTCAACCAATGGCGCATCATTTTTCCACGAAGGGAACTCTTTCGCTCTTTGAAGCACGTTGCGACGCCACGTGGAAGTTAGCACTCAATTTTGAACCTCATCCGCTTCTTATGAGTTGACTGTATCGAAGCCACCACATGGCACCTTGGCGTTGTCTCTAAAGAGAGTCAAGCATTACTTGCAGCGGGTGAGCACAGGGGCACCATGTGTCACGAGTGAGGAAAACTGATACGTAAACCAACTTTTGTAAAGGGCCCGGAGGAAAAGAAAAGCCCTATATAAGTCGCTTGGCTTACACAGTTGTGCCTTATATGGGAGCTATCACCCATAATTTGAAAGCATGGATCTGATCCACAGTTCTGGTGACTTTCAAGGGAAATCTACCTGCGGATGAAGAATCCATAACCTATGGTTTGCACAAAAAAAGTGAAGCTACAAGAAGGGAAGACCCACAACACTTACAACTTTTGGAGGGTGATCTTCAGAGGCATCGAATCCTCTTCTGAGGTTTGAGCCTTATTTTTTAGAGCTTCGAAAGCTCTATCTAGGTCTATTATCTCCTTAAAAGAGAAACTTCTCAACCTTTGTATAACAACCTGCGTCTGAAACTCGAGCTGGGTGAGGGGCTACAAAACAGCCTCCACTTCGAAAATGTTCGGTGTTTGGCTTAGGCTTGCAAAGATAGTCTTATCATTTTGTTTTGGAACCACCAGCCCCTTAATCTCCTCCTCGGAGAGGACTCTGTTTTTGGAGAGGAATGGGGACGGAATTCCTAACTAGACCAATTGTTCAATGTCTCCCTTCATTTCTTGAACCACTCACTCTAAGGCATCCAGATATGCCTTGCATTTTGGCGTTGTCTTATTGCAACTCATAAATTCATTGACCTTGTGATTTGTTGAAAAATGTGTCTCTATGCTTGGGAGATAGATCGACACTTTTCTCCAAATATCATTCAAGGATGTCCTAGAGATCTCAATCTAGTAATGGAATTAGGAAAGAGATCTACTAAAGGACTATCCTAGGGTATGTTTAGAGACTAAAAAGGGGTTCACCACCAAGCTAGGGCTTGGAAAGACTAGTAACATGCAAGATCTAATTATGAAACTTAATGATATGCAAGACTACTATAAATGACCTAGAAATGAATGCAAAACATAATAACATTTTGAAAAATCAGAGAGGTGCACCTGCAAACCTGTAGCAGCTTGAATGAAAATCTAAAATGTTGAGAAATGTTGAATTTAAGGTAAACCGGGACTCATATTCCAGGCTAGATGTATCAGTCCCAGATTAGGATTTTTGGGCCGAAACAAGAATCTAGTGATGACAAGTCTAGATCTTCAAAAATCTAGAAAAATGGCTAACTGGGACTCATACACTAGAAGTGGCCTATGTCCTACTTGGCTTTTTCGGAGGATCAAGATCTGAATTTTCTCTTCAATCTCTACTTTGTCTTCTCAACTTTATTTTCGGATCTGAAATGTCAAATTCTGCTCTATAGGTGTCTTTTAATGATCTTTTCAACAAGGTGGAAACTTTGACAACTTTACAATCTTGACAACTTCTTCCAATCTTGCTCTTCAATGTATCATCAACCTAGGCCTACAAATAACACACTAAAGAGAGGGGGAAATGTTGGTTTGTTAGTAGAAAGGGGTTTGCCTTGGTCAAACCTTGTTTTGGTAATCAACCTTGAAATGAAATGAAGTAGAAAAGAGGAATGATGAATGAACAAAACGATATGTTGCAACTCACCAAACCCTATGAATAAAATGTTGCAAACATGTATGAGATGGATCCAATGGATGTGGATCTTGACTATTGCTTGAATGATATGGATCTTGAATTAAATGTTTGCTTGAATCATAAAACCCTACATCACAAATGTTAGCTAAAAAACAAACATGATGCATGATGACTTTGACATGATGCTTGATACTTGAATAATGCTCCAAAATGTTTGATAATCAACTCTTGAATGCTCTTGTAGACTCGTGTAAGTGCTCTTGATCACAATTTTTCTATATTGCATGAATACTTGAAAGCTTAGGTCACTTGTAAACTTGCTAGGAGAAAATGAGTGAAATAACCTTGTATTTATACTTGTTTATGCCAAAATTCTCGAAATTACAACACTATAAGCCAACATCATATCTAAGAGAATAAAATCCCACCAAGAATTTGAATTTAATTTAGGTCCAAGCTAAGTGGAACTCATAGCCATTTGTGGCGTATGAGTCCCATTAGGCTAAGCTTGGGACACATTTTTCAAGAAAGGCTTAGATTTATGTGAAATCTAGATCGGGGGCCCAAAACTTAGGTGGGACCTATATGCCCAAGGTGGCATATGAGTCCTAGATCACTAAATCTGGGCCATACAATCCAAAATCACATAAATTATGATTGGATGTTGATAAATGTCAAGATTATCCTCAAAAAGATGCATTAACTAAGGCTTGTGGGTACAAAATAAGGCCAATTAAAGCATAAAGAAGCCCAATTAATTACTAAAACCATAGATTAGTATGCAAGTGTAAGAAAACACTTTACAACACCCTAAATAAGGCACAATTAAGTCCATTTAATTCACAAGGGCCCAAACAAGTGTGAAAATGTAAAGGGATACATTTTTCTACACTACACCTTGTTCGTCACCTGCCTTCAATTGGGGATCCTTGCTTCCTAGAGCTTCTCATTCATCACATTATACAACTTCTCGACTAGAAGCCATGAATCTTCGAATTTAGGAGAGATGAAGGTGAGGGCTTGCTCCATAGACAAGCTCACTTGTACACTTAACCGTTGTGAGTCAATGATAAATCCAAGCGTTGGCTTCAAGTGTGAAGCCACATTTTTTATTTGCTCCCAATATGATACATATAGTTGTTGGATCATTGAGAGGATATCCGCAATCTAGGAGTAGGCAGTGAGATCGCTCTTCAACTGTTGAATTTCCCGATTCCTAGCCTGGGACTGCTGCTACATTTTATGTTTCATTTGTTGTTGTGCACTCAAGAATCTGAAAGACTTTTTTGGGCTTGTGTTATCTCTACTTCCTTTTGTTGCAGCTTACTTTTTGTGGCTTCTTTTTCCTTCTTTAGGCCCTTTGTCTTGGCCTTCAATTCTTCTACTTGATGCAAGAGCATCCAGTGGTGTAAGGGCAATCCTACATCACCCAAAAATATATTTACTTTCATTTAGAGTTTTGTATATGTTTTTTTTATTTCTGGATACCCTTTTCGTCGAAGAAGAATTCCCAACTTTCAGAACTACTTTTCTGCTTTTTTTGCTCGACTGCTATTTTTAGCAGGTATGATTTTGAAGGCGTGAGGAAACAGAAATTTAAGGGAAGCTTCAGGATAGAATAATAAACACTTTGGTGAAAGAATCAGGCGAAAATCATTCCCAGTTCAAAAGTTATTCAAGTTTCAGTTTCTGCTTTTTGCCCTACAAAATCTTCGGAGCTAATTTTGAGGGACTTAAAGGTTCCGGATGGGCCCGAAAATTGGCGGAAAACGAAAGTGGTTAGTTTTTAGACCCCACTTTCTAAAACTTCATTTTCGCAAGACCTTTCCGAAAAGGTATTATCATTGAAGATCCGACGCTTAGATCTTGAGTTAGGGCTTCCGGAAGTTTGTGCATAATTAGAATGTTGTTTTTGGCTCCAAACGAAGAATTAGGCTATTTATGGGGTAGTTTCTGATTTTTGTGAGTAGTTTTTTAGAAAAGAAGATCGCATGCTGCGAATAGGGGAATTTTTGTAGTTTCTTTCTGTAATTTGCATGTATTGCAGAACTCGAGGATTTGAGACCCTCTGCATGTAAGATTTTCATTTTTGAAAATAATAAGGATCTCAGTTTTCTGTGTGATTTTCTGTGTCTCGGGTTGCACCCTCATCAAGTGGTATCAGAGTGGGTTTTCTTGAGCGTGTGGATAGATCGCCGATCGTGAGGTAGTTCGCACTAGGACAGTGGTTGTGGGTTCAAGATATTCAAGAGTGGCGCGTGGTAGGCGAGGTGGTGCCAGAAATGCTGGTGGAAGAGATCCATTAGCGGCTGAGGGTTTCAGAGCCCTCCAGAGACAAATTAATGCATTACAAAGAGAGTTAAGAAGAGGGTAAACCCGAGAAGGGGAGAAGAAAGTGAGGATGAAGAAGAGGTAGAAGATTCAGATGTAGAAGAGGAAGAAGAAGCTATTGATCAAGATCAAATGCGACTGATAAGGGCCATTTCGAAGATCGAAAAAAGACCTAGAGTAGAAGTTCCCAGTTTTTCTAGTAGTCTAAACTCGGAAGAGTTGATTGATTGGATCAACGAGTTGGAAGAGTATTTCGAGTATGAAGAAGTAGAGGACCCAGATCGGGTTAAGTTTGCAAAAACGAAGCTGAAGGGCCACGCCAGTATCTGGTGGAAAGAGGTCCAACTAGAAAGAAATAAGAGAGAAAAGGGAAAGATCACCAGATGGGATCGCATGGTGGAGAAACTGAAGAAGTAGTTCAGGCCAATGGACTATGAGTTAGATCTATTGAAGAAATTGCAAGGGTTGAAGCATGGGAGTAGATCTATGAAAGAATACATAGAAGATTTTCACAAGATAATCATCAGAACGGGACATGCAGAGGCCAACAAGGAGAAGGTAGCCCGTTATCTTAATGGGTTACGGCCGAGCATTCAAGAGGAGCTAAGCCTGGTCAGGATGGCCACCATTGAGGACGCATACCAATTTTCTCTGAGAGTTGAAGAGAAGTTGAACAAGAGATTTGACAGCAAGCAAAAAGGATGAGGAGGTCAAAGCGGAAGGGGTAGCGGAAGATCTTTTAGAAGCCGAAATGAGGATGAGAAGAAAAATGAAAATGTGGGTAACAGTTGAAGCCAAAGGAATGATAACTTCTACCGCCCACGTGATCAGAATGGTGGTGATCAAAGAGGTAGAGGACGAGGAAGATTTAGGCAAGGACCCGGAAGGGGTGGTTTCAGAGGAACTTGTTTCCAATGTGGTGAAGAAGGGCATCGAGCCTATGAATGTCCACAATACCAAGGAAGGACAGACAAAAGGCCAGAAGGTCGTGCAAAGGTTGCGCATGTAGATGAGGAGGATCAATCTGAGCATTCAGATGATGCTGAAAGGGGAGAAGCCCTAGTGGTTAGAAGAGCCCTGTTGACTGAAGAGAAGGAGCCAGAACAGAGGAAGAACCTGTTTTGCACAAGGTGCAAGTGTGAAGACAAATGTTGTGATGTCATTATTGATGGTGGGAGCATTGATAATCTAGTGTCAGAAGAAATGGTTACAAAGTTGAAGCTGAAGAGGGAAAGGCATCCACATCCATATCGGATTGCCTGGTTGCAGAAAGACCACAAAGTTCTAGTCAATGAGCAATGCCTGGTGAAGTTCAAGATTGGAAGCCATCATGATGAGGTACTCTATGATATCATCCCTATGGATGCATGTCACGTGTTGCTGGGGAGGCTGTAGCAGTTTGACAGGTGAGTTGTACATGATGGCCATGCAAACACTTATTCCCTGATGAAGGATGGAGTCCGCCATAAGTTGAAACCCCTTAAGAAGGCCGAAGAAAAGGTATGCAATAGTGCTAGAATTTGTTATGTTGATGGAAGGAAATTTTTAGAAGGCATGAAACATGAGCGTGTGTGTTATGCACTGATTCCTAAAATGGATAAGGAAGGTAGTGAGAAGGTTCTAGTAGAAGTTTTTGGGTTATTGAATGAGTTTCAGGATATTGTTTCTGATAATGTACCTGAGGGTTTACCACCAATGAGGAAGATCAGTCATCAGATTGACTTGATCCCAGGAGCCAGTTTGCCGAATAAGGCAGCTCATAGAATGACTCCTGTAGAAAATGAGGAGTTGAACAGACAAGTTGAGGAGTTGTTGAGAAAGGGTTTGATTCAAGAGAGTCTGAGTCCATGTGCAGTACCTGCAGTACTAGCACCAAAGAAGGATGGGGAGTGGAGGATGTGTACAGACTCTCAGGCCATAAACAAGATAACAATCAAGTATAGATTTCCCCTGCCAAGGATGGATGACCTGATGGACTGTTTGAGTGGAGCTCAGTACTTCACAAAGATTGATCTGAAGAGTGGATATCACCAGATTCGGATTCGAGAGGGAGATGAATGGAAGACCGCCTTCAAGACCAAAGAGGGCCTGTACGAGTGGTTAGTCATGCCTTTTGGGCTAACCAATGCACCGAGCACATTCATGCGGCTCATGAACGAGGTACTGAAAGAGTTCCTAGGAAGCTTTGTTATTGTGTATTTAGATGATATTTTGATATTCAGTAAGTCACTGGAGGAGCATATAATGCATATTGGTAGAGTCTTTGAGAAGTTAAGAGAAGAGAAATTGCTGATTAATCTGAAGAAGTGTAGTTTTGTGAAGAAAGAGTTAGTGTACTTGGGGTTTGTTGTCTCGACATAAGGTCTCAAGATGGACCCAGAAAAGGTGAAGGCTATTCTAGAATGGCCTACCCCAAGAACTGCTACTGAGGTGAGATCTTTCCATGGTTTGGTAAGTTTTTATAGAAATTTTATTAGAAACTTCAGTAGTATTTGTGCACCCCTAACTGAAACAATGAGAGGGGATAGAAAAGAGTTCAAGTGGAGCACTAGAGCAGCAAGGAGTTTTGGTCTATTGAAGCAGAAGGTGACAGAACAACCTGTTTTGGCTCTCCCGGATTTCAATAAGGTGTTTCAGGTGGATTGTGATGCCAATGGTTGTGCCATTGGAGCAGTGTTAAACCAGGAAGGTAAGCCCATTGCCTATTTCAGTGAAAAGTTAAATGATGCAAAGAGAAAGTACTCTGTATATGATCAAGAATTTTATGCAATAGTTCAAGCATTAAAGAAATGGAGGCATTATTTGTTGCCGAAGGAATTTGTTATGTATACTGATCATCAAGCATTGCAGTACCTGAGTAGTCAGGGAAAATTAAATCAGAGGCATATGAAATGGGTAGAATTTTTGCAGAGTTATACATTTGTTTTAAAACATAGGAGTGGGAAGTCAAATAGGGTTGCAGATGCCTTAAGTAGGAGGCATACATTGTTGATAGAAATGCAGATTGAGGTGGTTGGGTTTAGTGAACTCAAGACATTGTATCCGAAAGATCCTGATTTTGCAGAGGCTTGGAAAGCTTGCAAGGAACCTGTTATAGTTGACAGGACAAAGTGGCTGGATTTCATAATTCAAGAAGGCATGTTGCTTAAGGGAAGTCAACTGTGTATTCCGAGGAGTTCCATGAGGGAGAACTTGATAAAAGAGAAACATAGTGGAGGAATGGAAAAACATTTTGGTCGAGATAAGACCATTTCCATTATCAGTGAGCATTATTATTGGCCTCAGTTGTCACAAGATGTGAAGAAGTTTGTGCAGAGTTGCAGGGTATGTCAAATGGCTAAAGGAGTGAGTCAGAATACCAGGTTGTATCAGCCCTTACCTATACCGGAGAGGTCGTGGGAGGATGTAAGTATGGACTTTGTTCTTGGTTTGCCAAGGACACAGAGAGGGAATGATTCAGTATTTGTGGTAGTTGATAGGTTTTCGAAGATGGCACATTTCATCCCATGTCAGAAGACCCATGATGCAGTACACATTGCTGACTTGTTCTTCAGAGAGGTGGTGAGGCTACATGGTCTACCAAAGAGTATAGTCTCAGATCGTGACACCAAATTTGTTGGATACTTTTGGAGGACCTTGTGGAAGAAGTTGAAAACAGAGTTGAAGTTTAGTTCTGCACACCATCCGTAGACTGATGGGCAGATTGAGGTTGTGAACAGAAGTCTAGGTAACCTATTGAGATGCTTGGTAGGAGATAAACCAAAGGGATGGGACTTGATCTTACCCCGGGCATAATTTGCTTACAACAATTCTGTCAATAGAAGCACTGGTAGATCACCATTCCAGATTGTGTATGGAAGTAGTCCTAGGACTGCTCCAGAATTGAGAAAGATGGACCAAGAGAAGAAGACAAGTGCTGAAGTTGAAGACTTTGCAGAACACATCAAGAATATGCATGAGAAGGTAAAAGAACACATTAACAAAATGAATATGCAGTATAAGGCTAAGGCAGATCAAAAGAGGAGGTATAAGGAGTTTCAGATTGGTGATGAAATGATGGTCCACTTGAGGAAAGAAAGGTTTCCAGTAGGAACCTATAACAAATTGAAGATGAAGAAGTTCGGTCCCTGTAAAATTTTGAAGAGGCATGATTCAGGGAATGCATATGAGGTAGAGTTGCCGGATGGATTCAACATTTCCCCTGTGTTCAACATTGCAGATTTGACAGAATATCATGAGAGTGGCATAGAGCAAGTACCAACAATGGAACGGTGTGGTATTCCTTCACCTACTTCAGAAAAGGAGGAGATCGAAGAAATCTTGGATAGCCATGTGGGAAGGAGTACCAGAAACAGGCAGTATGAAGAATATTTGGTGAAGTGGAGAGGAAGGCCTATGGAAGATTCATCCTGGTTGTCTAAGGCAGAGGTTGACCGTTTGGGTTTTCCTCAACCATCTGAGAAGTGACGGGGTCACTTTTCAAATTACCCTAGGTGTCTGATGCAGGAGCATCCAATGGTGTAAGGGCAATCCTACATCACCCAAAAATATATTTACTTTCATTTAGAGTTTTGTATATGTTTTTTTTATTTCTGGATACCCTTTTCGTCGAAGAAGAATTCCCAACTTTCAGAACTGCTTTTCTGCTTTTTCTGCTCGACTGCTATTTTTAGCAGGTATGATTTTGAAGGCGTGAGGAGACAGAAATTTAAGGGAAGCTTCAGGACAAAATAATAAACACTTTGGTGAAAGAATCAGGCGAAGATCATTCCCGGTTCAAAAGTTATTCAAGTTTCAGTTTTTGTTTTTTGCCCTACAAAATCTTCGGAGCTAATTTTGAGGGACTTGAAGGCTCCAGATGGGCCCGAAAATTGGCAGAAAATGAAAGTGGTTAGCCTTTAGGCCCCACTTTTTGGCACTTCATTTTTGCAAGACTTTTCCGAAAAGGTATTATCATTGAAGATCTGACTGTTAGATCTTGAGTTAGGGCTTCTGGAAGTTTGTGCGTAATTAGAATGTTGTTTTTGGCTCCAAACGGAGAATTGGGCTATTTATGGGGTAGTTTCTGATTTTTGTGAGTAGTTTTAGGGAAAAGAAGATCGCATGCTACGAATAGGGGAATTTTTGTAGTTTCTTTCTGTAATTTGCATGTATTGCAAAACTCGAGGATTTGAGATCCTTTGCATGTAAGATTTTCATTTTTGAAAATAATAAGGATCTCAGTTTTTTGTGTGATTTTTTGTGTCTCGAGTTGCACCCTCATCACTACTTGTATTTGCAACTGGGTTCTTTGGTTACCTTCCATTTGGAAGCTCTTAGTAATGATGTGGTTATGCAGATCGGATCTCATTTTTTGAGCTTCACATCTTTGGGTTTAGCCTCTGCCTTGAGGCGTTCGACCGTGGCTTTCATTCTTGTGATCTCCTAATCTTTCTTCACTATTTGACAACCCAACTTAAGATAGTCTGTTGTGATGGCCTTTTGTGTTTCCTCCATTAATTTCACTTTGTCAACTGGCCTAGCTTGGTTAAGATTTAAGCCAATGGTGTAGGTTGTGTATTCCTCGGGTAGCATTTTCCCTTGAGGTTTGATCACCATGGGCATCATGTGCATGATCATCAAAGCCTATTGCGTATGATCAAATAACGTCTACATATGTGGCACTCGGGGCCTTGGCCACTTTTGTTTTTCTCTTCTCTGCCTAAACCTTCGAGCCTGCTTTGCAGTCTCCAACTTCTAATGGAGAAGCTCTTGATATTGAATCGTTTCCCTCGTGAAAGTGAATCCTTATGGTAGTCTGAAATGAATGGTCACTTGTTGTTGTGAAGCAAGGAACATTGTCCTTCCAAGGATGAGCTAGCGAGTGAGCAATGTGGATGGTGAAAAGGGTGGGAGCACGTGGAGAGGGATGGAGAGTGACTACGGCACAATGGATGTTTGTGAAATGGATGGAGGTGGAGGGGTGGAAAATGATGTAATCACGGTGGGTGGCAAGGTGGTGACCAAGATGGAGACGATAGAAGGCACCAAAGGAGTGTAGAAAGATGTAGGGGAAAGAGAAGGGTGAGCAAAATGTACCTCCTGACTGACGACCGAGGGCAGTAGTGCAGTAATAGAAGGTTGTCGCATCACCATATGAGGTTGTGAAGTTGTAACAAATTGAATATTCTCTCTTATTTTTGTTTTCTCCAGGGTTCCTTCATCAGCTCCAAGGCCCAACTTGACACTATGATTTCTATGAGCCATTTGAGGTAGCACTCAAATGCCATATCCCTATGACCCCAAACTGCCACCCTCATAGCCCATCTTCTCAACTATGATTGCTCCTAAGGTGTATTTTTGCTTTATGTCCTCACTCACACTAAGTGGTGGTGTGAAACCAAGGGAATCTTGTCGCTTATGATTTTCACATTATTTTCCCCTTTTAATATGTTGCCTCCTCCTTGCCCAATCGTTCTTCTCTTCTAATATGTTGCCTCCTCCTTGTAATCACGGTGGGTGGCAAGGCGGTGACCAAGATGGAGACGATAGAAGGCACCGAAGGAGTGTAGAAATATGTAGGGGAAAGAGAAGGGTGAGAAAAATGTACCTCCAGCTGACTGACAACCGAGGGCAGTAGTGCAGTAATAGAAGGTTGTTGCATCACCATATGAGGTTGTGAAGTTGTAACAAATTGAATATTCTCTCTTATTTTTGCTTTCTCCAGGGTTCCTTCATCAGCTCCAAGTCCCAACTTGACACTAGGATTTCTATGAGCCATTTGAGGTAGCACTCAAATGCCATATCCCAATGACCCCAAACTGCCACCCTCATAGCCCATCTTCTCAACTATGATTGCTCCTAAGGTGTATTTTTGCTTTATGTCCTCACTCACACTAAGTGGTGGTGCGAAACCAAGGGAATCTTGTCGCTTATGATTTTCACATTATTTTCCCCTTCTAATATGTTGCCTCCTCCTTGCCCAATCGTTCTTCTCTTCTTTTGTTGGGGCTCAGAAGGGGAGTCGAAGAGTTGCATCTCGATGCTTGGTTGGGTGGCTTGCTATTGTGTTGCTTTGTGGGGGGAAGGTGGGCATGTTGAAAGCATTTGAATCTCGTAGGCTTCTTCCTCCTTGTCAAAGGGGGTATATTCTTCCTCTTCTATTGAAACCATCTCCTCGACCCGAGCCTCTTCATCAAGAAAATTATCCCAAATCTTTTCAAATTGATCGTCAGAAACAACCATGTCAATATTTTCCTCTTTTTGGTCGATTTCCTACCTATATTTCTAGAATACTTCCATTTTTCCCTTAGCCCAACCTTGGGCTTCAAGTTTTGACATAAAAAATTTAGTCATCTTCTTTGCGGGATCAAAATATTGTACTGACTTGTAGAAGGATTGTAAGGAAGATAAGGTAGTGAAACAACTTCCTACAGTAATCTTGAGAGGACGATAATGCAAAACTTTACAAATCTTTTCAACAATCACAAAAACTTAAACATAATTATCATGCATACCACAACACAGTGAATTACGTGGGGAAAACCCTTTCAGGAGAAAAACCCCACAATCCAAAAGCCACCATATATATCATTCAGAAATCATGAAGATTACAATATACTTGTAGAGGAAGCTTATCACAAGAGTATCACCAACTAGAGATCCAGAGGCAACACGACTGTTATTAGACTCTCATAATACATCACAATACACAACTGTAATACAATGTGCTTATAAAATAGGGTTGACTTCTAGGGAAAGACAAGCCAACAAAATATCTACCATTAGATCTAAGACCTAATAATGAACGGTCCAAATTTACAATAATAAAATATACATAAAATTTGGCTTTCGAGGGCATTGCCCCCGAGCCCTCGCTAAGACACGCAGCTCGTGAACCTCCTACCAAGGGGATGATTCCCTCGGACCCCTCGCAAGGGGGTTACCCCTCAATGCTTACCTATCAACAGTAAACCTTATGTAATTGCAAGGTTGAGACACATTTTGCTAAAAAAACTCCCACTTGTTGAAAACCTTGTAAGAGCAACGAGATGGAGTATAAACACCATCTCTTTATTGCTAGGGGCCAAAAGGCCCATAGTCTCTGAACACCATCTGAACTTCTCTATGCTCACAGGCTTAGTTAAAGAATCAGCAACATTCATAAAATTCTCTACCTTAACTAGCTTCACCCTGCCATCTTCAACCATATCTCTAAAAAAATGATATTGCACATCAATGTGCTTGGTCCTGGCATGAAATGTCAAGTTCTTAGCTAGGCATATCGCACTCTGACTGTCGTAATAATTTTTTATTGAACCTTGTTTTATTTCAATACTTGAACACAATCTCTTAAGCCAAATGGCTTCTTTACAAGCATGAGTAGTTGACATATACTCAACTTTTGCAGTGGAAAAAGCAACCACATCATGTCGCTTACTCATCCAATTAATTGAACCATCAAATAAAGTAAACACATAAGAATTGGTGGATCATTTGCTATCAATATCACTTGCCCGGTCTAAACCTACATAACCATGAATATCAAGGGAAATATTGTATTCAGTCAAATTACTATGATAACACAAGGAATACTCTGAGGTACCACACAAATATATGAGGACTCTTTTAACTACATCTTAATTAACTCTACCAGGATTAGACATATATTTGGAAAGAACTCCCACTGCTTGGGAAATGTCTAGTCTAGTACAAACCATAGCATACATCAAACTTCCAACTACACTTTGGTAAGGCACTCTACTCATGTATTACATCTCTTATGGGGATGTTGGACAATCTAAAATAGATAATTTTGTTCCAACTAAAAAAGGAACACGCAATGGTCTATAATCGTGCATGTCAAACCTCTGTAAAATTGAATTGGCATATTTACTTTGGCCAAGCCATAGCTTTATATTCACTCTATGTCTTCTAATTTCCATCCCAAGAATGTGTCTAGCTACACCAAGATCTTTCATTTCAAATTTAGCTACAAATTGAGATTTCAATTTTGAAATCATACCTTTCCCTTTACCAATAAATAACATATCATCAACATATAATGTAATAAATAGAAAATAATCACCATAATTTTTATAATAAACACAATGATATGATTTGGAACGCTTAAATCCAAAACTCAACACATATGTATCAAATTTATGTTACCACATGCTAGGATTCTATTTTAGGCCATACAAAGATTTCTTCAATTTGTAAACCAATTTACTTTTACCTTTCACCATGTAGTGCTCTAGTTGTGTCATATAAATATCCTCCTCCAAGTCACCATGAAGGAAAGCAATTTTCACATCCATTTTCTCAACCTCTAAATCATAAGCAACAACAATAGAAAGCAAAAATCTAATGGATGTCATTTTTTCAATAGGAGAAAATATCTCACCATAATCAACACCCTCAACTTCAGAGAAACGTTTCGCAACCAATCTCACTTTGTACTTCTCAATACCTCCATCTGAACCAATCTTTTTCTTGAACACCCATTTGCAACCAACAGGTTTTCTTCCTTCAGACAATGGTACAAGATCTCATGTATCATTCTTTTTCAAAGCTATCATTTCTTAATCCATAACACTCTTCTAGGATTCTACATCATTTATACCTAAAGCCTCTTCTACTAATCTGGGTTCATCCATGTTAGTATTTAAAGAAAAAATACATCTTCAATCATTAGGTGAATACCTTTCAGGTGGTTTTCTATGCCTTGTAGACCTACGAACAAGTCAAGTTGGAGATTCTTCCTCCTCTTCTGAAGATTCAGAGCTAGAAGAACTCTCCTCAAGTTCTTGTCTATCTATGGGCCTCGATTCAACTTTCTTAGGTGTAGAAGGAAATTGAATCACATCTTCTTGTTTACTTTTTTCTCGTTGCAATATAACAAAAGACGGCTTAGTTTATCTAAAAATAACACTTCTACTATATATTACCTTATGTGCAACAAGATCCCAAAGTTTGTATCCTTTCACACCATAACTATATCCGATGAAGATACAATTCACAGCCTTGTTCTCCAACTTTTTTCACTTTTCCTTTGGCACATGTGCATATGCCTCGCAACCAAAAACTCTAAGATGTTTTAATGAAGGCTTGTGACCCGACCATGTCTTTATAGGTTTCTTATCAACAAGAGCTAATGTAGGAGAGCTATTAATCAAGTAACAAGAAGTGGTAATAGCTTCAGCCCAAAACCTTTGTTCTAGACCAACACCACTCACCATACTCTTAGCCTTCTCCATCAATGTCTTGTTCATTATTTATGCAACTCCATTCTATTGTGGAGAATATGGAGTTATCTTTTGTCTATGAATACCACAATCTTTATAGAATCTATCAAAATCATTAAAGCAAAATTCACTGCCATTATCAGTCCTCAAACATTTTATTTTATTTTTTGTCAACAACTCAACCATTGCTTTAAATTCTTTAAGTCAATTGAAAACTTCATATTTACTCTTTAGAAAATATACTCATGTCCTACTATAATCATCAATAAATGAAGCATAATATTTAGATTTTCTAATTGAAGGATAGTATAAGGATAAATAAGGATGAAATGATGATCTAAGTATGTTGTGGAGGCAAGTATACATGTCTTGGTGTACATACAATATTTTTACATTGATATCATTTTAGTTTGATGTATTGCACTTGAAGATAAGTTGCAAAAGTTTTTGTTAAGGCATTACACACTCCAAGACAAAGTCAAGATATTTTGATCTGCATCCTTCTGCTAAGAAAGATTTTGTCTTGTGGTTTTGATGATATATTGTTTAAGTTATGAAGGTGGCATATGCAAGAAATCAAGTCATCGAACCTTCTACAGTGAAAGTTACAAGTAACAGTGTTCCAGTCTATGCTCCAGAAGAGTAATATGTTGATGAAGACTTACTGGAATGATTTGCATTCCTCCGGAATAGAAGTATTTGCCTTACAATTTTGTGAACATATTAAATTATGTCCAAAGCATACTACTTAGCAGTATCAAGTGGTGAAGTGGTCCGCAAGTTCAATTTTTGAATAACAGTGTGCTATAATTTGTCCAGAATGCTTTGTTCCTACAATTTCAATGAGTTTCATCATTTGTGCCAAAATATGACAATCAAATTCTTCAGGAGAAGGTTGAGTAGATATTGTGCATAAGCTGCAATGCTTACTTCTTGGTCTGCGTGATAGTTTTGGTCTCTCCCCGGGAATGCAAAGGTGAACAAATGGTAGTTTTGGTAATGGTATCATTATTTGGGTTGACAAACTTGTCTCCTTTATCAGCAGTTGATCCTGACTAGTTAATTATGTTTTGGAGAATGTGTTATGATGTGTTTAAATCCTATAATATTGTGTGTTAATCCGCAATTGCTTCTCTTGTAAATTTTATGCATAAATGGAGTTGACCAGTATAATATCAAACAGTTCTTCTAAAGGTCATCTTAGAACTAACCTAATAAAGGTTTTGAGTTGTTGCAGAGGATATATATAGAAGATAGAATTCATTTGTGAAAGGGATGATTTTAGAGAGTGATTGATGATAAGAATGCAAAAGATGAAGTGTTTGAAATCAATGTGAAGGGTTAAAGTGATTGCAATATCAACATGTGTCAAATGCCTCTTCATAGCAGTTCATAATCAATTTTCTCATTCTAATTTTCATTTATCCTGCTTTGAGACAGTGAGTCTTATCAAGTCCTTTGTATCTCGCTCTAAAGTTGTATACCTTAGTCTGCAAGTTTGTGGGCAATGAGCCTTAAAACATTGTAATTCTTGTTAGCAATGAGCTACATATATTGTGAGTTAATCCTCACCGTGATTTTTCCCTCATTGTGTTTTCCACATAAAAAGTTTGGGTGTCTTTATGTGATGCATGTGTTCTCTTCTGTTTTTTTCAGTTAATGTGATGTGTTGTTAATCTGCAAATGGGAATGGTTAAGTTTTTATTTATGTTGATTCACCTTCCCCCCTCTCAGCACATCTTTGTGTTCAACAAGAGCTTGATTTGTGCTTCAATGTTGTCAACTATTGTTGTTAAGTCTTATCTTCTTCACGACATTGAGGATATTGAACATCAAATCGAGGTCTACTTCAACCATCTACTAGACCTCCAACAAGTTGTGGAGATCGCTAAGATTTTAAAGGTATTTCTCCCCTGTGATATTATTTCTAGTATTTCTAATTATTGTGATATAGATAATTCTCATGAGGTGGTTAAGATTGGTTCATCTAACAAAAAGAATGTGTAACAAATGTAATGTGGGTAACAAGGGCTCTCCAAAGCCTACATAACTTGCTTCAAACCCAATTTTATTACTACAATTTTGAATCTTGGATAATTTTGCAAAGAGGAGGCCTCCCCTTTCTACATAATTTAGTGGGAGATGGCTTTTGTTTGCCTAGTATAAGGGAATATAGTATGTTGTAGGTGTTGAGTTCTAGTCTACAATATGTATAGTTATACATATGTAAATATGGTGTTTTGGTATTTTGATGATAAATGCACTCTTGTTTGGTTAAAACCTTGCCAATCATTTTTATTGTGTTGTTTGAAGATAAGCTCTCTTTTGAAACTAATGAACTATTTATTTCCAATATCTAAATGTTTATCTTATTTTATTTCCTAGACCTTAGCCACATATATTATTAAAAAATAATATTCATAATATATTTTTATTCTTAATATTATTTATAATCATTATATTAGTTGTATTTATACCAATTAGTATGCATAATATACACCAATATAATATAATATCTTAATATTTATATCAATTAATTATTTTAATATTTCAAATAGCTTTGTATACTCGTAGTGATTATTTTATATCTTTCTTGTTTTTCATCTCATGAACTAATTTGTTAATGTTCTTAGTATCATAGTAGTTTCCACACAAATGAAATTTGTCACTAATTAATTATGTCTTTTTTTTTAACCATGTACTATTCTGCACTCTTTCCAACTTATTAACAACTATCACTAACTAATTATGTTTTACTGATTATGTTTTTCATCAGCCAAGTATTATTCTGCACTCTCTCCAACTTATTAACAACTATTATTCTATATTTTAGCATTGTTATCTATTAATCTTTTATAATTACATTTGTCAATCTTTACTATTTTTAGTTTATCTTGATTTTTTTAACCGAACTTTATATTTATTTAATTCTATGTAAAGTTGGCAATTTTATTATTTGTTTCCTCTTCTTGATGATGGATTATATTGTCTTATTAGAAACACTGATTCAAAAAATCTTACAACTTTTTCCAAATTACTCTCCAAACTTTACATCTCTAACTAAAATTACAAAATATATTGATACTTTTTAATATTAAATCAAGTGAACCAAAATCCCTTATACCGAGTTTTGTTTTTTTCTACAACAGATCAAAATTCCAAATCCTGCACCGAAAATGTAATTTATTAACTTTTCAATAAAATCATATGATAGCTATTTTTGCTTACTTTCCTTTTAACACGTCTATCCCATGAACAAACAAAAGGAAAACTTGTTCACCACTTTAAAGAAAAGGAGGACTAACTCCCAGCATTTAATATGAGTCGCACAGTAATAACGATGGACAATACTTGAATATGATAACCTCAACAAGGTTTCTAAGAACTCAAATGGATGCCCACTACCTACTTGAAGTTGCATGATGAAACAGGATGCCTAACAAAAACAACCAGTTATGGAAAAAGTAGCTTTTATTGTTCAACCGAGCGCAGTCTAACATAACTCTGTTCATTTCCAACTTCTAGTCAATGACTCGTTTACAGTCTTGACTACAGGCATCCGATCTGCCAAATTGGAAAGTTGTTAGATTTTTAAGATCGAAACAGTCCTTGCATGAAATTACAAGCTACAAATTTACAGTGAAATCATAAAGGGGCATTCCCTTTCTTTCACTGTAGGAAGAAAACGCTAAAACTGCAGTTAACATACTTTAGAAGTCACAGAAGCCATATTGCAGCCTCTGAATGTTAAAGATTATCCACAACAGTATCAATCATCAGAATCTCAGTGGCAATATATCTCCCAATATTCACATTCACTAAGGACTGTCTCAAAACTTGTGGTTTAAACTCTCATAAAACAAGATATAACCATGATCTGTGTTGTTTGAATACTCTTGTGTTGAGCCGAAAAATGTTTGCACTACAGACTCCTCAATCATTTCTACATTCTCATCATCAAAAAAGAGCCAGTGGTTATGGCTTTTTACAAGGCTAACATAGTGCCCATGATTTGGACCACTGCCAACATGAACCACAACTGCAGAAAGTGAATATTCTGCATCTGAACCAGGTGTATTATCAGTTGTGTTCCATAGCTTCAGCTCCATAGGAAATACAACGCGATAAGAGAGCTTTTTATATCGCCCTAGCTGTTCAATAAATTTGAAACGTTTCAAGTGAATAACAAGAATTCGTGGTAGGACCTTGATCTTCATTCGCTTTTGTGCTTCCTGCAAACTGCAGAAAAATGAAGTCTGAATAAGTCCTGATCTAATTATCAGAAGTTTATTTCATTCTTTTTATCTTAGAATGATATTAGAAGTTTAGAAGTAGACCTGCAGCATTTGTCACAAAAGAACTTGTCCTCTGCATTGAGAGTCTCTGTGGAGCTAAAGTTACGCAAACAGCTTGTAATAGAACTGTTCTGTTCTATATCAAGACTTAGATCCAAAAAGGCTTCATCCCTTGCAGTAATAGTTTCACATCGCAAACACCTTGTTTCATTTGCAAATGTTCCCTACAATCAAGAATGACAAATTTGAATTTCCTTTTTTCAGATGAATACTATTTAAGAAAACAAAAGGTGCTTTAACAATAAGTAGCCCCATGGGAGTACAGAGAAAATTTTCATACTCAAAACCAACCCTAAGCAAGGTCGAAATAAACAAAGATAAATTTAATTCGAATACCTGAAATATGTTATGAACCCAGGTAAGAACTGGTGGCTGCTGGTTACCATTTGCTAGCCCATTGACTGAGCCATTTGTTTTCTTCTCTGGTTGCGTTAAATTTCCTGAAAGTTTTTTGGTGGCACTAGCTTCCTTTTCTAAAATTTCAACAAGCTCATTTAACAGGAAATTCAAGAATTCGTGTGCATCCTGTTGAAAGATTATATCAAACATGAACGTCACAGTTTACCTACTGCACCTTATATATAAATTATTATTAGCAAGCCATGCCTATCTAATAGGCTTAAACAATATTTAATTGGCAAGATACAAAATACATACCTGGTGCATATAACTGCGAAAAAGTTCATTTTGTTTTTTCACCCTCTGGACAAATCGTTTTGGGGCAATGACACCTGTCTTCTTCTTTTGAGAGTTGATCTGCATGCAACCAAAAAAAATTAGCATGACAACCTCTGAAGGAATGCCAGAGATTCAATTGCATCTAGGAAGATAAACGTGCAACCCTTATATTCAAGCCAAATAAAAACCAAAATTCCAGGCAACAATATTCATGGACTTTGTGACTATTTTGGAAGGTGGCAACTTGGATAAGGACCAACTGTATTAAGGACTGACATCAATCTCTCAAATTACACAAATACTACTTATGTTGCCTTGCAGGATTAGCAATCATGAAAAGGAAACCTCAATGGTGATCAAAAATCGATCCACACTTTGGAAAGTAGAACCTACAAAGGGCATGAAACATGTGGAGGGCTTGGTGGTTCACTGATACAGCACATAGAAGTGAACCTGGATGATTTCAGGTTCAATTCCTAGCTGTTCCTTGCTTTTCAACATATGATAACTAGATATGATTTGGACTGGTGAACAAGTACAGCTTCTTACAGATATAAATAGTGCATTTGACACATGAGGTCGCTATAAAAGTACCAAAATGGATAAAACCGTCGTATGTTTCGAGGAAATGACAATCCAAAATTATTTTTTCAGCCAATTGTCCAGAAGGTGTCTTCCCTACTCTGTTGCTCAGCAAAATGAGTTATCTAGCACACATATAATAGATGCCTTACAACATAAAACATTTTTGCTCTTACAAGCTCTTTCAGTTTTGTGAGAGTATCTTTAACTCACATGGGTATGGCAGATTCAGGGAAAAAATGACACTTTCATTTTTGCCAAATGAGTGAAAGACATTTTGAGGTACTTTGAAACCAAAATGATAGTTGTGACAGTTTGATCTCTATACTGGTTTTGAGACTGAATGGTATCCGAGCCAAGAACACATCTGAACAGTTATAGAACAAGGTTGGAAGTGAGAAGTTTTCCATATCAACCAAAAATGTACCAAGTCTTTCAAGATGTCGTTATAAGGACAAATTGTTATGGAGCAAGTAATAAGTTCAATAATCTCTCTTATCAGCTAAATGACAACAAGGTGTAATTAATTCTGTTAAAGCACTACAGAATCTTTGGCAAATGGACTGCTACAAACTTTAGTAACCATCTCAAGCTTAAAGACTAGTTTATTTGATCTTAAATAAGCTGTGTAGTAAACTAGTTTTGGATCCCTTGGAGCTAATGGAATTATGCATGGTATAGTTGCACAAGGACATGAAAGAAATGATCAGCCAAGGTTTGGATGACCAATCCAGCATCTCTTGCAATGCAATGTTTTTAAGTGAAAGACCTAAAGAGGAAACGAGATAAATGGGGGATGATGACCTAAATAGGCAAAAAATGCAATGAAGAAGATAATACTTGTCAAGTTCAAGTTGTCTAGCATGAGGCTAACTCTGTTTGATACAGAACATCTTTAAATAGAGATTATATCTTTCATGCAAGGTGTCATGTAAGAACAAAAATCTTAATTTATTGTAATGTGGCAACACTGTCATTCTTATGTCTGTGTCTCTGTTCAAAATCCCCAGGGTTTAGGGATAGGCAAGGAAAAGTGGTGCTAGCCTGCTAGGGAATGATCTATTACTACCAGGCCAGACATTGTTTGTATTGTGATGATAAGGCTATGCCTAACAATCTCAGTATGCTCTGATGAGTTTTTCTTCTTGTAGCTTCAGAGATTGCATACTAAGTCGAGGGATCCAAGCCTCAAGGTTAAAGAAAGCAGAATATTGAGCACCACAACTGATTGAGGGTAGTTGACTTTCTCAGGCCCCTGCAAAAAGGAGATAGTTGGCCCCACTAATGGGTAAGATGTTCTGCGCTGAGAAGAGTAAGCCAGATCGGTATCCACAAAAACAATAGGATGTGAGAAACACGGAAAGAGACTAATGGAGTCTACTAGGCCTAAGGCCCAATTCTAGGTAATGATCAGGCAACAAGGAAGTTCAAAAGCAGGCATAGAGCCTAACGACAGCAAAGGAACGTTGACTGCTAAGCACATAGATAACCAAGATGTTTTCTAGTCAGAAAAGATTGAAGAGGCAGGGAAATATTCAATTAGCAGCAGAAAACACCAACCTCTTTCAGTGTTTACAAGTTACCAGCAGAGCCCAGTTGAGGGTCAGAAGTGCTAGATAAATGCAAAATTGGCTACACAGCAAAGTACCCAAGTATGGCCTTCTTATGGATGGACTTACAAGGACAATCAGCAAAGCCTCTTTTGTTTTGGTTGATCATATATGTAAGGATCTTTAATGGCTATGTTTCTGATTGATCATAAATTCATATAGCTGAGCTGCCAAATTGCCCAAATACCAAGGAAATTAACTCAGAGAATTGGAGTCTGACAACATGGAAAGTGATTAGACCCATAAGGGGAGTAGTCAATCAGCAGCTGAAAACCACCGAACTTTATTGCTCTTTGTGAGTAAATTACCCTACGAACCCAACTCATGGTGGTGATCCAAGCACAAGTTAAGGATGGGGACACTACACTGTGAAATACATGAAGACAGAATTTAAAGAAAAACAAGCAAGTGTGCCCTTGTTATGGATGTCCTTAACAATCACTGCTAACAGTTCTATTCCTGACTGATTTTATGTAGGGATGTGCAATGGCTCTCTATCTGGCTGATCTTAATTCGTGACCAATTGGTTGAAATAGAGAAACCACAGCAAATAACAAAGAATAAGCCCATAGAGTATAAGGCAATTGCAATTGAAAAAGAAAAGGAAGACAAATAACAAGAGAGTAAAATACGAATCGGTACCTTGCCAAAGAAAAAATGTTGAAATACAGACAATGAAGCTTCTCCAATCATTCCACTTCCCTATTCTAAAGGATCTTCTACCTCCTTTGATAAAATCACACCTATTAAGATACTCTCAAGATAAAAAGGCTGGGTAAGAAACAAGCATATTTCAGTAAGGAGTATTTTAAAATGGCTTTTATGATTTCACTTTCTAGTTTAAGGCAAGTCAAAATATTTGACCTGTCAATTTATATGTAGAGACTCATTGCTCAAAACAAAAATATGCTGAACTTTTAGTCACACTACTATCTATCCATTCAAAGCAATTGTGCAAGTCCATCTTCCTAATATTACTCTGAAAACCAATGAATTTATTGACCTGCATAAAGAGATCTGCCAAGCATGTTAGAAGATTCTCCTCTGCTTCCCCTGTTGGCTTATTGTGGCTATAATACTCCAACAATTGGTCTCTAAACGGAACACAGAAATAGAGAGCCTGCACTAGATAACAAAAGAGACTTCTTAGTTCACTCACTAATTATAAGTTAATAACTAAGGAAAAAACCATTAAGATGGTATTGATCTGTATCTTTATATACTGAAAATCAACTCCAGAAAGATGTATACATCGTCAAATATATGTTGATTTAAAAGTTCCTTGTGGCGTATTTTATTTGTGGCTTGACATCAGAGAGATATCTGCAAGTTAATTAAAAATTAATGAAGACTATAAACATCTAATCAGAGACTCTGGTGGCATATGATCGAATAAATAATTCTTTTTCACTCCATTTATCTTGTAGTAGAACACTCCAAGTTGTATTTTACTAAGAAGCCTCTTACACTTGTTTAGAATTCAATAATCTCTCAAAAAAGAAACAATTCCCTTGTTTTTGCACCAGATAATTACTTAGTGAGTAATTTTCTAGAATTTTATATTTCTGAAAAGGGGAAATGAAGAAGACATGAGTTTGTTCATTCTGATTAAGAACTTTGCATCAAGATACAGAGATATAGAAACTTACATAAAACAACTTTAATAAACTGGCAATCTTGAGGTGGTTTTAAAAATTTATAGTTCAAATATATAAGAAAACATCTATAATCAACTAATGATTCATTATACATTCTCAAACCTAGTGTTCACATAGCTAAAATTACAAGCTTTAAAACATGCTTCCAGAATAAGGATGGTCCCCCAGCAACATAATCAAGCATTCTTTGCATGTGCTTGGTTTTAACTTTTCAACAAAAACAGAGCTCTTCAACCTACTGGAACAAAACCCACAGGCCTGAATAATTTTTATGTTAAGTTCTGAACTGATGTATATAAAGCAAATCCCAAGTTCGAGTAATAAATAACAATTCATTCCAACACTTTTGACCCATATGACGATAATTTAGTGTTCCTAATTAAAAAATGGATGAAGGTATAAACAAGATGTGTCTACTTTCATCCACTATTACATGAGCAAGTAGTATCCCATAAAACTAGATAAATTATTCATTAGATTATCTGCAGATCACATGTGAATATTAGATATCTGTACATATGTTTCATCATCATGCAAGATCTCATTTATATTAGAATAAACAATTAGTTACACAGAGAACCTTTCTGCATGGATTGCTTGATCTTGCACTGAGATCTGATCTACATGAAAGCTTTTAGTATCGCTATAGAGCATGTACATGTTCAGTCAAATTCAACTGTACTTGCCCAGTACAAGCTATGTTATTGATCATATTCATGGTAAGAAGAAATTGTTGCAATTGGAAAATTAAACTTATTGATTAGTTCAGTTGCTGTAAAGGAAGATCAAGGCCACTAAAATCTACAGGTTGATAGAAAAGATTTTGTGATTAATTTCGTCTCTACAGATTTTTTCCTTGTCCCCTGTAATCTAATTATGTTATTTAACTTTAAATCTTCATAGTTTTGGTATATATCAACATTAGTGAACTGGTCCAGAATTCAACTTAGGACAAAAAAGAGCATCGAGAAATACTACACAGAGATGAGTGGCAATGGGATTGCAAGGCATAAAAGATGAGCACCAAAACCCCTTAATGAAGACGCAAATGATATACATCATCCAAGTTAGGAATGTTAAGAAATCCATAGACAGAGATTTCAAAATACAACTGCCAAGGAATCTGGGATGCAATTACTTTGTCAAAGAGGCAGTGAGACAAAAAGTCGAGATGTAAGGCACTAAAGAATCATTCAACCCCTCCTTTGAGTGTGTAAGATGAAAAACTAACTTCCATCTTGTGGTGGATCAAATGGAAAGATCCAACCTCATTCCTGAATCCACAAACATAATTGACACTTTGCTTGGATTTGCTTTGCTCCATCTAATATTATTTTCTAGGCATGATGCATGATTCTAGATCCTCATATCTGGGATGGGTCACTTACAAAATATTTACTTCAAAATCTTTGAAAGTTTTCAATAATAGATGAAGTGTCAGTTCTGCATCTTGAAAAATCCTAAGATGATTCCATAAGGAGTACAGCAAGGAATTTTAGAAAAAGTTACTTTTAGAAAGGTGTCGTGTGGTTTCTGAGGGGGATTGCCCAAAGAATTGAAGCAACACATTAAGGAGGAAACAGAAGCTTTCCAGCAAAGAATTTTTTGAGTTAGAAGAGGAATCTCATGTGGACAGATGTTGTAACTTTTGAGAAGCTTAGGACTTTAAATTTCAAAGTTATTGGCATTCCTTAGACACACTGAGAAGCTCAGTACTAACAAGAAGACACTCCTAGAATGCCAGACTCTGTTTTAGGTGTGAAGAGAAGTAGATATCAAACCAGAAGGGTAACAAGTATAAGAAAATTAATTTGGTGAGATGTCACTTGTAAAGGGGAGGTTGAAGGACAGAAGGTAACCAAGGTGAATATACACTTTAAGATGGAGGTTTTAAAGTCCCCTCACAAAGACTCGTCCCTGTCTCTTTCTGCAGTTAACGGTCTGGTGCAACCTCAAACAATTAAAAAGACAAAGAATTATGCAATCATCCCATAATAGAGTAAGGTAGCATCCATAATTCATTGATTTGTGAATAAACTCAAATCTCCACGACTCCTGGGTCTTCTATTACATGATATGGCAAAAATATTGTTTATAAAATCGTCATTCAGAAGATTATTGTGTATAGAAAGTCTCCCTCTTTTGTAGGTGCTTCTTTCCAAGTTAAAAAATACTTCAACTTCTCAAATTTGTTACTTGCCTTATTTAATATTTTTAATTTTTCCTGTTTTGATTAACATAACACACGTTTCTCTAGTGTTTATAAATTAGATTGGAATTAGTCCTCTATCCAGATTAGTTACTAGATTACTTTGAAGTTTAAAATTTTAATTAATGTTAGAACTGAAGAGCATCTTTCAGTTGCTTTTTCTATTTTTGTATGACAAATGTACCAAATGTTGAAAAAAGGAAATAAAGGAGTTGAAAGCATAGTTGAACTGAAGAGCATCTTTCAGTTGCTTTTTCTATTTGTGCATGACAAATGTACCAAATGTTTAAAAAGGGAAATAAAGGAGTTGAAAGCATAGTTTGCATACTCGGTGAGTTGCCAAGTACTCGCCATTTTTTTTCACCTATGAGTTTTTTCAATGTTTACTCGCCGAGTTAGTTTTCTAAGTTTTTTGAAAAGCTCACCAAAAAATTGGCAAGTTTTTCTATTTAACTCAGCAACATTTCAAAATTGAAGAAAAAAATGTGGGTTAGACACTGCAAAACCTATGTTATTTTGGTTTTATAAGCATTGGTTTTTGCCTTTTAAAAATTATGAAAATGGTGTGCAGCATGAAGGTTTGTGTGGTTTTGAAGGTTTTCATTTGAGTTGCACATGGGAAAATTATTTAACATTGGGAAAAATTAGCACCAAAAAGTAAATGTTGGGGTCAATCATTTTGTGCACTCATGGTTTTGAGACATGCAGTTTTATCTTCGTTGTTCTGTGACGTTGAACCTATAAAAACAAGCACATGTTTAGTGGTTGGGGTTGGCTAGTTGGCTTGTTGGCTGGTTGGTTTGTTGAATGTTTGGCCTAGATGTCATTTGTACTAAGCTCTCTTGTTGAGCACATATGTGAAGCATGATATGGGATGTGTGGTTGCATGGTTACCCATTATGTTTGGACACATGGGGGATGCATTGGAGGAGATTGATATTTCAGAATTATTCATGGAGACTCTATAAGTGTATTGTAATGTTTTCGTTGTTGAATAATACATTGAATGTGGATGCCTTTGGAGGCTAGGTTTTTCCCTCTTGAGGGTTTTCCAAAGTTATATCTTATGTTATCATGTGGTATGTCTTTGATCATTTCATTATGGTTATTTTGTAAGCTTGTATGCATCATTTTCTCTCATAGGGTTATGTAGGAAATGGTTTGATCAACTTGATTATTTTCCTAACAATAATCATAGAGTGATGAATTTACAATGACAACCCACTAATCCAATAATCCATCTAATAATAAGATATTTGTGTATAAATATAAATGTATTAAGAGTATTGAAGGATTTCATTTTTATTCTATTTCAAATTAAAATGCACACGGACGAAATTCCACAAATATTAAAATTTTAATTAAGATGCACATGAAATCCTTTGATGCTTAACACATGCATGCATGATTGGATTGTACTTGGGTTAATCCCATGGTGGTTAGAAATTTTGGTTGACTAAATCGGATTCTTTCATAACAAATGTTTCTCCAAACTTTGAGGATGGGGACTGCAGGATCATGGACACAAAATTCGGGAACAGCAAAATGAATACAGAAATCAAGGATGGCTATCATTATAATATATAAAATTAATATTTGAGCTTTAAAACACAAATAAATTTTAACAATAACTGAAACCAACTACAAGAAGCTGAAATTTGAAAAACTAATCACAGAGTGCTGAATTTACAATGACAACCCACTAATCTAGCAATCCATCTAATAATAAGATATTCATGTATAACTTAAATGCGTTTGAGTATTGGAGGATTTCATTTTCATTCTATTTCAAGTTAAAATTATTGACTTTTAGAACGCTACATTACAACTGAAAATATTACACAAAAATATTATTGCTTCTATATTTTCTTTCGTTCAATACATTTACATATACATAGGATTTGCATATCCTATATTATAGGAAACTTCCTATAACAACTCCCTTACATAACTAACAAATAAACAAACTCCTAAATATGAGTTGTTAAAACAACTCAAAATACAAACACCCACTATAATATAATATTGTTGTTCCTCAACAACTTAATATTAACGTACATAACGCTATTTTATTAAACACCCATGTGAACACTAATTTCTAACACCCCCCCTTAGTGTGAACATGGGGAGAAAGAACATCACACAAGTTGGAAATAGAATCGTATGCCTATGCATACTTTAGGTTTGCATACTACTATCTAGATCTTGGTGTACATGATCACCTACATACGAGAACTTATCCCGCTTTCACTTCCAGTGAACTCATCACCAACCGACCACACTTCCAAGAAGTTCAACAATCAGAGGATCTTTGTAGCCAGCTGCTCTCCTATCCAACCGTTTACAATATTGATGATGTCTATATTCTCCTCCTTTCAAACTTAGCACTTCCGATTGCAATAAGCCAACTCTTGTGGCTCATGATCTTGATTCAAATAAAAGGCACCTCTCCTCAACCTTTCATGGTTTTCACACAAGTTTACCACAAACCTGGACACGAACAAGAACACACTCATTTGTTCACCTCATATCATTTTCTGGATCACCACTAACCTTTTCAAGATCCATAAACTGCATTACAATAGTGCTTTTGTTTATTACAATATTTTACACTAGGAGGATACATAAGAAAATAACACACATGAATAGAAATAGCTACTATTGTTGATCATGCAACTCGATCTCCAACAGTATAGAAAATTGTCATTGCCACACAATAGAAAATAAAATGCCACCAAAGCTAATAAGCGGCCTCATCGTCAGTGACTGACGAGAGGCACTATTGTCCTCCATCCTTTGTTGCCTCCTGCCTCCAATAGATTTTCTACTTAGCAAATTCGACTTTGAAGCTCAATTTCAAAATGCCCCCACAAGATGGATGTTGCATACAGCTGATAGTGCATCCATTTACAATTGAGGCAATTTTATTTAACAAAAATTTTGACACTTTTGAATAATACTTTTAATATATTGACACCATTAAATGAATAATTGATTCTATAAAACCAATAAATAATACTACCCCTTCCTTGTTTTGATTCTTTATGTTATTGCAAATGTGAAAGAAGTTGTTGCAAATCTACACCACTGCAATAACCCTATACAATTTGCACATCCAAAAGAGTTGAAGTTCTTCCTGTGCATACCCCGCTACATGCATTCACAAATATAACTCTAAAAAAGTTGCGATTAATTTCAAGGCCAAATTGCCCTTCCTCTAAGAAAATTAATGGATGAAGGTGCAGGCACGTGGCAACTAGATTGCAACAAGAAAGTGTTATAGCAGTGGCCACAATATTTAAGCATAGGAAATCAAACATGTGTAAATCACAAACTGGTGGAAGAAGCTGGAAGCGCTGAATAAGAGCTGATTAAGCACACAAATAATATTTATCTTTTCTCTAAAATCTTTCACCTGCTAAAATTCCTCGCTTCTTCTCACGCCCAACAAATATCAGTCAAATTTCTACCTCAAACAACTCACTAAATACTACGAATATCTTCAAATAATTTTTGGGTTTTGTTCCCCTCTTCGCCCGCTTTCCAAAACACTTAGAATTTTTAAATTTTGTTGATAAATGAATGAGATATGACCATTTTACTGAGACTGCATTATACTGATATAGAAAAACGTGATTTTAAAATGAAAAACATATACCGATGCTCTTACCAACTCGCCTACGCATCAATTTGGCTCAAATAATATTCTTCATTATTCCATTGGCATTCAATCTTTGTTTAAGGACGCTCCATGGATTTTTACAGGCATGGAGATCATTATTGCTCTGATACCATATTGATTTTTAGAATGCTACATTACAACTGCAAATGTTACACAAAAATATTATTGCTTCTATATTTTCTTTCGTTCAATACATTTGCATATATATAGGATTTGCATATCCTCTATTATAGGAAGCTTCCTATAACAACTCCCTTGCATAATTACGTGACTAACAAATAAACAATCTCCTAAATATATGAGTTGTTAAAACAACTCATAATACAAACAAACACTCACTATAATATAATATTAAGTTGTTTCTCAACAACTTAATATTAACGTACACAACTCTATTTTATTAAACACCCATGTGAACACTAATTCCTAACATGGGTGAAATCCCACAAATATTAAATTTGTAATTAAGATTCACATGAAATCCTTCAATGCTTAACACATGCATGTATGATTGGATTGTACTTGGGTCATTCCCATGCTGGTTAGACATACGAGAAAAGGGCACTTATAGCACATCACATAATCCAAAAGCTTTGCCAATGGGGAGTTGAGAGCGGCGGGAGAAAAGTCCAAAGTGATGATTCACTCTCACTTTGCTCCTACTACCAAATGGTTAGAGATGCCACTATGCTAAGTGGATCTGTTGCCTTGTAATTATTAACAAACATACATGTAAAAAAATGCCATGGTATAAACTACATAGAGGCCAAATTGAGATGACTAAATCACACAGTCAAATTCCACAAAAAGCTAAAATTTTAATATGATATTCGTTTCATAAATTCATGAAAAAAATGTACAAATTCCGAAGGTACAAACTCAAAGCTGAGACAAATTCAAAAGACTTTTCAAAACAATAAAAGTATAATTGCATTGAGCAACAAGTTTAATAATCAGTCATCGTCAAATTTCTGTTTTTCTTAGTTAGAATGAAACACTAATTACATAATGTAATGAAAAGAGGGTTAGATTAACATACCATAGCAACGATATTTTATTAATTTGAATTGTGGATGCACCAAATGTGCCAAAATCAACATGTAGTCTACTCAACATGCATACACAGCAATATTCTTTTGCAGTTCCACTCACCACGAATGCTCTTCTCACCTATTTCAATGAACCAAATGTTGTACAGCTTGTTCTACCACCATGAAAAACCATGAGCATGCTTCAAAATGCCAACAAAATGCTTTTCCCATTGCTGTCATACATAAAAGAGGCTTGGAAAACTTGCAGCTACTTTCTTTTGGGTGCATACAACCCAAACATTCATGCTACAACTTGATACAGCTGTCACAACTTGTTACGTGTATACCAAAACAATCCTAGGCATGATACAACTTGTAAAATTCTGCAATAAAGCATATGCCTCCATGCTACAATGCCCATATGCATGCTACCATTGGTGCATTTTTTAATGTAAACTTAATGGAAAATGTGAAATGAACTTGTTGTCACCTTTTTTTCATTCATTCTTCCTTAGAATGCTTCCCAAATTGGATTACTCTCTCAACTTGGATTTCTTCTACCTATCTTGTCACATGCTTGAAAACGTAGTTAAGGATAACATGCATGTTCAACATGAACCTGAGAGTGCTAAAAATTATACAAACTTTTTGATTCAGTGGACTGCTCATACTTTTGCTTCTCAATTGGTCTAATAGCACCTCCGTGCTCACCGTTTGAGTGTAATTACTTCTTACCTTCTCATACAAATGGAGTTGATTCCCTTCTCAACCTAAAAGTGGAATAAGTTACATGTTACAATCACAGCATTGCCATGGAAAGATATGCTTTCTTACAGCACTAGAAAATGTCCATACTACTAATTTATGGGTCTTGCTAGAAGCCTTGTAACCTCATGCAACCAAGCAACCCCAATTACCTTTACCTGCTATACCATAGAACAAGTGGGTGTGAATGCCAATCATCAATGAAAGAAATATGTAGGCTGAAATTAACCCATTCCCCGTGCATTATTGATTTTTTTGTCCCTCCTCATGGTGAGTGAATAATACTTTTTGTTTACTCTACAAGTGGAGTTAGCATCTTTAACATAATTCACAAGAAATGTTTGGGGTGCTACTCTCATGCCCATACAAATGATAGCAATTCATCCCTTTCTCTTTTGCATATTAAGTAAATGCTATTTACAAGAATCGACGACAACCCCTTACCATTTAATGTTGGTGAGAGATGTTCTCTCATTGATCCTAGTGCTTTAGTAAGTTTCTCTTCCCCTTTTCCTAGTGATTGCTTATTTTTACCTTTTCCATGTTTTGGATGAAGCTCTACATAGAGTCTCCAACACTTGCCATTCCAATGCCCTTCAATCTTGCAATGAGAGTAATAGTTGTGAAATTTGCACATGCTCAAATCAGTCAACTTCTCACCTTTGAGTGTGTCCCAACTTTCCACTCCATCTTCATGAGCGGCTTCTTCTCTTCTCATCCTTGTTATGGAACATAAGTTGCTCAATTGTGTTTGTCTTGCACATTATCCTACTATGGTTACTTCCCCTACAACTCATACAAGGAACAAGATACCTACATTCTTCTTTCCTCTTCACTCCTACACACCATTATCTTGGAACTTTTCCAGCAATTTTTGTTTCAATTACAACTCTTCTATGATGCCCATGAGAAAGCCTCTATGGCTTGTCAACTAAGCTTGCAATTTTTCATATACCAAACTTGCATATTGAGGTCTTCCCTCAACCTCTATGGGATTGAATTTATCTTTGCCATTTTTTCCAAGCCCTTTTCCATCTTAACCGATCTTGGTTGTGTTAGTGTTTTGTAGCGGCGGGAGGTATTTCCTAAGAATAATCTATTTAAGGCAAGTCGGCCTTTCTATTATAAAACAAATATCATATTGTCTAGGTCGGCTCAAGAGGAGAGCTCGCCTATGTCTTGTATATATTGAAGATGGAGTCTCCACTTTATTCAATCAATTCATTCCTTCTCAATTCAGTTGCCTATCACTTAAGGAGCAGATTTGCACTCAAGGAGCAGATTCGAATTCAAGAAGAAGAGTTTATATTCTTGGTGACTAAGAATTTCGCACTATCTTCAAGTGCTGGTCTATTGTATGATATTCGGCCTTTTTAGGGCCTGATTCAGTGTGCTATTTCTGCACTATTATCTGATTTATAAGAGAGTAATTTTATGTTGGGTTTTTCCCTTGTGAAGGGCTTTCCTAGGATAAATTGCTGTGTTGTCTACTCTATTGTTTTTGTTGAGTTAGTGATCAGATATGAATTCGTAAGTCTGAACCTTTGCTTAATGGTATTTGATCGACAAGAGCAGAACATTTATTGATTTCTATGTTTGCATATCAACCAAGGAGTCGCCATAAATATGTTTGTAGACCCGCCTCCAAAGGGTGCGCCTCATGAGAGGACGTGTCTCCATAAGTGGAGACACGTCCGCTCATGGGACGTGTCCCTTAGAGCGTGCGGGTTCTTGAAGAACCGTTTAGCATATGGTTAATGTCTAACACACATAACCTTTACACTATGGCGGATAGGAGAATTCCGATTATATTAAATGCAAATAACAATATCTTTTATTAATACGAATTTATATATATATGCCCATAAATTCGATTTCCATTAATATGTGTATTGAGGATAATCTTTGATCACATATAAATAACGAAGATGCTTTCAGCATTCGTTACTTATATATGACCGAAGCTATCATCCATTAACAGTCCCTCTTAGCTAGGGAAGATATTTCAAATCAAATAAGTGGAGATATCACCTTCACACGTGATATCGAAGATATGATATGTTTTTCTTAATGTTAGGGATACCATGTTGAGGATCAACATATTCAAACGGGTCTGATTATCTTTCTAGAGAGATCCAATCAACAAGAGTAAAACATTTATGATTTCTATATTTTACTTTGAAGATCAAGACTCTTATATATATGTTTGAGAAAAGACGTGACTTTTCGATTGACATTCCTCCGATTAAACAAGGCCGACAATCAATCATAATCAAGACACATATATATATCTGATTTTCAAAGTAGAATATAGAAATCATAAATGTTTTACTCTTGTTGATTGGATCTCTCTAGAAAGATAATCAGACCTGTTTGAATATGTTCGATCCTCAATAGTTTCTTTTGCTTATTGTTCATTTTTGATCTGTAAATTAACATGGTATCAGACCCAGGTTCAGGAATATTTGATCAGATTTGACTAAGCATTTTTTCATTGAATATCATTCCCATTCGGAGCAGATCTGAAGCAGACTTTAGATGCAGATCTAAAGTGAATATTTGAGCAAATTGAAGGCGAATTATTGCAGACCCAAGGGTGGCAGAATTTAATATATGCTCAAACGTGTTGGAGTCGGGTTATTCTCTTTGATTCAATGTTTTTTGAAGAATAATTTCCCTTCTAGCAACGGCTTTGAAAAGTTTTTTTAATGCACTGTTGGATGAGGCGACACAACTTTGATTGTCATTTTTTTTGTTCACCTGGTGAAGTGTAAATTATATGAGACAGCTTTTTACTTAGCATGTGTAGGCTTCATAATATTTTGTCAATGCTAATACTTCAGCAACGGCTTCTTTCAGATTGGTCCTTGGTCTTCAAGGCGGCTAAAATTTTTGAACGATTTTAAATTTGTCAGTGCATACGTTTTATGAAGGGACTCAAATGTTTCTGAAGTCGTTTTTATTTTCCTGGTGGCTACATTATTCCTGACGGCTTTTGGGTTTGTCCGGAGTGTAGACTGTATTCAATGTGGCTTTGTAGCGATTTTCTTTTATTGGAGACGTCTTCAGACTTTTAATTGTTAAGGTCGACTTCTGAGCATATACATGGAGAAAATAAAGGAGACGATTTTGTAAGTAAGACGTTGAGGCTTATGAAGTTTGAATATTTGGCAGTTTATGTCGATGCCTTAATTCGTGAAGTTATGGGCAACTATTTTAAACCACATTCAAGTCAAGTCGTGATCTTTGCCAGTGAGGTTTTTGTGTTTATTATCTTCAGACTTCTTTTGAGACAGCTACAGGCTGTGGAGAAGACATGATGGCAATTTTATTAAAGTTTCTCTGACATCGATATATGTATTCCTGTGTAACGGCTTCTCTATGAGAAATGTTTTCTCTGTCTAAAGCTTACTCAGTTGTGATATTCTGAATGAAGTTGTGTTTTTCCTTTTGGCTCGAATGGAAGGCTTGTTGTTTTATGTTTCCAGCATCGCATACTCTTGATGGTGTGAGTCTTTGTCAAGCACATATTGAAGATTTGTTTTTTTCCTGCAAACTTCTATTATGATATTGTGTGTGTCGGTTCCTTAATTAAGGTGATTTAGAATGCTTTTGATCTTATGTTGGTGCTCTTGAAGTTACTTTGTGACTGTTCTTACATGGCGGACTTTAGTGTTGTGGCTGATCATGCTTGAGAAACATGTGAGAAAGGAAAGTCAACCTGTTGTCATTTTCTATGGAAGAAGTTGTATTTGCAATTTATAGTTGTCAAGTTTATGATCTGATTATAAGAATTCTCAGTTTGAAGTGAACATGCTACTAAGTCCAGGCTGTTGTGTGAATCTGGAAAATGTTGGAGCATATTACAAGAGGTGCTAAAAGCCTGGTCTTGAATTTGTGTTCAACTTGAGGTAGTTTTCAGTTTGAGTGTTGAGTAAGTGATCTTGGGGGTACCAGGCAAAGGTTGCAGTGGGCAAGACAGTAAACTTGAAAAGCCATTTGCTATTGGAAGGGTTGGGCTTGGATTTGTTTCTGAAGAAAACACTGCGATGTTTAATCCTCATCCTGGCTTAAGGATCAGCTTTGGTGGCAGACATATTGGAACAATTTCCTCACCAATTTTCCCTATATATGCATTTTTTGGATGCGACTGGGAGGGCGAAAATATTGTAATGGAGTGGCTATACAGATCTCATAAAGAAATCATGATATTCTGAATGGGATCGATTCTCCCTCAGTCAGCACTGTGTTGGCAGAGCACATAAGCATGGAATAATCTCTTTCTAGGTGTTGGATTATTTGAAAATATATTGAAGACTTCATTATTTGAGGTGACGATTCTTGGAGATTATTGGTGAAGTACTGCTTATTCACTGAAGACTACTACTGCAGCAAACAACCGATTGAATAATTTGATATTATTGCATCATTGAATGCCTTGCTTGAAATAAGCCGAGATGTCTCCTTTGAAGAGGAGGTAGCCTTCAGCTGACCTAAAGGATATTACATGGAGATAGTCAGTGAGGAGCAGGAGGCTCCGATGGATATGGATTCATTCCTCTATTACACTCCTACCATTCAAAGAGACTTAGATTCTGAGAATTCAAGGCATGAGTTGAGATCATCTCCAGGAAGAGGATTAAGGTTCTAAAATCAGGATTAAAATATGGCAAGGTCAGAAATGGTGTTGAGGAAAGCAATCCAGCTCCAGAGGGAGTCACAGCATCATTAAGATTTGATGTAATGTATATTTCTCTGAGATAGAGAAATATGACGTGAAAGCCATTGTAATGTATATTTCTCTGAGACAGAGAAATATGAGGTGAAAGCCCTTGTAGCGTATATTTCTCTGAGAGGGAGAAATATGAGGTGAAAGCCCTTGTAGTGTATATTTCTCTAAGATAGAGAAATATGAGGTGAAAGCCCTTGTAGTGTATATTTCTCTGAGACAGAGAAATATGAGGTTAAAGCCCTTGTACAGATCACATCTCTGAGACTGAGCTGTGTTTTCCACAATTGGGTGTAGCCATTATGGACGTCATGTTGAGAGACACCATGACGAAGATATTTGAGAATACCTCCCTAGCTAAGAGGGAGTGTTAGTGTTTTGTAGCGGCGGGAGGTATTTCCTAAGAATAATTTATTTAAGGCAAGTCAACCTTTCTATTATAAAACAAATATTATATTGTCTAGGTCGGCTCAAGAGGAGAGCTTGCCTATGTCTTGTATATATTGGAGATGGAGTCTCCACTTTATTCAATCAATTCATTCCTTCTCAATTTGGTTGTCTATCACTTAAGGAGCAGATTCGCACTCAAGGAGCAGATTCGAATTCAAGAAGAAGAGTTTATATTCTTGGTGACTAAGAATTTCGCACTATCTTCAAGTGCTGGTCTATTGTATGATATTCGACCTTTCTAGGGCCTGATTTAGTGTGCTATTTCTGCACTATTATCTGATTTATAAGAGGCTAATTTGCTACTAGGTTTTTCCCTTGTGAAGGGTTTTCCCAAGATAAATTGCTGTGTTGTCTATTTTGTTGTTTCATTTGCTTATTGTCCATTTCTGATCTATAAATTAACAGGTTGACATCTTAAAACCAAATCCTTTAGTGTGTTTTTCAAGACTGTTAATGAATGATAGCTCAGGTCAGATATAAATATTGATTGTTGAAAAGCATTATCTTTATTTATATTAGATCAGATTGCTCTTCATAATTATATTTCTGAAATATAAGTAAAATCGAATTTATAATGTGTATAAATCATAGTTACAAGACTCGGACTCGCCTCGGACTCGGCAAGCCGATTTTTGACTCGGACTCGGACTCGGAGCCTAGACTCGCCCAAGACTCGGCAAATAGAAAAACCCTTGAAATTTAGAGATTTTTAAGGATTTAAAGCTTGTTTCATGCACCCTTTAGTGAATAAACCTCAAATACACAATAACATCATGAAATAGAAACTACTATGATCCTATACACAAACATATATCGATCACATAAGTATAAACGCAAATTTTAGCTGAAGGAAATAACACATTCAGATATATAAATATTGTCAAATGTATACAAAACTCATGGAATATGAAATCCATGGCATCAAAACAAATATCAAAACTAAAAAAATAAGTCTATGGCTCAGAAGAGCTTGCATTACTCATCCCAATATCATGACAAGTCATGCGCTAGTGTCTAAGTTAGGTCCTAGATGATGATGTAGCCATGATATTTGCTTGTGTCTCAATGATTGCTGTGTATATTCAAGTGAGGATTTTATTATTAAAATTTTATTGAAGCCTTCAAGACTGCATGTTTTGTTGTCTAATGTATGAATTTTGAAACAAGATAATCCTTGATTATGGCTTTGACTGCGAAAGATGCAAAGATTTGCAACAGGGGATATGTATTTTGTAGGTTTTTATGATCATGATTCATCATTGGCCTATAACATGCTTAGACCTGTAGTTTGATGAGGGTTTGGGGGAAACGCCCCAACGGGGTCAAGGGGCAGCGCCCCCAGCAGGGTCGAGGGGCAGCGCCCCTCGCAGGGTCCCGGGGCAGCGCCCTGGGCACTCTCCCTGTCGCGATATAGGGCGAGGTCGAGGGGCGGAGCCCCCGCCACCAAGCCCAAATGAAGACCTTCAAAACCACACAAACCTTCATGGCGCACAACATTTATTTAAAAAAATTGAAAAAAAAAGAATGCAATTTTTAAAAAAAAAATTTAATCAAAATGGCCGAGTTTGGGGCACAAGACTCGGCGAGTCCGGCGAGTCTGCCGAGTCCGACGAGTACTCGGCAGCCGAGTCTCTGGGACTCGTTTAGGGTCACCCGCCTCGGGACTCGCGAGTACTCGCCGAGTTTGGGCGAATATTGAAGATATTAATATAAATCGAA
Source organism: Sequoiadendron giganteum (assembly GCA_007115665.2). Taxonomy (NCBI): domain Eukaryota; kingdom Viridiplantae; phylum Streptophyta; class Pinopsida; order Cupressales; family Cupressaceae; genus Sequoiadendron; species Sequoiadendron giganteum. The sequence continues at coordinate 2,680,466 of CM021107.1, read as the reverse complement.
ATATTAATAATGTTAAAATTAGAACTTACCTCTTAAACACCGTTTGAAGAAAGGAAGTAGTTAACCGATTGGTAATTGGTTCCTTCTTGACCCGCGCGCTCATAGAGAGACACGTCCCTTGAGTGGACGTGCCTCCACTTGTGGAGACACATCCTCTCAAGAGACGTGCCTCTTAGAGGCGAGTCTCCTTCATACTAAAGGAAGTTCGATCATTGATATGCAAACAAAGAAATCGGACAATGTTCTGCAATCAGCACATTTAAATAGAAGTTCATATCTGGAAATCGCAAATCTGAACATAAAGGATAAATATTATTTGTCTTAGAAATTTTCTTGTACAGATTTTCCTGACCTTAGTTTATTCTTAGTGTTTCTTAGGATCCCATTTGCAAAGATTTGATTACATTTACATGGTATCAGAGCAAGGTTATGTGAATCCAAATCAAATCTAAAACCAATTTTGCTCTAGAAAAATTCGTATTTTTTCAAAATCGAATTCACACCACATTCTTCATAATGTCAATTGTGATCAGATTTGAAGATCGTTTTGCAAGAGCAGAAAACTCTTCATCATGGAAATTTAGAAACATCATGATCTTAAAACAGAATAATCTAGGCTCACTTATGAGAGAAACCATTAGGGAACCAGAGACTGAACCTAAGAAAATTGAGAACCTTGTGTTCTATTCAGCCCTCTCTAGTCATGTATCTGACAACAATCAAAATTGGGTAATTGATAGTGGTTCATCCAGACACATCACAGGGTTCAAAGAACACTTGGACTCCATGACTGAAAAGTCTAATGAAGAAGTAACCATCGGGGATGATTCTGCATACCCGGTAAAAGGGGTTGGAACGTGTTCCATCAAGTTGAAATCTGGGATTTCTCTGCAACTCACTGGAGTCTTATTTGTACCTGGAATAAAGAGAAATCTTATATCCATCTCTGCCCTTGAAGACAATGGTTACAGAGTTACATTTATGGATGGAAAATTTCTAGTATGGCCTAAGAACTCAACTATTAAGAAAGCCCATACCATAGGCATAAGACAAGGGTACCTTTACAAACTATGCATTGAGGTTAAACAAGCCCTTACCCTTGACACCGTTGATACAAATGAAATTTGGCATAGAAGATTAGGACACCTTCATTTCCGTGCCCTACCTTCTATGGAAAATCTTGTTACAGGCTTACCCAAGCTAAAACCATCTCATGAGGGAACTTGTAAAGGTTGTGCCCTAGGAAAGAATACTAAAAGATCCTTTCAGAATAGCCTGAGTAAAACCCTTAATGTGTTAGAACTGGTTCACTCTGATCTTTGTGGACCCATGTCTGTACCTCCTAAAGCAAGATTTCTATACTATGTCATATTTGTAGATGACTTCTCTAGGAAAACCTGGATCTATTTCCTTAAGTGTAAAGAGTCTATAGAAATCCTCAAAAAGTTCGAAGAGTTTAAAGCCCTCACTGAAAACTTCTCCGGGAAGAAAATAAAAACCTTAAGGACAGACAATGGGATAGAATATACCTCTGAGATTTTTAAAGAATTCTGCATGAGTGCTGGAATTAAGAGGGAGTTCACTGTTGCCTACAATCCTCAACAGAATGGGGTTGCTGAGAGGAAAAATGGAACCATTGTAGAAGCTGCTAAGGCAATGTTGTTGGACCAGAACATTGAAACATCTTTTTGGGCAAAAGCCTCTGGGACTGTTGTCTATATCCAAAATAGATGTCCTCATTCTCATCTTGATAACAAAACTCCTGAAGAAGCCTTCACCGGCATAAAACCTGACATTAGTCATCTTAGGATTTTTGGCTGTCCTGTCTATATTCATGTACCCAAAGAGAAGAGATCCAAACTAGAACCTTCTGGAAAGAAGGGAGTATTTGTGGGTTATAGTGAAACCTCCAAAGCATACAGAATATTCATACTCGGGCAGAAACAAATTGAGTTGAGCAGAGATGTCATCTTTGAAGAAGACATTGCATTCAAGAGGGCAAAGAGTTCTAGTGAGACAGAAACCTATTCCCTTAGAGTACCTAAAATGGAACCTACTCCTGAGATTCAGAGGGAGCATCCTGAGGAAATACCTCATGAACTTCCTGCCAATTCAAATGAGGATACAAATGACATCAGCAAAAAGAGACCACTTTGGGCCAGGAAGATGATCAAAGAAGCAGAGGATCATGTAGCACCTAAAGGAACGTTCAGGGAGAGTAAAAGACCCAAACGGTTCTCTAGCTATGTTGCTTTGATGAACAACATCATAAACTCTGAACCTGCCAATGTTACGGAAGCCTTCAGACATCAAGCTTGGAAGGATGCAATGACTGAGGAATATCAATCCATCCTAAAGAATGATGTATGGGACATAGTGCCTCGACCAAAAGAGAAATTTGTTGTCTCTTCTAACTGGCTCTTCAAAATCAAGCATGCTGCTGATGGCAGTATAGAAAAACATAAAGCACGTTTTGTGGCTAGAGGTTTTTCTCAAAAGGAAGGCATTGATTATGAAGAAACATTTGCACCTGTTGCCCATTATACATCAGTGAGAGCAGTATTAGCCATTGCAGCAGCTAAAGGTTGGAAGGTCCACCAAATGGATGTGAAAACTGCCTTCCTGAATGGAACCATTGAAGAGGAAGTCTACCTGGAACAACCTGAAGGTTTTGTGATACATAGATCTAACTCACACATGTGCAGGCTGAAGAAAGCTCTCTACGGATTTAAACAGGCTCCCAGGGTTTGGTATGAAAGGATTGACAGCTATCTCATGGGATTAGGATTTTCCAAAAATGATGCTGACTCCAATCTCTACTTCAAGGTAATCAAAGGTGATATGCTTATAATTATTTTATATGTTGATGACCTGCTGATAACAGGAGAAGATCACCTCATTGCTCAAGGGAAACAAGATCTAATTTCTAAATTTGACATGAAAGACTTGGTTATTCTACACAACTTCCTCGGTTTGGAAGTATGGCAGAAATCAGAAGGCATTATACTAAATCAAGGGAAGTATACTATTGACATTCTGAAAAGATTTGGTATGTTGGACTGTAGACTGATGTCTACACCTATGGAAACCAACCTTCACAAATTGAAAGAAGCAGCAGCAGAATCCAAATGTGCAGATCCAACCCTTTACAGACAGATGATTGGATCCTTGATGTATCTGGTTAACACCAAACCTGATATTTGCTATGCTGTAAATGTTCTCAGCCAGTTCATGTGTGAACCAAAGGAAATTCACTTGATGGCTGTAAAACATATTTTGAGATATCTTCAAGGCACTATTGGATATGGTCTCCTTTACAAGAATGATCAACTAGATCTACATGGGTACTTTGATTCAAATTGGGCTGGAAGTGTAACTGATCGGAAAAGCACATAAGGATGTTGCTTCAGTTTAGGATCGGCTATGATCTCCTGGATTTGCAGGAAACAATCTTCAGTTGCACAGAGCTCAACAGAAGTCGAATACATTGCAGCCTCAATGGGAGCAAGAGAAGCAGTTTGGCTTCGTAAATTGATTGTGGGACTCTTTGGTGAGCCCTTGAATCCTACAATAATTCATTGTGATAATCAGAGTTGCATAAAACTCTCTGTGAATCCTATCTTTCATGACAAATCTAAGCACATTGAGATCCCCTATCATTATGTAAGAGATATGGTGGAAAGGAAAGTGATTCAGTTGGAGTATATTAGTACAAATGATCAAACTGCAGACATTCTCACCAAGCCTCTCTCCCGGATCAAGGTAGAGCACTTCAGGAAGAAACTTGGTATGGTTGAAATGTAATTTGTTATTTATGTTTGAAATACAAATTGTTTATAAATTGTACTAATATATAAAGATGTTTAATGTGTAAACTCTTTTGTCATGTGTGTGACTCCATGACTTTATGGGCCTACTCCTCCTGTGTACATTATCGAAAGGTGACGATCTTTCTGATAATGAACACTTGTATTTGACATTGTAAAGTGACGACTCTACAATGATAAACTATCATGATAGATATCATGTGACTTGATATCTGTGGACATGTCATGATAGTATCTCTTGGACAACTTGATGGATATCATGAGACTTGATATCTGAAGATCATTGTGATCCTTAAGAGATAATCATGGTGGATAGTTATATCTGTGGACATGCCATGAATTATGGTAGACATCATGTGACTTGATGTCAGTGCACATACCATAATGAAGATGGGTTATGGAGAATGTCATGTGACTTGACACTTTCAAAAGCATACCATATCTTCTGATATCACGAGTTAGGTGATATCACTTTTAAAGTTTTCTTCCCTAGCTAAAGAGGGAGTTCTTTGCATATTAAAGATATGTTATGAAGAATGTCATGTGACTTAAACAATATTGAGAAATCATACCATGTCTTAGATATCACGTGTTAAGGTGATATCTCTACTTATTTGTTTTGAAATATCTTCCCTAGCTAAGAGGGAGTGTTAATGAATGATAGCTCAAGTCAGATATAAATATTGATTGCTGAAAAGCATTATCTTTATTTATATTAGATCAGATTGCTCTTCATAATTATATTTCTGAAATATAAGTAAAATCGAATTTATAATGTGTATAAATTGAATATTAAAGATATTAATATAAATCGAAATATTAATAATGTTAAACTTAGAACTTACCTCTTAAACACCGTTTGAAGAAAGGAAGTAGTTAACCAATTGGTAATCGGTTCCTTCTTGACCCGCGCGCTCATAAAGAGACACGTCCCTTGAGTGGACGTGCCTCCACTTGTGGAGACACGTCCTCTCAAGAGACGTGCCTCTTAGAGGCGAGTCTCCTTCATACTAAAGGAAGTTCAATCATTGATATGCAAACAGAGAAATCGGACAATGTTCTGCAATCAGCACATTTAAATAGAAGTTCATATCTGGAAATCGCAAATCTGAACATAGAGGATAAATATTATTTGTCTTAGAAATTTTCTTGTACAGATTTTCCTGACCTTAGTTTATTCTTAGTGTTTCTTAGGATCCCATTTGCAAAGATTTGATTACATTTACAAAGACAACCAAAAGATTCTTGATGGGAAGAAAAAGTCTATGGTAGAGAGAGCATCATGCATACCTCAGTTCAAATTTGTGCATTTTTTGTAGAGGATTCCTCTTCCTTTTCACTCCTACACACCATTATCTTGGAACTTCTCCAACATTTTTTCTTTCAATTACAACTCTTTTATGATGTCCATGAGAAAGTCTCTATGGCTTGTCAACTAAACTTGCAATTTTTCATTCTCTTCTTACAAAGATTGCAACAAATTCCTCTATCCCTCATTTTTCATTTGGAGTAGCTGAATTGACCCTTGGAGCTCTTCAAATCTACCCCTCTCCAAGGCTTCTCCCATGGTTGTGCTCTTCCAACCATAAAACCTACACTTGGCAATCACTAATGGAAGCAACTACACACGATATTGTGTCAACAAACCCTTAAGAACAAGGCAACCTACTATGATACCAACGATATTGGTCATAAACCAAATCCATTTACAGATCAAGTCTCCACATTTAAATAAGAACGAAACAAAGACAGATCATGAAGACTATATTTGATGACCTGTTTGCCAAGAGCACAAATCAGATCCTCAAGATAACTTTAAACTTGACAATTATAAACCTACAAAGTAATCAAACTCCATTCCTTTGTAAGTTTATAAAACTTACAATTTTTATTTTACTTTGTATTTGTTGTTGTTATTTAAATTTTAATTAATTTTAATTTTATAAATCCATACCTTGCTGTTATAGGTGACAGAACCTTCAATCAGGGGGAGAATAACCCAATAGGTTATTTATATGAAGCCATATACAAGGCCAAGGAGGCCACCCACCATTTCTATAGGTCCAACAGAAGAAAATATTAATCCATTTGTTACATACTTGATTAGAGGTGGAACATGTAGCTCTGCCAACATACACATGCAGTGGCCTATGATTTGAATCCCAAGTTTTTCTTCTCTAATGCCTTTAGGGCTGACGAGGTGGTTGTGAATGACATCATCACATGCATAGAAAGGATGACACGTAACAAAATTATTAGAGAGTTGAGACACAATTATTGGTGAGTTGTAGATTTAAAAGAGTATGAATGGGGGGTTCTTTTCTTCACCTCTATGCATTCAAGGGAAAATGACATGTTAATAATTTATATCATAATCATGTAGAGAACAGACATGTTTAATAGTGCACCTCTAGTTTACTTTCAGCATCATAAATGTCCTCTTTGCAGATTTGTGGTGAGAAACTATGGTGTGGAAATACTAAATTTTCGAAGCCTTGCCATCCATATTATGTGTCAACCTTGTAGTGCTTTAGGATGTGAGCACAATTGGAGCATATTTGAGGCCATTCACACAAATAAGTGCATTAAGTTGGCCCAAAAGTGCCCCAATTATCTTATTTTTGTGTAGTACTGCTGGCAATATTGTCATTGATGTCAAAGGCATATGGACAAGATTGTTTGCAAGATTATTGTCATTGATGTCAAAGGTGTGGAGAGCATTTTGTCAATGAAGGAAATTGTTGTCCAAAATGTCATTTATATCAAGAAGGAATTTGTTGGTCCATGGGCCACTAATCAATCTCTCCATAGCAGCAAACTTATTAACATTACCATATTAATAACATTACCTTATTGCTGGCCAACTCCCTTTGTTATATGCAAATTAACATTACCTTATTATTTGTTTTTGGGCTGACCACACATGCTGGCTGAGCACACATTGGCATATATATAAATGAAGATTAAATCACCAAGATAAAGGACCAAGGGATTGATTAATAAAGCAGCGATGAATATATCATTACAAGGCAGCAGTGATTAATATATGTAGCAATTCATTTCAAAGTAACAGCGATTAGTGAATGAGAAGAGTGATCATTATAAGGCAGTGATTGAGGAAAAAGGCAGTGATCATGCCTTAACAAAGGGCAGCGATTACAGTCACAAATGGAGCAATTAACATACATATGCAGCGATTATTAATGAGTAGTGATTCCTATCATAAAAGCAGTGACAGAGTTCATAACGGGCAGCAATTAATAATAATGAAGCAGCAGTTGATTAAAATCAGCAATTCATTACTAAAGGTAGTGATTTACAAAGGCAGCAATTGTATTTAAAAGGATTTGGAATAAGTTTAATAACAGCGATCACCTCTTAACAAAATGTCAAAGAGATGCCTGTCTTCATGGAGGCATAAGGATATAAAAGGTAATAAGAAATGTGTGGAATGAAGAAAAAAGAGTGTATTGAAGTGTGAGATATGTTAAGAATAAGAAGGGGAGTGGAAGCAAGTGTGTGGAGTGTAGAAGATACATCATACAAACACAAGCAGATTTGAGGAGAAGGAAATAATAGAAGATTATTGAAGGCAGACTTGTGAAGAATTTATATGAATATTATTTGTTGAAGGAGCAGATTCAAAAGGGAAATACTTTGGAGCTTGGTGCCTCATATTAAGAGGTTGGTGCCTAATATTGGAGAGGTTGGTGCCTCTTGCTGAGTTGGTGCTAACTAATGGGGATTGGTGTCTCCAGTGGGTTGATGCCTACAAATTGTTGTAAAGTATTCTTTATTTTGGTGAGACTGGACTTGGACAGTAGATCCAAGCAATCCTTATTCCATGGTTTTTCCCAAAAGGGTTTCCACTTAAATCTTGTGTTCTTTTTGTGTTCTTATTTGTTGATGCTGTATATTTGAAGTTATTGTTATTAATTTGAAAAAGTAAAAAATAGTCTTATACTGATTCACCCCCACTCCCCCCACTCTCAATATAAGCATGTGTTCATCAATTGGTATCAAAGAGGGTTCCTTCAAGTATAGTCTAACTGCTAGAAGGTAGATCTCAAGAGCACACATGTCTTGTCAAGAAGGATTCTCCTCAAACAGGGCTCCATTGTTCGATGGAACAAACTATGCCTTTTGGAGCATAAGGATGTGCACTTACCTAGTGGCTCTTGGCTTTCATATTTGGCAATCAGTTGTGAGTGGATATGTAGCTCCACCATCTCCACCAACAGATCCGACAGCAAAGAGGGCGAGTAAAAATAACGCAAAAGCTATGAATGCAAATTTTGTGTGGTCTATCGGAATCAGAATTTGTCAAAGTAATGCATCTAGAGAGGCTTTATTGAATGATCATCATGATATGCTTGAGGATGATAACTCCAATTCAACGGCACCACCACTATGGAGTTTTAGTCAAAGGAGAAGTTTGTAAAATGTTTTATGGATTTGTAATTTTGTATGATAAAGACAGATGATCAATCATCATATCATATATAACACTATGATGTGCATTGTAGTCCTTTTTTAATCTAAAACTATTAGAAAAACTACCAATGAGTTCTCTAAATTTGCTAATTTATTATATTGCATGTTATTTAAGTTTATTTTATAAATCTATGCAGTTTTTAAAATTGTTTTGTTAAGTCATACACCCAAGTCAAAAATTTCCCTTATTGAAGTTTTTGGCAAGCCTAAGGTTTTGCACTATGGATGAAATAATACAACATAACTTAACTAAAGAGTATGAATAGAATCCTTTAAAAGCATGTGGTTTCAAGACAAAAAAAGAGCATGTAAGTAGAAAACTATGAACAGTGTCTGCTAGTGATTGGGTCAAGAAGCTAGTCAGTTAGACAACTAACACTACCAAAGGAAATCACCATAACCACTAGAGACTAGGCTGTTTTGCCTAATTGCATCTCTAGTGATCGAGATTAGGATTCTAATCTATTTGCAATGAACAATAAAATGACACTAGAAATCAAATTGCAATGCTTTTAAAATAAAAGATTAAGCTACATAGAAACAAATAAATGGTATACAACTAGTGATATTATTGCTTGTAAATGAAATAAAAGAAGCATAATCTACTCTAATTCAACATAAAGTTTCTCCTTGCTACCAAGGAATCTTCACAACTAGTTGTACCAAGCAACAAATGTAATAGATCCAACCTCAATCTAATCCATATGTTCCACCAAAACTAATTAGAAACTAGGGAATCAAGCAACTAATCTACTATGCTACTTCAGCTTCTGAATCACAATGTAGTTGGGAGGAATTAAAGAGATGTAATACAAAAAATGGAGTGCTTGAATGGAAAAAATGCAACAAAAAACAAGATTTACCCTAGGAAAACCCCATGAAGGATGAGAAACCCAATTTGTAGAGGCAATTGTTCTCTACTAAAGTTATTAGAACCTCTACCAAGCCTATTCTTACTTCTTAGAGATATAACCATTCAATTCTCCTTCTCCAATGCTCTCCACCTCTCCATATAGCTGCTAAGCATACCCCTCAAGCTCTACAATGATCCAAATGGAAGTGGAAGTGGAAGAGTTGGCTGTTCGTTTCAAATTATTTTGTTTTTCCCATTAGAACAAAACCACCCCTTTCATCCAACAGTGGTTACAAAACCATTCCCTCTACAAAACTGATATTTTCATAAAATTGAGTTATGTGGGTAGTTTCTTCACCTAATTTTTGCTTAACTATTTTCCTTTGATGATGAGCTTTTCTCTTGGACCCAATACAAATCACACCTCGCTTCATAGAGATCTTTTGATTCCACCAAAACGTAATCATGAAATTTACAAGAATTTCTCTCTCCATCTCTGAAACCTCTATCCAATATTGAATCAAACAAACCCGCCTCACATGCTTTAATTGGAAACTATTAGAGTGAATATGGTATTTTACCTAACCAATTCACCTAGTAGGTCCTATTCACATGTTAAGTTTACTTAGGTCCTAGGAATCTTTCTAGAAGTCTTAGTTGGTATTAGATCTTATCTTATGTCATTTATTTCTTGTGTCCTAGGTAATTTAATATTGGTTGTCACATGACATAGGATTAAGACACTTGTCATGATCTTGTCTAATCCTATGTCTCACCTTGGCTATATAACCAAGGGGTTCTCATTTATCAATGCATTGTAATCTACCATTTGCATCCTTTGATAGAATAGCAGTATTCTCTCATAGCTGATATCTCTTGTACTTTCATAGAAGTTCCTAGATCTTGGGTGGCTCCAATCTTCAGCCAAATCTTGAATGGTGTAGAGTATTCTATACCAACTCTTATAGAAACAAATTTATGCTCAACACCCAAGTGCCTTGAGATAGAAGGTAGTAGTGCACTTGTTATATATGGGCCTCTTATGATTGATTGGAACCAAACCTCCTCACATCTTCAAATGATACTCAACACAACTAATGTAATGAGGTAGAAGTTGGTGATGGTTTATCATGTGTTTAAACCCAAATTTGTGTCATTCACATTAACAACTATATGGTGATCACTTCTTCAATGTCTTGTGTTGCATACATTTGTTCAACAATGATTGCCTTGAACCGCACTACAACATAACTTGCTTCCATGAATGATCCTCCTTGCAATTGAAGGGCACCTTACAATGCCATGAAATATGTTACAAAGTGGTCTTTATTGCATCTATGTATAATAGAGGCCATAAATGTTTATGATGTTTACAAAAAAAAATTGAAAATGAATCCTACAACAACTATGTGCTTGCTACAATTGTGATAAGATTTTGTGCCCAATACAACAATGAAATCCATTAGTATTATGATCTTGGTTGTCCTCATGCTCACTTATGATATACAAAGTACCTCCCTTGCCCTAAAAGTGGAAATAGTTTCCTCTCCCTGCCATATCAAACAAGAAGTGAGACATACTACATGATACAATGTTGACATTGTCATGGGATGGAATTATGCATGCTTACAACACCCAAAAATATTCCTTAGTGTTGTCCATGCTCAAACAAGAAAGTATACATGTTTACAACACCTAAAAAAAATGCATAGATGGAAATCTACATACCTACAACACCCAAATATGCCCTATAGTGCTGCCCATGCTCAACGAAATGGAAGTATACATTTTACAACACCCAAACAAATGCCATAGTGTTGTCCATGCTACCCAAATTCTAATTTTGCTATGCTTTACCCCTGATTGCCCAAAGAAGTGGAACAAAGATTTTGCAACATGTTTTGCTAAACACATTCATGTCTACAACTTTGAAGAATGTTTCTTGCAAACTATCCATGTTGTCCATTTTGTTTATATTGCAAGAAGAACAAAGCCCTCATGCAACAAGCATTACACTACCCTTTCTTGCTTCCAAACAACAAGTGGATATGTCAATTTTCTAACAATTTGCAACAATGTGAAGGCTGAAATTTACCCATTACCTCATACATTCTTCCTATTCCTTGTCCCTTCTTGACCCTCCAAGTGATCATTTTTATTATAATCACCCATTTGTCAATCAAGCATACTCCTTGCTTGCCCTACAAGAAGAGTTGGCAACTTAAACACAACTCAACCTATAAACTTGGAGTGCTACTCAAATAGCCAAACAAATGAAAGCAACTAACCTTTATCTCCTTTGCAAATCAAGTAAATGGTCTATCCAAATATCAAATGGCATACTCTTACCATTCAATGGTGATGTAGACTCAATTCAAAGTGTTCTCCTTTGAACTTGATATTTTGCTGTGCTTCTCTTCCCCTTATAGCTAATCAATCCTGCTTTTTTCATTCTTTGGGTAGAGTTATGAAGCTTCCAACACTTGCCATCCCAATGTCCACCAACCTTGCAATGAGAGCAATAGGTGTTAGCTTTAAACATAATCAAATCAACTTATTTGCTACCTTCTTTGAGTGTGTTTTGGCCTTCCTCTTCCCTTTGTCTTGGAAAGTGGCTGCTTCTTTTTCCATCCTTATTACAGACCATAAGCTCCTTAGTGGTGTTTGTTTTGCATGTCATTCTACAACGGTTATTTCTTCCACAACTAGTGCAAGAAACAAGACACCTGCATTCTTGTGCAATATATCCTTTTCTCTTGCAAATGAAGCAAAAGATGGACTCTTTACCTTGTTTATCCGCATGCTCTATTACCTCCTCCTTGGGCTTAGCTAGTAGTGAAGTAGGTAGAGTGGAATCTTCCCCTTTTGTCCTTTCTTCTTGTAAAATGTCATTCTTTGCTCCTCCCTTCTTTGATGATTCTTCTTTGTCCTTTTGAAGTAGATTTTTGTTCCAATTTTCTTGCTTACACTGTTGTTCATGTTTTGAAGACTAACATATTTTTTCAAGCTTTACAAAAAAAAAATTAGAGTAATCTTACCTCCCATGGGCTGTCCTTGATTTGTGCATGATGTAGACCTTGTCTTTGGGCATTCATAAATCTCAATGCTCCCATTTCCAAGGCCTTTAAATGGTGATCTTTCCTTCTTAGTGATGAACAAAAGTATTTCTTGCCATCCTTTTCAAGTCCTCTTCCATCCTAACCCATCCTTTCTAGCAATTTGGAGCCTCAAACCTTGGCATGCATTTCAAACTTGCCAATGGAATCATTAGATATCAAATCTTTGAAGAAAATTTGATCATGGATGCTCTTGCATACCTCTTCCATAGTTTGTTCTTCTTGAGTAAATGTTGGTCTACTCTTTCTTGTAGACTCCTTTCTCTTCTTGGATTTTTGATAGCAATTCATCCTTCATTGTCAATTCTTGTTACATTTGCTCAAGAATTCCAATCAAAACTTCGGATTGATCTTTTGTCTCAACTTACAACTCTTCCAATATTACCCTCGTGTTGTGCACTTACTCTCAAAGAGCTATGTTCTCTTCTAATACTTGCTCTAGGCTTTCTCGGATGTCTTCAAACTTATCCTTTTGAGATTTTTTCATGATTGTCCCTTGCAAACAATAACCTGGAACACATTGAGAAGAATTTGCAAAAATTGCTAGACACACAAATTTGTAGTTCTACCCAAATCATCTTACAAGCCTTAATGAACTTGTGGCTCTAATATCAATTGATTTATAATGTCCGCCAAAACTAGTTAAAAACTAGAGAATCAAGCATCTAATCTACTATGCTACTTGGATTTCCAAATGGCAATGTAATTGGGAGGAACTAAAGAGCTGCCATACAAGAAATGAAGTGCTGAGATGGAAAGAATGCAACACAAACACAAGATTTATACTAGGAAAAAATCCATGAAGGGTGAAAAATTCAATTGGCAGACATAATTGCTCTCTACTTGAGTGTATTGCTCAAAGAGACAAGTACAAAGTGTATTACAACCTTTGTCAAGCCTATTCCTACTTCAGCTTTCTATTTCTTAGAGATAAAACCATTCAATTATCCTCTTCTAATGCTCAAAACCATTCTCTCCACCTCTCTACATACCTATTGGAACATCCCCCTCATGCTCTGGAATGATCCAAATGGAATTGGAAGTGGAAGAGTCAATTGTTCATTTTAAACTCTTTTACTTTTCCCCTCAAGACAAGACTTCTCCCTTACAAAACCAACAATTTCATAAAATCGAGTTTTGTGTGCAGTTTCTTCACTTTATTTTTGCTTGAGTGTTTTCCTTGAGGATCAGCTTTTCTCCTAGATCCAATACAGATCAAAATCCAAAGCACACAAACCCTAGTTGTGTTGATAATGTTGAAGGGAGAGCTCGAATCTAAGAAGATTAGTAGTAACTCATACCTCCTTCCTATCTAATTGTAGATTTGCCTTAGGATGTGTAAAGGATGTTGAGAAGGGAGTAGTATCACGACCATTGTGAACATGTGAGAGACAATGAGTGATAAAAAGAAACTATGAGTAAACAATCCAACTACATAAGGGTGCAATTGATCAAAATTATAGAAAATGCCACAAGGTCTAACAAATGGTCTGAAAGGGATCAAATGAGGGATGCAAGGTGGTTAGAGGTGTGGGGATCTTTGCACTTGCACCTCTTAGGTTTATATTGACTCTAAGAAACTAAATGAGTTGCATATCAATCCTTGAGAGGATTTTGGCATTATAGAGCATAGATTGACTTCTAGCAAGGTTATGCCCAAAGAAAATTTGTAACTGGCCTCCAAAATACTAAAAACAACTTATAGCCAAAGCTAACATTAGAATATAGAAAAAGGTTTAAGCTTTGCTAATGTTTAGGCTTGGTCTACATGCTTCTACTTGTATCATCCCCTTGTCCTCGTCACCCTTGTTTCAAACTACTATCTAGAGCAAGAGAGATCCGCATTTATTGCAAGTTTTCTTAGATTCCCTCACCACTAGGCATTTTTTTTCCTTTTTAAATCATTGTCAGCCAAAGTGGTCTAGCATTTGATGCTAGGGTCACTAGCTCGGACATGTCGAAATATCGCTTCAAACACCCCAACAAGTTCATTCTGAAAGTGGTCAACAAGGTAACTTTCCTACTCCTAATGTTGTTTTTCCATTAAGGATTTTGAAAATGCATGCACATGGCTTGAAAACTACACCCTTGTTGGGTATTTTGTTTGTAGAATTCTCTCTGAAACCATGCTAAGAAGTTGCATCAACTCCACCTAGGTCCCTCATGGAGTCCACGTGAAGGCTATTCAAAACTTTACTAAGCAATTATTTCTTTTCCATTATGTTGGAGTCAAGTTTGTTAAGGCCATTTTTTAGCATGGCCCCTAGTACATTCATTCCTATTTGTTAGTCTTTGCCTAGTGGACTCAAGACTTCGTTGTCTCTAAGGAACATTCTCTTCAAGTTCTAATCTAGGTTGAGTTTCTTGGTCTCCCCTTGCCACTCTAACCCTTTTTTACCACATCACAGCCTCATTGGGCACATTATCCATGTTGAGCAAGAATGCTTCTTCTCAACTCGCCCTCACAAAAGAGTTTCTATTGAGATTAACTTATCCAAGGACCTTAAGGATTAAAAGTTTGGATAGGATCTCAAAGTCTTACCCAAAGGGTCAAGTATCTCAACTTGCCAAAAACCTGTTATTGATGTTGATACTCGAACCACAAAATTCTATATTGTCCTCTAGTTACCCAAAGCTCTAAGCCTCAACCCAAGCAACCTATTGGCAATTATCTACATCAAAAAACTAGGCACAATTCAACTTCAGTGAGCAATAAAAGAAATGTTCATAGTTTTGGAGCTAATGGTGTAGGTCCTCAATTGCTAGCTATTGGGCCTTAAGCTTGAAAGCCTAATAAGGCAAAAGATATGGTTGATTCTCAACCACTAGGGGAGTCAACATAGGCAATGAACAAGCCTCACTTCAATGGAACATCGCTTCTTACTAGCATTATTTCCTCATAGCTAGTTTCTCAACCACCTTCTTCTCCTACCTCTCACCATTCACATAGTCCAACTTGTGGATGAAGGAAGGTGAGTATGTTCTAGATAGGAAGAAGGCATTTGTTGGGTTTCAATCTCCAAAAAGGTGACACTCACAAGGGACTTCTTGAAAAAAAATTATGGAGCTCTTAATGAGTTTGATGAAGACGAAATGCTCCTCAATTCCCCTCTTTCATGAATTTTAATTCATCGAATGTTCAAGGTCTTACTAACTCCAAAAGGAAAATACATCACGTAGAATTTTCAACAAAGATTTCCCAAACTCAATGTCTCTTTTGTTTACAAAAGTTGAAAATTGCATGTTTCATGCTTTCTACCATTTGTCATGTCATCTGGCCAAAATTTCACTTTTTGCATAGTAATCATAAGCTAGGTCGTGAAGGAATTGCCAATTCCATTTCACCTAACTGACAGCAACATACAGTGGCTCACAAATGTGACCCCACTAACTATGCCTTGTGGGTCCTCTTTAATATTAATAACCACTGTCTTGGGGTTGTTAATATTTATGCTTCTAATGATGTTAAAAGATCTCTACTCTAGCAATGGATTGTGGAGCTTCTTCCCATTGCCTCTTTGCTCATATGTGGAGATTTCGATATGGTCGAGTTGGCATATAATAAATGCGGCCATCTTCCTATAGGATGTGCGGCTAGCAAAAGAGAGACTTGGTATTACATGTGCAATAAGTTAGGTCTTTTTGCTTCAAATGTTGGTCACCACCATTCTAATTGCCCATGGTATACAAGACAAATTTGTATTTAGGTACCAAAAAAATTCTTAAACATCTTGATAGGACTATTTGTCAAATTAGCCTATTTTTCTTTTGCCAACTATTTTCAATTATTGATGGAGCCATTGATAGATAATATCCTTTCAAATCACTTTCTGATCTAGTTTTGAATTGAGTAGAAAATTGTGGTGCCTAAAGTTCCCATCACAATTTTACCTTAACACGTCATTATTGAGTCATAAACACATGCCAGCCCATATTCAACACATTTGGAATCTTGAGCAACATCCTACTCATGGGATTGGCTAGATCCAATAGTGGACTGATGCCATCAAATTGACAACTTTTCTTTTGCAAATTTATGGATGCCAGCAAGCTTTGATTCACAGTCACTCATACAAGGCCACCATCTCGAAGCTCCATCATGTCACCATCAACCTAGAGCCACTTCTGTTCTCTCCCAATCTGCAACTGTGTGTTGCTCAACTTCACCAACAAAAAACAAATTGTTAATAATCATACAACTCAGAGCGCTCAAATTAAGGCCTACTTGCATTTGCTCAAAATCAGACATAGAATTTCCAAAGAACTTTTCAATCCCTTCAAGCTTGCCAAATTCTTCAACAAATCAAGCATAACAAAAAGGCTAGCAGTCCTCTCTAAGCTTCTTCATATTCTCAAAGATTTCATCTACCATTATCAATAGGTTTTTCAAGCTCAAGTGTCTTCTTTTGAGTCTGCACAAACCCTTCACTTGTGTGTGAACGTGGTCCCTTGAAGACTCTCCACTACATAGTGGGCCCTCTATGACAAAAATCTCACTTTGGCAAATCTTCATGAAGTGGCTTTCTCTATGGCTAATGAAACCCTTGGTTGTGATGGTTTCCCATATGAATTCCATACATCTATGGGACATTGTTAGACCTGATCTCTTCTAAGCTTACCTATAAGTTTTTGCAACAAGTTCCCTAGGTGCAATTATAAGTAAAGGCAATTTTAAATTATAACAAAGGGAGCAATCTTAACAAAATTTGCAAGTGGCAACCAATCACTATGTCAAATACTTCCTATAAGATAATAGCCAAATCTCTTTGTGCTTTGCATTCGTCATTTGCTTCTTATTATCTGGCCTAAATAGACTAGCTTCATCAAAAGCAAACATATATGGACAATATTATTGTCATTTACGAAGGCATGGAATCGACCCATCATTCTCAACAAGAAGTTATTTTCATCAAAATCAGCTTTGCTAAAGCCCGTGACCACATTGAATGGTTGTTCATTCTATCCATCCTTCAAGCTCAAGTTTGGCCCTGATTCAATCAATTCATATGCTCTTTGCTAATGCCTTGACTTGTCTCACCAATAACGGTCAACAATCATCTTCTTTTGGGCTTTTCACTCAATACACCAAGGCTACCCTGTTGCTATAGCTTTGTATATTCATGTGGCTAAAGGCTTTGTATATTTGCTTGCCAACGTGGTTACCTAGCAAAGGGTTAGACGCATTTCCCTTTCAAACTCCAATCTCTAGCTTGGTAATGGTCTTTTTGCTAATGAATCCATCCTCACTCTCTTGGAAGAACAAGACAACATCAACCATGCCTTGCAATGTCTAATATTTTTTTCCTTGCTTCTAGCTCTAATATTCAATGGAAAAAGACTCAATGCTATCATCAACCCTTTTTGCCCAACCCTTCCTAACTTGATGCATTTGGTTGGAAATGGATTGACCACAAGAAAAAATTTAGATTTTTGGGTATTCCCTTTGCTTTCTTTCCAATTCTCTTTGGCAAGCTGTTTTGACTCACATTTAGAAGAAACTACACTTTTGGATTGCTAAGCCTCTTTCTCTAGCTAGGAAATTTCAAATTTGTTCTAAAGTGCTTGCAGTCACTCATGTATTATTCTTCTTGCTTGGCTTCCTTAAAAGCCTCCTATCAAAAGCTAGAAAGATTGCTCAAGGACTTTCTTTGGGCCTTCTCAGAGCAAGGTAAAGGGTTGCACTGAGTTGCCTAGGAATTCTATTGCATCAAGCATGAATTTAGGGGCCTAGGCCTTATTGGTACTCACAAACGAGGGTTAGCTTTGTGTGCCAAATGGATAACTCATGCCCTAGAAGGCCACAAAGCATAAAAATTCCCCATGCATTGCATTGCTTTTGGAGTTCCTAATGGTAGGTAGGCTCGGCAAGGTCTAGGCCTTCAATTCATCCTCGTCATGAAGGAACCAATGCAAATTCAAGGCACTTTTCAAAAGTATTTGGAAGGCTTGAGAAGCCATCAAGTCATGGCTTATCTAGAAAGGTACCAATTCCAAGACTAAAATCTCCTTCAACCAACAATCACTTCGATGGTCTCCAGCAATTACTTGCCAAGATCGACCTCTTATCAAAGTTCCCTAGGTTTATGCGTTAAAATTCTTTAAGCAAGGGAATTGCTTCATTTAAGATCCCTTCTCCAAAGCCACAAAGACCTAGTTATCTTGACCAAAATTTAAAGTTAAATACAAGCTTGGCAACTAAGATTTTGAGTCCTTCCAAACCATCATAGAGTTTGCGTCTCCAAAAATGTTGCACTTCACCCTAGTGGAATGATTGGAAATGGTATTCAAACATCCCTTTCAAGAACTACAAACCGTTCCAAGGGCATTCTCAACTTTCTACTTGCATGCCCATGGTTCAAAAACTCAATGTTAGGTGGAACCTCCAATCCACTACCATTCAAAGGCATCATAGGTTTCAAGCAATTCGACTTGCCATTTGGAGCCCAAATTGGCTCACTTTGCTTGGTGTCTCCTATATCAAGGTCTTTCCATTGGATCTTGCCTTATCCTTTTGGGTGTTTCCAACCCCCTCTGTGCTTTTTGTGTACATATGAAAACTCTCAAGCACCTCTTCTAGTTTTGCCCATGTGCCCAAGCAACTTGGAACTAGATACATGGTTTCTTCAAGCTTTTTTGGCCAAACCTTTTTTCCTAACATATGATTCTTTTAGGCGAGTGATCTAAAAAGTCTATGAAATTTACCCAAATTGAGCATGATTTCAAAGTGGAAACTCTATTCAACAAATAGAATGATCGAAAAGTTGCTTTATTTTTAGGTGGATGCTTACTTTTCTTCATATGCCAAAGCCATTACATGCTCTAATGTTATGTTGCAGATGTAGGTTCTGGCCAATAAAGTTGCTTTGTAAGTTTCCCACTTCCAAACACTTATTGAGCACTATGCCAATATACCTTGTACTATTCCTCATGAGTCACCTTCTCCTGTTAGCAAGGATGCCTCTACATGTAGGCATCATTGTGGCCATAGCTACAATGTTTGTTCAAGATGTGGCTCTCATGGGTCTCAAGGATCCCCTCAACACCTACATCATGGTTGGTCCCTCCCTGCCATGTGGACAATCTTATGCCTCTCAATGAGACTGTGGCCTCCGTAGTTGACATGACAGTGGGAAGTTCTCTTAGTTGGACCTTGCTATTTCCCCTATTCACACAGCTCTTGTTGATCCAGAAGAAGAAAAAGACAAAGACACTATAACAGATTGGGAGTTGTAATGTCCCACCCTAGTTTGGAACAATTTTTATAATTTCCCAATGTTTGACAATGCAGGCATTTTGTCAAGCAGTTCTCTTGCAACTAATTGAGTTATTTCCAACGGGCGCTTTGAATAGGAATTGTATGCATTAAACTTGTCATAGGAGATACTCCTTAATTATCAATGAATCAGCAATAACATTTAACCATTGCATCACACAGAATCATAACAGTAGAATATGATTGGACATAAAATATTCATGTTCAGGTATGCATCAGCAATTACATATATTTGATATTTAAAATGCACAGGTCTAATTCCCAAGTTTCAACACAGAACATTAAATGGCTCTAGGAAAATTCACCGCCAACAATTCACCACCAACAAATTCACCTCCAACAATTCATCGCCAAGAATTCATCGTCATGACAAATTCATCTCGTGGAAAATTCACCACCGAAAATTCAATCATATTGCTAGTGGTGAATTTTCCACAAGATGAATTTGTCATGGTGATGAATTGTTGGAGGTGAATTTGTTGGCGATGAATTGTTGGTGGTGAATTTGCTTGAAGCCACATTAAATACAAGAAGTATGAATATTTTCATGCACCTTATGAGTTGTTGTGGCCAGCAATGAACACCTTCAACGTATGGCAGGTAGATAGCAATATTAGCAGATAGATTCCCGCCTAGAGCCCCATGCAAACCTTGGTAGCAAAGAAACAAGCATCAACTTTGAAACCGATACCCACGCCTTCCCTCCATATGCGACTGGCATGCATCAATGACAAGCGATGTTGAAGGAAAGATATTGGGCCTTTTGCAAGTGGTATCGACCATTCAAACAGTAACAGGAAGGCGTCCCATAGTTTATGTTTTTTAATCACAATAAACTCAAGAAAGAAATGCCACGATTTCCTTAGTTCCACCCCCACGACCTCCTTAGTTCCACTCCCACGACCTCCCTCCTTAGTTCCACCCCCACAACCAACAATGCATTATATCTGCCACTACTCAATAATAGCTACCCAAGGCTTCCACTGAAATAATCACACCAACCTTATATAGAGCAATGAAGTGTAGATAAATATTAACGCCCCCAAGATGAGCAATGTATGGTTACAACCACGATCTCCAAATCGATATAACTCTGAAAAATTCTTCATAAACCTTTGTAAATCCCTTTACTCTGAAATGATGATCAGTATATTTACAAGCTCCTGATGAATCCTTCAAGCCCTGAGTTTAAGCTTTCTCTGAAATCCTTAACGTGCAATGCATAACCCTTGAATGGAGCTATCAACATTCAACCTTGGGATGTCTTTCAATCCTACAGTTGAAGTTCCTCATGAGGGTTCTCGTCCTCACGAAGCCAAGACCTCAATCCAACCAGCAAACCCTTGCTTAATATTTTCTCCAAACATCAGTGGCAAAAAGCACACAAAGTGCTTTTTATACTCCCTCCAATTTCCCACACTCAAGTTGGCTTTTAATTTATTTTATTTTATTTGCTATTATCACCTTATAATTACCTCAAGTTGGGCAGCCAACTTTATGATAAAAAAATGATCGTTTAAAAACCCCCTTATAACCTTTTTTATCATAGTCACTTAAATATATAAATAATGCTTAAAGTTAAATCTTTTAATTTTAACTTTAATATAATATTATTTAAACTTGGAGCTCTAGACCATGATAACTGCCAGGATAAAACCATGGTAAGAATTTGTCGACATTCCCAACATAGAAACACTGCCAACTGACCAAGTTGGTGACCACCCTGTGACTTACTAAAAATAGAAAGTGTGGACAAAGTGCCCAAAGAATACTTTGGAAGGCACACTGCGGAAACCCTAGAATACATTGAGCTGAGAAACACCAATTAAGCACAAATGGTTCACTAACAAGCCACCAAATCCCTCAAAGGGGTCCCCTAACCACCATGTTAGTCTACGAGGACCAAGGTGATAGACTAACCACAACTCCTGCTAATTGCCTAGGACAGGTGACATTACAGTCCGCCCTCCCCAAGATTGCTTGTCCCCAAGCAATCCACACCTGAACACCATGGCTAAATACTAGGATCCCAAATAAGCCTGTAGAATGCTCCACTATATTTCCTCTGCATCAACTGGATAAAGATAAAACTAAACTCAGCAGCTTCGTTAACCACTATCCAAATATGAAGCAACCTACCAAGCATAGAAATTCCTAGATCCCATAGCTAAATTGGAAGTCCACCATTCTCAATACCTGTTGACTTCTACTGCGCCACTCTAATATAATCATTACCATGTCGAGAGTTGTGAAACAACTCATCATGATCATTGGGGATTAGTATACCCATTACACCAATCCCCATATCCCAAATCATCACATCATCACACCCACTGTAAATGAAGAGATAGGTGTCTTTGATACCAATATAAACCCAATGTGTCGAGACTCTAATTCTTATATTTGTATGCAACCATTTGGAGTAAACAAAGTAGGAGACCCGCAGGTTTTGGTTTCATCTTCTGAAGATGGAAGCACGTCATACCAGAGTGGACTATGTAATCTCTGATCCAACCCACATTTATGTGTCATCAAATCATTTGTGTGCAGGCTGAAATAAAAATGATGAGCATTCTTTACAATGCAGTCAAGGTGAAATTCACCTGCTTGTGCCAATGGAATACCTAAATAGTCACTTGGATTCCACATCTCATCACGAATCAGGTGTCTCATATCTCAGATCATGAAGAGTAGATTTTGTATTAGCTCTGTAAGTCCTCTCTACAAACTTGATGGCAAGGTCCCTATCTGATAGCAAATGGAGGTAATTTGATTTCATTACCTCTAAAACGTGTTTGATAGACTACAGGCTTGGTATAGAAGTTCCAACTATTACCCCTTTTTGTCTTTCTTCAAATTGAGCTTTCCAAAGGAGTTATTCAACAAACTTGTGTCTGCTATCAAAGAGAGTTAAGGTTTGAACAACCTTATCTTCAATGACTTTCAATTGTTCCTTTAATTCTCGTGACTCACTGGGCTCATGACTACAATCAACTTCAACCAAAACATTTCCCGATTTGCTTACAAGTGTAGGAAACATGCTCTCACTAGATGATGCCCTGCAATCCTCATGTAAAAAAAATGGAACAACATTATGATCTAACATGCTAGCCTCACAAGAATTTGTCTCCTCATCACAAGACTTGCCAATAGCAATCTCTACATCGCCAACATAGAGACTTGTGCACATCACTTGTGGATGCACTAAATGGTTCCTTTTCATGGAAACCCATCGCATCATTCTACTCACCTTTAATCCCATCCTGTGCATTCATCTCACAAGTGTTATCTGAACCTGTAACCAAGGTTGAAGTTTTCACAACTTCAATACACCCATTCCCATAATCAAAAGATGAGTACACTTCATTGTTGGTTGGTCCACAAGGTGTATGCTCAACTACCTCATCTATATCTGACATGAGCCTTCAATGGGCTCTCCAACAAAAGTGATTCAAGATTCCCATGATGCAAACTATGTGTACAAACAGAAATTTCAGAATTATACCTTATCTCCTGTCTATGCAACTCTGAGTATTCCTCATGCTTAACCATCACAAGAGGCTCTCCCCTCAAACCATGAGTGCTACTATCATCCTCAAGTGTTATAGCTGCCATAGAAGATTGAATTTTTGTTGTGGATGATAAAGATTGAGCCAAGCTCAATTCCTCACAAAGCTCATCAACCTGAAGTTTTGATTCTTGAAGGGCCATCTGAGTGCTCTTCAAAGAATCCTTGGTAACCTTAAGCTCATAGATAAGCTTATCCACTTCCTTTTCTTTCCCTCTTAGCGCATCAAAATAGATCTCATCAAGCATGAGAAGATGATCGCTATTGGAAAGTAGGTGTAGGTAATTTGACTTCATTACAACCAATGCTTCTCTAAGTGCCTGAGATTCTGCAAGGGAAAATTCTCCTTCAAGGTTCTTATATATCCCTGAAGACCTCCAACAACATTTTGCTATCAACTTATGAGTGTCATCAAAATGATTTATGGCTGCAATAATCATGTCTTCATTTACCTTCAATTGCCCTGCTAAATGATGGGACCCCTGAGAGCTATCAACTTCATACAAATTTTCTAATTTACAATTAGCACCATACTTTCCAAAATCAGCTTCCTCTTTGTCATCCTTTGGGCATAACTCCCAAGAAGTTAGATCAGCATCATGCAATACGAAATCAAATTTGTTTTCAAAATTAATAACAATGCCATCAATGCCTTCCTTCATGCATAACTGTGGAGATGAAGTTAGAACAGCATTGTGGTCAAAAGTAAATTCATCCCAAACAGGATCCTCAACATACGTAGGGCCATCACACCTTGATCCCAAGTGCTAAAATGTTGATTGCTCTATTCAAGAAAAATGTGATCACTGTACTCCTCATGATTGGTTGCCTTTGTGAATAAATCACTCTCCGACTCCCTAGAACAGGCATCATAATAGTCATTCCCCTCCATATCTTGCAATGTCAATTCAATCTTATCCAAACCTCTTTGCTCACCACATACTAAAATTTCTAAATTGCCATCATATGTATGAAAAACATCCATCTCAAAGACACCCAAACCACAATTTGATTCCTTGCCAAGATGAGGTAAGGGTGATGAAGCAATGCTAGGCTCAATTAGAGGAATATCAAACGAACTCATACCCTCTTGTAGCTGATCTAACATGGCTGGTTTGACAATCTCCATGACAGTATCTTCTTCAATCTTCATGTGCTCTTCATTTGTAGCTTCAATAGGTGACTCTCCTTCATTCTTGTCCTCATAGGGCTGAAGTGAACTTGTGGCTTGGTTTCTTTTAGGGCTTAGAGTCCAATCTTAAATGCATGTTGACTGATTTTTGTCTTCCCCATGATTACTTGTAGGCTGCAAGTCACAAACAAGTACTTCTTCCTTCTCTAACCTTTCTTCAATGGTAGCTTCTATTTTTTCTTTCTTTGTTCTTCTAATGTAGTTCACCAAGCCTTTGTACCAGGTTTCAATGTTACAACTAGACTCAAGAAATAATTGAAAGAAACCTGTTTCTTAAACCTATCAGGCATACTTTGATACTCTTCAAAGAGTTGGATAGCTTCTTGTTCATATCTCCTCTTGATCTGATATTCAACCCTGCTGAAATTCATTGTCATAACTCTGAAATTTTCTGAATCTTCCAACAGGTTGGTAGGAACTTTAGCTCTAATACCACTGTAATGTCCCACCCTAGTTTGGAACATTTTTTATTATTTCCCAATGTTTGACAATGCAAGCATTTTGCCAAACAGTTCTCTCGCAACTAACTGAGTTATTTCCAGCAGGCGCTTTGAATAGGAATTGTATGCATTAAACTTGTCATAGGAGATACTCCTTAATTATCAATGGATCAGCAATAACATTTAACCATTGCATCACAGAGAATCATAACAGCAGAATATGATTGAACATATAATATTCAAGTTCAGGTAAGCATCAGCAATTACATATATCTGATGTTTAAAATGCACAAGTCTAATTCCCAAGTTTCAACACAAAACATTAAATACAAGAAGTATGAATATTTTCATGCACCTTATGAGTTGTTGTGGCCAGCAATGAACACCTTCAATGTATGGCAGGTAGATAGCAATATCAGCAGATAGATTCCTTCCTAGAGCCCCACACACACCTTGGCAGCAAAGAAACATGCATCAACTTTGAAACTGATACCCACACCTTCCCTCCATATGTGACTGGCATGCATCACTAACAAGCGATGCTGAAGGAAAGATATTGGGCCTTTTGCAAGTGGTATTGACCATTCAAACAGTAACAGGAAGGTGCCCCATAGTTTATGTTTTTTATCATAATAAACTCAAGAAAGAAATGTCATGATTTCCTTAGTTCCACCCCCACGACTAGCAATGAATTATATTTGCCACTACTCAATAATAGCCACCCAAGACTTCCACTGAAATAATCACACCAACCTTATACAGATCAATGAAGTGTAGATAAATAGTAACGCCCCCGTATGGTTACAACCACGATCTCCAAATCGATATAACTCTGAAAATTCTTCATAAACCTCTGTAAATCCCTTTACTCTGAAATGATGATCAATATATTTGCAAGCTCCTAATGAATCCTTCAAACCCAGAGTTTAAGCTTTCTCAGAAATCATTAACATGCAATGCATAACCCCTGAAAGGAGCTATCAACATTCAAACTTGGGATGTCTTTCAATCCTGTAGTTGAAGTTCCTCATGAGGGTTCTCGTCCTCACGAAGCCAAGACCTCAATCCAACCAGAAAATCCTTGCTCAATATTTTCTCCAAACATTAATGGAAAAATGCACACAAAGTGCTTTTTATACTCCCTCCAATTTCCCATGCCCAAGTTGGCTTTTAATTTATTTTATTTTATTTGCTTTTATCACCTTATAACTCCCTCAAGTTGGACGGCCAACTTTATGATAAAAAATGATCATTTAAAAACCCCCCTTATAACCTTTTATCATAAAGTCACTTAAATATATAAATAATGCTTAAAGTTAAATCTTTTAATTTTAACTTTAATATTAACGTTATTTAAACTTGGAGCTCTAGACCATGATAATTGCCAAGATAAAACCATGGTAAGAAGTCGCCAACATTCCCAACATAGAAACATTGCCAACTGACCAAGTTGGTGACCACCCTGTGACTTATTAAAAATAGTAAGTGTGGGCAAAGTGCCCAAAGAATGCTCCAGAAGGCACACTACGGAAACTGTGGAATACACTAAGCTAGGAAACACCAATTAAGCACAAATGGTTGACTGGCAAGCCACCAACTCCCTCAGAGTGGTCCCCTAACCACCATGTTAGTCTACGGGGACCAAGGTGATAGACTAACCACAACTCCTACTAACTGCCTAGAAAAGGGGACATTATAGGAGCCTATTCCCAATTGCTAAGATTGTTAGTATATGTAGCCTAATCATGCTTCAAGTTAAGATTTCGGTTACTTTGCCCAACGCAGTTTTCCCCCAAATTAATTAACGAGGGAGTGCATGGGGGCAGAGCCCTTGCTGTGGGGTCCAGAGGACCACACCCTTGGCGAGGGCCTGGGAGCGGAGCCCATTGTGGGGGTCTAGGGGCAATGCCACCAAAGCAAAAAATCAATATAGTTTTAATAAAGAAATTTTGTATAATTTCGATTGAAAAACCAATTTGTAACTGCCCAAAACTAGAAGTTTTTCTCTGTTGCGAATTTGGAATTCCAAGAGGCATGGGTGTGTGAAGGAAAAGAAACACGCAGCAAACAGCGTGAGAAGGATTGAACACTCATGCAACAAAATTTTGATAGTCGCAGTTTTGCTATTGGAACACGCAGCAGCACATGAGAGTTTTAGACTGAGCGCAGATTGTGTTTGGTGAATGCAGCAAATTGTTGCAGGTTTATGTAACATTATATTCTGTATTCCTTTCACTGGAAGTTTAATAAAACTGGAATAGTTGTTGTTTGTAGACGTAGCCCAAAGGGTGAACCATGTAAATTATTGTTGTCTTTGTCTGTAAATTCGTTCCTCTGTTTTAATTCTTTAATATGCATAATAATTGTTTAAATTCATTTATTTTATTGTTCCAATCCTGCCTGAGATCCCCAACAAAGATCTCCCAGATGGGAGGGTCAAACCCCCTGATGGTGACCCCCCACCTTCTCCTGCCAGTGTAGTTCTTGCCGCTTAGCTGTGAGTCTGCTTTTGGTTTTTTGGTCTTTATCATAGACTTCTGGGGGTGTTAATCCATTCCACCCATATTTTATGTGAATTTTGTATTATATTTTTTATATAGAAATGCACTGTTCATTATTAATAAAAAAATAGAGAAGACAGATTGACACAGATTGAGATTCCAGATGAACTAACCAGCTGGTAAGTGTTTTCCCCTACTTTTCTGATAACAGAATCTCCATTCTCAGCCTTATGTCTTTCATGTTCTCACTTGTACAGATATCTATCATATCTATTTGGTTTTACTGCATAGATGAGCATTATTCTACTATTTATTTGTCTATCAAATTTGTAATGATTTGCCATCTGTTTCTTACTACACATTCAATATAACTCAAAAGTTTACTAGCTGAATTAATGCGTTTTCCTCTGCACCACCATCTGCAACTTCGAGTTGTGGAGTGACTGTTAATACAACAAGTCTATTTCCTCTATTATTATGCAGAAGTAGTTCCATGTCACCAGAAATCAGTTCATTTGCACAACCATCAAAAGCCAGGTGAGAAATGGGATCTGATGTGTAGAAGAAAGTCATTATAACCCTGGAATCTTGGTAATATATTTGCACTGTTATGCAAATCATACATTACTAATTTCCAACACAACCTTGTCAAAATGGGGAACATATAAAGTAGGTATTTTCACATCAAACAAAATCTTGAAAAAGACATTCCCCTGTTTCCCTGTATTTCATTCAATCTTAAACTCGCATTCGTAAAAATGGCACAGCAAGAGAACACACAGAACAAAATTAGCGCTCCTAAATGCTAAAGACGTCAACACTACAGCTTGCATCCCAAAACCTGCCACCGGATTGGCAAAGCTTTTATCGTGCATGTTGCCTTCTAAACATTCTTTGACACGCAATTATCATTGCAGGATCATTTCAGGAAACCCAGAATAGACTTTAACAAAAACATTCCCCGATTCCAAATCCTGCGGGCATTAACTCTATTACGCACACGAACGAAGGCCTGGCTTTTGTACAAGGTTCAATACCCACGTCAACAGCAATCGATCTCGACGTTTACTTGGATCCCGGGCTTCCAAAATCGAATTTTCTACAAATCGAATTTTCTAGCCCACTCATAACGGATCGAGCCAAAAAGAGAAAAAACAGGGACCACAAAATCCCACAAAACATTTCGAATCTCAGATTCCCGCATAAGCCCAAATTGATTGCAAAAATTAAAAATCTCGGTTTTTTCAACCGATAAATTATATCAAATATAGATTACCTGAAGAACGCTATTGCAGTAGCAAGTATTACCGAAATTCTCGAGTCCAAAATAGCGCTCGCCCTCGGGGAATTGGTCACCTAAAGCCTTCTCCAGTTTCGAGCCTGCGGCCCCCATTTTTCCAATGCTATCAACGCCACTGTTTTATTTAGTGGGTGTCCTTTGACAACGCTTATAATCAAATATATAACAACAAACCGATTAGGAACCGAAATGTACAATTAACGGGCCATTTTTCTCAGATCAGGATATAGCAAAATTGAAGACTACTCTCTGGAGCTATTTCGGCACCCAAAAAATACACAAAAAACAAAACGAGGCTCTCATGCAAAAAAATTGTGAGGTTTTGGCCTTACGAGTTTCTTAACTACAGTAGTATAACTCGAGTATTCATACAGAAAATTCCTTGTTAGGCTACTTAGTCCCAGGGCTGTTGGAAACACCCATGGTTTTGTTTTCCTCGTTTGGCTGTGAAGAAAATTATTTTTTTTTAATGAGAAATTTTAACTAGGTCTTGTGCACGGAATTTATTGCAAGTATTGTTATTACTAATGTTATTATTTTATTTTACACGGTTCCAAAGTCTTTGACTCGGAAGTTATTTGTTTTTAACTAGTATTTGCACCTTTTAGAGTGTAAACGATGTTATAATAAGAAATTCAAATTTATTAAATGAATGAAAGATTTTAATGAGATTCACGAGACTAAACAGTTTATGGGACCGAGACAAAACAGGCCTAATTTGTCTTCATGCTCTTTTCCAAGTCAGATCTTGACTAGAAGGCTAGCCGTCTAATTAATCTTATCTTCCTCAAATAGTTGGTGCATATTGTCAACTTTCAAACTATTTTCATGTTGAGTACGGATATCCTCATAAGCAGTGCATTCCATGATGAAGTGTCATTATGTTTCCACAGCCCCCTTATTGCAGAAAATACAAGTTCTTTCTTCCCAAGTTTCCTTGGGTATCTTCCACCTACCTATCTCACACCTAAGGTGATGCGATGTCGTCCTCAATTGTGCCACTAACATCCTCGCTTTCCCTTTAATAGTTGCACCTAAATAAGATTTTTCACCATGATCCTTTGTCAAGTTAAACTCTTTGATGTAGTATGCTTTTTTTCGCCCAATCTGATTTGTTCACATGGCAGTTCTAAATTTTTCAGTCACATAGCTTTTTATTTCACTATTGGTATTGCAAATTGATTTCCCACTTGTTCATCCACTTGTGGTTATGTTTCATCCAAGTTTTATTCCTATGATCTAGTGTCTCCTTCATAATTGTTTTAGGCCAACGGTGGTTATCCATGTTTTCAACCTTCTTTAAATAGCTTATCAACCGGGTTAATGTCAATGCTTCCAATGGAAAAGTCCTTGTTTCAACTGAAAGAATTTCATATGGGACTGTGGTTTTAACTTTGAGATTGTTTGTTATTAGATGTTTTTGGATTCTTTCTAGTTGTCTCCAACTGCACTTTGACATACTGCTTCCCCACACCTCACACCCATAAAGTACAACCAGAGTAACAAGCAAACCAAAAAGGGTTTTCTTGGTTTTCCAATCCCAAAGCTCGGCTTTTCTACACCTATTTTGTAGAAGGTAAGAGGCCTTCCAACCTCCTTATATCCTTTTCATACGACAAGTCTCCCAACTGAGCTTATAATGAAAGTCAATCCCAAGATACTTGTATTCTTTCACTATTTCAAGCGGGTTGCCTTCAAAAAGAAAGGTATTCTGCTTATCTTTTCTATTCAATGAGAAAATCATGATTTTAGTGTTGGTGATATTCACTTGCATCCCAACCTCTTGACAAAAGAGTTCTAGAGCTTTCAGATGTTCTCTTAAGCCATGAGTTGTTTTTGAAATTAGGATAAGATCATCAGCATATAAAAGTAGTTTCACCACATAACTTGCCAATTCAATACCATCCCCATCCATCTTGCTTAACCAAGCTTCTGACTTATCAATGTATAGCCCAAAAAGCATGGGAGATAGAGGGCAGCCCTGTTTAACCCCAATGTCACTACCAAAACATTCTGGCATACCTTCACTTGTTCTGATTTTAGCTCTAACCTTCTCATACAACTTGTGAACAACTGCTCTATACACATTTGGGATCCCTAATTCCTCCATTCTATTCCATAGTTTGTCTCTAGGTACTATGTCGAAAGCTTTCTTAAAGTCTACAAAATAGCAATAAGCTTCCTCACCCTGGGTCTTCCAAAAAAATTCAATCAAATGTCTAAGGGTGATGCAGTGATCAATGGTAAAGTGTATTGACCTAAAGCCTGTTGCCCCTTTGCCCTTTTGCCCTCATTTTCTGCCCAACTATTGATCCTTCATTCAATCATGCTCCCAAAGAGCTTGCCAAATATAGGATTGACCATAATCATGTGGTAGTTAGATGGATTATTGATATCACCACTTTTAAATAAAGGGATGAACACATTGGTAGTCCACTCCATTGGAAATCCTTCTCGAGTAACATTATTGAATTCTTTTTATGTGAGGGGCAAGAGTCTTGATCTCCCACTTTAAAAATTCAGCCTGTAACCTATCTATGTCTTGTTCTTTACCACTCACTAAATTATGTATTCCTTGTTTAATAGCATCCATAGTGAATAGTTCCATTGATGTGTTAATAACAAGTGGATGGTCTTTCTCGTGAACCCGCTCGTAAAGAAGCCTAGCATATTCTAGCCATTGAACATTTGTAATACTATTTTCAATCTTCTTTTTCTTTTGCTGCAATTCTCTCCAAAAACCTTTAGGATTTTGTTTTCCAAGCGAGATTAGCTCCTTCCTTCTTTCATTTACATAATCAAATTTTTTAGACTACACCGATTTTTCATATTTTTTCTTGTATTCTTTGTCCATTCCTCTCTTTTTTAGTGACCTCTTGGCTGCCTTACATTCTTCATCATACCATGGATTTGTTGAGAAAGTGTTTGCAACCCTTATCTTGGGGTGAGACCTTTTGCATGCATTTAACACCTTATGAATTACTGGGATCAGTGAATTGTTGTGAATGTGGACATCCCCATCTTTTGTTGCTTTGACCTCTCTGTTATTCTTTAAATCATGGAAATGTTGTTTAAGAACAATGCTAAATATTTCTCTATTTTCCTTATTCAAGAGGATTTTACCCTTGGGGAGGGTTTTTTTTTGCATACAGTGTTGAACCTGTTTAATGTGTTGGTTGATTGGGGGGGTTAGTTCACTCAATCTTGGTTGTCGCTTTAGGTAGTCCAGATCATGGATTCAACTCTTGATTTGCTCACAATGTGGTTGAGGGTCTATTGCACATCTCTTGAGAGGATATAGGGGGGCTTGCCCCATAAAGAGCTAAGCTTTGGGTTGTTTGGCTAAAAAATATTCCTCTTAACAAAAAATAAAAGAAATAAAAAAATATAGAAGTCAAACTAAATTACAATTTATAATGTTTTTTTGGATGAGCAATACATATTTATATTAAAAGATATTATGATATGTAATTTTTATTAAAATGGGGTGGAATGGAATCATAATTTACGAGTCTATGTTGAAAACAAAAAAGAAAATATTAATAGTTCATCGCTAAGTAACAAGAGTTAGATTGGAGGGAGGAGGAGGGTCGTCATAATCAAGAGGTTTTCCTTGGCCATTTGAAGGATCCTAGGCATTGGGATGGACTCCTAGTTGATGATGTCCTTGTCTTCTTCCTTTTTCTTTTAAATCACTAGGAGTTATGCAAACAAGTGAAATAACAAGGTCCAACTAATGGAACTTCCAATTGTTATGTCAACCAAGGAGGTTAGAGTCACATTGAGAAGATAAGGATTGTGCACCTAGCAAGGACCAACCATGATGTTGGCATTAAGGGGATCCACTGGATCTTTAAGAGCCATGTATTGAACAAAAACCATGGTTATGGCCACAACGACACCCACATGGAGAGGCATCCTTGCCAACAATAAAAGAAAAGACACATGAGCAACAATACAAGGGCCATTGACCTAATGATTAATAAGTGATGCAAGAGCATCTTGGGGTGTAGGAGCAATCACGTATCACCCAAAAATATTTTAATGTTTTTGTTAGTTTTGTTTAATTTTGATGTTTGAAGATATGGTGAATAAATTAATGAGGAATCAGGACTCGTTATTGCAGTAAATACTTCTAGAGGTGAGAAACCCATTTCAAGATGAATTGTTTTGATACATTTTATAGCATGGAAAAAAAATCATGGATTTTTTCAAATTAGTAATCAATTTGCAAGATAAGACTGAAGGGAGTTACCGACTATTTTTAGCAAATAAACTCTATAACAACTTGGTTATGACAGAGCATCAAATAAAGAGAATGTTTTTATAAAACAAGTGGAGTGAATCTTGAATGCTGAAATGGTGGTTATTATTAATATATTTTCAATATTTAAAATTATTAAATGGTGGGACTTACAAAGTGGGCATTTGAAGTTATTATTAGGGGGCATTTTTAACAATTTTGATTCAAAAGAGAGGGAAAAGGTGCCTAAACATTTTTGAATGACCAAGAGGGGTGATGGGAAATAAAAAGGAAAAACATTGGATTTCATTTACAGTTTTGGTTCATGCACAAAAAAAATTAAGAAGAAAATGCAAGAAGATAGCTCTAGTAGTGCATATTTCATTCTAGATTGCAAGTTTTTAGCATACAGTTTGATGTTCTTTGTTATTGCAACGTTTCAAACTTTGTGAGTCTCTTGTTTCTACTATAAAACATTCTATGTTCTTACAACAAGAAGTTAATAAATTTTTATGTTGAAGAGAACAAGTTTCTATATCAAGAAGATCACCTAATTTGAAGACTTTAGCTCCATATTGTAGTGAAGTTGCATGGTTGAGAATTTGATGTCCTAGTCCATATGAGTGTTGTATAACAATCCTTACTACTATAATAAGAGGTCTTGAGACCCTTGTTTTATTGTACTTTCATATTTGTGTTGCAAATGTGTTGTTAGTGTGTTGTCATTGATGTTAACTTATGTTGTTATCTCATGCACTTGTATGTTGTCCTTAATGAAGAGTTGTGTTGAAAGGTTTAATGTTGTCATTGGTACACAGTTGTACCTTATCTTCTAAAGTTCATGGTTGGTTGTCACTTGTTAATACACTTGTCAATATGATTGGATTGATGTATTGTTACATATGTTCTTGATGAAAGACTTCACATGGGGAATGAAGAGAAATGTATAAGTTTCCAAAATATCAAAGGCACAAAGATTTGCACCACAGTTGCTCAGTCAAATGCTTTGCATTTCTCTGCAAATGTAATGTCCTTTACCCAACCTTGTCCTAAGACTCGCATGTTTTCCCTAGAATTCATTTGTTGATTAGGATTACAGTTTCTTCCTTCCAAATGAGTATTCTCATAACTCTAGATTGGGATCATGTATTCATCCATATTGACACATATCCATTAGCATTAATATCTAGATATCAAAAATAAGACATAATCATAATGCAATTATGCAGACATAATCATACTTGCAGATTGAAAACATAAGAAGAGTCACTCAACCCATCAGGAGAGGAGAATCCCTAAGGGGTCAGCGGTCTACCACCTTCTATTGCCCAACCTTTATCTTAGGCCAACGGGGAAATATACATGTGTGGAACCCCCATCCCTCCATGACCCAACCTTTGCATAGGGCCAACGGGGCAGTATGCCCCATCCCTTGCTTCAGGCCAATGGGGTGGAACCTAGATGGGGTTTATAGACAAACCACTTAGGTCATGACTTAGCTCTCTTGGCGGGATTACAAACATAATTCAGACAATCGACATGCATTCATTAGTACTTTATTTGTATTTACACATATTATGCAATAAGAGTATTTAATATGATCAAACGGTTCCTTGAATCTTAATAAGACAGTATATCTAAATACAAAACTAAATTAAGCACTATTCATGTCTACATGTTCATTATGTTCTTTTGCAATTCAATACATCCTGCAAGTCCAATATTTGCAAAAAAAATCAAATATAAATGTAGATTAATCATCATTAGAGCCATATCTATAGAAGATAAACCATTTGGCCTTTGATCAGTCAAGGACTACATAGTCTGCCTAAGTTCAATGCCAATTACTAGTATAATGAGTCTATTTCCAGATTCGATACTCAAGAAGGAAT
Organism: Sequoiadendron giganteum; assembly: GCA_007115665.2. Lineage (NCBI taxonomy): Eukaryota > Viridiplantae > Streptophyta > Pinopsida > Cupressales > Cupressaceae > Sequoiadendron > Sequoiadendron giganteum. The sequence continues at coordinate 2,645,767 of CM021107.1, read as the reverse complement.
GGTTCCAACACATCAGAGGCGACTGTGTGCATTCCAATGAATAAAGCATATCAATTATTTTTTTTATAATAAACAGATCGGTTGGGTATACAAGGTTCATGCAAGATTGTTATGTCAGATTGAGGACAACTAAATATTAAAGCTAAGTGAGTAGTCTCGCTTGAGTTGTTGTATCTCCACATTTTATGATTCCTTACTCGCCTCCTTCAACCTCATACTGAATTGATCATAGGATGAGGACAATTCATAAATATACATAATCTGCTTATGTTTATATTAAAGATTCATTATTACCTGCAAGGCTTAATAATTTATGCATGCATCATTATTGTGTATTCACAAGTAATTCTCACATCTACCTATACCTACATATATTCATATATACATCTATTATCTTTTCCTTCCTTTATTAATATATGTGTAATTATCATTTCTTTACATTAATTGGTACTCATACTTATATGCCTTTATATAATTTGTTTTTACTTATATTTATTAGAATTCATACCTACACCTATATATATTCTTCTTTAGGTTCTACACTTACCTCCCATAATGTTCTCCAACAACAATATTTATTTACAATAGATATCACGATTTATTCCCTTATCTTCTCTTTTTGAATAAGACAAATTTTGTCTTATTTGACTCCTCTCTCTCTCTCCTTCCCATTTCCCATTTGTTGATCTTCTTGTTCTTTTCCTAACTCTTTGATGCCTTTATTTATGTATTCAGAAATATACTACAAACTTTTCTATTTATTTTATCCTCCCCTATTTGATGCATTTTCCAAACTTGTTGTTTATCTCTTTATACCCGTTGTGCTGATTGGGGGATTATGTCTCTTAAGGGAGAGACGTTTCCTTTTGGGGAGACATACCTTTATGGATCAATTCCTCTCACAAAGCAACCATTGGTTATAAATTATAATCGCTGCCTATAGTTATGGCTATATGAATCGCTTCACTTTTATTTAGTTTAGGAATTGTTGCTCTAATACACTCGTCTCTTTCCTATGTTTTATGCCATGGTGCTAATAATGTAATCTATACTACTATTATTTTTATATTAGTCTCTTTTAAACTGCTAGTATAGAATTGTAATACATTTAATTATGATATATTTATATATTACAATGGTTAATGATATTTAAATTGGCAATTATATTTATAATTAGAAATGGATGATATTTATATTACAATTAAATTATTATCTATGATAATTTATAATCATAATATTTAAATTATAATTTCTCATATTTATAATTTAATATCAATTGACTTTGTTATTTGTATTCTAATATTCCATATTTGATGTTACAATTTCGGGGGACATGACAGCAAATGAAAATGTGTTCTTGTGGTTCCGAGAATAGTTTAACACAGATATGAGGTATGTATGTTCCAAGTTTCAAAGTACAAGTGTTACAACAAGCTTTCTAGTGTTAACAAAGTAAGAACAAGTTAAGTTCTTGTGAGTGGTTGTCCAAGGAAGGGCTTCAAGTTTTCGCACTTTGTGCCACATCATCTTATCTTTCCTTGTGGTTTTGGATTTATATTCATGTTGATGGTGTGTCTTCTCGGTTGAAGTTTCATATGGCTTGGTGCACCACCAGTGATTATGTTGGTAACAGTGTGGTGTATGTGTCTGGCAACTTGGAAGGATGATCATTTAGTGATGTAATGACTTGTGCTAGCAAGTAATTGCCTAAAATTGAGAAAAGAAGTTATGAGAAACATCGTTGGGTCTCGGTATGTTCTTTGAAAAGATCTACAAGTTAATATTTGATCTTCTCCTATACAACAGTAAGCCTAGAATTGATATTTTGGGTATTAAGTGTTTGTGCCAGAATGAAATTATCTAAATTAATAAAATGAGTATAGAGAAGTGTTTTACAAGCCACATCAATATCATGGAGTAATCCACATAATGTTGTTTGGTTTCTATGGTGCCGCCTTTGGTCTAGAGTTGATGCATGAAAGGTTATATGTTTGTCAGGTCAACTTGACATGTTGTGATGCTTGCACCAAATGTTTGAAAGCATGTACCAATTTGAAGATGTGTTCTATGGAAAAATTGGTTTTAACTATCTCTTGGTTTGAACCACATGTGATTTCCTTCTACTGCGGATATTTTTGGGTTTGACTTGCTATGGTTGATGCACGCCCCATGTTATTTGTTTCATCTTGGCTGACAAGGAGAAATTTTTTTGAAGCTTGCAAAGGATACAAATAGAAGATCAAAGCTATTGAAAGCATGAACAAATGTATGGCGAATTTTTGAAGAGATAATTTATGAATAATAAATTCATATAATCTATTTTGATAATGAAATGTGGTAAAGATTGGTTCAAATAGCTTAGTAGTGAGTTTGTTAAAGTGTGAAGAAGCATGTGTGAGTATATGTGTGAGAATGTGTGTTGAAGGCAGTGAGTCGAAGGCAATAGAGCTTGTTGAGAAAATGTATGTACGAGTGTACCAAAAGCAGTGAGCTAGAGGTAACAAAGGTGTTGAAATATTATAGTGTTATGCGGAGGTTGTAGCCTCTTTTGTAAGTGTTGTATGTTGCAAGGAGTTGTAAACTTGGTTGAAGCCATAAAACTTATTGTAAATTCTATTTTAATTTGTGAGGCTAGATTTGGACAATAGATCCAAGTAGCTTGCTCACCGTGATTTTTCCCTTGTGGGGTTTTCCACATAAATCTAGTGTTATGGTTGCATGCTTATGTGTTATTTTGCTTGCCATATTTTTTTTATTTGATTAATTGCTAATGAATGAAAACAATTTGATTGAGTACCGATTCACCCCCCTCTTAGTACTTTTGTGTGTTCAACAATTGGTAGATTAGAGCAAAGTACCTAAATATTGCCTCACAACTAGGGTAGATCTTAGATTGGAACACATGGGAATTGAAGCATTGACTGATGATAAGAATCCTCTGAAAGATGACAAACATCAAGACATGACAGTCTTTAATGAAGAAGATTATGAGGTTGATTTTGAAGAACTTATTTTAGCATTGGAAGATTTGAATGTAGCAAGAAAAGAAAACGGAGAATGTAAGATCAAACTCAAATAATCAAAAGAGACAATCATCAATTTGAAAGTTCAAGTTGAAGAAGGTAAGAGGACTATAGACTATTTGAATACTAAGCTCAATGACAAATCAGTTGAATGCTCCAAGCTTGAAGAAGAAATTGTCTCCCTAAGGAAGGAATTGGAGAAAGCAAAGGACCAAATAGACAAAGGCCTAAAACTCAAGAAAAGCACCAATATCCTTGATGAGATAATCAGTTGTCAAAGACCTCTAAAGAATAAGGGTGGTCTTGGATTTGGAAAAGGTCAGAACCCAAAGATAGATATCCCTGAGATGAAAGGAGAAAAGGCCTATGTTGAAGACTCTAAGAAGACCAAAGATGAGAAGCGAGAATTGGATGATGAATTCATAAAGGTCAACAATCAGAAGAAGGGCTTCAAGGGATCTCCTCCTAAAAAAACTACTACTTTCAGGTTCTCTCAATCCTTTCATGGTTATTGTTACTCTTGCAATAAGTTTGGTCATAAAGCTATTGATTATAGATCTAAGGCAAGAAAAGATTATTACATGAGTAAGAACTCATTTGTGCCTCCAAGACATAATGTTATTTCCTTTTATGGTTATTGTTATGCATGTAATAATTTTGGTCATAAGTCAGTTGATTGTAAAACTAGAGCAAGGAGAAATGGTTTGGCTTTAGAATATAATGTTGTATGTGGGTGAAAGCACGAAGTTGAGTCCACGAAATGTGGAAGTTTTTGCCTTAGCCAAAAAAACCTAATCGGCTTTGCAAAAACGGGATCTCGATTTTAATAAACGGGATCCCGATTTTTAAAAAATGGGATCTCGAGCCTAAATTCAAAATGGGATCTCATTTTTTAAAAATCAGGATCCCATTTGCAATAGGGTCTTGAACCGACACATGCGAAATGAGATCCCGATTATTAAGAAACAGGATCCTGATTTTTAAAAAGCGGGATCCTGTTTTTTAATAATTGGGATCCCATTTTTTAATAATCAGGATCCCATTTTGCAATGGTATTTATTTAAAAAAAACAAAACTCATTTCATTTTCTGCTGCACGGGATCCCGAATTGGTCTATGGACAACGACTATTGAACGAACTCTAGGTACACCACCATCCCTTTTTTTGTGTTTTTTTCTTCTTCTTCTTTTAAATGTAAATACAAGAATGTGTATTAGTGTGTTTTTCTCCAATTTATTTGTCATTTTTTGCATTTTATTTCTTTGTAAAGTAGAAATGAGTATTTGTATAATTAGATGAAAAAATGCAATGAACCCTTGAAGAAATTGAATATAAAGTAAAAAATCAACGTAAATTGAACTTGGAAACAAAAAAAATTGCATTTGAAACCTAAATTGTTAAATGAAACAAAAAAAAAATGTTGTTGAAAACCCTAATTGAACTTGGAAACATAAAAAATTGCATTGACAAAACCCTAAATTGAAATGAAATTAAAAAAATTGCATTTGAATTTAATCCTAATTATTTTTTGAAACCCTAAGTTCAAATCAAACAAAAAAAAAAGATTTCAAAACCCTAGTTTCAAATGAAACAAAAAATTTCATTGACAAAACCCTAAATTGAAATGAAATTAAAAAAATTGCATTTGAATTTAATTCTAATTGTTTTTTGAAACCCTAAGTTCAAATCAAACAAAAAAAAAAGATTTTGAAACCCTAATTTCAAATGAAACAAAAAAATTGCATTAAAAACCCTAATTGATTAGATTGTATAATTATAATTCTTTTGTATATTTATTTTTTTATATAATTGATGTATTTGTTGAATTATTTCTTCTATCAAAGTTTAAATAGAATAATATTATGATTATTTGTTTTAATTCTTTATATTCTATGTTAGGAACTAGACTTGGTCTACTACCATATTTAACCTAGATTTAATCATGAGATATATCTTTTCTATTCCCCCTTTAACTAACTATAAAGAGTTTATTATTTTAATTAATAATCATATCTCATATTCAAGATTTATCTTTCCCCTTTAACAATCTCTTTATTCTCTCTTTTCCCATTTTCATATCAAAATACACTTAATATTTTATTAATTTATATCTATAGATTCTATTCAAATATATACAAGTTACTAAATCATTTATCTAATGTAATTTGTATCTAATGCACTCTTTGTTATTATTTGTATCTCATCATCTGGATTATGGTTAGGGTCTTTTGAGTAAAAACTATAATAATGAAAATACTCATATTATTTTAAATTGATAACTTGGATCTTGATACATCTTGTATTTATATTGATGCAAAAGTCATTGAAGTAGATTTTGAGATAGGGATATTTTGTTGGAAAGCATGAGAAATTAACATAATAAATGTAGAAGTATATCTAGTATAGGTGTTTATATGTACATAGTTGACATCGACAACATAGGTGAATCATTTTTAGTTATTATTAAATCATGAACCATTACTTCTAGAAAGACTAAAAACGAAATTTGTGGTAGCTTGGACTTCTAACTTGGGTCTAGAATCTAGTGTGGAAAATGATAAATTTGATGAGGTAGGGGATACCATAAAAATATTTTTATAAAAAATGAGCTTGAAACATTTTATAAAGTACATTAACAAAAGTAAGAAAAAATTTACATTGGGTAATATTAACCAAATAAATGAAAATATTGAACCATAGGAGAAGACCTTGATACATTTAACCCAATATAAATAGAGGGACTAAGCATAGTTATTTGTATTAGTAAACCAATATGTGGTATAGTTTACGAAATAGAAATTATAGACATGATTATCAAGACATTATAATGCTTGATTAAGTAGCTAGTGAAATTACATTTCTAATTGCCCTAGGTGGTGCCTCTATGTCAATCAATTATTCTATAATTTTTATTCTCTTTGAATGTATCTTACTCTATTTTTTTAATACATTAACCTTATTTATTTCTCATATAATATTTATGATCATATTATATAAGTGTCCCTTATATACTATCTATCATTCTATTTATCCCTTGGTTAAAGTTCAAAGCTTTGTCATACTTTTATAAAGAAAATGTCCAACACTAACCCAAATATTTAACTTGAATCACTAGAAGGTGAAATGTATGTTTTAAATATTGAAATGGTGTAAACTAATTAAATGTATAATCTTTAAGAGTAATCTAGGTTTTTACTTTTTTAGAATTTTTTTAAAATGATCTAAATTTATAGCTTCATAAAATTGAAACTATAATATAGTTGATGATAAAAACACTAAAAAACGAAGCTAGATGGGATTTCACCCTTTATTTTAAATTTAGTTTTTTCAATCAATTATTTCTACATTTATGATGTGAATTTTTAGTTAATGAATTTATTTTTTCCTCATTTTGATAAACCTATATTTTTAATCAAATCATAAATTCACATTTACTAAAATCATAAACATTTCTATCAGATGTCACCTTCTATCTTAACTATGTATTCAAAATGGGATAAAAATCATTTTCACATAGAATACTTTCCTAAAGCCTAAAGCCATAATTTTTTCCTAGGCCCTTAATAAAATTTGGTTGCCTTGGGAAACTTCACCAATTTTTATTCACTTGATCCATGTCATTTTGTCCTAGGACCTCACTAGACATAGATCCCCTTAAGCCATCCTATCACCATAAACCGTAAACTGATGTCTTAAGGGGTCCTAATATGACATTTCAGAAGGGGATCAAATAAGTTCTAAAAATTTGGTGAAGTTTCCCAAGGCAACCAAATTTAACAATTTAATAAGATCATGCAAGATTATAATATGAATGAGATAAATCATGATCTAGGTTGATCGATTTACAGTTTAGGGTGATAGGATGGCTTTAGGGGATCTATCTCTAGTAAGGTCCTAGGACAAAATGACATGCCTCAAGTGAATAAAATTTGGTGAAGTTTCCTAGGACCTTAATGAAATTTGGTTGCCTTTGGAATCTTCACCAAATTTTATTCACTTAAGCCATGTCATTTTGTACTAGGACCTTACTACATAGATCCCCTTAAGCCATACTTCAGGATGTCTTAAGGGGGATCAAATAAGTTCTGAAAATTTTGTGAAGTTGCCCAAGGCAACCAAATTTAACAATAATATAAGATCGTGCAAGATTATAATATGAATGAGATTTCATGATCTAGGTTGATCAATTTACAATTTAGGGTGATAGGATGGCTTAAGGGGATCTATCTCTAGTAAGGTCCTAGGACAAAATGGCATGGCTCAAGTGAATAAAATTTGATGAAGTTTCCTAGGACCTTAATGAAATTTGGTTGCCTTGGGAATATTCACCAAATTTTATTCACTTAAGCCATGTCATTTTGTACTAGGACCTTACTACATAGATCCCCTTAAGCCATACTTCAGGATGTCTTAAGGGGGATCAAATAAGTTCTAAAAATTTGGTGAAGTTGCCCAAGGCAGCCAAATTTGACAATAATATAAGATCGTGTAAGATTATAATATGAATGAGATTTCATGATCTAGGTTGATCGATTTACGGTTTAGGGTGATAGGATGGCTTAAGGGCATCTATCTCTAGTAAGGTCTTAGGACAAAATGACATGGCTCAAGTGAATAAAATTTGGTGAAGTTGCCTCAGACCTTAATGAAATTTGGTTGTCTTGGGCATCTTCACCAAATTTTATTCACTTAAGCCATGCCATTTTGTCCTAGGACCTTACTACATAGATCCCCTTAAGCCATCCTATTACCCTAAAACCTAAATCCTAAACTCTAAACCGTAAACCCTAAAGCATTCATAAATTATTCTATATTAATTTAGTTAATTGTTTTTCATTCAAGTAACATACTTTAGACATAAATGAGGCTTACATATTTTATCATTTGTATTCAATGAGGCCATTTATATTTAATGGTTTAAGGGTATTTCCTAAACATGTATCTTACATTTTGAAATTACAAATCTAATGCAGGTTCACTTATATCTTAGAGATCACATGGATCAACTCAATAACATTCATAATCCACCTCCACGCCATCCATCTCCACCACCTCCACCTCCACCTCCACCCACTCCACCTCATAACCCCCCACCTCCACCACCTGAAATCGATGGTGCTCGCTTGCAAGCACGAATTAATGCCAATGTTAGAACCATCCAAGATCAAATCAACATTATTCAAAATGAAGAATGTATCCCACCACCTTTGAGGATGATTGCATCTAGGATGCAAACCATTGTTGATGTTGTTAGGGCTATGGATGGGATCTTAGATGAGCATTGACAATGGCTATAGGAGAGGAGAACTTCCGATTCTGAAAAGGAAAACACAAAGAAATGAAGAGATGCAAGTGAGAGCCACAATAATTTCTAAATTAAGACAATGATCTTATAGTTATGAATTTATGAATTTGGTTCGATGGATATTTTGCGCGATGAATTTGTTATTTTGGTTCGACGGATATTTTTAGTGAGTGAATTTACATGATTTTGGTTCCAGATGGATATTTTTAGTGACATGAATTTATGAATTTGGTGGAATTTATGAACTTATAATGATGAATTTATAATAGTATATATTTTATGACTATCTACTAGATCATGATTTCTCCTGTTGGAAAAATGTAATATATATATGTGTGTGTGTGTGTGTGTGTGTGTGTTAGACATAAAATGAGCTTTTTGTGAATGTTTCAAGTTTATTTTTTAGTATGTACATGTATTAAAATTGCATAGTTCTAGATCTTAAATTTTGAAATTTGTATGTATGTACATAGTTTAGTTGAATGATGTATGCATGCAAATTATGCATCTTATTTTTTATTTTAAATGTGTGTACATGTTAAATTTTGAATTTTGTATGCACATGCTCAAGTTCAATCAATGTATATATGTACTTGTAATTTTGTAAGTTTGATGTATGCATGCAAATTATGCATCGTATTTTTTATTTTAAATGTATGTACATGTTAAATTTTGAATTTTGTATGCACATGCTCAAGTTCAATCAATGTATTTATGTACTTGTAATTTTGTATAATTTTAATTTTATGTAGGTGTGCACACTTATATCTAATATCATGGATCAATTTAACATCGATGATATCCTCAATCCAACACTTGAGCCACCTCCACCCCCCCTCCCCCTCCACCTCCCTTGCACCCCCTCAACCTAATATCCCACCTCCAACACCTATTGCATCTGATGAGGCTCACTTGTGAGAACACATAAATGATCAAACTGCATCCATTCAGAATCAAATCAATGCTATGCAGAATCAAGCATTGATTCCTCCACATGTGAGACGTTTTGCATCTGCGATGCAAAATGTTGTGGATGCCATTAGGATGATTGATTCTGATCTAGATAGGCATCAATGAGAGAGAGCAGATGAGACAATTTTATGCAGACAGTCTCTCCTATAAACAAATTTTAGACCTTAAAATAACAAAAGCCCACCGCTTACTTTCTCGACCCTGTTACTCGTCAACCCATTCTTCCCAATAAACCTAAAATATCCATGAGGTGGTGTATACATTCACAGATGAGTGCACATTTTTGGGATTGATAGTATATGGTTTTTGACAGTCCACCACACATTAATTGGGAGGTCCCATTGTATTTTTTGAGGGAATTATATGTAGAGTTTTTTATGGGCCAAAAGACCAATTATTTTTATTTTAAATCATTTCAGGGTGTTGGTGGCAGCATGCCACAATAGAGGTTAGGGGCAAGGGTTGATCCCCAATGCCCCGTGCATGTGCAACCCCTTGTCGTTGCTCCTGGTCCTCCCATTCCCACACCTATGCATCAACGTGCGATGGTCTCAACATTAGGATCTCTTAGTACACTCGCAGGAGACCTTGATCAACATGCTTCTATGATAGTGAGTAGGGAGCATAGAGGCAACGATGATGGAGGAGTATTTTATGGAGTTGGTCTGAGTACCACTCCAAGAGTGTTGAGGGTCCCACATGTATGTACTAGTTGCCATCAATTATGCTATGGACCTGATCAGGCCACACCTAGTTCATGTGGACGTGGAGATTCCACTAGTTCATTTGGTCGCCTTAGTTCATTTGTAGAATTTCTTACAGTAGACCATCACCCTAAAGACACTGGGACACAGGTATAAATATGCATCTACATGTTGATTTTATAAGAATTTTAATGAATACATATATATATCAAAGAAATTTTGCAATACATTTTAAGAATCAAATTGTTTGGTGTACAGATGACACTGATGATGGGGCAATCATCCACTCAACGAGTATATACATCGAGACCAGTCCTAGTCGGAAACCATTTTGGGGTATTTTGATTTCAATTTTCTAAATTATATATGAAATGATTTTTAACTTGAGTTTTAAATTTATAATTGAATCATGAACATATGTTTAAAATATTTATGTTGGTTTAGGGGAGTCAATCGGCTTCCATGTCGATTCCACCCGAGGGGTTGTTGAGCACTCCTCCACTATTGGGCGTCGTAGATCAAGGGCAGGTACATTTATATTATAAATTGTTTATTGTATTATTATAGTTACAATTATGAATTTTGAATTCACTATATATATCAAATGTTCATGTACGTGCTTGTAAATATTATAAGCGTTAAAAATGTCTACATGTATGTCTAGGTTGATACAACAATGAGGATGGGCATCGGGCAAACATTAGATGTTGCGGCTACTCATGAGGCCTCTGATTTTCAGGTTGTTTAAAAAAATTTCTATACAAAATGTGCAAACTTGAATATGTATATTTTAACCTAATTCAAGTATACATGCTTTAAATTTGATCTTGTAGGACTTTGTTAGTGCGACTTTCTGCCATGACCCAGTTATGATTTCACCTCTAGGAGGACATGTAGAGTAGGCTCCAGATATCATGGTAATTTAAATTTTTTATTATATATTTAAAGTCAATTACAAATTATATATTTTGAATAACTTTAATTTTAAATTTTAAATTGAATATATATATATATATAATACATGAGCTAATACATGTTTTAAATTCTTTTTCTTTTATCTAGCAGGAGACACAAGTTGTAGTTGAGCATGTACAAACAAGTCTTGGAGAAGAGGGTGCACAACCTCAAAATACGGTACAATTAAAATATGATAAATTATAAATTAAATTGAATCAAATCATTTTTAATTGTAGACTTACATCTAATTTCAACTGTCTTTGTCTTGTTTATGTAGATTGATTTAGAGAATTTAGAGGTTGGTTCAGGTGCACCAGAGCATTTAGACCCAGATATGATGGTAATTTTATTTTATGATGAATTATAAATTAAATTGTCATTAAATCATTTTTCATCATCTTAAACATTTGATTTCATCTTTCTCTTGTGCAAAGTGTTTCAGGTCATCCACATAGTCCACATGGTGTGAAGAGGTCTCTTCATTATAGAGACAATACATGACCTAAACATGATTTTATGAGTTATATTTGATTATTTCATGGACTACGTATTTGGTTTCTCATGTAATCTGTTGGACTTTATATTTCATGGGTCAAGTACTTTATTGGACTTTAGTTCATGGGTTGTACACTCTGATGGACTTTATTTGATGCGCTTAATATATTAGTTTCATGCACTTAATTTGCTGTAAATTATGGACTTTATTATATTGTTTGAAATTTTAATTCACACATGTACATTTATGCATTTTATGTTCATAGTCAAGACATTAATATAGGACATTAATGTGAAATTAAATATAATATGAAATTAAAGTTGAAATTATTACGACATTTTAATATTTGTACTTTACAAATTTAGTGATCCCATACATGATATACATGATATGTACATTCAATAATTAACGATAATTATTCAATGAACTTATACAAGATTAGAGAACAAAAGCATTAATAAATTATATAAAAAATAGCATCCAACACTAATTTATAAGCTTTCAAAACAATTAATAGCATCGAATACTAATTTATAAGCCGTCAAAACAAATAATAGTATCCAACACTAATTTATAGGTTGTCTTAAAGGGATGTCTTAAGGGGTATGTACATGTATTTGTAATTTATACTTGAAATGTTTAATTGTGTAAGTATGTATGTACATATATGCCATCTCAAAACAATGTTTACAAAATTTGGATATGCCATCTCAAGAACATCTCAAACCCGACGCCACCTGATATCAAAAAGGTACAAGCTCAATATCAATGAAATAATCAAACATACATATTTTAATTTATATAAAACTATCTATATGTACAAAACTCAAGCACCCGCATTTAAAAGTATTCCACACATGTGTGTAGGTTGAATCCAGGCATCCTCTCCTTTTTGTTTCAAAGTATGATCTATCAATGCAATGATGGATTAAGGATACAAAAAAGGATAATAAATCAATTTTAATTATTAATGTACAAGCAATATCAATATATAATCAAAATATGTATTTAAATATAATTTAACTAATATTTACCTATTTTTACCAAGTATTCCATGTTGTCTAGGTTGAATCTACATGGACTAGACCCTTTTTGTGATTATGGCTTAAGGATCTATAAAAGGACAATTTAAATCAATTTCAACTAATAACACACTTGACCAATATTGAAACATGTATTTAATCTATTTAAAAGGATAATATAAAACTAAAACTATATTTACATGTATTTACTTATTCCATTGTACCATCTACATCCTCTCTTTTTTGCAATGCATCTATGATTGTCTCATGCTCTTCCATAGAAATTGTCCATAGCACTTTATTTGTAGGTCTTCCACGATACCGATCTAGTTTTATATTTGTTGCCACCACCAAATGTGAATAGTGTATAATCTTTTTATGCATTTCATAATCTTCGAATGCAGGTAGACCATTCTTCCTTGCCAGGTATTTTCGTAGCCAAGTGCCAACAACCACCACCGATCCTATTGGAAAACATGAAAACCATCATCAAATAAGTTCTCAAAATTTTCTTAAGGGGATCAAAGGCTTGTTCTAAAAAAATTCTTAAGGGGATCAAAAAATTGTTATCAAAATTTGCTTAAGGGGATGTCTTAAGGGGATCACTGTACCTGTTGGATAATGATAGCCATCATCATCTTCTCAAGGTGCTATTAAATTATGTTTAGTCTCCACACAACGAGCCAACCGATATTTTTTTTCCTCTTCATTCCCCTTAGGTGCAGCAACAACATAGACATGTCATGCAAACAAAATTTGATTTAATAACTTGCGCATATCCATATAAATAATTTAGTATTACAAAATAACTTAATAAAGTGAAATAAATTGAATTAAATTACCTTCCTGTAGAAGTTCTTAAACACGGTCATAGTCTTCAGATGCAAACACTTGATCATTTTCTTCAATAGTTCTTTCATATTGATCGTGTGCTTGTGTAGGTGTCAACGATCTTTGCTCCCACTATTCAACCCATTATGTATTTTCACATGCTCCCCAATCTCCTAAGATACAAAAATGATAAAAACATGCATGCTCCCTTGTCCAGATAGTCCATGTGCTTGCTATCGAACTCCTAAATTAATTCCATTTAGTAGATCCACTGATTGTCTCACAGTCAACTCTAGATACAATGTTCTCTTCTTCAACCAACCAAAAGAATCAATGGACTATAGAGTACTCACTCAAACCAGGTGCAGATAATCTTGTATTGCACCAATCCACAATGCCACATGCATCTTTAAATTTTATTGCATCCTTGAATTTTAATTGGTCTCTAGCAAGAATTATTTTGACACATGCACCAACTCCATCATGCTCTCCTTTACCATGCCCAACTTCCAAAAAAACCCATATATGTTGGACATTAAGTTCCTTGTGAACCCTACTTAACCAACAGAACATTCAAGCATTCTTGAACTGCCCCGTACAATTATCTGACAATATGAGGTGTTCTATCATCTGGATTCCTCTTTCTCTTAAATTTCTATAAAATATACTGAAACAATATTGAACAAACTCTGACGAGTGTAACTGGTTGTCACTCAAATAAAAATGACACTCCCTCAAAACATTTCTATCATCCTCGGTACTATCATCTACATGTCTATAAATAATATGGACAAACATAACTACTTGCACTGAATTATAATACTATGATTGAATTTCCTCTTGCGGAGCTAGAGTATAATTTTCCGTAAAATCAACCACTGAAAGTATACTACCAATTGGAAATGTGTTTCTACATGTGCGAAATTGGCCATCAAGCCATCGAGCATGTTGAGAATGCATGACATATTTTGGTATAATCTTATTCTTAAATTCTAGTATGAATGCATGTACACTAAATTTTTCTGTAACTAAATCACAACGCTTTCCAATTTTTCCATCTTTTAGAGAATAATTAACATTCTTAAATCTTTTAACATCAACTAATTGTTTTCCAAAATCATTATCAGCACTTTCATGCATGCAAACTCTGAAGAATGAATGATTTCCACAACTACTACATTGTCCATAAATACAAGAACTTGAATAAAATAATTTTTCATTAGATCTTTCACAAAATAAACTTGATATAAACTCCCTTATTGTTTTAGGTGGCATATTGATACCACATTCCTGCATAATCATGTTAGTATGCAAAGTACAACATATATATCGAAAAACATCATAAAAATAACAAAATCGAACATGTGTTTTACAACAACAAGATATTCGTTCTTTATTAATTTTTACATACCATGGTTTACATTTTTCAAAATACCTTTGGCTTATTTTAATATTACCAGGTAACTCTAAATCACCACAATTTTTATATAAAATTCAGTCTATGTTGTATCTAATAGGTGTTTTGGATGAGGATCGCGAACTTTGGACCCCACCCTTAATTTTAAAACATCTCTAGCATTAGATGATACCCTAGTATTATCATGCCAATATTTTTCAATCAAAGATTTAATTTCAACATTCATTTTCATATCAGACCTTGGGAATCGACCACTGAAACTCTAACATTGGTTGATAGGATCATTTTCTATACTTTCTCTTCTTTTTGTCACTCTTAGCAATGTTTTAGGATGTATTTTTAAAACTTCACTAATATTCCTTACCATTCTTTTATTCAAAATTGATTTATTAACTATAGCAGTTGTTATAGCTCTTCTTGTTGCATTCTTATCTTTAGACCTACTATTTTTGCCAATAGACTGAATGGAACCAACAATACTAGACATAGCATGTTTTACTGATTGATTCTTTCTTCTTTGTTTAACAAAAATGCCTAACTTTTTCATTATTTTTCTCATTTTTCGCATTCTCATTAATTGCATCATTAGTTGACATTGAACTGAAAGTTTTTTACGATAAAAAAATTGATTGTATAACATATTAGCATGTGTTCTTATTTGTCTCTCAAAAATTTTACCAGGAATATTATCCAAAACATCACTTTAAATTTTTAAAAATATATATTCAAAACTATTTTCATTTTCATTTTCATTCTCATTCTCATCTTCATTCTCATCTTCATTTTCATTCTCATCTTCATTTTCATTTTCATTTTCATCTTCATTTTTATTTTCATTTTCATCTTCATCTTCATTTCCATTTTCATTTTAATTTTCATCTTCATCTTCATTTCCATTTTCATTTTCATTTTGAACAACAAAACGGTTTTCATTTTCATTTTCAACAACAAAATGGTTTTCATTATCATTTTCAATTAAAGTATTATCATTTTCATTTTCATCAAGAGGATTTTCATTTTCATTTTCAATAAAAGTATTTTCATTTTCAACAACAATTTGACTCAAATCTTTAACTCTACGAATATTATCAATATCAACATTGTAATATCTAGCCTCATGTAAATCTGTAATAAACACCATTTCCATGAGGCTCAGAGGTGGATTTGAAGACTTACCTAGACTTGTGCCTATCGAAACATTCTCCATAGAATTAGAAGGGATATTTGAAGACATACCAAGAGTAGTTTGTATATTTGTATTAGTTTCCACATTCACTTCTTGCAAGTTTGCATCTTCTACATCCATGGTCTCCTCAATGTTTTTATCTTCAATAATTGTGGAATTGGATACTTCACCATCATTCATTGATCAAATTCTCATTCTTCTATCTTTGTCTTTGTTTCTCCTTCTCTCTCTTTGCTTGAATTTCTTCAGGGGTCAATACCTTCCTATCTTTCCTCTTATTTCGACATTGTGATCCCATGATTGAATTTTTTTGAAGTATACACAAATGAATGTCAAAAACTTGAGAGTCTTCCTTGAACTTGTTCCTAGTTCAAACAAGTAGCATTTGTTCACAAAATTCCTCTTCCTCCTTCAAATAAGTAGAAATTGAACAAATTTCCCTTTCCTCTTTCAAACAAGTAACAATTAAACAATAATCCTCTTCCTCCTTCAAACAAGTATCAATTAAACAAAATTCCTCTTCATCCTTCAAACACTTGTAGCAATTGCTCAAAATTTGTCTTCCTCCAAACAAGTAGCTCAATCAAACAAAATTTTGCATCCTCTTTTGAAACATTTATAGGAATTCATCAAAATTACTCTTCCTTCTTCAAACAAGTAGCTCAATTAAACAAAAAATTTCATCCTTCTTTAAAAGAAAATAGGAATTCAATTTTTTTTATCTTCCTCCTTTCAAAACAAATAGCAATTCAACAAAAAAATTCTTCCTCCTTCAAACAAATAGCAATTCAACAAAATTATTTTCTCACAACGTCCCAATGATGCCTCCTTTCAAAATTGAAAAAAAACCCAACTTGAAGAGCTTCAACAAGATAAAAAGTTGATAGAAAAAGGGAATATGTCATATTCAGCCGTACATAATGATTCTCAGACTTGATATACCCCTTTTTGATAGTAAATTTAAAAATAATCATCAAAAAGAACTCAGGATCCCATTTACTAAACGGGATCCCGTTTCATTTTCCAACGGCCTCGCCATTTAATTTCCAATGGATGAATTATAAACAGGATCCTGTTTGCTAAACGACATCCCATTTTTTAAAATTTCAAATTTAGGTCAGGTTTTTGCTTTGTTAATAGGTTTAGGAAATGGTTTTGGGATCCGAACCTAAGCCCTAGACTTGGTTTGACCTGCAAGTTGAAGGTCCTAGCAATGTCACAAAAAAAACTAACTTTGGGCATACGTCTGAAGGCTTTGTTTGTAGAGTTTTTCGACAAAATTAAAACCCATTATAGATTAGACAGTGTAGATTCCAAATATGTAATTTTTTTTACAATTGGATTAATTTTTATATTTTTCATTTAATTTCTGATTAAATAGGTCCATAAACTTAAATTATCAGTATTTTTTAGTATTTTAATCTTTTTATCAACATAACATTTTTACGAACGGATTGCACGAAAGCGTACTTCAGACAATTCTTTTCAATTTAAAAAAAAATAAAAAAATCATAAGTTTAGGTCATCTTATGTATGACGTACATGACGATTTTTTCAAACACCAAATATGGCCAATAAAAAATTAACAAAAAAAAAAAATCAATAAAAAATTACAAAAAATATGGAAAGCGTGCTTCAGCGAGTTACAAATATTCTCCCAAAAGGATTTAAAAAAATATGATTATTTAGGTCAAAATATGGATGACGTACATGTGCATGGTATGGTAAAAAAAATGACTTTTAAACAGTGGTTTTTTGAAACGCCTATTGAAAGTGTATCATTTGGGTATTGAAATAAATTATATATTTGGAAACTAGACTCCGAGTACTAAATTTTATGATTGGTGACTTTTTTCAAAATTCCATCTCTAAGTGCTTCAAATTTTAAGGTCAAATGTGTTGAAGTCAAAATCAGGGAAACCACTTCCACTACATGGCCAAAAAGTGGACTCAACTTCTTGCCAACACCCATGCTACAAATGCAATAACCTTGGGCACAAAGAAAGATTCTACAAAAGTGGTTCTGTGAAACCACCTGTTCAACACAAGAAGATTGAGGATACCTTGAACGGGTAGAAGAAAAAAACTACAAAAGTTTGGAGAATGAAACAAGAGCAAGATAATGAGATGATGGATGAAACTATGCTTGTGCATTGTGCACAAGACCACATGATAGATTGAGATAGAAAATTAGCTCAAGGGGAGCTACCATCCGTAAGGTCTTTCAGCCCCTTGGAAAGGATAAGATGTTGAACATTACAACATGCAAGTTGATTTATAATAGATGGTCTAAAGAATTTGATTGCTAAGTAAGTTGGAACCTATAGCTCAAATGTCTAGAGAAAAAACATCATTTGTGGAGGACTACATAATGAATTTTGATCTCTATGAAAAGCACAAAGTACTTTGGCAGCCACTCACCTAGTAACAAGAATAAGGTGCATTAATTATGAAAAGTTAGGGCGAATGTGAGTTACTTATGCTTCATTTGCACAATCTAGGCTCATTCGAAACCAAATAATTTACATTCAAAGCTAAAAAGAGAAGAAGGAATTCAAAGGTTCTTATGAATTTAAGAGGAATTGTGTTGAAGGTAAAATCCTAGTTTCTGAAGGTTTGAAAAGGATTGTAATGGTTACTCCTCAATTGGTTGATATTTGTGAGAAACCAAGGCCGAAATACAAGAAATATCCTTTTAAAGAAATGGAGGTGGATAAGGATGGTGCACTCTCCAAGGTACTTGCTGATGTGGTGTATATAGAGGATGTGAGAATGTACATTCATGCCATCAAAATTGATCACATGAAGTTTAAAGAGTTGTGGCAAACCCTACTAGATGATACCGAATACAAACTAGAATTTGCAAATGTGGCGACAAAAGGGTTAGATGTGTGGAAGGATCTCCCAGACTTCTGCGACAATCATGAATGGGTAAGAATTGTCTTGAGCCAAATCCATGATGAATTCATTTACTTAGATAAACCCTATTGGATAACAAAAGATGCAATTAGGGTTGTGTTAGCACATTTTTTGTAGCCCTTTTTTAAAAATGTTTCCACTCCCTCAAGCAAAGTTAACCTTATCAATTTGTCATATTTAAGCCATGGTTTTCACAACTCCTCCCTCACTCGACATTCTAAAATTTTAGTTTAATTTGTCTTTGCATCAACCCTTGTGAAGTTTTGAAAAAAAATTCAGGTCTCAAGGTGGTTCTCCTAACCTAGGTGCACATCGACGAAAGTGAAAGTTTAAGTGAAATCAAGTTCTTTTTAGAACTTTTGTTAGGTGTTAGAAACCTTGTTAGGTTCCCAACAATGTTTCAAAAACCTAACACATTCCTGTAGTGGATTATCTAAAAATCTAAGTGTTTTTCCTAAGAGCTCTTTCTAAAGGCTTTACCAAAAGGGGCCCTAAAATGTACTTCGAAAGCTGGTCTTACACAGGATTGGTAGAGTGCGTGATGGGTTCGTTTCTTAAATTACAAGTGGACTCCGAAAGCATTTTGAAAACCTCACCCAATGTCTGACATTTATGCATTCGAGTTGTTGTGAGTTATTCATTCACAAAAGGAAATATGATACCATAAGCAAATTTATTACAGAATTATTGAGACACGTTGCAAATATGGAAAATGAAAAATTGCATTACCAAAGAAATTGCAAACACAAAACTAAAAGTAGAGAATATCAAAATTGTCGCATCACATAGAACATAATTGAGAGCTAAAAATATTATATATTTATATATATATATATATATATCATATTACAAGCCAAAATTGGTGATTTTAGTACGTGGGTTTTCAAACACAAAGAGTAAATATAAGGATCCTGATGCCCTCTATCACCTCCTGAAGACATTATATTTGCACAAGAGAGAAGATATTCTTGTTTAATTTCATGAAATGGGTGAAAGTCTCCAACATGTTATGCTCCATCCCAGTGAGGAGTAGGGCAATCACCTGTTTGGCTCACTCATTCCTCAAGGTAGTGGCAATGCAAATTGCATAACCCACCAGACCTATGTGCAGATATTCAAACAAGCTCCCCAAGGCGTCCTCAACATAGGGAAAATAAATCAGCCTAACTAGATGCTTAGCAACCTTGACTCCCCACTCCAACTCCCCAAAGGTGCAAATGATATTATAGAGGAAGTGCTCACTCAATTCAAGGGAGAACCTAACTGAACAATCCACTTGACATTGAAAAGACTTTCATTAGATTATTGACCAGAGCTAGTAGGCTTGTGATGGTGATGGAACTACATGCACTTTCAAAGACTTGAGGTTTCCTAAATTGTCCTAGTGAAGGTATTATGCTTGCTGGAAAATCATAAAAATGTGTAACAGTGAAAGAAGTAAAGTTGGTGCTTTGGGTACGGGTATCTACAACATAGTCTATGACTGAACTATTGTTAACAAGTAAAATGCTGAAACTAACTGGAAACTATGAACTGAACCTATTCTACACTCTGGAGTACTCTAATTTAGATGAATTCAATCATAAATGTGAAAACAAATTATGGATAACTTGATATGAGAATGTATCTTAATTGATATTGCAATAATGAAGTAACTACTAATAGAAATAAGAACTATAAATGTAGTGAAGGGCAGTACCTGAGTGGCCCTTTCTCAAGTGGTTGTCTCCACTAAACTAAACCAAATATAAATCCTAAAACTCAACTCAACCATATAAACTCAAAATCATTCATTGCACATTCCAAAATATCACATGAAATCTTGCTCAAAGATTGTATTCAGATAAACCATATTTGAACAATCGACATGTTTGTGTAATAGCAATTGAAACTAAAAAGTGTTTGATAACCAAATCCACAATTGAAAGATTAATCAACTCTCTATCTAAAGACTCAACCATCAGCTATATACATGCATGAGGGAGTTTATTCAGAACACAACTCTAAACTAAAATCATTAATCACAACTCTCCTAAATATCAGAGCGTAATTAAGATTTAGCTATCCTAACTGTAATTGAAAATAAATAAGAATCCAAATAGGATTAGAACTCTACAATAAAAAAATTGAATCATGGAACATAAGATCAGTTACACTAGAATCCTAATGATAATAGGGTTATCCTTCTCCAATTCCTTTATTATTGTCATATGTTGGGAATAGGATGCCATTTAATTGCAATCCTAAACATATTTCATGTATCTCCTAAGTCCTTGGAAAGTGTTCCCCAACACTAGGATTAGAAAGAGATTAAATTCGAATGAAATGAACATGTAAATTGACATTTGTAATTATTCCTAAATAATAGGAACATGTGGGGATGTCCATTTTGAGCTCCTACAAGATAGGAGCACATGGGGCACCCACATGGAAGGTGGAACCCACCTTGCTTCAGTTAACTATTTGAGGATTGATAACACTTTAGTAATGCATGTCTTGTTCTTACAAAATAGGGATTGATATTTAAAAGAGTAGAGTGGCACTATCGTTTAGTTTCAGTTTGGTTTAGTTCAGTTATGGTTCAGTTATCTTTAGTTGCATGTAGTTATTTTGAGTTGCATGCTAGTTGACTTGAGTTGCATGTTAGTTGACTTGAGCTATATGACTAATGACTTCAGTTGTATGAAAAATAACAAGTGGATACTTTCAGTTAAGAGGGTATGATCAATCATGCATATTATTTGCATAAATTGATGGAGAGATATGTTTCAGTTAGCTAAGATTAACTTGGGTCCACCTTGGGCACCCAAGTTGTCATCTTTTAGTTAACACATTTTGCATGAGAAGATATTTACAAGGTTCAGTTAAGTGGGCCCATTATTAGGCACCAACTTTGAGGTGAAGCTTCCAAGATATCTTCTTGACCAGAGTTCAGTTTGGGGTGCCAACTTTGAGGAAGAGTTTGGTTTGACTTATGTTTACATGGTGGAACTCTACTTGCCAAATCTAGGCATAGGTTTTTGAGAGGAGCTTTATGCTCTTGTAATTGACAACTCTTATGAGTTTTACATGCTCATAATTGTCTATTTATTGCAGCAAGTGTATGAGAGTTTATTGCAGGTTATGAAGAAGCATTGTTGAAGAGAAAGGAAGCATATCAATCAAGGATTGACACAGTGTTATTGTAATCTTATTCTAAGGTTAAATAAAACAAGCACTATTGATTCTGGTGGAATTTTTTCCCAAAAGGGTTTCTCCACGTATATGTTATGTCACTTCTATCTTTTGTCTCATCATTCTACAATCTTTTGTCTATTTCTACAAATGATAAAATTGATCTAAACAAAATAATTGTATACAAAGAATTGATCTAAATAGATTAATCATGCACAAATAATTATGACAAAGAATACTTAATTAGATCTACAGTCACATAATTTTACAAGTTTTAAGCTACAATTTCATCTTTATTTTCAACATTTGGTATGAGAGCTAATGGTTAGGTAGAGTTTGGGATGCCTTTCTATTAAACTTTTTAAGGATTTTTGCTTGTAGTGGGAGCTTTTACTATTGTGTTATTACAGATTTGTAAAAGAAGTGTGTTACAATGAGTTCTACTTCTCGTTTAGATATTGAAAGATTCAACGGATCTAGTTATGAGATGTGGAAACTAAAAATGGAGGATCTCCTTGAAGAGAGAGATTAGTGGTTAGTTGTTTGTAATGAGACAAAGTCACCTACATCGATGTCAGGTGAGGATTGGGCTAAGCTTGATAATAAGGCAAGAGGGACCATAAGGTTATGTCTTGTTGATGTTGTTCTCTTGAATGTTTTAGATGAAGCTACTGCATATAAATTGTGGAAGAGGATAGGTGATATCTATCAAACCAAAAGTTTTACTAATAAGTTATATCTGAAAAGACAGTTGTATTCTTTAAAGATGAAAGATGGTGATTCTGTTGCACATCATTTAAATGCTTTCAATTTGATTATGTCAGTTAGA
Source organism: Sequoiadendron giganteum (assembly GCA_007115665.2). NCBI lineage: Eukaryota > Viridiplantae > Streptophyta > Pinopsida > Cupressales > Cupressaceae > Sequoiadendron > Sequoiadendron giganteum. The sequence continues at coordinate 2,622,932 of CM021107.1, read as the reverse complement.
ATTTGTAGATGTAAAGCTAGAAGATGAAGATAAATACATTTTGTTACTTTGTTCTTTACCAGAATCTTGGGAAAAATCTAATTGTTGTTATCAGTTGTAGTGGTGCAGATCCTAAGATGGACAATATAATTCCTACTCTCCTCTCAGAGGAGATGAGGAGGAAGTCTAAAACGGGATCCCAAGATGCCTTGTTTGTAAGAGGTAGGCCTAAGGAAAAGGAACCTAAGGTAGACAAGAAAGGAAAGGTTAAGTCCAAAGGACAACCTAAAACCCATGGTAAGAGTAAGGTAAAGTGTTGGAACTGTGGGAAACCAGGACATGTAAAGAAAAATTGTAAGAACAAGAAAAAGAGTTATGATGCTTCTACAAAGAAGTCCTCGGATGACGATAATGATGCATTGATCATTTCATGTAAAAATATTAGTGATGACTCTTGGCTTATTGATTCAGGTTGCTCCTATCATATGAATCCTAACAAGGAGTGGTTCACTAAGTATATTGAATATGATGGAGGCAATGTATTCTTTGGAGATAATAGCACAACAAAGATTGTGGGTAAAGGATAGGTAAAGTTGTGTTTAAGTGATGGTAGGGTTAATACCCTTAATGATGTTTTACATATTCTAGGACTTGCTAGAAATCTACTTTTTGTATCTAAGTTCACCGATTTTGGAATGCATGTGACATTTGAAGAAGGTGGTTACAAATTGGTGAAAGGGAATATGGTGGTTGCTAAAGGATCTAGGATTAGAAAGAGATTAAATTCGAATGAAATGAGCATGTAAATTGACATTTGTAATTATTCCTAAATAATAGGAACATGTGGGGACGTCCAGTTTGAGCTCCTACAAGATAGGAGCACATGGGGCGCCCACATGGAAGGTGGAATCCACCTTGCTTCAGTTAACTATTTAGAGGATTGATAACACTTCAGTAATGCATGTCTTGTTCCTACAAAATAGGGATTGATATTTACAAGAGTAGAGTGGCACTATTAGTTCAGTATCAATTCAGTTTTAGTTCAGTTTAGTTTAGTTCAATTATGGTTTAGTTATCTTCAATTGCATGTAGTTATTTTGAGTTGCATGCTAGTTGACTTGAGTTGCATGTTAGTTAACTTGAGTAGTATGACTAATGACTTCAGTTGCATGATAGATAACAGGTGGATACTTTTAGTTAAGAGGGGATAATCAATCATGCATTTTGTTTGCATAAATTGATGGAGATATATGTTTCAGTTAACTAAGATTGACTTGGGGTCCACCTTGGGTGCCCAAGTTGGCATCTTTTAGTTAACACATTTTGCATGAGAAGATATTTACAAGGTTTAGTTAAGTGGGCCCATTCTTGAGCGCCAACTTTGAGGTGAAGCTTCCAAGATATCTTCTTGACTAGAGTTCAGTTTGGGGCACCAACTTTGAGGAAGACTTTCATTTGACTTTTGTTTACATGGTGGAACTCTACTTGCCAAATCTAGCCGTAGGTTTTTGAGAGGAGTTTTATGCTCTTGTAATTGACAAATCTTATGAGTTTTACATGTTCATAATTGTCTATTTATTTCAGCAAGTGTATGAGAATTCTATGAGAGTTTATTACAGGTTATGAAGAAGCATTGTTGAAGAAAAAGGAAGCATATCAATCAAGGATTGATACAGTGTTATTGTAATCTTATTCTAAGGTTAAATAATGCAAGCACTATTTATTCTTGTGGGTTTTTTCCTGAAAGGGTTTCTCCACGTATATGTTGTATCACTTCTATCTTCTATCTCATTCTTCTACAATCTTTTGTATATTTCTACAAATGATAAAATTGATCTAAATAGAATAATCATATACAAAGAATTGATCTAAACAGATTAATCATGCACAAATAATTGTGACAAAGAATACTTAATTAGATCTATAGTCACATAGTTTTACAAGTTTTAAGCTATAATTTTACTTTCATTTTCAACAATAATGACACACGATTGTCTTCATCAGGAGTCTCCATGTTGTAGTTATTGTGTTCAGTGTATTCAGGAACACCCCCAATTTTGTTGTCCAAGAACTCCTTTGGTTGCGGGTTGCATTCAACAGTTGATGTGGGCTATAGTGTCTTCTCAGGCTACAAGGGGTTAGTTCATAAAACACATACACAATACTAACTACCATGATTAAACATAGATAGCAATTTTAATTCATACATATTCACATACAAATCAAGCAACACCATCATATCATAACTACATTTCCATATACTTTAACCAAGATCAATGTCTGCATAATAGACATAAAAGATGGTATACTATAGGAATAATTGTCTTAGGAATGTCTTATAAGCAACATAAAGATAACAAAAAGCTGGCTAATAAATGAGCTCATCACTCCGCCCAACTACCCTTTTGCTTGCCCTCAAGCAAATGAACTAGGGGGATAGATTATAGTGTAGTATAATCTCTCTAAGGTCCATGAAAATATTTAATCCCTTGATCTACTTCAGGTAGAATCCCCTGTAACATGAAAGCCTCTTCATCCTAGTATGCTCAATCTGCTCACATTCTTCCATCTTATCCCCTATCCAATAGGGTACTGGATAAAGAAGGCTAGGTGGTTGAAATGTTAATGGCAGCCATTTAAGTGCAAGGTTACCAACAATTTCCATATACTTATGCACTCTTTCAAGCATATCCATGAAGTTGTATACTAAATGTGGCTCTTTCCTTTATAGTCCTGGAGTCAAGATGTCCCATCTTTGTTGCACATACTTATAACTATGATGAGCCAATCCAACTGCCAATGTTTGCATCCTGTTATAGTCCCGCATCCTCAATCTCATGATCTTTCCTCCTAGTCTATTGTACTTCAAATGTTGTAACCATTCATTTATGATGGCATTAGATTCATTTGATTCCTTCCTTACTAGGAGAGCAATAGATTTCTCTCTCCTCTTATTCCTCCATAAGTTTTCCCTTGAAACCTTCATTCCTGAAGAAAGATGCTAGTGCTCTAATCTGTAAATCCCCCACAAACATCAAGGGGTTCCACTTTATATCCTTAGGAACTACATAATCGTGCAAATAGTACTCATAAATATGATCTTATTCATCTAGTGTGGAGTCAGCAAAAATATTAAGAAAAAAATATTTCCTACTCATTCCAATTGATTGATTACTTATGAGCCTACTAAACTAAAAACTCAAAAACTTCTCTTGCAAAAACAATGCATAAGTTCTTGTTGGGGGTCTGTATCTAATGATTTGAGCAGATTTATCTACTACTTCCTCCACTCTAACTGCTAACTTGTTCAACTCAATGTCTTTCCCTTCCAACTCTTTGGAATGCTTTGCAATTAGGGTTTCTTTTTCTTTTCTCCATTTTCCCTTTTCTCATGAAAATTCATTAACAACTTTCCACAACTAATACCCAAGAGATAAAGTGGTGTGATGAGTTGGAGTCTTGACAGGAGGGGGTCTACTATTCTCTGTTGCAAGTTGTGTATCCCATATTTTAATTATAGAAACTTGTGCCAACAGGTCTAGTTTTGCTCCATGCCCATATGTTTATAATTTCTTCTCCATCTCTTGAATCTCCATTCCCTCTCTTTATCCCTTTGTTCATAAGTTTTCATGTGTTCTTCTAACTATTTAATTCTTTCAAATGCTTCCTCCAATTCCTTCCTAACATACCTTTCTTCTAAAAATATTTCTTCATCCCATAAAGTTTGATCACAACCTCTTGTGTATTCAAAATCCTTATTTTTAGGGTTGTCTTGGGTTCTCTTTTGGTTTTATGAGCAAAAACGATATCCCCTGAATTTGAGTTAGAGGTGGACACTGAAATAAAGAAAAATAGGTTATGCCAAATAGGAATAAAGGAAAATGAACTAATTAGGACCTATTTCTCTCTAGTTCATTAGGAAATGAGATCCACACAATGAAAGAACTATCAACCTTGAGGTGAGTCAAGTCAAAGTATGAATCTACTGATTTCCTTTCTTTGCAAGGATGGGAGTCTTGAGTAAACAACACTTTGGGGAGAAATATTAAAAATATCAAATCAATCCCAAAATGCAATCTACAACTTGGATCTTGAAGATTAAGCTTATTATTGATGGAACCAAAAATCAAATTGTGGATCAAAGAGAGGTAAGATGATGTGTACCAATCACCAAAAGTGTTTTGCTGAAGTTGACCTGGGAATCATTCGCCTAGGGGTGAATGGGTCCTGGTTTAGGGTTTGTCTGCAACTTTCAGGAGCCTCTGCAACAGATCAAAATCTCTTAATTTTCCCAAGTTTTAGGTTTGGAAAGCTAGAAATAAATTCTGCAATTGAGTTTTTGTGAGATGACAACTTTTTCAAGTTCTCCAATTTTTCTCTTCAAGAGATCTTATTGAGAATATGTGCCTCAAACTCATTGGAAAAGGATCTGGTTCTGTCACTGAGCAGAGAAGATAGTTGAGTGTTTTGTCTTCAGCCTTTACTGCCATACCGCAGGTGCTTATCAGAGAAGCCGCGGTTACTGCCATACCATGGGTTCCATCAGACAGTCTCACAGTAGAGCAGTTACCACCATACCGCGGGTATCCTTTCATTGAGGTGTGGTAGCACGGTTACCTCCATACCGAGGGTATCCTTTCATTAAGGCATGGTAGCACGGTTACCACCATACCGCAGAGCCTCTCGTTAGTCACTGCGGTGGCACAGTTACCGCCATACCGCAGGCAATCATTGTGTGGGCGGCGGTGATGCGGTGAACCCTCACGGTCTGGCAATTGGACAGTTTACTGTTATACCACGGGCATTTGTTCTCTAGGCTGCGGTGGTGTGGTTATCGCCATACTGCAACAACTTATTGGACATCGAGCGGTAGAGCGGTGGACACCGCTATACTGTGGCATCGACCAAACTGTCAAGCGGTAGAGCGGTTATCGCCTCACTGCGGGCATTTTTATCTTGGCAAGTGGTAGTTTGGTAAACCGCCATATCGTGGGGACTGGTTGACTGGCTTGTGGTAGCATGGTATGAAGAGGAAGAACATAAAATTGTTGACCGCTGATGTGTATGCTCTTCAGTGGCTGATTGCTGACTTGGATAGAGGCTATTTGGATTCTTGAGAAGTTAGACGGTTGGTCTGTAGGGGCAGTTGAACTGAACCGGTTGGACAGAGAATGATTCGATCTTGGCAGTTACTATACATTGTAATGTTCTGGGACTGTAATGGGTTTCATAGATTGGATGTTCGGTCATGAGTGATCATTGATTGTGTGAATTCATTGTATGCTATTTTGATACCATTGTAACAGTGTAATTCTGATATACGGTTGATCAAGAAAGTAGTGTTGTTGTAATATTGTCATTAGAAAGGGAGTTTGTAACTTGTATGTAAATCCTTTTACTGTAATACAAGTGATCGTTCTTGGTGTGGTGGGTTTTTCTCCCATAAGGGTTTTCCCACGTAAATCTGGTGTCTAATTGTGTTTGAGTTTATTTCTCTTTTTTGTTAATTCTTTCATGTGTGTCTTAATGAACTGTAATTGTGAAATTTAAATGCATGTCTCTTTTCTCCTCTGAGTTTTGGCATTAGGAAAATTTGTTCCGTAATTGAATTTTTTCCTAACAAGTGGTATTAGAGCTTGGCCAGTTGTGTTATCCTTGTGGGTAGGTTGGTTTTTTGTGTCAATTTCTGTTCAGTGGGAGTTTTGTAGAAGTCTTGAATTTTGTCTAATTACAGATTGAGATGGCAATGACAAGTACGTCTAGAAGGATTGAAATTGAGAAATTCAATGGCAGCAATTTTGAGTTGTGGAAACTTAAAATGGAAGACCTGTTGGTGGATCGTGATCTTTGGCTTGTTGTGTTTGGAATGAAACCTTCTAGCATGAAGCAAGAAGATTGGGATCTCGTAGACAGAAAAGCAAAAGGGTTGATAAGACTCTATTTGGTAGACTCGGTTCTCCTAAATGTTCATGAAGAGAAGATTGCATCTTCGTTGTGGAAGAAGATTGGAGATATTTATCAGGGTAAATCCTTGGTAAATAAATTGTTCTTAAGGAAGAAGTTATACTCTTTGAAAATGTAGGAGGGGGCATCTGTGGCTGATCATCTGAATACATTTAACACGTTGATTGCTCAGTTAACATCTGTAGGTGTGAATATTGATGATGAAGATCGATGTATGCTATTGTTATGTTCTTTGCTAGATTGTTGGGATCACTTGGTGATGGCGATTGGGAGCATGAAAACCACTTTCAAGATGGAGGATGTGGTTGTTTCTCTGTTATCAGAAGAGATGAGAAGGAAATCTTCTGAGATTGCAAAGGAGGCTCTTACTGTTCAAGGCAGATTGAAAGAAAAAGGTAAGAAAAAGGACAAGAAGTCCAAGTCGAAATCAGAAGGGAGATCAAAGTCTCTTGGAAAGAAGTCCAAGGTGAAGTGCTAAAATTGTGGGTAGCTTGGTCATGTCCGAAAGGATTGCAAAGAGGAGAAAAAGAAGAAGAAGAGGAACTCTTCCAACAATGACTCTTCTCAGAGCGATGCAAATTCTTTTATTGCAGCCCTGGCAACTCAGGCATCAGATGATATTTGGCTGATTGATTCTGGAGCATCTTTCCATATGACATTTCATAGAGACTAGTTTACAAAGTATGAAGAATACGATGGTGGAAAGGTATATTTGGAAAGTGATTCATCTTTGGAAATAGTTGGCCGTGGAAGAGTCAAAATTCAGTTTCTTGATGGAAGAATTAAGGGAATTGATGGCGTAATTCATATACCAAGTCTGGCTTGAAATTTACTCTTTGTAAGCAAGTTGAATGATGTTGGAGTGCAAGTCTCATTCTCAAACAATGGTTGTAAAATGACTAGAGGCACGATGGCGTTGGCTAGGGGTGCTCGAATTGGTACTCTGTACAAGTTGGATGCATTGGCTGTTTAATGCAATAGTGTCTTTGCAGAGTCACAAAAGGCTATTCATGAAGAGAAGAATGAAAATGTTCCTATTGGAGAAAATTCCTTGGAATTTAAACTTCCTTCAGAAAAGACTATGCTTTGGCATCAGAGGCTCGGTCACATTGGTGAGAAAGGTTTAAAGCCTTCAAAAATAAAAGCCTGGTTGAGGGGCTTGATGATTGTAACCTTGAATTTGAATTCTGTGAACATTGTATATATGGTAAACATCACCGTGTTTCATTTTACTCTAGTCCTCATAAATCTTTTGGTGTTCTGGATTATATTCATTCTGATGTGTGTGGTCCAATGGATGTTCCTTCGTTATCTAAGTATAAGTATTATGTTTCTTTCATTGATGATTATTTGAGAAGGGCATTTGTGAATTTCTTAAGAAGTAAACCAGAAGTGTTCAGTCCTTTTAAGGAATTTAAAAAACTTATGGAAAATCAGACTGGAAGAAAAATAAAGTGTCTAGGGACTGACAATGGTGGTGAGTTTTGTTCTGATGAGTTTGAAAGCTATTGCAAAGACCATGGGATTAAGAGGCATAAAACAACACCTTACACTCCGCAGCAAAATGGAGTTGCTGAAAGGTTGAACAGGACGTTGATGGAGAAGGCTAGAAGTATGTTGAGCAATGCTGGTCTGGAGCAAAAGTTTTGGGCTGAGGCTATGGCTACAACATGTTACTTGTCGAATAGGTCTCATTCGTCAACACTTGTTGACAAAATGCCTATGGAAGCTTGGTTTGGTAAGAATCCCTCTCTGAGACATATTCAAGTCTTTGGTTGCGAAGCATATGTTTATGTGCCGGATGTAAAATGATCTAAGTTGGACAACAAAGCTGAAAAATGTATCTTCATTGGGTATGGACTTGGTGTGAAAGGATACAAACTTTGGAATCCTCTAACTAAGAAGGTATTGTATAATAGAAGTGTAATATTTTGGGAGCTGAAACCGTCTTCAGTGGATTTGCAGTCAGAGATGAAAGAAAAAGAAGAAAATAATGATATTGTTGAGATGCGTCTAACTCCAGAAAAAGAGGAACAACACATTGAATGTGTACCTAAATTTGAGGAGAGTTCGAGCAGCTCTGAGAGTTCTAAACAAGAAAAAGAACCGCAACCTCAGCCTTAGCCTATGAGGAGGTCTACACGTGAAAAGAAATAACCATATAGGTATGGCTTCTCTATGATAGATTCTAGTTGTGCCTATGCTTTTCTTACTAATACTAATGAGCCTAGGACTATAAAAGAGGCAGTTGAAATGTCTGATTTAGATTCCTGGTTGGAAGCCATGAATGAAGAAATGGCATCATTAAAGAAAAATGAAACTTGGGATTTGGTTCCTTTGCCTGAAGGTAGAAAGCCTGAGGGCTGCAAATGGGTGTTTAGAAAGAAAATTGGTTTGGATGGCAGTATTGAGAAGTATAAAGTGAGATTGGTTGCAAAGGGTTATTCCTAGGTAGAGGGAATTGATTATGGGAATTTTTTTTTTCCAGTAGCAAAGCTGACATCTATTAGATTTCTTCTGTCACTTGTAGTAGCATATGATTTGGAGATTGAGTAGAAGGATGTGAAGACGGTGTTTCTTCATGGTGATCTTGAAGAAGAAATTTATATGTCCCAACTTGAGCACTTTGTGAAAAAAGGTAAAGAAAATTTGGTTTACAAATTGAAAAAATCTCTGTATGGTTTGAAACAATCGCCTAGAATGTAGTACCAAAAATTTGACAAATTTGTTTTATCATTGGGATTTGTAAGATCAAAATCATATCATTGTGTTTATTATAAGACTGAAAATGATTAGGTTCTTATTATTGCCCTTTATGTTGATGATATGTTGTTCATAGGAAATAGTAAGTTAATGTTGTCTGATCTAAAATCTCAGTTGTCTGCAAAGTTCAAAATGAAAGATCTTGGTGTAGCTAGGTATATTTTGGGGATGGAAATAACTAGGGATAGAGAGAGTAGAAAATTTTGGCTCAGCCAGAGTAAGTATATTCACACTGTTTTGGAGAGATTTGGTATGAATGATTACAAGCAGCTAGTTGTTCTAGTTTTGCAAGGAACAAAGCTATATGTTGAAGATTGTCCAAAATCTCCTACTGAGATGGAGGACATGACTAGAGTGCCTTATGCTAGTGCAGTTGGTAGTTTAATGTATGCAATGGTCTATATAAGGCCAGACATTGCCCAAGCAGTGGGAGTTCTTAGCAGATTTATGGCGAATCTAGGAAGGACACATTGGGATGTTGTGAAGAGTGTTTAAATATCTGAGGGGCACTTCGGGATATGCTTTGTGTTACCATGGAAATTTGGATGGGTCACAGAAGACTCAACATTCATGGATATGTGGATTCTGATTGGGTAGGGGACATTGACAACAGAAGATCCACCAGTGGATATATTTTCATGATGAATGGTGGTGCAGTTAGTTGGATGAGCAAGCGACAGGCTGTAGTCGCTTTATCTACTACAGAGGCTGAGTACATGGAAAAAACTCACACCTGTAAGGAAGCCATTTGGCTTAGAAGATTGTGTTTTTATATTGGTTTTGATGCATGGCATATTATTATTTATTGTGACAATCAGAGTGCCATTTGTCTGGCGAAAAATCCAAATTTCCATGCTTGGATGAAACATATCAATGTACAATATCACTTTGTTCGAGATGTTGTGGAGGATGGAAAGGTCAGTTTAGATAAGGTTGATACTTTGAAGAATGTTGCTGATGCATTGACAAAGCTAGTGAGCACAGACAAGTTCAGGTGGTGTGCAAGTTCGATGGGTCTTGGGGCTCAAGAGATTCGATGACTTCAGGTATTGAAAAGGGTTCAATGAGTTCTTCGTCAAGTGGGAGATTGTTGAGAATACGTGCCTCAAACTCACTGGAAAAGACCCTGGTTCTGTCACCGAGCAGAGAAGATACTTGAGTGTTCTATCTTCAACCTTTATCGTCATATCGCAAGTGCTTATCAAAGAAGCCGCGGTGGCGCGATTATCACCATACCGCGGGTTCCATTGGACAATCTCATGGTAGAGCAGTTACCGCCATACCGCGAGTATCCTTTCATTAAGGTGCGGTAGCACAGTTACTGCCATACTGCGGGTATCCTTTGATTGAGGCATGGTAGCGCGATTACCGCCATACCGTGGAGCCTCTCGTTAGTCACTGTAGTGGCACGATTACTGCCATACCACATCAACTTATTGGACGTCGAGCGATAGAGTGGTGGACACCGCTATACTGTGGCATTGACTAAACTATAAAGTGATAGAGTGGTTACCACCTCACCACAAGCATTGTCATCTTGGCCAGCGGTAGTGAGATAAACCACCATACTATGGGGATTGGTTGACTGGATCGTGGTAGCATAGTATGAAGAGGAAGAACGTGAACTTGTTGACCGTTGATGTGTACGCCATTCATTGGCTGATTGCTGACTTGGACAAAGGCTGTTTGGATTCCTAAGAAGTTAGATGGTTGGTCTGTAGGGGCAGTTGAACTGAATCGGTTGGACAAAGAATGATTCGATCTTGGTAGTTACTATACATTGTAACGTTCTGGGACTGTAATGGGTTTGATAATTTGGATGTTCGGTCATGAGTGATTAGTGATTGTGTGAATTCATTGTATGTTGTTTTGATACCATTGTAACAATGTAATTCTGATATACGGTTGATCAAGAAAGTAGTGTTGTAATATTGTCATCAGAAAGGGAGTTTGTAACTTGTATGTAAATCCTTTTACTGTAATAAAAGTGATTTTTGTTGGTGTGGTGGATTTTTCTCCCTTAAGGGTTTTCCCACGTAAATTTGGTGTCTAATTGTGTTTGAGTTTATTTCTCTTTTCTATTAATTCTTTCATGTGTGTCTTAATGAACTGTAATTGTGAAATTTAAATGCATATCTCTTTTCTCCTTTGAGTTTTGGCATTAGGAAAATTTGTTCTACAATCGAATTTTTTCCTAACAGATCTTCAAGATTTCTTCCACCTAAACCTACAAACATATAAATCAAGAGGGAAAAATGTCTTGTTTTTGGTGAAGGGGGTTTACCTTGGTCAAACCCTATTTTGGTAATTAAACCTTGAAAGGAAATGAAATAGCATAAAAGGAATGATGAATGAACAACTCTATGTCACAACTCACCAATACCTTGAATGAACCTTGGAATGTAGGTCTACAACTAGCATAAAATGGCTTCAATGGATGTGGATCTTGATCTTGAAACTTGATTTGAAACAATTCTTTGAATGTTTGAATGGATCATGAACTCTACATCAACATATTAGCTCTAATAACATACATGATGCAAGAAGACTTTGACATGACAATTGGATCTTGATTGCTGCAATAATTCTTCAATAAATATACTCTTGAATGCCTTGAAATGCTCTTGTGAAAGTACTCTTATGATAGCTTGAAATTTATAGGATGCTCTCTTGAAAATTCTAGGTGAAACATAGTGAAATGACCTTATATTTGTAGGTATGTAACATTAATTTCCCAAAATTCAAATAACACAAGCTGACATGTGAATATAGATTTGAATTTGTTAAACTACGACCAAAAACATAATTTTAATTTAGGTCCTACGTCTAAGTGAGGACCCATTCGACCATGGGTAAATGGGTCGTAGATCACTCACCTAGGACACACATTGCTCAATGAGAAGTGTTATGTTTAGGCATTAATGAATGTTGGGTTTCCTCTTCGGAAAATACAATAAATTAGGCTTGGATTTGAATTAAAGGGGCCAATTAAGATAAATTAACCTCAATTAATTAAGGGATCCCTTAAATAAGTGTGAAAGTGTAAAGAGGTACACTCTACAACACTAAAAATAAGGCACAATTAATTCCATTTTAATTAATAGGGCCCTAAAATTAATATGAATATTAAAATACATATTATAACACTAAATTAAGGCATAATTAAGTTCATTTTAATATTAATTCCTAATTAGGTGTGAAAAAAGGATACTTTTTTCTACACTACAGATTGAAATTGGAGTCATATGAGGAATCCATGTCCTTTTGTTTCCTATGTGATCTAGTGAAGACCATATAAGACTTGTGACCTTGAGAATTTTGGAAATGAATGCAACTAAAGATAGAGATGCAAACTAGAGATGGTAATACAAGCTAAGGATGGTAATGATAATAAGACTAAGCTATGTTTTTAGAATAAAAAGAATGTAAGATGGCAATGCAACTATGACTATGCTTGGTATGGAAAGTGGTAATGAGACTATGACTAATCTTATGCTTGGATGGAATTCCAGATGATGATGAGACTAAAACTATGACTATGGTTGGATTTGGATATGCAATTTTGAACCTTAAAAGAGGATGCTAAGCAAACTATGATGAACCAAAGTAATAGCTCTAAATTTCAAGACCTCAAGGGGGACAAGGACCAAGATGATGATGATGATGATTGGATAAAAGGTGAGCTTAAACTAGACACATGGGTTGTAATCCCAACCTAAGGATGAGATAAATAAGCATATGATAAGGTCAAGACACCTAGATATGAAACTATGGTTTACCCAATAGTATGACAAGCCTCCTAATATTAAGACTCAAAGATGTTGATGGAATGAGGTGTGGTATAGTGTATGCAGCCTAGGACTATGCAAGCCAACCTAAGGTAAATGATCTAAAATGCAATGAATGGGTTGATTAAACCTAAACAAGTCTCAGGTCTAAGTGTATAGTCACTGTTTTTAAGTTAACTAGAAGTTGGATGTACAAATATTTCCCCAAATATTTTGAAACTAACAGATGTGGTGTTTCAGGCCACAAATGCAGTGTAGGACCAGTCAATTATGGTGTATAGACAAATGCGGTGTTTTGAATGACAATTATAGTTTTTTGTGTAACGGTTGTGGTGTTCTACCTTTTTTACCCTAATTTGATGTTTTCTAGGTTGTTTTCCATTTTTGGCAAGTTAAAATTTGATCATAAAACACAACAAACACTTGAAAAACAAATTTGGCTGATTTTGACTCTTTGAATTTGTGGTAGGTAAGTATTTCGCAAGTTTTTTTCCATAAAAAACACTTGGCCTTGGTTCACAAACAATACAAACAAGCAAAACCTAGCTAGTAGTAATAGGGTTATCTAATAAAGTGGGCTTACCTCGCCCTTGAAAGAGTGATGTTACATCCAAGAAAAAGGAGTGGATGAAGCTAGAGTATGCCAAGGTCATGGACCACCTTAACACCTCTCGCCTTGAAAGGAGTAACTTTAAACAAGGAACCTTGCCACCTCAACCAAGAACTAGACGTGGTAACTTCAGGGTACAATCCACATCCCTTGCACTGATAATAGTAGACTCTCAAAATAGGTCTTAGGCTTCTAAAACAATGGTTCGTAGTGGGGGACTACCATGAATACTCATGGTATAACATCAAATGTGAGACACTAAAGCCTTTAGTCAACCCCAATGTGGTCTATACACCCACATCTAAATTGACATGTGTGGTATACTTCACAAGATAGTGCTACTAACTTTCACCTTCGCACCTTTGATATAGCCCATCGAGAAACATGATTGAGGTTGAACCCTTGAGTTCTCCATTAGGATGTGTCTCAAGGTAGGCCTCATACTAAAATAAAAAGAGATTGATATGTGTTTCTCATTCACCCAAGATCACACGAAGCGCAAGGGGACATGATACACACACACTAATCTAGGATTTAACAAAATGTGCAAGTGTTCAAGACACGAAAAACACTTGTTCTTTTTAAGGACCAATTCCAAATGTTCCTAATTTAAAAATCACAAACACACAATGGTCTTCTCCCAACAATTGCTACAAGTTGAAAATTAGATATCAATAAGCAAAAAAAAAATTGCATGCTATCAATGTGTGTAATGTCCCTAATAGGAATTATACTAGTGTTATCCCAAATTATTAGTTTCCCAAGCAATAAAAGAATTAGAAGGTACCTTTACTTGATTTAATCCCTACTGACAAGTTAGAGATAAATTACAATAATAACTTAATAAGTAGAGCATTATGATCAAACATTAGTAAATCCATAGTAAATTTGTTAATCCAGCTATTACCTTTCTTAGGGATACTCAACCATGTGTGAACATGGGAGAGAGTGAATTTATGGGGTGTCTTAGCCTCCCTAGGCCCAAAGGTAGTAGTACCCTTTGAACTAAAAGGCAATACCCCTTTGGCCTCATGTGGCACATGCCATTCATACGAGATGGCCTACCTAGTGAGGATTCTAATTTATCCGTTATCCCCTCATCTTGCCATCTTTCTCCATTTCCTTATGACTGGTATCCTTATATTGCTATACCATGATAGGGGAGTGAGGTTTCAAAAGGGTGCCCTGGTAGCCCAACTCTCCTAGGCCCAAAGGTAGTACCCCTTTGGCCCATGTGGGCTCATCCTGTCCCCTCCCAGGTGGCGTACCTAGAAGAGAGCCACATCATCATACCCCTTTTGTAATTCTCCCTCCTCCCATCATGGTAAGAGTATGTACATAATAACTAATAAATTTCTCATTTACAAATAATCATATCAACAATACATAATGAATCATAAGTTAACAATAACAATATGCATGGACCATTGATCAAATTTAAATAATACCATGTACACATAAAAATGGTCTAGAGCACAATTAATTAGATACTTGATATTTAATTAATAAATCCTAATTCTTCTACTTGTATAAATAAATTGATAAATTTGTTTATATAGTTCGTTAATTCTTCTATTTCAAAAATCATTTTCCTCTTAAATTAATTAAATGCACAAATTAAATAATTTGTCATTTAGTTAATTTCCCTCTTTCATTTAAATTTGAATTTTTAATTCAAATTTGCCACATGTCTCCATATTTCTCTAACTTCCTCCAACTCATCTTCCACCTCATCACATGTCACACAATTTCATTTATTCCTAATTTTTAAATTTGGAATATCCATTCCAACCTCTTAACCTCCTAACCTCTTTGGAGACACATGGCTCCTTCTTTCAAATGATGCTCTTTGACACTTGGAGAATTTGTTCTTCCAAGTGGAGCAACCTCCATGAATTCCTCCAATCTCTTTGTGCTCAACCGTTAATGTCCCAGGATCACAATCTGAATCATCCATCTCTGCCACCTCATCTCAAGCTTGGAAAAATCTATAAATAGAAGGAAATTCTACAACTTTTCAACAAGTATTTTTCATAGACTTATGCTACAAAAATCATCTTAGTAATTGAGAGCATTTGGAGAGCATTTTAGTTTAAGCATTTAGCATAGTTCATATTTAGTGTTATCATGGAAATTTAGTTTTAGCATCTTAGTTGTTGTGTTTTATACATCATTTCATTTAGATTTACAACTTCATCATAGAAAATCATTTTAGCATCATTGTGAATATAGAAGAATTTTATCACATCATACTATTTAGCATTATAATTCAAAAATACAAAAAACATGTAGATGTAGGCATTTATCTTTGCATTTCATATAGCATCTCATTTCTTAGGTTTCCATCTTGTAGATTCATATGCACCGAATAAATCTGAGAGCATGGATTGAGAGATCACTGAGAATAGAGGACAATGAGATGATTTGAAAGGATAGTGATAACATTTCAGTTTTTTCGTTATTTCGATTCCTTTTATGTAATACATTTCATTGATGTGTGTTTAGTTTTATCATATTGATACACATATTTTCCACCACACAAATACCATATTCCCATATATATCCTACCATAAATATATTAACTTACAAATCTGCAATCATAAGATAACTATGCAATAGAGATTTTATGATTTGCTAGTTGATTCCTCCTTTCTAATTCTCAATCAATCTGTTCTTAACACTTGAAGATATCATTAGTGTAAATCGAACAAATAATAATCTACTATCCATACTTATATTAAAACATCATAATTACTTATAAGGCTCAATAATTGCTACAAACATCATTATTGCATAATTGTATGGGTTACATGTATATAAATATATTTCATATAAATATATATGTAATTATCTCTAATAATTATCTTTTCCTAAATATATGTACGTGTAGATATATATTTAGTTATATACATACATACATACATACATACATATATATATAATCATACTTAAACTTACATCCTGATATATAATTGTTGATTCCTTATTCTTTTCCTTCAATCCACATTCTATACCTCTGCTATACTAAAAAATATACTCTAACTCCTTATTTATTTCTCCTTTCCTCTTCCACCTTCCATCTGAGTATATATATATAGTCTTTCTCACATATTGTCCTATATATATTTATGCTTATATTCACCTAATCTTCTTTTTTTTTGCCCCAGTTCATATGATATTCCCTTCAATTTATATCTTATGCCTCCTGAGAGACACCACTCTTTACATACCTGCTACCTTTTGATGACATAAGCTAAAACATAAACCTCCATAACTTTGCCTTTCTAATGAAGCGCTGCCTTTCATAAATTAATCATTCCACATAATGAATTGTTGTTTCATATATTAATCACTCCATTTAAAACAATAACCACTACCTTTGAAAAATCATTGCCTTCACTAATATACCTGACACTGCACTTTGTCTTATATATATTTGTATTATATGACTTTTTGCATAATTTGATTTTGTCTTATTCTTAATTTTCTATTTCTTAATGAAATCACTACTACTTATCTCATGACATTTTATCATATTATTTTTATATTAGTTTATATGTATATTTAAATATGATGATAATCATAATAATAATTAAATTGTTAGCATTTATATTTTAAATAATAATATTTATAATATTATATTCGATAATTATAATATTATCTTACGTTAATTATAATTATAATAATATTAAATTGCTAATATTTATATTTATATTTGTAATATATATTTGGTTATTTATTTATTTTATTTATTTGTATTTCAATGTTTTATCTTAGTGTTGAAATCTCGGGGACATGATATTCCACCCCACCCAAGATTGCTTGCCCTTAGGAAATCACAACTTAAAACATCTTTTCACATATATTACCTTGTCACATCTTTCAGATCAATTGGACACTATTACTCCTCTTGACATATCATCATGTTTAGTACTAAATTTATTTTCATATATTGGGAAAGTGCCTGATTTATTTTAAACAACATCAATTTATTCCCCTTTTTATATTTTATAGTTGAGGGAGTCATATTGGAAGGGTCACAAATTTTTATCTTTTCATACATCTTCCTTATCTTTGAGAGCCTAATTTAAGTCTCTTTTAGAATTACCTAAGGTTCTACCCTTAAGTGGATCCTTCAAATGATGGTATGGATGAAATGCTCTCCCTTTTATATTACAATCTTGAGGGAGTCACACCTTTCACTTTAATGGTTACAACTTTTCATTATTTAATTTGGATAAGTTAATTTGTTAGTGCTTTTTAACTCAAGAAGCATTTTGACTGACAAGGGTTTTATCATTTTTATAATTAAGCATAAAGTGATCATAAACATACATGGAGTGGTGTTGAGGAATGAGGATGGCAAGCTCTTAAGCACGGTGGCACTCCCATTGGGAAATCAGATAAATCACTGTGTTGAGGCGAAGGTTGCGTTTTTGAGCATCAAGTACGTTGTGGATAGGGGCCACTCTAAAATATGGGTGGAAGGTGACTCTTTAAACATCATCAATTACCTATGTGGCACCAAGAAGCCTAGCCAAAATGTGGATAAATTAATAAAGGATGCTATAACTATGTTAAGTTCTTGTGATGAGACTTGTGTTTCTGTAACGCCCCGCCACGTAACCCTAGAGGACGACACAAATACAACGAAAGCGTAACAATTTTTAAAAAAAGTATAATAACAATAAGTAACGTGAACTACACTTAACACATACATCCTCTAAGGTACCCGACAATGCTTACATTCAAATCCCATAACATACAAAAGTAAACTATCCATAGCATATGATTAATACTCATAAAATAAAGAACATAGATCCAATAACATTAAACTCATCTCATAAGATGCAAAGCACATTAAAGAATCATTCATAGATTTCATTCATTCAAAATAGCAATTACAAGGCTCATTTCCAAAATGAGGTAGATCATACAACAATAATGTTACAATTACAATGATACAAGGATTCTCCTCGAATACAAATGAGGAGTAGTACATATACAATAACATCCAATTGATCCAAAATAACATAAGAAATGGTACAAAGCAATGGGAACATGCGAGCTCTCCAATTTGGAAGATCCCGCCATCATGAACATGAAGTGGAAACCCAACGGTGTAAGGTGCATGTTCCACCCAACCAAGTGGTACCCAAAGGCCCACCCCCCATGCTAGGAGATAGTAAAAGGGCTTCTTAGGCATAACCAACAACCTCAAGACATAGGAAACCACAAGACTAAACTATACAAGTACAATACAATACATGAAGGTTACATTGCTTCCAGAGTAAAATAATCAAGTATATCAATTGAACAATACAAACCATTGTCATAGGAGGAGTGTCATCACAAAGCTGCATTGGTTATCCTGGCAGATCTTCCTAGGCCCCAACCCCCATCTTGGGTTATCCTGGTAGCCTCTTATGATCCCCGACCCCACATGCAAACTGATGTGGACTCAAATATCTTTCAAAGGGACAAGATAATGATCTTGCCATTCCAGGCCTTCTCATCTCATCCCAAGTCTAAACAAGCCCTTGAGCCCATCAGCGAGGTACAATTAACAAGTTATAAGTTTAAAAGCTACCCTTTCCCCTAACACTTTTATTTAATTTTCATTGAATTAACTAACTCTCACATGAGTTATTTTGGCACCACTTTGTGCACCGACCCCCATTGAGAGCCACTCCCCTACTAACAACACAAGGATCTAATCTATAAACCCAAGGGTAAACAAAGTGCACAAAACGGATATTAAATCCCAACCATAATACAAAAGGCAACACATCCCATTCGTAGTAACCGGGTGTTTAAAATGAATAACAACCAAGTGCACTACCCAAGGAAATCAAAGGGCTGAACCAAATATCACAACAACCCCCACTAATAATACAATATTTGGAAGACTTACAAAATCACAACTAACATATTTCCCCAACTTATGTGAACAAAATAAATCATAATTAAATAAGCAATTCAGGAAAGTAATATGAACTATCATTAGGATTTCCTAAATCCAATTTCTATTTCAAGAAAATCACAATAATACATTGCTCAAAATAATCTAACTTAAAGCAATTTCAGTTATAGGCAATATAGAAATTAAATCTAATTGTTTAATTCAATTTCCCAATTACAACTATATAAAAATCAATTTCCTCTTTTAAATCATTTCATTTTACAAACATCTGATTTGTGAATTTACTTGCTCCTATAATAAAAAAATTTATTTAAATATATATATATTGAATATATACACAATTATATATATATATTTATATATATACTAATATACTATTTAAATATTAAAATTAATTACAAATTTTCCAAATACAAATTAAATATATATATAACTATATATATAAATATATATTTTATGTATATATATTTATGCATATATATATATATATATAGCTATGCATAATATATAATAAATATTTAATGCCAAATAAATAAATAGAAATCAAAATTTAGAAGAAGTAGACGAATTCAATTAAGACTCATATAGCCGACCTGTTTCGGGTTGTGTAAATACAGCCGGTTACCCCATATGGGGGTGCATGGCCTTCACAACACCAACTCCCCAATGGGGGGCAACTGTGGGGGCAGCCCCAACACTCCCTCAAACACAAGGTTAATACTATGCATTTTTTAATATGTAAAACCTTCGATTTCCTTAATATCGTCGTATGAATTTTTATCTGGTTTTCAGAATGTATATTATTAGGAATCTTATATATATATAAAAATGCATATATATATATTTGTATATGTATATATATTAATATATATATATATATATATATTAAAAATATATATATATATATATATATATATTTGTATATGTATATATATATATTAATATATATATATATATATATATATATGATTGTTCCAGATGGGAAAATTATTTTCACAAAATTTTCTACAAGAGGATATTTTCAAATTTATCAGAGGATTATAATTTCCCCAACCAAATAAAGCTAATTGGAAGAAAAACAATAATCTTCTGTAGGAAGATCTTTTCACATACGAACAAGATTTTCTACAAATTTTGACAGGAAGATTTTAAATCCATTCCTACAGAGATTTTCCAAATCTTCTATTGTTTACCTTCTGGGATTTCTTTTGTTTAAAAACAATTCCTACAGAGGTTTTCAAAATTTTATATGTAATCTTTTTGGGAATTCTATTGTTTTAAATCATTTCCTACAGAGGTTCTAAAGATTTCACAACAATTCTTCCAATTTCAAAACATATGAAGCTTTTAAAAGAAACAAATAATATCTTCTCATTGTACAAACAATCTTTTCCAAAACAATAACTAATTCGAATAGCCTTTTCCAATTTGTAAATGAATAAAAACAATTAAAGAACCTGTTTCCAGATGTTTGAAGAAACAAAGATTGAAGTAGAGCCTCGCCTTCAAATTCCAATATTATCAAAGCTTCTTCCAAATATTCCTCTTTTCCAGAAAGTTGAAAACAAAACCAAAGCCAATTTTTCCCGAGAACTTCTTCCCCAATTTTCTACCACTTCTTCCAATTTTCAACAACCTCCAAAAATATCTTTTCATTCCCATGAAGTAACCTCTTTCCTCTTTCAATTAATGCAATTATTCTCTCCGAGAATTAATTCCCAACAACAATGTTTAATTTTTCTAACACATGTCACAAATAAAATATCTTTCCAACCAAATCATAGATATTTCCTCTAAGATTTTTACAAGATATTTGTGCATTTAATAATTCAAAATCACATATTAATTTCTAATTAAATTTAATCTAATTAATTTAATCACTTTATAAAATAAATTTAATCTCAAAGATTAAATTACTTTACAAAATAAATTAAATGTACTTAACTAAATCAAATATTAAGCTTCTAACAACATTAATCAAGATTAATTAAATAATCACTTTAAAACATTATAGAAAATCATTTCCCACATAACATACCTTGCAAAATAAATAAACGACAAGGCAAACAGGGACAACAAGACAACTAAGCATGACCAAAACAAGGATTGACGACACACTGTGACTAGGGTTGTGGTTTGACAAGGAAATCCTATCACTATCTCCCAATCAACTATTCCGTTGGGCAATGGACACTCTCAAACTTGTGAATCCAGGGGAGTCGATGTCATGTACTTGCAATCCTGCAATCAAAACATATGTTGTACATGTATATAGCTCATGAAAAATCACACCGTGAAGAGAGAATCATGGAATCATAGGGCGCTTACAAGCGAGTGATGCAATCCCGTTCCCTTCACCAATACAATGTCACATCAAAATTGACGAAATTAAAACATCAATAACTTACAAATGAACATATATCAATATCAACTCACATAATCAACTATGCTAACTAGAAAGAATGTCATAAACAATAATCATCCATATAGTGTACCATCACATCTCAATATAAAAACCATCATCGCTCCAATGTCAGTGATCAAATAACAACATCATAGTATCATAGTCTATCAAAATAAAAGCACTGTTTGAAAACATAAGCAAATCGAAGGGGTGCTATAGTTTCTCACATTTTTCGAGAAGTAATGCATTGGAAGATTTTTTTGCCAATGAGGTTGTCAGGATGAATGAGTATCAAGCGTGGGAGGAAGGCGATCTCCTTCCCAAGAAAGCTAGGATCTTAATGAGAAATGATGGTTTTGGTTGAGTTTATGTGGTTTCATCATTTAATCATTAGTACCAAGTCTCGTCTCACACGCTTTATGGGTTTTGTTCAAATTGTTGGCTCTCAGTCAAATGGGAATTGCAAGGGTTTTTTGTTGCTAGTTTATGAGAGAATGGGAGGTGAAAGAAGTAGAATTAAGCCACATTCTTGCACAAGCCTAAGGAAGAAGGATAAAATTTGGAAGATTCTCCAACATGGGAATTTTACGCCATTCTTAGAAATATTGCATGGGCACAACCCGAATGCTTCAACGAAGTTTGTTTCTTGTTGGCATAACCACAAAATTTAGATAAAGGGCTTGGTCATTGATATCAATGAAGAGTTGATTACCACTATGACTAGGTTGTCGATGGTTGGTCGTAAATTCTATAAGGACAAGAAGAGTAATGAGGATGCTATGGCTCAATTCTTCAAGGATGACGAAAGGAAAAAACTCATCAAAATGGAAAGTTGGGGCTATGAGAAAAGTTGTCTCAAAAAATGTTTTGGTGAATATTGCAAAGGTGATAATGCGGTACGTGACTTTGGAAGGTAGGTTCATTGCAATCCTTGGCCATCATTTTACTCTTTTAAACCATTTTCAACATGGGCTGTTTATTTCCTTTCCATTTTTTTTGTTGTCTTCTATGGAGGTCTTTGTTTATGCTCACTTAAACAATAGGAGGGCTCCGATCCTCCATGAGGGTCTTATTATATTAATTATGGAGCATGTTAAAGCCCTTATCCCTACCTCTATAATTAAGGGTAAGGAGAAAATTTTGAGTGAGGCTTCTGGTTCTTCCAGCTCAGATACTAGCATTGTTGAGGATGAGGAGTGGAATGAAGAGGACGAGGTTGGGACCCCATCCCCTGTGACTACCTCCATGAAAAAAAGGAAGAAGGGTAACCTTAAAAGCAAAAGGGAAGCTAAGCGCCTTATTCTAAATGAGGTGGACTCCCAATCTGATGGTGAGGATACAAAGGTGGGCTCTAGAGATTCCACACCCAAAAATGAAGCTTTAGACATTGGCCAGGGTGAAACTGAGGTTGGAGGTAAAGAGGAGGGGCTATAGGAGAATGTGATGACAAAGGAGGCTGAGGATAAGTCGAGAAGGGTTTCCAAACACATTGCCAATTTGAAGAATGATGTAAGTGCTCCCTGGCTTGCTTGCACTGCAACTAAGAGACCTAGCTTATCTCTTTTAGGAACCTAGTCTCCTCTAGGTCCTGATTGGCTTAGATGATTAACTAAGTCCAATCTTAACTCTGTTCTAAGAGTTCTATCCCTTGTGCTTCACCCTGGAGGACTAACACCATTTGACAAGTTCAAATCCTCTTCCTCACTTAGTAAGCTCTAAGTGCTATTTTCTCAAAAACCTCATTCTTCATTGCAGGGGTGTCCATCCTGTTGATAGCAATCATAACCTTGCATATTTGAACCATTTTAATAGGTTCTTCAACCCTATCCTTACCGGGTTCAAGGATTCACCACTTGAGACCTTAAATAGGCCTATTCCTTGTATTCTTTACCAGTCCTATTTTGCCAATTCTTGCAAAATTTTCCCAAAGACTCTACAAATCTAAAGGCAGATTCAAGTACCCTTTTGGAAGTTTTAAATGATTTAGTGGGTCTTCTGGCCTGACAACGTCTGTACACAAGCTTCCTACAACTTTGGGCAATAGGGCTAAAAGGCCTAGTTTCTAGGACTGACTGTATTCTAGGTTGTAACTTGCTCAAACCATGAACCAAACGATTGACATGACTTCAATCCACCTAGAATGTTGAGCTAAGGTGAAACCCTACATGAACCTGTACCTATTCCGTACAGTACCTCCTTACCCTGCAAGAAATCTTCGAGGTTTCCATGCTAGACCTCTAACCGGGCTCTGTCTGCTCGCCTAGAGACTAGTGATTAAAAGAGCTCTCCACTCTTTCATACTTCCTAACCCTAAACCTATGTACACTAATGACTCCCCTAACATTCCCACTTGTCCTTAGGTGTTTCCCAAGGAAAGACTTCATGGGGGAGCCATGAAAGCACTGACTGGTCAAGACTGAACCAGTAAGAACCACAACCTCAAACAATCTGACCACTACTACAATATCTACTCTAATCAACTTGCCTATCAAATGAAAAAGTCTAAGAAAATACTAAAGAACATAGTACAAACACTAAACTCAGGTTCTCAATCCATTTAACATCTCCATCATCCCAAAAACTCGAGTTGTCTTCAAAACATTGTTGCAGAGCTCTGTATTTCACTTCCAAAAACTAATTACAAATTACATAACTCATAACCATCCATGAGATTTGAGTCTTGGGTCATATTAGATGCACACTCCATGATTCTAGGGCTTGTTGGCCGATCTCCCACTTCCTATTCTCAAGGGAATCCAAAGGCAACAGAGTTCCATGCAACAATTACAATAATTGCCAAGGTTGCCATGCTAACTTCCTTACAACATTTGGCATCTTTCTTCATGCCTTGATCCTATTTCTTAGGACCACCATTCCCTCTAGATTCCGAGGAACCAACTCATTGAATGGCCTTAAGGCATATTTACAACCACATTAAGTGTTTAGAACAACTTTAAGACTCTAATCTCCCCTAGACAACAAACAATAAGAAAACATAAACTACTAACAATGGCTAAATGTGTGACCTTAGTCCTAATGACTAACTCACCTAGCCCACAAAAGCAAAGACCTTCTAAGGTCTGAAAGCAAACAGACTTCCTGACTTGGCTAGAGTCAAGTACAAGCTAAAATAACAAAAATGGAGGTTAGCCAAGGTGTGATCCTGCACCAAAGAACCGGGCCTCGAAAGATTTGGTTAAGGACTCCTCGATGCTCTATGAGGTGAAGGCTTTGGAAGAGAAGGTGGTGGATATTGATGATTCCCCAGTTCGTAGCTCTCCCAATGTGGATATGAATGGCAAAAACAAGGTTCAGGAGGAGGAGGGTGATGAGCAGAAGCATGCAAAGTCGAAGCCTCTAAAGGTTGATCCCCTTTCTAAGGACTTATCCTATCTCAATGATGAATCTACCTCTATGTTTGAGCTTCTCGACATGGCAAGGGTAGGGGCCACTAGCACTTTCAAATTAGAAAAATGGACTCTCCAAGAGTTTAATACAGTTAACATCAAAATAAGGGGTTTGAAGGAGAATTTGAAGAATATTTCGAAAGGCTCAGCTCAGGATATTCTGATTGACATAATTTTGGAGCTTGAGGGTTAATTCGATGATTTTAAATCCCCGTGTGAGGAGTGCTTGGCTAGTTTAGAAACCAAGATATTGGATACTAATGTAGATATAAAGAAAAATCTCCATGCTTGTCACATTTCAGTGAAGAATAGTGCAGACTCTTTGGAGGTCCTATTTCAAAAAATTAGTGAGATTAGAGAGGATCAATTGTACTTTTTTGAGCAAATGGAGAAAGAACACTCAACCAAAGGTAAAGGAAAAAAAGGTGCGAAAGATGAAGGTAAAGGCCCTACTACTAAGGGGTTTGTTGACTAGAAGAGGTCCTTTGATGCTAAGAAAAAGAGTTGCTGGACATGATTGAAATGCATAGGAACTAGGAACTTGAGGTGGCCAACACATTAAGTAGTATGAAGTAGTGTCCTGTTTGTCTATTTGTTGTGTGTTTTTCTACTACTGGGTCTCGGTTTCCTTCTTGTTGTTTTGTCGTTTTATTGCTGATGGGAGGTGCTGATAGTTGACTGTTTTATCTTTCGAGCAACTTTTTGTTCCTTTTGATGTTTTGGGTTTTGGGATGTTGCTGGTGTTACCTGTAGTTATCTTTAGCAACATTTTATATCTTTTGTTGTAAAGGGTTTTGGGTCCCTTCAAAACCTGTTTTTCCAATATAACCAAAACATACATGGAGTGGTCTTGTTGAGAATACATCCCATATGAAGCAAACACATAGATATACACAATACATGAAGTGTACGTAAAGCATGAAGCATGAATCCTACATATACATAATACATGGAGCATGTATATAAATACATGTAAGTCACGAAGTATACATATCAACACATAAGTCACAAATTACACTCGTGAATACACGTGAGTTGCAAAGTAAGTCACATTAATACATATAAGCCACAAAGTATTCACATAAATGAATGCCCATAAGTCACATGAATACACATAAGTCACAAAGTGTGCACTTGAATACACTTAAGTCACAAAGTATACACTTGAATACATAAAATAACAAAGTATACACTTGAATACACATAAGTCACTAAGTATACACTTGAATACACATAATTCATAAAATATACGCTTCAATACACATAAATCACCAAGTAACTCAACTAGTCAAGCAAGTAGCTCAAGCAAGTAAGCAACCAACTCAAGCACATAGGCTAGTAGCTCAAACACACGGGCAAGTAGCTCAACCAAGTAGGCAAGTAGCTCAACCAGGCAAACAAGTAGCTAAAGCAAGCAAGCAGCCAGCTCAAGCACACATGCTAGTAGCTCAAACACATAGGAAAGTAGCTTAGTCAAGCAAACAAGTAGCTCAAGCAAGCAAGAAACTAGCTCAAGCACACAATCGAGAAGCGCAAACACATAGGCAAGTAGCTAAACCACCTTAAAATAAATAACAAAATACTCAACAACATGTCCATAATGCATCCCATATAAAAAGAATATAGATGTATTTTGCACTACACTGTGGGTGCTATCCTTTCCTCTGGTCGTCTGCACCATTGGACAAATGGGAAGAGGATTTGATGCATCCCATACTACACCACAGGTCCATCCCCATCCCAAGCTCACCTAGTATACACATGAGTACACAATATACACTTGAATTCATAAAGTATATGTAAGGTATATACATAGTCGCATAAATACATGTAGGTCACAAAATATACACATGGAAGGCACACACATATGGAGGTGCATTAGTGGCCTACTTCAGAAAAAGGCTTGAATAGTTAATTCTAATTAGAGTTTGGTTTGTACATAGGTTGGCAGGAACATGCTCTGATACCACTTATAATGTCCCTAATAGGAATTATACTAGCGTTATCCCAAATTATCAGTTTCCCAAGCAATAAAATAATTAGAAGGTACCTTTGCTTGATTTAATCCCTATCGACAAGTTAGAGATCAATTACAAAAATAACTTAATGAGTAGAGCATTATAATAAAACATTAGTAAATCCATAGTAAATTTGTTAATCCAAATATTACCTTTCCTAGGGATACTCAACCATGGGTGAACATGGGAGAGAGTGACTCGATGGGGTGTCTTAGCCTCCCTAGGTCCAAAGGCAGTACCCCTTTGGCATCATGTGGCCTATGCCATTCATATGAGGTGGCCTACTTAGTGAGGATTCTAATTTATTTGTTATCCCCTCATCTTTCCATCTTTCCCATTTCCTCATGATTGGTCTCCTTATATTGCTATACCATGATAGGGGAGTGAGGTTTTAAAAGGGTGCCTTGGTAGCCCAACTCTCCTAGGCCCAAAGGTACCCTTTGAACTAAAAGGTCGTACCCCTCTGGCCCATATGGGCTCATCTTGTCCCCTCTTGGGTGGCGTAACTAGAAGAGAGCCATGTCACCACACCCCTTTTGTAATTCTCCCTCCTCCCATCATGGTAAGAGTATGTACACAATAGCTAATCAATTTCACATTTCCAAATAATCATATCAATAATACATAATGAATCATGAGTTACCAATGACAATATGCATGGACCATTGATCAGATTTAAATAATACCATATTCCCATATAGATCCTAACATAAATATATTAACTTACAAATCTGCAATCATAAGATAACTATGCAACAAAGATTTTATGATTTGTTGGTCTTGATTCCTCCTTCTTTCTAATTCCCAATCGATTTGTTCTTAACAATCGAAGATATCATTAGTGTAAATCGAACAAATAATAATCTATTATCCATACTTATATTAAAACATCATAATTACTTATAAGGCTCAATAATTGCTGCAAACATCATTATTGCATAATCGTACGGGTTACATATATATAAATATATATGTAATTATCTCTAATAATTATCTTTGCTTGAATATATGTACATATAGATATATATTTAGTTACATACATACATACATACATACACACATATATATAATATCATACTTAAACTTACTTCCCAATATATAATTGTTAATTCCTTATTCTTTCCAATATATAATTGTTAATTCCTTATTCTTTGTCTTCTGCTATACTCAGAAATATACTTAACTCCTTATTTATTTCTCCTTTCCTCTTCCACCTTCCATCTTGAGTATTATATATATATAGTCTTTCTCATATATTGTCCTATATAGATTTCTACTTTTATTCACCTAATCTTCTTTTTTATTTTTGCCCCAGTTCGTATGATATTCCCTTCAATTTATATCTTATTTCTCCTAAGAGACACCACACTTTACATACCCGTTGCCTTTTGATGACATAAACTAAAACATAAACCTCCATAACTTTGCCTTTCTAATGAAGTGTTTCCTTTCATAAATGAATCGTTCCACATAATGAATCGTTGTTTCATATATTAATCACTCCATTTAAAACAATAACCACTACCTTTGAAAAATCGTTGCCTTCACTAATATGCCTGAATCACTCCACTTTGTCTTATACATATATTTTTTTTGTATTGTATGACTTTTGTCATATTCTTAATTTTTTGCTTCTTAATGAAATCGTTGCTGTTTATTTCATGGTATTTTATCATATTATTTTTATATTAGTTTATATGTATATTTTATATGATGATAATCATAATAATAATTTAATTGTTAGTATTTATATTTTAATAATATTATTTATAATATTATATTCGATAATTATAAGAGTATCTTATGATAATTATAATAATATTAAATTGTATTATTCATATTTATATTTGTAATATGTATTTGGTTATATATTTTATTTATTTATTTGTATTTTGATGCTTTATCTTAGTGTTAAATTTTCAGGGACATGACAATGTGATTCCATGATCTGATTATTTTGTTATATTTTTTACCCGAAAAATAAAAATGTAAAGAAGATACCCCTAACAAAATTTTGAGAACTTTCCAAAAATGTATTTTTTAAAGAAAAAATCCTTAATTTAAGCCCTAGGGAGTATATTTATGAAGTACTAATTTTCAAAGTTAGATTTTATTTTAATTATTTGAGGTCAAAATAAAAAATGTAAAGAACAAACCCTTTGTAGAATTTTGAGAGCTTTCTAGATCTGCAATTTTTTTGAAAAAATTGCTAATTTGTGACCAAAATTTAAGATTTATGAAAAATCATAAAAATATGATAATTTGCTCAAAATTTTTGACCTAAATCTAATTTTTGGAATGTAGGCTCCTGATATGATCCTTGACTTGCAATAAAAAAACCCCCAAAAAAACTCACAGTTGTTTGGGAGATATGATGAAATCTTTGGAAATTACTAAAATAACATAACTCACTCAAAGAAATTACTAAAAATAACATAACTCACTCAAAAATGTTGACCTGAATCTAATTTTTAGAATACAGGCTTTTGATATGATCCTTAACCTGCAATAAAGAATCTAGAAAAAAAATTGCAGCCATTTGAAAGATACGATGAAATCTTTGGAAAATTCTAGGATTTTGTCTTCAACTTGATATGCACAAGGTTAGTCTTGAATTTTTTAAAGAAAACAACAAGATAAGATTAGGAAACCTTAGAAAATAAAGATACAATAAGGATGTTTGATTCATGTCAAGTTCACCAAATGTGGATCGGGGTTAGCATTCAAGAAAATAAGCATGAATCAATAATAGCAACCACAAACTATCTAATTCAAGCTATGAAGACCCTAATCCAACAATGAAGCACAAATGACAATAAAAATTCAAATAATAAAGAAATAAACCTCAATTCCTATGTCATAGTTGGTTCTCCTTCATTGTGCTTCTCCATTTTGCTTTGTTTGTTCTCAAATAGTATGCAAGATATTTTATAAACTACTTGATGTTGATGCAAGATAGCTAGATCTCAAGGTAGAAAATCTTCAAAGATTGTGGTTGTTCAAGATGAATGTATGAGAAATAAAATATTGAAGATTGCGGTTAACCTTGAAATGAGGATGATGGCTTGCTTTTATAAAAATCTCAATTCCAATGAAGGGTGAGGATTGAAAGATGAGGTATCATGATCAATGGATGAGATTAATTGAGAAGAAAAGAGATAAAGATGGGAAGGATGGATCAAAACTCAAGAAGTTAGTTGAGATTTAGGGCTTGGCTAAGAAGAAATTCAAATTAAATAATGATAGCAATTATTTAATTTAAAGGAGGGAAATGAATAATTAAATAATTCAAAATAATTATTTAATTATAGAAGAAGGTGGGGTGTGAAATATTAAATAATAATTTTTTAATAAAAGATGGAGGGCAATGAAAAATAATTATATTTAATTAAAAATAATTATTTAATTATGGAGAAAAGAAAGTGATAAATAATTAAATAGATAAGAATTTATTTAATTATGGAGAGAAAAGGCTAATGAATAATTAAATAATTAAAATAATTATTTGATTATAGAAGAAAATAGAAACAAATAATTAAATAAATAAAATTTATTTAATTAAGGATAGAAAAGATAAATTAGTGATGTAATTTAAATAAAATTGGTATTTTTTTAAATTAATCAAAAAAGGAATGAGATAAAGTGAATTAATTAAATAATTAAGAATTATTTAATTAATAAAAGAAAATGACATTAAGAAATAATTAAATAATTTAATTATGCATGAAAGAAGGCGAATTAGTGATAAAATGTTGCTTGCAGGCTCGAGACATTTTTTTAGTGTCTACACTTGGGAGATTCAAATCAACAGTTGATGTGGATGCACTCTTGTCTCAATTTTTCAACATTAAAATGAAAAAGATGAACTTATGAGGGAGTTTGTGGACCGTTTCAATAGATGTTTAAAAATAATTTCTCATGATGATCAACCAAGCAAGCAAAATCAATTTTCCATTTTTGTTGCAACATTATACCCCAAAGTCGAATTCCTCTTGAAGTGAAACAAGGTATGTGATCTTGAGCAATCACAACAATAAGTTGTTAATATTGAAGATCAGTTGATTTTATCTAGGTTATAGAAGAAAAATAATGATGAACGATATGAACAAAATTTTGTGATACAAAGTGTAAAACCTTGAGTTTTCAATATATACATTCATCAAATCTCTCATATCCTCTAGCTAAATGCTCTAATCTCACATTTTTGATCAAGATAATTTTCAAAACAATAGAGTAAGTGATGTGGGACTTAAATCTTATAGTGGTGAAATATACAACTTCAACTGTTAGGTAGATGAGGATGGTTTTGATTCTTCAAGTAATAAAGAAGACTACTCTCCTTGTGCAAAATCAATAAGTATGGCATCTCCCACTTTGGCCGCAACAACCATTTAACAATCTTTAACATGCATGAATATTTGGGATTTAAAAGAAGTGAACAATTATTGATGCCTCTATTTTCTCCAAAAATTGAAGCTTTCACATTTGACAGTATTGATATAGGCTTTGCAGACGATTTGGTTAACATGAATGTAGAAGATCAAATTTCAGAAAGAAGATACAAACGAGTTATCAGAAATAAAGTCCTTCACTTTTGAGGATGTTAATGAATATTTGATATGTTGTATAGTTGAGGGTAAAACTAACAATCAACTCTAAGATGTAGGTGAATCATTGAACACCCTTTCTTCTTGCATGCAGTTGGAATTTGAAATATTCCAATTTGTTGATGAATATGATGAAGGTAAGGTATTGGATGAAGAGGTAGAAAATCATCCCATTCTTGAGTCCTTTCATTTTGATAAAAGTATTATGCAAGATTCAAGTTATTTAGACCCATTGTTTGAATCAACATATGGGATGAATACAAATGAAGAAGAAATTGAAGTGGGTGGATTGAGATTTGAGTCTAGTGAATTCGTCGGTGCATATATTGCAAGTTGGGGTCCAATTTTTTTGAATAATGCAGTATTAGATGCAATAACTTCCACATGTATCACCTGAGAAGTTTTTTTGTCTCATGATTTTTATGTGGGATGTCCAATTCGAGGGCCGACTTCTTCTTGCTCGAAAAATCAAGTGTGGTATGTTATTACATCTGATGTTGTACAAGCTGATCTTAATAATCATATGCAAGGCAATGTTGGTATGAATAAATTGGCTACATAGGTATATGATGCATAGTGGATTTTTGAGCATCATATTTTGTCTAAGGTGTTTCTACAAGGTGTTGTTCTTAACTCTTTGATTTCAATAGTCGCAAGTTGGTAGTTGGCTCCACATGTGATTAGCAGTCACCAAGCATTATTTCGCATAGGAAACTATTTCTCCTAGCCTGTTAATGGATTTGCATGATCATCTTGCAGTCATTTGAGGTGGGGTCTTCCTAGACCATGTACATACTAGGAGTTTTTGTTATGTTGGTAATTTGGGCCCTTTTTTCTCTTTGTCCCATTTTGGCTTGCTCTTGCTCCTTTCCCTCTATGTTCTCTGACTCTATAACCCAACAGATTTTAAGCACTGGTCTATACTTGAGATTCTATGTTCGTAGCTTCGTCCTTTTCATTCCTTGTCCCCAGATAGAGCCAATTGTTTCCCATGTTTTTGACTTATCCAATTTTAAGCTTCTAGTGCACCCCAAACACTTTAACATGCCAAGTAACAGAAATAATTAGTTTCAAAATTTTGTAATAGCTGGTGCAAAATCCTTTTTCAAGATTGATCCTAACCTCATTTTATCCAATGTGCGCAATTTCAACGTAAAAAATCCTTACTATTTGAGAGATTTTAAATTTTTAAGTTCCTACCCGACAATTTACAAATAATGTCAAAATTTGGATTTCAAGCGTCTAGAGAAAAATTGATTTTTGGGTTTTTCTCTAGGAAAGCCACACATCATCCAATCTAAATTTCATAGAAAATGAGCTTTTAGTTGGGAGATATAATTTTTTCATATTTTGGCTCAAGGTTGCAATTTAAATTTAAATGGTTTTCAAAACTTTATTAGTTTTTGTCAAAGCCAGGCAAGGTTGTGACAACCTTGTCGAAACTTGACAAGGTTGTCACAACCACTAAATTTTTTTATAGCTATTCTTAAAGGTAGAGATAAAGTTAAAAAATGCTTTGTCGGAGGCCCTTGCAAGTTACAAAACTATTTTTACAACTTGATGTAGTTGTTGGAACCATTAAAAAGGATGACATATTTATCACTCCCATGGAAATCAAATTCAAGAGGGAATAGATTTGAAAGCTATCAAAATTTTGGACTGGTTTCAAAACCATCAACGACATTTGAAGCAACTATGAGAACTATTCCTAGGCCCCCAAAAGATGTCTCCATGTCTTAATTCCCGTCCTCAAGCAAAATAACTATTTTATTTGACAAAATTCCTCAAAGAGATGTTATCTCATCAAATGCAATGACTTCAAATTATGTAGGCTTTATAAAATTTCAAGCCAAATCCCACGATCTTTGCGAAAATGAGATCCTTGGAACATAACATGGTTGGATGAAAGATGAAACAATGTTACAATGAAGAGTCTTGCACACCTTGTTTTTGTAAATCACTCAAAAACTGCCAAGCATGATACCGTTCCTTCAAAATATAGGAAATTTTTGAAGGGTTCTCTCTCAATATAACAACCATGGGTTCTTGAATAACACTTGGTGCTTATGCTAAATGAAAGAATAATTTTTTTTCCAAAGCTATGGTAAATGTTGAAGAACATCTTAATCTCCCTAAGGGTACACCTTATGCAGAGTTTGAACACAAATTTTAAGAAATAGGATTGGAAAATGATGGGGAATAAGGTAGAACATGTCTCAGATATGATTAATTTTGGAGAATTGCCATTAAATATGTATGCAAATTATGGAAGCATAGAATGTAATGATTACAAAATCCACAAAATCTATATGTTGAAAAGGCTTTAGAAACTTTGGCACAAATGTTATTGGCAATAGTAAAGGCCATCCCTCCTATGCTCCTATCCTACTCACCATCTTCCAACCCATGCCCCTCTATGAAGGATAATAGAATGTGCATGAAAAGGATTTTGAAAATATTTTAGAAACTCTTATGTGAATGCAATTTTTTTTTTTTAAACTTTTAAGCAGGTGTCATTTGCAAGTATAAAAACAATTTCCATGATCTATATCATCATCCTCCTTACTTTGCATAAAAAATGGGAGTTTAAAATTGTGTGGGTATCCATTAAAGAATAGACGTTAAAGGATTTTTGTCAAATGTTGTAGTCACAATTATTCTGATAAGTGTATATGCAAAACATTGAGTATAGACAAGGTGTTCAAACTATTTTGAATCTCATGGTACTTGCTTGATGGAGGATTAAAGAGTTGCTTTAGTATAATGAGAGTAAAATCTTTAAAATATTGACATGCCATTAACTGCATGTATGATCAAAAGAAAATGAAATTATAGCATGGTTGTGTTCTTTGGTAGACGCTACAAGAATTCCACACAAAATTTATATGTTACACACCATTTATTATGAAAAGAAGCCACAAACTATTGGAAGTATGTGTTGTCATTGATGTCAACACATCTTTGTTGTTGTATTGATGTCAAACTATGGAGATGATTTGATTGGTTGCATTATGTTGTCATTAGTATTAGCATTGATGTCAAACTCTAATGTTGCTTTGATGAGAATATGTTTGTGGATGTTCAACCTCTTGTGTGGTTGAGAAGGTGTTGGAGATGTTGAGATGATATTTTTGGTGCTTGGTTTCCAAGTGCTTTTGAGTGGGGTTCAATTTTTTTCTTCGCATTTCTTCATGGTTGAATATTTTCTTGTGTGTTTAGGATATGTTGATTAGAGGTGTTCAGAGGTGTGATATTAGATTTTCAAGTTTTGGATTGTTTGATAGAAGAAGTTGTGTTCACCAATGTGTGAACTATGTTGCAATGTTGTCTAGGAGATGGTTTTGCTCCACATTTCTCTACATCTTGGTTTCTAGTTTTATGGATCTAGAAGTGTTCTTATATTGCTCATATCTATCTTCATTCTGAGTTGTTTGAGTTTTGGTGCTTCGTAAGGTTGGATTCATCAGTTATAGTATGTGGAAGTATATTGGTTGTATAGAATGAGTATGTTCTTTAGGTGTACGATGTTGTGAAGGATTTGTTATATTTTAGGGTGTTAATATAATATTCTATATTGTGTTGTGTGTGGTCCGTGAGTCATCTTTGGATTTGGTGGAGTGTGTAATTAAAGGTCTAATGGTGTTAATAGCGGTTTAGCCAACCTTGGGTGTTTACACTAATTGTGGATATGCTTCGATATTTGTGGAAGTGTGGCATGGTGTGGCATGTATATGTGGATTTAGGTCTAAGGTAAGGTGTGATGTGGTCCACCTTTCTTTCTCTCCATCACGAGAATATTTTGGTGCCAACATAATTTGAATTTGCACGTTTGAGGTGCATAGCTAGCCTTGTAGATTGTTTTCAAGGTTGAGGACGGTATATATATGTGTTGAGTTGATGAAGAATGATGGGTGAAGTGTGTGTGATGTGAATTATGATGTGAAGTGTGAAACTGCGAAGTGTAGTATGAGATTTAATGACTAAGACTACTGGAAGTAGTGAGCAAAAGGTGTCTACATTCTATAGAGAGTGCAAATGTTCTAATGAAGTAGTGGTGAAAATTTTCTTTTTCTCTAAGATGGATTTCTCATTGTAACAATCTTCTTTCTTCT
Source organism: Sequoiadendron giganteum (assembly GCA_007115665.2). Taxonomy (NCBI): domain Eukaryota; kingdom Viridiplantae; phylum Streptophyta; class Pinopsida; order Cupressales; family Cupressaceae; genus Sequoiadendron; species Sequoiadendron giganteum. Next base: position 2,587,357 of record CM021107.1, on the reverse strand, counting down.
TCTTTCTAATTCGGTAGTGACCCATTGGTAGTGAGCCCTTCTTTCTTTTGGGCAACGAGCCCTCTAGTAGTGAGCCTATTGTATTAGGTGTTGCAATTACTTTATATTGTGAGCTAATCCTCACTATGGTTTTTCCCTTCTCGAGTTTTCCACACAAATATGGTGTTTTCATGTGTATGAGTGTATTTAAATTACTATTTCTCATGTTTACGTTCTGCTAATGCATGACAAGAGTTTAAGGGTTGTTAAGGGTTTAATGATTAATGTAGATTTGAATGTTAATGAGGGTTTTGATGTTTTAATGTACAATTGATTCACCTCCCCTTAGTTGTCTTGTGCATTCAACAATTAGTATCAAAGCTTGGTTCCTTAGAATAAAGCTTAACCACTTGAGCTAGATTTGGGATGGCACACAAGAAGGAGGCTCCTCTGTTTGATGGATCTAATTATGCATTTTGGAAGACTAAGATGGAAGGTTTCCTTGTTTCTCTAGGGCTTGGAGTTTGGAATTCTATTGGAACTAGATATACAATGCCTGTAAATAGTTCGAGTATTGATTATGAGATCAAGGCATATGAGAACAATGGAAAATCAAGGTATGCTCTTTTGAGTGGTCTTTCTAATTCAAAACTTGTGAAGGTTATGAGTCTTAAAATTGTTGGTGAGATCTAGAAAAAGTTGGAAAGTATCTATGAAGGAGATGATATGGTCAAGCAAGCAAAGATGAAAAATATAAAGACTAAATTTGAAACACTGAGGATGATAGAAGATGAAGACATTACAAGCTACATGCATAGAGTGGATGAAGTAGTTAATTTTATTAGAGGCCTTGGAGGAAAACTTTAAGAATATGATATAGTAAAGAAGGTATTAAGAACTCTTCCTAAATCTTATATTCATAAGGTTTTTGCTATTAAAGAAGCTCAAAATAAAGATCATTATTCTAGAGATTAGTTGTTTGGTGCTTTAACTACTTTTGAATTGAGAGAGTTTGGTCCAAGTGATTCAAGAAAAGAGACTACTTTTAAAGTTGGCAAAACAAAGAAGAATAAGGAATCTAATCCAAATGAGCTTGATAAGCTAGAAGGAAAATTTGTGAGGAGATTGAAAAGGGCATAGGAAAATACAAAGATAAGTTGCCTTTTAAATGTTACAATTGTGGAAAGATAGGTCATCATGCTTCAAGATGTCCAGTCAAAGTTTCAAATAACAAATTGAAGGAGAATAAAGGTAAACCAATTAAGAGAAGTTATTATGTTAAAGAAGATGCCAGTATATCTGATGATGAATCTGATTACCCTGATGATGAGGATAATGAATACTTATTCATGACTCTAAATATTGGAACTAATTCTGCCATAATAGAACTATGGTGATTGCTTTTCATGCCAGAGAGGAAAAAAACTACCGGATTGTTGGCAATAGGTGCTCAAATCATATGATAGGTGATAAAAGTTTGTTAAACTTGAGAAGTTTGAAGGTGGTCTTGTTAAGTTTGGTGATGATAAATTTGCTAAGATATGTGGAAAAGGTTCAATCAATTTTGGAGGCAAGCATAATATAGATGATGTTATTAATGTTAAGGGTCTTTGGAATGATCTTCTAAGTGTAGGACAAATGTGTAGTAAAGGGTATAATCTTGTGTTTTAGGATGGTGGTTGTGAGATAAGAAAAGGATCTGAAACTCTGATTGTTGTAGGAAGAAGGACAGATGAAAATATCTATAAGCTTAAGGGTGGTAATGGTATGTGCTTTATGATAAACCAAAGAAAGTTGGCTATGGCATAGAAGAATGTGTCACATCAATTTTGATATCCTAGTTAGAATCAACTCTGCTAAAGTTGTGAGAGATTTGCCAAAGATTACAAAGCCTATAAATGCAGTTTGTAAGGAATGCCAAGTTGGGAAGAAAACAAGAAAAAGGTTCAATGTCAAAGAATATTCTACCACAAGACCTTTAGAGTTGGTGCATATAGACCTTTGTGGACCTTCAATAACAAGAAGTTTTCAAGGTGACAAGTATTTCATGTTGTTGATTGATGATTACTCTAGAATGACTTGGGTAACTTTTCTAAAAGAAAAATTTGAAGCTCTAGACAAGTTAAGGAATTCAAAGCTATGATTGAGAATGAAATGGATATGACAATCAAATGTTTAATATCTGACAAAGACGAAGAGTTCACCTCTAATGAGTTTAACAAAATTTTTGAAGATCATGAAATAGAAAGATATTTGTTAAGTCCTAGGACTCCTTATAGAATGGAGTGGTGGAAAGGAAGAATATGACTATTTAGGAAGCAACAAGGACAATGATGAAGGAATCAAATTTTTTGGATGTCTATTGGAGAAAAGCAATTCATACTATAGTGTACATACTTAATAGAGCATAATCAAGGAAAAATAGTTCAAAGACTCCCTATGAGTTGTGGTATGGAAGAAACCTTACTGTCAAATATTTTAGTGTTTGGAAAAAAGTGCTATATCAAAGGAGATGAAGAAAACTTAAGAAATTTTGATGCTAGATCTAATGAAGGAATCTTCCTTGGATACTCTACAAAGAGCAAGGCTTGCTGGTGCTACAAAAAGAGGCTAAAAAGGGTTGTTGAAAGTGCAAGTGTCAAAGTAGATGAAGACTTACATAAAAGCTCAGTGTTGATAAATGGATATGAATCAAATGAGTCCTCTTGTAGAGAAGAAGAAAAAGATGATGGTAAGGAAAAATAAGTGTAGGTTGAAGAGGAAGAAGCTCTGAAAAGGATCCCTAAGACCCCTAAATATGTGCAAAAGAATAATTATGAAGATAAGATCATTGGTGATAAAAGTAGAGGTGTATTGACAAGGAGAAAGGCTGCTATGACAAAAGAACAAGTAAATTTATGTCTACTTTCCAAAGTTGAACCTAAAATAGTGATTGAGGCATGCAAATATGAATTTTGGATCAAGCATATGGAAGAAAAAATGATGCATATTAAGAAGAATCAAACTTGGGAACTTGTCCCAAGACTAGCAAATAAGAATGTGATTGGAATTAAGTGGGTGTTCTGAAACAAGCTAAATGATAATAGAGAAGTTGTTAGGAACAAAGCAAGGCTTGTGTGTAAAGGCTACTCACAAGTAGAAGGAATAGACTTTGAGGAGACATTTGCTCCAGTGGTAAGGATGGAAGCTATTAGGATGTTTTTGGATTTTGAAACACATAAGGATTTTAAAGTTTATTAGATGGATGTGAAGTTTTCATTCTTGAATGGTGAGTTGGAAGAAGAGGTATACATTGAATAACCATAAGGCTTTTAGTTTTCAGAAGATCCTAATATGGTCTGCAGATTGAAGAAGACATTATATGGACTCAAGCAAGCTCCTGGAGCTTGGTATGCAAGATTGGATAGGTACTTGTTGTAGCAAGGATTCAATAAAGGTATTGTAGATATCAATATTTACTTTAAAGTTGAGAAAAATCAAATCTTGATTGTGGTTGTGTATGTTGATGGTATAATATTTGGAGGAAAAGAAAGTACGTGTATCTATACAAGAACTTAGAGAGAAATCATTATCCTTTGGATACAATAAACCATGTTTCATATTTCCTTTCAAGTATCTGAATATTATTTTAATGGTTTCCACATGTGACTCTCTAGGATCTTCTTGAAATCTAGCCACAAGACAAACTACATGCATGGTATCCGATCTAGTGTAGTTAGATATAGCAATCCTTCAATCATTGATCTATACTTGCTCTGATCAACCTTAGGATATTCTTCATTCTTACTCAACTTGCAACCTGTAACCGTAGGAGTACATACCAGTTTAGAGTCTCCCATTCCAAACCTCTTCAACATTTCCTTGACATACTTTGATTGTGAAATGAATATACCTTTCTCTGTCTGATTGATTTTAAGTCCAAGGAAAAAATTCATGTCCCCAAACATAGACATCTCAAACTCTTTTTGCATTGTAGTAGCCACATTTTTTAGTAGCATTAGTGAGATTTTTTATCTTTCCATCCTACTATTTGGCCTTATTTTTGTCTTTTTGTAGCGAGGTTTCTTTGCTCAATATATAATGATTTTTGCATTGCTTTTCTAACTATACAAGGTTCTAATAAATGAACATCATGTTTAATTTATTCATTAAGTCTATTGATGTAGAGTTTGTTGCAAGGTGTGTGCCCTTGGTCTCCTTGTGCTGTGTAGCACAATGCTTAGGTTCATGGCATTGCTTAATCACCTCTCATGGATTTCATTAACTCTGGTGGTTGTATCAGGCATTAATAGGTCGATCTTTTGATGCAACAATAGCCGTTTGTGCAACAATTGGTATCAGAGCTTGGGTCACGGGGTCGAACCCATTGCTTGTACTGGGGGGATTGTTACAAGGTGTGTGCCCTTGTTTTCCTTGTGCTATGCAACAAAACACTCAGTTTTGTGGTATGGCTTAATTGCCTTATATGGATTCATTAACTCTGGTGGTTGTATCAAGCATTAACAAGTCGATCTTTTGGTGCAATGACAACTATCTATGCAACAAAGTTGTAACCTTTGATAAGGAGTCACATCTTGAGTTCAAATTTCCAATCTCATGTGTTCAACATTTAATTATGCTATACAACCTATTTTAAAAAATTGTAAATTGGGTAAAATAGCTCCCCTTCCATGGTTTCTCATAGTGGGCTACAAAGTCATTGGTAAATTCTCTCCAACTAAGTAATTTCTATTGTTTTTCACCCATCATGCATTGGTACCATTGATAAGGTTCCGATTCTAAATGTAGTGAGGCTATGTCAACCATCACATCATCTAATATATCATGGAGTTTAAAATATTGTTCCATGAGACTTATCCATGAAGTTACACTTGTACCATCAAACTTACATATATCTTATTTTGTAGGTTTAATTTTGAACCTTGAAAAGATTGACCTGTTGCTTAATTTTATCTATTAGGGTTGTACCCACCTTGTTGGATTTTTGAAGCCCTTAATTGTGATAGTATTACTTTTTCAAACCTACATAATCCCTCATTTAAAGATGTAAATGGGTCAAATAATTTATTCTTAATGAAATGTACCACTTTTTCACAATCCACTAGAATTATTCCCTCAATTTTTAGTGGTGGACAATAAAGATGGTCATTAGTTTCCTCATTCATAAAAGATCCCTTTGGTCCTAAAGATGACATGGATTCAAGTTTTATTTATTTATTTTGAGCTATATATTCCTCTTTATTAATTAAGGGAGGATAGTATCTAGTGTGAGTTGTAACTATAAAAATTTAGAACATATGCTGAGATAGGTTTTGAAATTTATGGTTTGACTAAAAATTAACCACTAAATTAAGAAGCTTATTGTATGTTTAATAGTAAATTAAAAAGAATTAACCCTATTTAATTTTTTATAAGGTTTCCAATTTCTTTTTTAATTCCAAAAATGGTAGTCTATAAAGAAAAATAATAATTTTTTTGACTAAACTTTGACCACTAACTTAAAGAATTTATTTTATTATAATAGTAAATTACAAAGAACATACCCTATCTAAATTTTGATAAGCTTTCCAAAACTATATATTTTTTTATAAAATTCAAGAAATTTCAACCTATAGAGAAAATTAATCAAAATAATATCAATAAATGTTTGAAAATTTAACCTCAAAGTTTGAAGTTTTTTTTGAGAGCTTATCTACTACTTACCTCAAAACCCAAAAAAATTAGACTCCAATTCACATTGGTTTAAAAGTCATGGTGGAATTTTTTTTTTTTGAAAATATTTGTAAAAAAATATAAATATAGTAGAACAACTAGAGCATATTACCTCCAATGATCAAAAAATATGATATGAATTGAATAATTGATGATACCATGATTTGGGAGGAACATCTTCCCTTTATTTATAAGCTTAAACATGGAGGGACATACCCTAATCCTAGTAAAGATTATTTAAGGTATTAAATAAAACTAATGTTAAAGTTAAGCATGCCACAAGTGATTAGCTCATTATACTTAGGAATATATATTATATTATTAGAATATATGATATTAGGATCATAAAATTTGAAGAATATTAAGGACCTAATAGAAACTCTCTTTTAATGAAATACATCCATAGAGGAATTGATTTTTATTTTCCCTATTAACTTACATACTAGTTTCAACATGCAGAGAACTCTATAAAAATGTTTCCATGAATTTATTTATATAAAAAAGTAGAGAGACAAGCTAACCAATTGACTTGGTATTTTTCCCTTATTTTTTATTTCCTCTCTAGTTTTCCTCTTTTCCTACAATCAAAATTCACCTAAAAAAATGTCCTTTCTCTTCCTCTTCAATTCTATTTTGAAAGTATTTTTCCCCTTTTCTCCTCATTTCCCTCTTTCTACACCACCTCTTTGTTGGGATTATGGAGCCTTGCAACATGAGCATGAAGTATGGATGGTTTATGTTGGTTGTTCTTATGTTGTCATTGATGTCAACATGATGTTAACTATATGGGAAGTCTTCTTGGTTTTTCGGAAGCTGTTCTCTACCAGTAATACTCTTTTGTTATGGATCAACGTGTAGGTATTTGAGTCGGGAATTCACCACAAGATCTGATATGACTCTAATATCTTAACCATGTTATTATGACTCATTCAGATAGCTATATCTTGGATCTTGAGACATTTTTAGTTGTGAGCAAAAAATTTATCTCTGATAGAGTTCAACTTTGTATCCGCATTTTATTAAGGTGAACATTCTTATACTGTGGTTTTGTTGGTAGTATGATGGGAAATCAATGTGTTCTCAGATCTTAAAGGTTTTTACTTTGAGGTTTATTTGTTGGTTTGGAGAATTGTGTTCTAGTCCTGGCCAACCTAACGTATGCAATACATTATGGAGACTAGTTTTTCTTTATGGATGTTAGCCAAATTGGTATAATGCATTACATGGATAAAATGTTTAAATTATATATGGTGCTGACAAAGAGAGTTTTGATTATTTTGTTTTCATCTAATTAGGCCGACCTAATTGATGAATAAGATATACTTGTATATATATAAGATGTTTTGAAGAAGTGAAAGGAGAGTGAAGGTGGTGTATGAGTGTGGAAGAAAGGTGAAAGAGGATCCGAGCCTAAATGCTTTATCAGTTGAGGATTAGTGCAAATTAGTTGAGCGACTGTTGTGTGAGGCAGTAATTCATATTTTGAGCTTCATTGGAACTAAACCCTTCACATTGAAGGTGTATCCTATCAGTTCAATCTCTTGGTAGTGAGTCACTATCTTTGTATCTTGGTGGTTAGCCATCTTTTGTACTCAAGCAGTGAGCCTTTTCAAGGACAGTGAGTCCTAGCAGCGAGCCTTTTCAAGGACAGTAAGTCCTGGTAGTGAGCCCTATAATATTTGTATTCAAATATAATATATTGTGTGTTAACCCTCACCACAATTTTTCCCTTATTGGGTTTTCCACGTAAAAATCTTGGTGTTCATGTGTATGGTTGCATTGATTTGTTTCTATGTTCTCTCTTGCTGGTTCAATCAGAATTGTGATAATGATTAGATGGATTTTAATGTGGTTTTATGGAATACTAATTCACCCTACCCTCTTAGTATTCCAGATGTTCAACACTCTTCACATGAAAAATCACCTATTTTCTTCCACTCCTCTATAGTTATGTCCAATTTGGTCTAATTTTCCTTTTCATTTATGTTACTCAAATGGTATTAAATGCAATGGTGGTGGCCTCTAAGGAAGCTCAATAAATTTTATTTATTTTACATTGATTTTCTCACATTTTTCACATATGTGGAATTTAGGACTTTAACTTTTTTTATAAAATAATCCCACACTTCAAAAATTTAAATACCTTATTTTTATTTTAGAGATAGACTAACAAACAAATAATTTCACCTAGAGAACAAATATTTTGTATTAAGTATAGTTTAAACATCGTTGCATTTTGATTGCATGTTACTGCTGATTACATGCTCTTACTTATTGTAGATATCCTCCATTGAGGGTCGTGCTTCCAACTTGTTAAAAAATTCTTACATTCATGCTGGATACATTTACTCCATAGATACATTTTGCGTTATAATTTTGAAATACTCATTATATACTTATGTAAGTATGCATGGTTTAGCAAAAGATATTAAATTTCCTGTTCAAACCTGCTATTGTTTACTTCCCCTCCTTGCCCATCTTCCTCATCTTGTAACAACACATTTGATATAAATTCTTCAGCAAAAGTGGCTTCTAGCTCATCCCCTTGTGGGATATCATGAGTGAGTACTGGATCATTTGCTACCTCCCCTCTTGGTGGAACATATTCTCGACCTCTATCTTGGTTGGTCACTTCATCGACCTCCCTCTGAAGTTCATCTAGGGCGCTACAAAATAGCTCAACTTCATCACTGTTTAGGTGGTGTGCTTGGCCACACCTCACCTCCTCCCTGTTGATGGTCACCATCACTTCTCTTATAAGGTGCAAGAATTTGACCAAAGAAATTTCAATGTGCATTGAAACCTACATAGCAACATTAAGGAATGTGAATTTTTTATGAAACTTAGTAAGCTTCCTCTTTGTCCCCTTGAATTTGTTTTCATTTCTCACTTTCTAGATGTGCCACATTATTTCATTAGTTAGCCAGTACCAAAACAATTTACAACATTTATTAATATTTAAAAAAACTCTCACTTTTTTTCATTGAATTTTACCATTCCCATTACAAATATTTAAGTTATGACAAAATAACCTCCAAATTTTCTGAGCATAGAAGCAATCAAAGAGAATATGCTTGACCGATTCTGGAGTCTTGCAAATGCTGCAAATTTCAACATCAATAGAGTTAATCTTAATCAGAATATTTTGCAAAAGTATAATCCATTTGAAATAGGCCTTTTTTGGCTCCATGGAGCTATGCCAGAGAAAGGATAAGATATTCTGCCATTTCTTGCTATCTAGGGATACACCCAGTAGGTATTTATATGGTCCAACATAGAAGTGTTGCTAATAAGGTCATTATAAATTGTTTTTTCTTTCACATTTATAGCATTGGTGCCATCACACCAAATGATATCATTAGCAAGATCGAGCTCTATATCCATATCAATCGACAAGACTGCACCATTGCAGGCCCCCAAATCATGGATAAATTTCTATAGTTAGAACCAGGTATATTGAACTCAACACATAGGGCATTCTAGGTTTTTAAGTTCCCATTGGAAAGTATGTCCCCAAAGGTTTTAATTCCATTATTATTCCAAACTCTTGTCGAGCACCCTTGGAGCAAAGCAAGAGCTTTATTATTGTGTTCAAGATTCCACCATAAAAAACTGTATGAGTGGTACTTTTGATTATTTTAAGGATTATATTATGGTTTTTTAGCTGAGCCTTATGTTTTGTTAACTCCCACGCCCTCCAGATACTCCTGAATACTGAGGAGCCTGTTGGAACCATGGGGTGCTTTTTGAGGAGGATATCACTTAGGGGAAGAATTTTCCAAGCTTTGGCCTTCTTAGGCATTGCCCTTTGGATGTTGCTCCTTACCAGAACCTTCCAGGGCTCGTTGCCACTCAGAGATTTTAGGGTCCATTTGGTAGCCAGTGCTATTCCTTGCATTTTTATTAAATATTTCAACCCAATGCCCCCTGGTGCTTACCGAGGCAACACCAATCCCATTTCATCGAGTGCCTTTTCCTCTTGCCCTTCCCATCGAACCATAAGAATTCCCTTATTCTCTTTTGGATCTCATTGATTTGGTAGCTATAGAAGAACTAGATGGAAGCAAAGTAGATACTATATGAAGAAAAGATTTTTTGACAAACTTGTATTCTCCCTGCTAGTGAGAGATAGCACCTATTCCAGCTCTCAAGCTTCTTATCGATTTTAGCTATGACCCAATTCCACATCTCCTTGAGATCTTGGTTGAATCCAATAGAGAACACATTTCACTCCTACTACCAAGATTATAACTACAAGGTGAGACAAACACGAGGTTTATTTCATTGACATCAAGGGATATGATTAAAGCAATGGTATACCAACTTGATAGACCATAATAAATCAAAGTAATATGATAATCGACACACCTAATGCTAATATGACCAACTTTACACATTAAAAAAAATGACAAATAAAAATATTAAATGCAATTATAGTGACGTGTGAGTAGCTATTCTTAGAAAATATGATATGATATGCTAACCCTCTCGATTTTCTACCCTCTCCCCAATGATATTCTCCCTCCTGGACCAGGAGAGAGAAAATTGTCCTACATCCACCTCATTCACTCACAAGATAGTTAGTCCATCACAATTATAATAATGTTTGTATTTAACTTATCCAAATTGATAATGTATTCATCATAATTAATGACAAAATAAGATCGAATTAATTTATTTTATTTAAAAATTGATATTTATATTCCACATAGACTTGAATACATATCAAAATAATCATATCATGGAAAATGTATCTATTCAAAACTTCATATGAAAATCATAATTTTACTTGTATCATCTAATATCCAAAAATAAGTAATTCATATATATCATAATTTAATTTAACTCCTTTAACAACTCTCAGTCCCAGGCTAGAAGGGGCACTATTTGGAAACCCCTAGATCGTGGATGGCATAAACTCAATTTTGATGGAGCTGCCAAAGGAAACCCAGGCAGGGCGAGCATTGGGGGTATTATCAGGGACTGTAGGGGTAGCTTTGTGGCTGGTTACTCAGGGGTATAGGGATTTAGACCTCCATGACTGTGAAAGCAAGGGCCTTGCTAAAGGGAATCTAGTTAGCTGTTACTATGGGGATAAAGAAACTGCACATAGAAGGGGATTCTAAGTCGGTGGTTGATTCTCTAAATTTAGGCAGATTTTTGGGATGGAGTACGAGGGATATCTTGTTAGACATAAATCATTTAGTGTTGATGTTGGATATGAAGATTGTAACTCACATTTTTAGGGAGGGTAATCAAGATGCTGATGCCCTTGCTAATCTGGGCTCCCATTGGAGAGACTCTAAGTGTTGGAGGAATATGGGGAACCTACCGTCGGGTATTCAAGGTTTAATCCTCAAGGAGTAGGGCACATCTTTTTATCATGATGATATCTAAATTTGTGTTCGTCATGGCTTGTTGGGTGGTCCACATATTTTATTTTTGGGTGATGTGGATGAAGATTAATGTTGAGGTGTCTAATTGGTGGAAAAAATTGAATAATGGGGAGAAATTAGAAATTATGGAGCTAATTATGAGTAGTGGGAAGTACAATGGGGTAACGACAAGGTTGGGTCAGGCCTTATGCAATCTTTATTTGAGGTCTTGTCTTAGCCTTTGCATATCCTTATGGATTTCCAAATTCAAATTTGATGTGACTAATAATTATGGTGTAAAGCACTTGCTTTGTCTTATCAATTCCGCTAAAAAGTTTCTAAGGCTAAAAGGTAGATATTTAGGGAATCCTAAATTTGGCCCCACAACCAACTATCATTGGTACTTGTGCAATGGCCACGTTGAAGAAAAAACTTCCATTTTGATCATTTTTCACAAACCTAGCCACAGGTGTTTAAATATTTTCATTAATGGGATCGCGAAGATTTCCTTTTTGGATTTAACTCTTGAAGCGTGTGAATTGCATACTGTCTTGATTGCCCAAAGACTTCTTGGTTGGCTTAAAAGAAGAAGTGTTTGGACGACTTCTCACATTAACAAAAAGTATAATCTTTTTCTCTTTCACAGGTTTCTTGGTTTTTCATGGTAAAGAGTGGAGAAATGGGTGGTGACAGGGTGAGGACAAAATTGGACAATTGTGGGGAATTCCATAAGGACTCATTGGTTTGACACATCTCTGTTGAAGGTGGACTAGTGCCTTTAATGGAATTCTTTGTTGGTCATGATCTAAGGATGTCGACACATCATGAGCTCCTGGAAAGAAAGAAGGGTTACCATGGGTGGTATCTCCTTTGAAGTCAATGAGGAGGTGATAGATCAGGCGATAGGGCTCTCTTGTATTGGGAAGAAGTATCCTAAGCACACCAAGGCTCAAGACAATGAAATCCTTAATGACTTCTTTATAAGAAATGAAAAACCTATCCACTCCTAGTCTGGCTTTGAAAGAGAAGCTCTCCTACAGCCTTGGGACCAGGTCTATCTCACTCTCATGAAGTATGTCACTTTAGAGGCTAGATATAAAACTTTCTATTACTATCATTTGCCTCTTTTAAATCACCTTCACCATAAAATTTTGTTGAGCTTCCCATTCTTCTTACTCACTAATTTAGAAAGTTCCATTGAGAAATGCCTTGATGCTGCTGCCCAAAACCCTGAGGATTCTCCTCACCTGCCGCTCCATCAAGGCCTCATCTTGAGGATTTATAATTTTCACCTCATTCTCTACTTGTGCAAACCCATTTTTGTAATCCTTATTGAGGAAGTTGAACCCCCTGCCCAGACCAATGTCTCTCCGGCTGAGTCTAAGGGCCCCAAAAGAAAAACCCCACCGAGGAATACTGAAATCCCTAGGTCTAAATTTCCAGCCAAAAAGAAAAAGGGGGTGTGGGGCTTGCCCAATCGAATGCTACGGCTAGGCTCCGTGAGCTCAAATCCGCCCTCGATAAGAATGACAACAAACCTGCAGCTAAGAAAAAATTGAAAGAAGAGGGGAAAGGTTTGGTGGAGCCTCTAGCTACTGATAGTGATGGGAAGGATGTGGTGGGGAGAGACTCCAAGGGGGATACTATGGTTGCTGCTATGATGGAGGCTGGGGTTGAAAATACTAAAATTAGGAGATCTGAAAGGCTTGTGAAAAATAACAAGAAAGTATAAATTAATGAAATTTCTACTGATGAGGAGCGGTTTTCCAACAAGGGCAATAGGAATGAGGAAGACACAAAGGAAGAGGAGGAGGAATTTGTTGAAGGGCCTAGCCACTTTTCTGACTTCAACAAAATGCTAAAGGAGAATTCAACTTCCCAGTCCGTTGACCCTTAGGCTATGGAGCATGAAGACATTGTGAAGATTACAGACAAAGGGGTGGATCATTGCAAGCTACTAGAGCAGGTGGAGAAGCTCAAGAATAAGTTCACTGGTCTGGCTCGATTCACTGTCAAGATGGTCCATCGTGTAACTGAATCCCTCTCTACTGTTTTGAAGGAGGAAATGGATAAGAAGGCTACTAAGGAATACCCCAACTAGGTCGGGGAGGATGTTGTTTTCCTCCTCTCTTAGAATTGGGAGAATGCTAGTTAGTCTATTGTTGCTGTGTCTAGTCCTTTGGTTCATTTTACTTTGGCTGTTAGTCCATTGCTATTGTGTTTTGTTTTGGTGATTTTTTGTTATGTTTTATGGACCTGATCTTTTTTGGCCCTTGTGGCTCAATGTGTAAAGGGTACAACACCCTGAAAATGTTGCTTATCTTATAAAAAACAAAGTGTAACATCTTCTCCCCCTTAGAAAAATTTCATCATCTTCAATGATTTAATTTCAATAAGTATCAAAACATAGTCATAAAGAAAATCCTTAAGTTTGGTTCTACTTAAACATACGAGGAAAAGAATGTGGAATTCTTCATAATATTCCTAAGTGGCATTGTCCTTTGAATATTGGTCCCACTAGACCTTGCATTGAGTTACTTGTTTTTTATGAAAGACCTCAAGCACTCTAAGAGGCAAGTGATCATAACCACTCTTGGATCCAAAACCTGAAGAGCATTCTAATCAAGAACATGATTGAAATCATACACATATTTCTTCAAATATGAAACATGAAAAACATTATGCAAGTGAGCTAGAGAAGGTGGTAAAGCACACCTATAAGTAATTGGGTTGATCACTTCCAAGACCTCAAATGGGCCCACATATTTAGTGCAAGTTTGATTGAATTCCAAAACTTTATTGAAATTTTATGGAGTTTGACTCTTCAAATAATTTTTTCCCAATAGAAAATTACCACAGAGTTCACTTTGCATCTGCATAATTTTTTTGTCTATCATTTGCTTCAGCTAATCTCTTCCAGATTAGTTTAACTTTCTCTTCCATTTCCATTAGCATTTATATCCAAAAGCCAATCCTAAGTTCCAGTTTATCCCAACTAAGAGGATTTTGACACTTTTTTCCATTTTCACAATAGAGAGTTGTGAATTATCATAAACATATTCAACTAGTGGAATGTACTCTTCCCACTTGTATTGCTAATCTATGCAATACATTCTTAATAGATCCTCTAACACTTGGTTTACTCTTTCAGTCTAACCATTTATTTTCAAATGATAGGATGAGATTATATTCATTGAGTTCCCAATGCTAAAAATAAGGTTTTCCAAAACCTCAAACTCATCCACACATCCCTATCTAAGATAATTTTCTTAGGAACTCTATGAAGTCTAAAAATTGCTAGAACATGAGCTTCATTTGTTAGGTTCCCCAATATAAAATGTTAAACTTTTTTAAGTTTATCAACACCATGAGAATCATATCACGATAGTTTCTAGACATGGGAAAACCTTGGATGAAATCCATACTGATTAATTATCATTTATAATCTAGTATATCATGGGGATACAAAAATATCATAGGCTCACATGCTCAGTATTAAACCTCTGGCATTCTAAACCTCTAGCCACAAAATCAACAATTTCTTATTCCATTCCTTTCCAAAAATATAACAGTTTAATATTTACTAGTAGTTTGGTCACTCTAGGGTGACCTAAATATTGTGCATAATGTGATTCTTTTAACACTAGAGTTTGCAACTCTCTTTGATTTGGGACATATATTATACCCTTGTATCTTAAGATACCACTTGGTTCAAACTAAAAACCATCATATTTGAGTCATAAGAATTTTCTCCAAGTGCTTCCTTTGTTGGAATTAGTTGTCTGTGTGGTTGTCATTGATTTCAACACTTGAAGAGATTGTTGTGATGACAAAACTTGGTGAGTTTGATTGTTGGCATTGGTTATCAAAACATGGAAAGCTTGTTGCATATGTTTGTGAGATTGATTGCCATTTATGCTACTATCATTGGTGCCCACAATTGTATATTGTTATGATGATAAGTTCATGGTTGGATGTGATGCCTTTGATGTTGTTGATGTTCATGGTTGGATGCCATGCCTTATTTGATATCAAGTAAAGATAAATTAAGTATGTTGTTGTTAGAAGAGATGTTATCATGATGATATATTAAGATAAGGATTATAAGTAGTAATGATTGTGGAGAGATGATGTTGATGGTCTCCAGTATGTTGTATGATCTCTCCTATTGTCCCCGAGGAAGTATGTCTTGTTGCAAGGAATTTTTGGTCTCCACGAGTTGGTGAAAGCTTCTGTTTCAAGAAATTCCTGTGAAGAATGTTTGGGAGAATGTTTCACATTCCTCCACTATTGAAGATATGGTATTATAGTTTGGCATTCAATGTGTGTGTTATTTAAATTTTTTACTCCTATCTTTTCAAGTTAGCAATTTTATCGAGGAGGTTTCTACTACTTGCAATGTTTTGGTAGTTTTGTTGGTTATCTAGATTGGTCCAAAAAATGCGCTGTATTTCTTCATATTATTTTTTTTGCTCCTATATCTTGGTGGACATGCTATCAATGCTTGTGTAGTATCTTAGTTTAGTTTTCATGCAATAAAGTGGTCCACAATTTGATTTATTAATGTTCTATCTCTTGGAAGAATCTTTTGTGTTTTCGAGATGAAGTATTTTGCTTTTGTTTGGATTACATTGGCTGCTTGTGGAATGATAGTATGAAATAAGTATTTGGAAGTATTGTTGAATGTTCATGGGGCATCTCATTATGGTCCACATATCAATTATTGATCTCTTTGATACCACATATTGTGTTGAGTTTGTTTTTTGGGAAATTTGTGGATATATGGCCAATAGGGCTTGTTATCTTGCTTGCATTGTGTGCTTGGAGGTCTACGCTAGCATATGAAGTTGTATTAAGATGCATTTGGGTCCTAACCTATCTTGTTGAGAATCGCATTAAGTTGATTCAAGCGTAGGAGTGTATTGGGTTGACTGGTTATGTGCTACATGTTTCATCCTCATGTTTCCTTATTGCTGACTTGGATTGATGTGCACCAACATGTGAGTTGTTTGGGATCACATTGGAAGATGTAAAAATAATTTTTTTGTTCTCTCCATCCTCTGGATAGGACCACATTATTTTTTTGTGGCTAACTTGTTGAAATAATTATTTGTACTCTTCCTAGCTGACCTAATTGATGCTTTGAGATCTTGTGGAGGATATAAAAGCAAGAACATTTCAGTTGAAAGAGGTGTGAGTGAAATGAAGAAGTGAGTTTTTAAGAGAAGAGAAATGAGCCTTAACGCCTCAAGTAGTAGAGTGTATTGTTGACAAATGTTGTAACTCCTAATTGTTCATGTATCCTACTTTGAGATAGCAAATCTCATAATGTCCTTGTAATCTATATCTTGTCTTGGGGTTGTGCACCTCAACTACTGCAAGTCCCTTGTATCTTTCCCTAAGGTTTTGCATCTTAGCATGCAAATCCATTGGCAGTGAGCCTTAAATTCTAATTTTGTAAGCAATGAGATTCTATATTGTGAGTTAACTCTCATCGTGGTTTTACCTTCTTGGGTTTTCCATGTAAATCTAGGGTTATCTTATGCATGTTTGTTCATTGTCAATATTTCATTGTTGTTGATTTGAATAAGTATTGCAAATCTGGTCAAGGGTATCTGATCTTGTCAATAGATTGATTTTACATATTGCTGAAGGGTTTAAGGTCTAAAAGGGTTTAATTTTTGGTAGATACTGATTCACCCCCCTCTCGGTATCTAAGTGTGTTCAACAATTGGTATCAGAGCTAAGTTCCTCTGATGAAGCTTAACTATTTGAGAAAGGGTTTGTGATGGACCATAATGAAGCTTACAAAGGTCCTAGGTTTAATGGGACAAATTACACCTTTTGGATGTTGAGAATGGAAGGCCATCTAAACTCTCTAGGGTTTGATAATTTGTCAAGGATGGTTATAATACTCCTATTGCTCCTCGAATAGATTCAATTGAGATTAGGTTGTATGAGAAAAATGCCAAGGAAAATAATGCTACCTTGTGTGGGTTAGCTGATTCAAAGCTTCTAAAGGTAATGAGTTGCAATTTTGTTAAGGATGTATGAGAAAATATGAGTAGCATCTATGAAGGAGATGATAAAGTAAAGCAAGATAAGATGAAAATATTCGAGTAGATTTGAAACACTAAGGATGACAGAGGAAGAATTTCTAGTTATATGCTTTGGGTGGATGAAGTTGTTACTGGCATCAGAGGTCTTGGTGGAGAAGCGAAAGAAAATGAGATTGTGAAGAAACTTTTGAGATCTCTCCCTAAAGCTTATATTCATAAAGTATCTACTATTCAAGAGTCTAAGGTCTTAGATAAGTACTCAGTAGATGAAATGTTTAGTGCTCTCACAACCTTTGAAATGAGAGAATTTGACAAATATGTTCCAAAAAAGGAAGCTACATTCAAAACCAGTGAAAATGTAGAAGATGAAGCAGTTGATTAGGATGATGAATTTGATGAGATTGAAGCAAAATTTGTGAGAATATTGAAGAAAGGAACCAACAAATACAAAGGTAAGTTACCTTTCAAGTGTTTTAATTGTGGGAGGATTGGTCATTTTGCATCTAAATGTCCTTATAAGGAATCAAATGATGGTAACAAAAAAGATAAGTTCAAAAGGAGTTTTTATTCCAAGGAGAGCAGTTGTTCCTCATAAGATGATGATAACGATTCAACTGATGAAACCCTATTCATGGATTTAAAAGATAAAAAAGGTGATATTGGAAAATGTAAGAGGTCCAATACCTTGTAGGGTGACAAAAATAATGAAATATTTATGGTTGTATGGACTTTATTTCATGTAAAAGAAGAAAAAGTGCTTGGGTGATTGATAGTAGTTGCTCTAACCACATCATTGGTGACAATAGAAGGTCCATCGACCTTAAGAAGGTTAATGGTGGAGTTGTTGAGTTTGGTGGTGATGAGTCAACATAAATTTGTGAAAAGGGTGCTATAACAATTGATGGAAAGAGAAAAACTGAGGATGTCCTCTATGTCAAAGGTCTGAAGGATAATATTCTTAGTGTCAGTCAGATGTGCAACAAAGGATGCAATCTTACATTTCATGCCAATGGTTGTGAAATCAAGAAGGTAGGGTCTAGAAGATTAGTTGTAGAAGGTACAAGGATAAATAAAAATGCCAATCATCTAAAGGATGCAAATGGAAGAATCTATTTATTGGCTTAGTCCAATGAGTGTTGGTTGTGGCACAAAAGAATGGGACACATCAAATTTGAAAATATGGTAAAGATTAGTACTACTCATGTAGTGAGAGACATGCCTAAGATAATTAAGCTTGTAAAAACTTTATGCAAAGAGTGTCAAATGGGAAAGAAAACAAAGAAAAGTTTCAAGAGCAAGGAGTGCTCTGCTACAATGCCATTGGAGCTGATTCACATTGACTTGTGCGGATCTACAAGAACAAAGAGTCAACAAGGTGAAAGGTATTTCATGTTACTTATTGATGATTTACTGGAATGAATTGGGTGACATTTGTAAGAGATAAATCAAAAGATTTTGATAAGTTTAAAATTTTTAAAGAAAAAGTTGAGAATGAAATGGATGCTAAGATCAAATCCTTAAGGTCAGATAGAGGAGGTGAATTTACTTGAAATGAATTTGAAAAGTTTTGTGAAGATCATGGTATTAGGAGAAATTTGTTTGCTCCTAGAACCCCTCACAAGAATGGGGTAGTCAAGAGGAAGATGTTGCAAGTATGGATGTGTTTGGTGGTGTTGTCAATAATGTTGTCATTGATGTCAACATTATACAAGTTGAGTAAGTTGGTTTTTGCCAAGTGCTTTTGAAAAAATTTGAGAAATAATGAAAGATGTGTTGAAGTGTGTTCTGAACGTGCTCCGGTATTGTGGTCCACATTTCTCTTGTGTTGACCCAATACCTATGCGGATTTATAGTCGTGTTCATAAGATTAAACGAATTGTATATTCTGATTTTCAACTTTTGGTTCGATGGAGAGGAAAATTTATGTTCACCAATTTGTGAACTGGTTTGTCAGAGTTATTTGGTTATTGACTGGGAGAATTTTTTGGCTCTATAGTCCTCTGATATTTGGCCTCAGATCTTGCAGATCTGGGAGATTACTCTTGCTGATGGATTATGTGTTCTAACAAAATCTCTTGTGGTTTGGTGCTCTGGAAGACCTGCTCCAGAGTCTCTGTGTTTTTGTTGGGTGTCCGGATTGAACTGGTGAAGTGTTCTCTGCAAATGAAGTTTGTTGAAGTTGTTGCAGATGTATCTGAGTTATTCTCAGAGATAGTAAAATGACTGGTGAAGCATGTTGAGCAATCCACATGTGTTTATCTTGCTAAAGATGCACGTACTTCAAAGATCATTGGTGTTTTGATTAGGTTTGGCCGACCTGGTGTTTACACGGTACATTATGTCTTTGCATCAATTTGAGAAGCGTGTGCATGATCCAAGATGTTGTTTGGGTCCTAAATTAAATATGTATTTGGTCCCCTCACATTCTTATCCACCACGGGAATGTTGAGTAGCCAACCTAGTTTAAATTTGTAAAATGAAATTGTATAGCCAATCTTGGAGAATGTTCCTGAGGTTGAAGATGGTAGAAAACCAAGTCAAGTTGTAGTGAATTTCATATCCATCCATCATTCGATTTGAGCAAGAGAAGAGTGTGCGAACAAGTGCAAAAAGTAGAGTTTGGAAGGGAGAATTGTGGCAACAGTACTTCATTGTATTCATAATCCTCTGATCAAGTTGCAAAGTGTGTGGAACTCCTAGTGGTGGATCTTTATCTATTTCTTTGTATTTTCTATAGGCAGTGAGCCTCTCTTTCTGGAAAATGAGTCCTAAGGTAGTGAACCTTTGTATTGGGGTAGCGAGCCCTCTGGCAGTGAGCCTTTTGTATCCGGTATTGAATTAATACTATACTGTGAGTTAATCCTCACTGTGGTTTTTCCCTCATTAGGGTTTTCCATGTAAATCTGGTGTTTCTGGTGTTGTGTTTATGTTATTTGGATTTTCATGTTCACTCTTAATAACAAACAAAAGATAAAGTGGAATTGAATAAGTTAGGAAGTAAAGAATTTGATACAACTGATTCACCCCCCTCTCAGTTGTCTTGTGCATTTCAAGAGAAGAATATGACTGTTCAAGAAATGGCTAGGACTATGTTGAAAGATGTTGAAATGCTTGATATGTATTAGAAGGAAGTAGTTCACACTACTGTTTATTTTCTTAGTAGAGTATAGCTGAGTATTAATAGCACAAGACCCCTTATGAGATGTGGTATGGTAGGCCTCCCACTGTTAGATACTTTATAATTTTTTGCAGCAAATGTAACATTAGGAGAGATGAAGAAGACCTTGGAAAGTTTGATTCAAGGTGTGATGAAGGGAACTTTCTTAGTTACTCCACTGGAAGCAAGGCCTATAAATGCTGCAACAAGAGATTGGGAAAGATGATTGAAAGCAAGAATATTAAGGTAGATGAATATTTGTGTCAAATCTCACAAGAATAAGAGCTTTGTGGATCTTATATGTCTCCCTACATTGTAGAAGAATAAGAAGAGAAAGAAGAGAAGGAACCTGAACTAGTGAAGGCTCCAAAGACTAGCAAAATATGTTTAGAATAATCATTCAATTGATCAGATTATTGGAGACAAGAATGAAGGTATGCTAACCAAGAGAAGGTTTGGAAAAGCAAGCGAGAAAGTAAATTTTCAATTACTACCAAAAGTAGAGCCAAAGAAATTTGTTGATGCTAGCAAAGATGATGATTGGATAAAGGCAATGGAAGAGGAATTGGATCAAATAGAAAAGAATTAGACATGGGAATTGGTTCCCAGACTAGTTGATAGGAATGTTATAGGAACAAAGTGGGTGTTTTGGAACAAGTTGAATGAATATGGTGAAGTTATAAGGAAGAAATCAAGATTGGTATGTAAGGGTTATTCATAAGTTGAAGGTATTGATTTTGAGGAGAATTTTTCTTCGGTAGCTAGAATAGAGGCAATAAGGAGTTTATTGCTTTTTCTACTCACAAGAATTTCAAAGTTTATCAGATGAATGTCGAATCGGCCTTCTTGAATGGCGATCTAGAGGAAGAGATATACATTGAGCAATCGAATAGTTTCTAGTTATCAGAAGATTATGTAGACTCAAGAAAGCTTTGTATGGACTTAAGAAAGCTCCTAGAGATTGGTATGCTTGATTATAAGTACTTACTTCCGAAAGGATTCAATAAAGGTACTATAGATAGTAATCTTTACATTAAGGTTCAAGAAGACAAGTCATTGATTGTGGTTGTATATGTTGATGACATCATATTTGGTTGAGATCATGATATGTGTAAGAGGTTTGCAAAAGAGATACAAAAAGAGTTTGAGATGTCTATGATTGGTGAGTTGTCTTTCTTCCTTGGGCTTCATATTGTTCAGCTAGACAATGGTATCTTTATCTCTCAAGCTAAGTATGTAAAGGAGATGTTGAAGAAGTTTGGCAAGGAGGATTCCAAACTAGTAGTTACTCCTTTGGTCATCAATTTTCATTTTAAGAAAGAATAATGAGTCTTTAGAGGCTGATCAAACTCTTTATAGGTCTATGATTGGAGGTTTGTTGTACTTGACTGCTTCCAGACCTGATATTATGCATGCAATATGTTTGGTTTCCAGATTTCAAGATAATCCTAAGAAAACTCATGAGAAGGTAATGAAAATAATATTCAAATACCTAAAGGGAACTTTGGATTATGGTTTGTGGTACAATAAGGATGATAATTTTTCTTTGAATGGTTCTACTAATGCTAATTGGGTAGGATGTGTAGATGACCGAAGAAGCACCTATGGAAATGCATTTTTCTTGGGAGACATATTGGTATCTTGGTTTAGTAAGATGCAAGACTCAGTTTCCTTATCCATAATAGAAGATAAATATATTACCACAACATCTTGCTACACCCAAGTGCTTTGGATTGTAAGGAAACTCAGGTGCGGAAACAGCTTCCTACACTAATCTCTTAAGGAAAGTATGGTGGTCAGATTCGTTAATCTACTTAACAAAGATATTTATACCATACATACAGAAAATGAAGAATGACACAATGATTTACAATTTCAGATTCGTTAATCTACTTAACAAAGATATTGCAGCAATATACCATACATACAGAAAATGAAGAAGTTGACACAATTGAATCTTTACTTACGTGTCTGGAATCCGGATGATCTCCTTAACACAATTCAAGATTCGACACATCAACATGCAAACTAGACATGTACACTCACACTTAATTACCAAGAAATACATTTTACAAAACTATAGGAATAGGAATTATCCAAGGTTGAGACACCTTATTCCTAACATGGATGAAGTAGAATTTGAAGGATATAAAGGTGGTTTATGATGAACCTATTCCTATATTGTGTGATAATACCAATGCAATCAACAATTCTAAGAATTTGGTGATGCATTCAAGGAGAAAACACATTTCTATTCGGTATCAATTTCTAAGGGAGAAGGCTGCAGAGCAAGAAGCTAGAATAGAGTATGTGCCTACTAAAGATTAGATTGTACCTAAGGTGCTTTCAAAGGATACTTTTGAGTATCTCTGATAGAAGTTAGGGGTAATTTCAACTGCTTCTTGCTAGATGCATAATTGGTGTATATGTCTAGGAGAGTTATTCAAGATATATTATTATTCCTGGACTAATAGTGGCATCCTCTCAGGGGGAGCTAGTAATAGTTGTTGTTGACAGGGGTGCTTAAGGAGTGAATGTACATCAAAGGGGGAGAAGCTTGAAGAGGAAAAATAATGTGCTTCTTCTGGGGAGTTTGAAGAAAATGTGCATTTGTTGAGCATGTATAGTTGTTTGAAGAAGTGTTGTTGGTCAAAGGGGAGAATGTGCTGCTATTCTTAATATGTAGGTGTGTGTGACTCTTTGTCCTTGATTTCAAAGAGGGAGAGTGAGCAAGTGTTTGTTTCCATAAATTCCAAAGCGGGATATTATTGGCATTAATTGTCTGCGTGGTTTTCATTGATGTCAAAACTTAAGGAGATTGTTGTGATTACAACACTTGGTAAGATTTTATTATTGGCATTAGCTGTCAAAAGTTGGGAAGTTTGTTACATATATTTATGAGATTGATTTTCATTTATGTTGCTATCATTGGTGCCCACAATTGTATTTTTTTATGATGAAAAATTCATGGTTGGATGTCATGCCTTTGATGTTGCTAATGTTCATGGTTAGATGTCATGCCTTTGATGTTGCTGATGTTCATGGTTGGATGTCATGCCTTATTTGATATCAAGTAAAGATGAGTTAAGTATGGTTGCTATAAGAAGAGGTAATATCGTGATGATATATTAAGATAATTATTACAAGTAATGTTGATTGTGGAGAGATGATGTTGATGGTCTCCAGTATGTTGTATGATCTCTCTTATTGTCCCTGAGAACATATACGTTGCTGCAAGGAAGTTTTGGCCTTTGTAAGTTGGTGAAAGCTTTTATTTCAAGAAGTTGTTGTGAAGAATGTTTGGGATAATGTTTCACATTCCTCTACTATTGAAGATATGGTCTTGCAGTTTGTGATTTAGTGTGTGTGTTTTGTGAATGTTGCACTCCTATATTTTTAGGTCACCAATGTTTTCAAGGAGGTTTCTGCTATTTATAGTGTGTTGGTAGTTTTGTTGGTTGTCTAGATTGGTCTAAAAATTGCTCTGCATTTCTCTGTATTGATGTTTCTACTCCCGTGGCTTGGTGGACATGCTCTCAATTCAGTTTTCATGCAATAAAGTGGTCTGCAAGTTGGTTTATTAATTTTCTATCTCTTGGTGGTATCTTCTATATTTCTAAGATGAAGTATTTTGCTTCTATTTTGATTGTGATGGTTGTTTGTGGCATGACAGTATGAAATAATTATTTGGAAGTATTGTTGAATATTCATGGAATATATCATTATGGTCCAAATATTAATGATTGATCTCTTTGGTACTGCATATTGTGTTAAGTTGGGTTTTTCGGAAATTTATGGATATCTAGCTAACAAGGCTTGTTATCTTGCTTGTGTTGTGTGATTGGAGGTCTACACCAACATATGAAGTTGTGTTAAGATGCATTTGGGTCTTGACCTGTCTTGTTGAGAACCACATTGAGTTGTTTTAAGTGTAAGAATGTTTTTGGGCCGACTAGTTATGTGCTACATGTTTCACCCCCATTTTTCCTTGTTGCCGACTTAGAATGATGTGCGCCAATGTGTGAGTTGTTTGAGATCACATTGGAAGATGTAATAATACTATTTTTGGTCCTTTCTATTCTATGGATAGGATTGCATTATGTTTTTGTGGCCGACTTGTTGAAATCATTATTTGTACTCTTCCTAGTTGACCTAATTGATGTTTCAAGATCTTGTGAAGGATATAAATGAAAAAAAAATTTAGTTGCAAGAGGTGTGAGGGAGTGGAGATGTGTGAAGATGAAATCAAGTAGTGAGTTGTGAAAAAGAGAAGAGAAATGAGCCTTAAAGCCTCAGTCAGTAGAGTGTATTATTGACAAATATTGTAATTCCTAGTTCTTCATGTATCCTGCTCTAAGATAGTGAATCTCATCAAGTCCTTGTAATTTGTATCTTGCCCTAGGGTTGTGTGCATGAGTACTGCAAGTCCCTTGTATCTTGACCTAAGGTTGTGTTCCTTAGTCTGCAAGTCCACTAGTAGTGAGCCTTAAGTTATAATTCTATAAGCAATGAGATTCTATATTGTGAGTTAACTCTCACATGGCTATTCCCTTCTTGGGTTTTCCACATAAATTTGGTGTTATATTGTGCATGTGTGTTAATTTTCAATAATTTATTTTTGTTGATTTGAATAAGTGTTGCAAATCTGGTCAAGGGCATCTAATCTTGCCAATAGATTGATTTTTCATATTGTTGAAGGGTTTAAGGTCCGAAAGGGTTTAATTTTTTGTAGATACTGATTCATCACTCCCCCTCTTAGTATTCAAGTGTGTTCAACATCCTTTACTTTCTCATAATACTCATTTAATTTTAAGAATTTAAGGACATATTCTCAAAAAGTTGTTTTGATTGTTGTCATGGTTGTAAGATACCATTGATGACTAAGAGAATTAGTCACTCAATTCTGTTTACCCTTTATGTAACTAATATTGAAATCATGCTCAGACAAGAGATCTAACCAACATATTTGATGTGCATTCAAGTTAGGTTGGGTGAATATATACTTGAGTCCTTGATTATTAATCTTTAGATCAATTTTTTTTGAGTTGGTAATGTCTCCAAACTTGAAGGGAATGAACAATTATCATTAGTTCTAAATTGTGTGGGGTGCAATATGCCTCATATGGATGGAGTTTTTTGGACTCATAGGCCACAACTTGGTCCACTTGCATAATTAATCCCCTTAATCCCTTTCTTGATGCATCTACCATAACAAAAAAATGACCCTTAGGGTCTTGAACTCTTAAAATCAATGATGAGGTCAATCCCTCTTTTAAAATTTTGATGTAGGAGAATCCTTGGTTGTAAAGAAATCCCGTATCAACCAAAAATAGTTCTTTTTTTGCATTGAATTTAGTAGCAGTTTCAATAGTTCATTCCGCATTTTACCAAATTGTTGTTTCTTTGCTTGTAGAGTAGTATATTGCATCTAAACAATGACATCTATCACATATCCAAATTTCACATCATTTGCAGTCGTTTATTGAAAGTTATCGCTCTTAGAATTTCATTGTGTTATCAGTCAGAGCATTTGGGGCTGACTAGTCCTGACTTCTTAGTGCAGACCTATTCCTGATTGTGTGGAACTTAATCAAACATCATACAAGCATCTTGGGTTTATTGGGACCTATCTTGGAGATTCACAAGTTAATTCATTTCACGTGGAATTAATTTTTCCTACTTGGAGGCCGACATCCATACATGATCATCCATCAGGTTATTAACCCTTGTGGCTGACACAGACCTATTTTAGAGATTGAGGAGCATATTTATAAGCATTTTTAATCATTTAGGATCATCATTCAATTTAGTAGTTTTAGGATAAGTTTCAAGTACCTTATATTTTGTACAAAACCCTTTGGGGGCATGTAATAAGGACTGTTGGTCAGTTGTACTATTGAAGCCCTTGTGGAAAGGCCTGCGAGCCCTTGTAATTTTCCCTTGTGGCCAAAGTTGCATGTAAGCATTCCATATTAATGAAGATTAATATTCGCATATCAATTTTTTGTGTTGTTTCCGTTGTGTTGACTCATTGTTGCATGGTTCAGATAGTTCCTTTTGGAACCCTCCTACTGTGACTGTACCAAGTGGTATTAGAGTGAGTTTTGATTCTTGAAGGTATTCCTTGTGGTGAATAGATAACTGACTTGAGGCGAACAACATTCATTTTCAACTAATCGTTGATTGTGAGGTAGTTGAAACCCTTGTAGCTAGATCATCGAATTGAGGCCGTTGCATCGATTTGAGGGGAGATATGCCACCAAGGAGAGCGCCTGCTATGGCGAATGTTGCTGGAAGAATGGATGAAATGCTAGAAATGATGCACAAGATGCGAATTAGGTTAGATTTTGTTGAAGATAGAAGGCAAGGCCTAAACCCTAGATTGAATGATGAAAGTGATGATGAAGTAAAACATGCAAATCGAATTTCTGGAACCCTAGATAATGAAGAAAAAGAATTAGATCAAGTCAAGATGTTGAAAGCCGTCTCAAGGATTGGTAAGCGACCTAGAGTTGAAATTCAAAATTAAGTAGGAAATTTGAATATTGAAGAATTGATTGATTGGATTAATGAAAGGAAGAATACTTTGAATATGAAGAAATTGAAGATTCAAAAAGAGTCAGATTTGTGAAATTTTTTTTAAAAGGTCATGCTACATTATGGTGGAAAGTAGTTCAATTGGACCAAAATAGAAGAGGCAAAGAAAGGATCATAAAATGGGACATAATGGTGACAAAATTGAAGAATAAATTCATACCAACATATTTTGAACTTGAATTTTTAAAGAGATTGTAGAACTTGAGACAAAAAGAAAGATTTGTGAAAGAGTATACTGAAGAAATCTACAAGATGATAATTAGAATCGGTCATAGTGAAGCAAGCAAAGAAAAGGTTGCAATATATATCAATGAATTGAGATCAAACATTCAATAAGAGTTGAGCTTGGTGAAGATGGCATCTATTGAAGAAGCACACCAGTTTGTATTAAAGGTTGAAGAGAAGCTGAACAAGAAATTTGAACAAAGACATAAAAGTGCAAGAGGAAGATTTCAAAAGAATAAACCCTAGTTTGGAGAAAGAAGACCATATGTGGAGTAGAAAAAAGATCTGAAACCCTATCAAAGCAAAGAAAAGGATGCCAATTCATACCATAGAGGAAGAGAAGATAGAAAATTTTACCATGGTAATAGAGGAAGTCATAATTATTACCACAATGATGGATTCTAGAGAGATGAAGGAAGATCTAAGAGAAGAACATTAAGAGGAACCTATTTCAAGTGTGGAGGTGAAGGACATAAAGCATTTGAGTGCCATCAAGGAAGTAGTAGAAAGAAACCTGAACATACCAGAAAAGTAGCTTATGTAGAGAAGGAACATGTTGGATCCCCTAATTCAGTTGGGAAACAAGAGAAAGGTTAATCATTGGTGATGAGAAGAGATTTGATGCATGAAGAAGTTACCGAAGAACCACCATAGAGGAAAAGTCTATTTAGAACTAGATGTAAGTCTAAAGGAAAGGTATGTAAAGTCATCATTGATAGTGGTAGTATTGATAATCTAGTTTTAGAAGAGATGGTAACCAAGCTGAATTTGATGAGATTGAAACATCCAAACCCTATAGGATAACATGGATTCAAGATGAGCATAAGATATTGGTGAATTAACAATGTTTGGTGAAATTTCATATTGGATCATATATGGATGAAGTATTGTGTGATGTTATGTCTATGGATGCATGCCATTTACTATTAGGGAGACCATGGAAATATGATAAGAAAGCAATTCATGATGGAAGAAGGAATACTTATACTGTGGCATCAAATGGAAAGATAATCAAGTTGATACCTTTGGAGGAAGAAGAATAAACTGAATTTTGGGGCACTGCCAGACTATGTTTGGTAAATGGAAGGAAGTTCATGGATGGATTAAGGTATGAAAACATGTGTTATACATTAATTTAGTAGATTGGTGATAAACCAGAGGTAGAGAATCCTACCATAGAGAGTGGAGAAGTTGCATAATTATTGATAGAGTATGAAGACATCAGGTCAGAGAATGTACCAGAGGGCTTGCCACCAATCCGGAGTATCAATCATGATATAGATCTTATACCGGGAGCTATTTTTCCAAACAAAGAAGCACATAAAATGACACCAGTAGAGAATGTAGAGTTGAATCGATAGATTCAAGTGTTGTTGAGGAAAGGATTGATCAGATAAAGTTTGAGCCCATGTGTAGTAACTTTTGTACTTGCACCTAAGAAAGACGGAGAATGGAGATAGTGTACCAGTTCAAGAGCAATCAATAAGATCATTTCCAAGTATTGATTTCCATTGCCAAGGATGGATGACATCATGGATTGTTTGAGTGGAGCAAAGTATTTTACAAAAAATGATCTTAAGGGTGGATATCATCAAATCGAAATAAGAGAAGGAGATGAATGAAAGATTGCATTTAAGACAGATGAAGGATTATATGAGTGGTTAGTGATGCCCTTTGGATTGACCAATGCACCAAGCAATTTCATGAGATTGATGAATGAGGTGCTGAATAAATTCTTGGGTAAGTTTGTCATTGTTTACTTGGATGATATTCTGATTTTCAGTAAGACTAGAGAAGAGCATTTGTGGAACATTCGACAAGTGTTGCAGAGGTTGAGAGAAGAGAAGTTTTTGATTAATGTTAATAAGTGTAGTTTCATGAAGATGAAGTTGGTATACCTTGGATTTGTTAATTTTGTTGAAGGATTCAAGATGGATCTAGAGAAGGTGAAAGCAATTTTAGATTGGCCTACACCGGTAAACATTGGAGAAGTTAGATCATTCTATGGATTGGCTAGTTTCTACTGAAAGTTTATCAAAAGTTTCAGTAATGTTTGTGACCCCATGAAAGAGACAATGAGAGGAGACAAGAAGGATTTCAAGTGGATGTCTGGAGCACAAAAAAGTTTTGAATTTTTTAAGCAAAAGGTGACAAAATAACTAGTGTTAGCATTACTAGATTTTAACAAAGTATTTCAAGTGGATTGTGATGCAAGTGGAAACACAATTGGAGCAGTATTAAGTCAAGAAGGAAGACCAATAGCCCATTTTAGTGAGAAGCTGAATGATGCTAGAAGAAGATACTCAGTTTATGATCAAGAATTCTATGCCATACTTCAAGCCTTGAAGAAGTGGAGAAATTAATTGTTACCTAAGGAGTTTGTATATAGATCATCAAGCTTTGTAGTACTTGAACAATCAAGGAAAGTTGAATCAAAGATATATGAGATGGGTTGAATTCTTCAGAGGTATACATTTGTGTTGAAGCATAGGAGTGGAAAGTCAATCAAAGTTGCAGATGCATTGAATAGAAGGAGGAATTTGTTGACAAAGATGAGAGTGAAAGTATTGGGATTTGAGGAGTTGAAACATATGTTGTTGAATATTTGAAATAATGAGAGGGGGGGTGAATCAATATTCCATAAAACCACATTAAAATCTATCTAATCATTATCACAATTTTGACTGAACCAACAGGAGAGAACATAGAAACAAATCAATACAACCATACACATCAACACCAGGATTTTTACGTGGAAAACCCAATAAGGGAAAAATCACGGTGAGGGTTAACTCACAATATATTATATCTAGATACAAAATATTACAGGGCTCATTGCCAAGATTCACTATCCTTGAAAAGGCTCAATGCCTAAGTACAAAAGATGGCTAACAACAAGATACAAAGATAGTGGCTCACTACCAAGAGATTGAACTAATAGGATACACCTTCAATGTGTAGGGTTCAGTTCCAATGAAGCTTATAATATGAAGTACTACCTCACACAATATTCACTCATCTAATCTACACTTATCCTCAATTGATTAAGCATTTAGGCTCGGATCCTCTTTCACCTTTCTTCCACACTTGCACACCACCTTCACTCTCCTTCTTTCACTTATTCAAAGCATCTTATATATATATACAAGTAATCTTATTCATCAATTAGGTCAGCCTAATTAGATGAAAACAAAATAATCAAAAGTCTCTTTGTCAACACCATATATAATTTAAACATTTTATCCATGTAGTTCATTATACCAAGTCGGCTAACATCCATAAAGCAAAAATAGTCTCCACAATGTATTGCATATGTTAGGTCGACCAAAACTAGAACACAATTCTCCAAAAAAATAAATAAACCTCAAAGCAAACACCTTCTAGATATGAGAACATATTAATTTCTCAACATAGAGACTACCGAAAAAACCACAACATAAGAATATTCACCTTAATAAAATGTGAAGTCTCCCACACCGATATACCAAGCAAAGAAAAATAGTAAGATACAGAGTTGAACTCTGTTAGAGATAACTTTCTTCTCACAACTAAAAATGTCTCAAGATCCAGGATATAATTGTTTGAATGAGTCATGATAACATGGTTAATAGATTAGAGTCATATTAGATCTTGCGGTGAATTCCAGACTCAAATACCAACACACTGATCCATCACAAAAGAGAATTACTGATAGAGAACAACTTACGATAAACCAAGTAGACTTATCATATAGTTATCACCATGTTGACATCAATGACAACATAGGAACAACCAACACAAACCATCCATACTTCATGCTCATGTTGCAAGGCTCCATAATCCCAACATATGTATGAAGATGATGCAGATTTTGGTGAAGCTTGAAAAGCATGTAAAGAACCAGTAGTGATAGACAGGATCCAATGGTTGGATTATTTTATTCAAGAAGGTATGTTATTCAAAGGAAATTAGTTGTATATACCAAGGATTTCAATGAGATAGAATTTGATCAAGGAAAAGTAGAGTGGAGGATTAGCAGGACATTTTGGAGTGGATAAGATAGTAGCTTTGGTGAGACATTATTTTTGGCCATAGATATATAAGGATGTAAGGAAGTACGTTCAAAGTTACATAATTTTTCAAGTTACAGAAGAAAGTAGTCAGAATACTGGATTGTACAAGCCTTTGAAAATACTAGAGAGACCTTGTGAAGATATAAGCATGGATTTAATTTTGGGATTACCAAGAACACAGAGAGGTTGTAATTCTATCATGGTAGTAGTGGATAGATTTTCTAAAATGATACATTTTATTCCTTGTAAGAAGACTAATGATGTACATGTTGCTGACTTATTTTTCAAGGAGATTGTGAGATTGCATGGACTACCTAGGAGCATAGTTTCAGATTGAGACACCAAATTCATTGGATACTTTTGGAAGACATTATGGAAGAAGATGAGGACAAATTTGAAGTTCAATTCAAAATATCACCCACAAATGGATAGAAAAATAGAGATAGTGAACAAAAGTTTGGGTAATTTATTGAGATGCTTGGTTGGAGATAAGGCAAGAAATTGGGATATAGTTTTACCACAGGTAGAGTTTTCATACAATAATTCAGTGAATCGAAGCAAATAAAAGACACCATTTCAGATTGTTACTGGAGTAATTCCTAGAGGAGTTGCATAAGTAAGGGACATCGGTATGGAGATTAAAAGGAGTGCGTAAGAATAAGAGTTTGCAAATTTCATGGAGACATTGCATAATCAAGTTCGAAAGAATTAGGAGGACATGAATGACAAGTATAAGGACAAGACAAATGAACACCAGAGACATAAGGAATTTTTTGTTGGAGATGAAGTGATGGTATATTTGAGGGAGGAGACATTTCCAGTTGGTGCATACAATAAGCTGAAGATGAGGAAGTTTGGACCATGTAAGATACTTAGGAAGTTTGATTCTAGAAATGCATATGAAGTAGAGTTACCAGAGACATTGGGTGTATCACCTATTTTCAATATCACAGACATATATGAGTTGCATAAAGGAGAATCAAGTGAGATCCATGATGAAGCTGATTTGAAGGAGCTACCGCATTAGGAACTAGAGGAGATTGAGTAGATTTTAGATACTAGAACTAGAAGAAGTGCTAGGAGCAAGCAGTACAAAGAATATCTTGTGAAGAGGAAAGGCAAACCAGTGGAGGATTCATCATGGATTTCTCAAGCTAAGGTGGACCATCTTGGTTTTCCTCTTAGCCCTGGAAAGTGAGGGACTCACTTTTCTTTCGACTCTGGGTGTTTGATGCAGGAGCATCCCTAGTTGTAAAGCAATCCTGTATCAACCAAAAATAGTTCTTTTCTTGCATTGCATTTAGTAGTAGCTTTAGTAGTTTATTCTGCATTTTACCACATCATTGTTTCTCAGCTCACAAAGTAGGATATAGCATCTACACATTGACATCTATCACATATCCAAATTTCACATCATTTGCAGTTGTTTGTTGAAAGTTATCTCTCTCAAAATTTCACTATGTTATCAGTCAGAGCATTTGGGGCTGACCAATCTACAATTCTTAGTGTGGACCTATTCCAAATCATGCAGAGCTTAATCAAACATCATACAAGCATCTTGGGTTCATTGGGACCTATCCTAGAGATTCACAAGTTAATCCATTTTGTGTGGAATTAATTCTTCCTACTTGGAGGTCGACATCCATACATGATCATTCATCGAGTTATTTACCCTTGTGACCGGCACAAACCTATTTTGGAGCTTGAGGAGCATATTCATAAGCATTTGTAATCATTTAGGATCATCATTCAGTTCAATAGTTTCAAGATAAGTTTCAAGTACCATATATTTCACACAAAACCCTTTGGGGGCATATAATAAGGCCTATTGGCTGGTTGTACTATTGAAGCCCTTGTGGCAAGGCTTGTGAGCCCTTGTAATTCACCCTTGTGGCCAAAGTTGCATGTAAGCATTCCATATTAACAAAGATTCATGTTCACATATCAATTTTTTGTGTTGTTTCTAATGTGTTGACTCATTGTTGCATGGTTCAGATAGTTCCTTTTGGAACCCTTCTATTGTGACTACACCAAATTTGGAAGGATTCTTCACATTTGGTAGTCCATTCAAATCGATGTCCCTTTCTTTGAAGTGGTGCGACTTATAATGGGTTTGAATTAGTTTCACTATGATTTTCTTTAATATTTTGATTAGTTTTACTATGATTTTAAAAACTTTATTGCAAGTAGATTTGTATGGTCAAACATAAGGATGATTAGAAATTTAAAAATAATTAATAAATATATTAAAATTTTGAAAAATATATGGTGCACAAGAGGAGAGAGTTCTTTTCAAGAGGGTACATTTTTTTTAAAGAACAAAAAATAGATAAAATTAACATCCTATGAAAACTATGATGTTTTGATTAAGTTTGACTTAAAAAATTATTGATTTTTTTTTTTTTGATATTTTGATTAGTTTTACTATGATTTTTTAAAATTTATTGCAAGTGAGTTTTTATAATCAAACATTGGATTGATTAAAAATTTAAAAAAATAGTAAAAATATATGGTGTACTAGAGGAGAGAATTCTCTTTAAGAGGGTATAATTTGTTTTGAAAAAAATGATAAAAAGATAAGACAAGATTTGATATTCCATGAAAACTATGATGTTTTGATTAAATTTGACTTTTTTTTTTTGATATTTTGATTAGTTTTGTTATAACATATATATTTTTGGATATTTTGATTTGTTTTACTATGTTTTTTAAAAATTGATTGCAAGTAAGTTTTAATAATCAAACATGAGGCTGGTTTGAAATTAAAAAATATTAAAAGAATATTTTAAAAATTAAAAATATATATATGGTGTACTAGAGGAGAGAATTCTCTCCAAGAGGGTATATATTTTTTTAAATGAAAAAATAGATAAAAGTTGATGTCCCATGAAAATTGTAACGTTTTAATTAAGTTTGACTTTAAAATTATTAAAAAATAAATATTTATTGAAAATTAATTATTTTCCATGCACTAGAATTTTAGTCATCTATGTGGGGGAAATAAAAAATATAAAAAATATTTTTATTTTTTGTAACGTCCCATCGCTTTCATTTAAAAAAAATTCAATAATTAAAATTATTTTATTAGTTTACATCATTTTAAAATTCAAAACGTAAATGTCACTTTTAGGTAGTTGAAATTAAAAATTTATATTTGTGTTGGTCATTTCTTTTATAAAAGTGTGATAATTTTGTCTCTTTATCCTCCTATATAGTTTAGTACTCTTCTAGTTAGTTTGTATGCCCTACTCAAGTCAATCAACTTAAAAATTTAATTCACAGTTTCCTATGGTTTGATGGAAGAGGGTTCAATAAGAGGCATATAGTATCTTGGGATATATGTAACAAGCCAAGGAAGACTACTTCCATGAGGCTCAAAAATCTATTCTTACATGGTGCTTCACTAGTTGTTAAATGGGTCATTAATTCTTTAATGGGGAATAATCCATGGAAGGTTCTAAGAAATGACATGTTTTCTAGCTTCCCCAAAAATAAATTAAGTTGAGGAATTTATTTTTTATGGATATATTATTTGAGCATATTAATTTCAAACCTAGAGGTTCCCCATTTTTTGGGTCTATATGGAAGGTTTGGGAATTTGTCGTTGGAAATTATATCAAAAGAATTGAGGGCATCTCTAGTTTTGAAAAGATTGCTAATGAAGGAGTTTTTTTTTGGTGAAGCCTATTATATAAAATAAATCCTCTTTCCTTGACTATTGGACACTCTTCCAAGGAGTGGGATTATGTGGGAATACACAATTTTGATAATATTGTGAACAAGGTTGGTCTTGTCCTTTGGGAGTAGTTGATGATTATGAACAATATGGTCAACACTCAAAAAAGGCATATATAATATGGTTCAAAATTCCTTGGGTAGCATCACCATCATTTTAAAGGTTTATGATGATTTAGATAAATGGGAAAAGACTAATTGGATATTTTTGGTGTAAATAGGTGTTTTACCTATCTAGTTCACTAATAGATCATATTTACATGTTAAGTTTACTTAGGTCCTAGGAGTTGTTTTAGAAGTATTAGCTATGTTAGATAAAAACTTATCATATCTTATCTATTTTGATTTTATTTAATGCTTGTTTCTTAGGTTATTTAATATTGTTGAGGTAGTTGTGTCATTGTACAAGACTAAGACACATGTCATGATCTTGTCTAATCCTATCTCACAACTTGCCTTTATAAGCAAGACATCACATGTATATTGATATATTCAATCTTGCAATCTTGCATCCTTAATCATAGTAAGATATTCTTGCCATTTCTCTTTTGTGGATTTTGTTTTTGTCTTGCAAGTGATCCTAGGGTGTTGGGAGTTCATCATTACCTCCTACATAGTATCAGAGGTTCATTGTTTTAGACTTCTTCCTAGATCTGAGGGACATATTTTGGCTTGAATATTTTGTTGGGTATGATTTGGGGTTTTAAGGACCCCACAATTGAATCTAGGGTGTCAGTGAAAGGTAGGTTTTCCTATCGTTTAATCAAATTTCAGTATATTTTGTTTGATCTACAAGGGTTTCAATTTTGGTGAAAGTTACCAAATTTTGGAGGTAGCTAAATTTTCAGAGCATTTTGGGCCAAAATAGACTTTTCCATTGCATCTAGAAGGCTTGAAAACCTTAAGATTGATCATCAAATCATAAAAATGAACACTTTGTCTTAGGGGCATCCAAATTTTCTCATCCAGTTGATATTTTCATATAATTGTATAGATCCATACATGGCCATACTGTACAAATGCCAATCTATATTTTGTGGGCCAAAAGAGTTTAGTAGAATATACATTATATTCCTTTGACTTGTGAAAGCCTAGCATCACCGTTTGTACATCGAGTACTCTCTATTGTTGTAGGGTACTTGGTATGTGTATGGTATGAAAGCATTGTGTTTTATTAGTAAAAAAAATATTTAAAATTTAATAGCATTTTATCAATCATTTGTTGTACCAGTTGGTTCGCTATTCTCCTGTAGCTTGTGGTCACATGGTTTATATACCCGTGGTCATGAGGTCTAGCGGGAGCTTGAGAGCCCTAGGTGGTGCAACCATTGACTTGTCACCCCTCGACCGCTCCACCTAGTGGTGTCACCACTGCTAGTGGTGGTCTTTTATTTATTTTTTAAATATTTTTTTATGCTGATGGCCCTATGGGCACCCGAGGGCTTATGGCCTAGGGGCCCAAATTTTCCCCCTAATGCTCGAATCAGATTTTTTTTTTCAAAATTCCATAACTTTCTACCATTATGAGATATTATTAGAAAGTTGGCTTTGTGTAC
Source organism: Sequoiadendron giganteum (assembly GCA_007115665.2). Taxonomy (NCBI): domain Eukaryota; kingdom Viridiplantae; phylum Streptophyta; class Pinopsida; order Cupressales; family Cupressaceae; genus Sequoiadendron; species Sequoiadendron giganteum. The sequence continues at coordinate 2,550,910 of CM021107.1, read as the reverse complement.
TTTGTATTGGTGATGGTAATTTTCCAAATTATGCTATTTGGTGCCAACATTTGTTGTTTGAAGTCAGATTTTGATTTTTGGCTATTGAGCTCATAAATTTTTTCCACGACTTCTGAATTTTGAGATTCTTGGGATGTTGGAAAGGTTTTGAGGATCTCTATCAAGAAATCTATGCACATTTTTTAGGTTCAATCCCAAGAATCTTTTATTTAGATTTGTGCGTATTCATATTTTGGTTGATCACTTGGACATATTGTTACTTGGGAATGTGCAATTTTGATCCTTGCATTTCATTTCAACTCTAGCACAATGTTCTATCTCCTATTGCTTCATTCAAATTCTAGTGATGCTACATATCAATTTTTTTCCAATGTTCCTTGGCATCAAGACATTTTATCTTGGTTTTGTTGCTTTATTATGATTCTAGAGTTGCTCCACAATCAAGAGTTTCTAGTATTTCTAGTTTCAAATTCATCTTGTCCTTTATTTCTTGGATTAAGGTTCTGGTGTCACTCCACTAGTGTGCTTCTAGTGTTGTTTTAGTAGGTTATCTCATTGAGGGGGAGACGCATTGTCTCTCTTCTTCTCTCTTATGGAGGGTCTTTTTCATCACATGGGAGGTTCATCCCACAATAATGGGTCCCAAACTTGGGACATCCTAAGTTTTTCTTGAAATCATATATTTTTAGAAAATATTAATGATTTAAGCCTTGAGGGGTTCTATCTAAAGGGTTTTAATTGAAGATTTTTATATAAGACCCCCTTAGATCAAAGCTACCTAGATAGAACCCCTCTAGTCTTAAATCATACCCACAATGGAGTCTCCTATGCACCCATCAAAATGCTCAAAAAACCACTTTTTATTTACCTTTTGAGGGATCAAATAAAGTCTTTTAGAAATTATGTTTTGTAAGTATGTATCTATTATAAGCTTTACAAAAAATATACTTTTGCATATTTACAATTTTATTATTATATTTATATTTTATTTCTTGTGAATGTAGGTTTTTCACCAAACATCAAGGTATTTGTTTCACACATGTAGAAAAACAAAAAATACAGAAAAAAATTCTAAAAATATGTGTGCACTAGTATTGATGTTCTTGTTTTAGCTAAAACAAAAATTCATACATACAAAAAAAGTTATGTGTGATAACATACACCTACATCCATCTTATAATTATTCTAACTTCAAATATTAATTCTAAAAAAATATGTAACAAAAAACTATGAAAAAATATCCATGCACTAGATATTGATGTTACACATCTAAATTTTAAAAATTATAATTTTATCCTTTCAATAATTTTTTTTTATGTGGGAAGACATAAACATCACTATTTTAAAATGTTTTTTACTGTAAAAAAAAGTTATTACAAGTTACATAAAAAATCACAATTTATTTTTATTTTTTAAAAATATATTTAAAATCTAAACACAAATCCTCACAAATAACTAGTTCATGTCATCTCCAAATTTTTAATGGTTTAGTTGCTATAGGTTTCATAAAGTAAAAATTTGGTTGAAAATGTTGATTTCAATGTCCTACTTTGGAAAAAGAGTGTGATGTAGTATTGTGGGCTGACCCGAGGTTTTTTCTTTTCATTCTTCACATAAAGTATCATTGTATCTTTTCGCTCTCTTCGAAAGGAGTTTTGTCCCACCGAGTTTTCTCCTTTTCTCTGTTTGTGAGAGATTACATTTGTACATGGCTATCTAACATGGCCTCATTGTCAGGACCCATCTTTGCATATTTGCATCATTTGCATAATAATCTACTCCCTAAGTTGTACTTAAGGGGGGTGTTGGTGTAAATAGGTTTTTACCTATCTAGTTCACTAATAGGTCCTATTTACATGTTAAGTTTACTTAGGGATTAGGTGTTTTTCTAGAAGTCTTAGTTGTCTAAATAAGATCTTATAATATCTTATCAATTTTGCTTTAATGCTTGTGTCATAGGTCATTTAATACTATTGAGGTAGTTGTCTCATTGTACAAGATTAAGACACATTTTATGATCTTGTCTATGTTGCAAGTATGAAAGTATTATCATTGATGTCAATAGGAAGACAACATGCTAGTGTTTTCATTGATTCTAACTATGTGTTAAGGAAGTTTGTTGCATGATGAAGGATGTCGAGGATATTGAGAAAATTATGAAAAAGAGAAAAATAGGTTGTTGCAGGTTGTGCATGTGTAGTTGAGATATTGAGGAAGTGTTGTGAGTACATGGAGCTATCTTTATGTTGCAGTTTCTGGAGATGAGTTGGAATGAAGTAATGAGATGAGATGATGTCTTTGGTACTTGGCTTCCAAGTGCTTTTGAGAAAATTTGATAAACAATGAAAACAATGTTGTGCAAGTGTTCATAATGTGTTCTGGGTTGTGCTCCATGTTTTTTCTGTGTTGATGCTATGCCTGTACGAATCTAATATGTTTTTCAATGATGTTTTTTGTGGCTTGGGAGAAATGTATTTTCTCCATGTTTCTCTGCAGTTTGGCTTTAGGTTGTGCAGATTTGAGAAGTTTCTTATAATGGTTGCATCTTTTAGAATTCAAGGTTTCACTTGATCGTTAGTGTGCGAATAAGGTTTACTAGATGTTTTGGGATGAATTATTTGTATGATGTGAGTTTGGATGAAGTCTTTGTTAGATCTCAGGTGGTTCGAGGATTATTTTAGATCGTGTTCAAGTGAATTTTATTGTTCATAAGTTTCAAGTTGATTTAAGGAAGCATGTACTTAATGTTTTATGGTGTTTAGCACGGGTATTGGTCAACCTTGTGTTAGCACTACGTGCGAAGCTTATGAAAGAATTTTGAAGTGTGTTAGGATTAATTTGGGTCCTAATTAAGGAGATATATGGGTCACCTTCATTCCTATCCACCACAAGAATGTTTAGGTGCCAACCTAATTTGAATTTGTAAATGTAACAGACAGTTTCCGAACTTGGAGAAAATTTCAAGGTTGAGATTGATATAAATAAGAGTAACGTTGTTGTAAGATGCAAGAAAGAGACAAGATAGATGCGAGATCGATGCGAGTTATGTGTGTGATTCGAATTACAAAAGTATAGATGCGAATTTGAGCAGAGTAGTGCGAATTTCAAGTGTTGGATTACTAAAGGCAGTGAGCTGAAGGTGTCCAAAATCTTTCATACAAGGTTGCGAAAGTGTTGGAGCATTTGTGGTGGATTCCTTGTTGCATTGAAAAGTTGTTCTTTGTGTAACATTTCTCTTCTATCTTCTTGTGTTCTTTTTGTGGTACTGAGCCCTGGTTGTGAGCCTTTTTGGACAGTGTGTTATATTCTGGCAGTGAGCCCTTGTGCTAGTTTTGCAATTACTTATATTGTGAGCTAATCCTCACCGTGGTTTTTTTCTCAGTGGGTTTTCCACGTAAATCTGGTGTTCTCTTGTGTATGGTGTTGTTATTTCAATTTATGTTATTTGCATTTCATGTTTAATCACTTTAATAGAATAAGGGTTTATGAGAGTAAATGGCGACTCCCCAACACCCCCAGGAATAGTTGCTAGACCAAAAAAACTTCCACAAGAGAGAGAATGACAAGAAAGGTTGTTTCAATAATGCAAGATTGAATAATGGTTGAATATGCTTGAATTGATCCAAATGTACATGAGATGCCTTGCTTATAAAGGAAAGGTATAGAGATAGGATTATACAAGATCATGACAAGTGTCTTAATCCTATTACATGAGACAACTAACAAACTAACTACCTAGGAATCAAGCAATACTAGATAGATAATATAAGTTCTAGAAAAGCCAACTGAGACTTTTAGAAAGAATCTTTTTATCCTAAGTAAACTTAACATGTGAATATTGTTGGCCCATAGTTATCGTTGCACCAAAAGATCGACCTGTTAATGCCCGATACAACCGCCAAAGTTAATGGATCCATGGGAGGCGGTTAGTCCATGTCATGAATCCCAAGGGGAGCACTGACTAATTGCCAACAATATCCCCCTCAGCGTTACCCGAGGGGATTCAAACCTGACACCTTTGGCTTTGATACCAATTGTTGGCCCATAATTGCCATTGCACCAAAAGATCAACCTGCTAATGCCCAATACAACCGCTAGAGTTAATGGATCCACAAGAGGTGGTTAGTCCATGTCATGAATCCCGAGTGGAGGGCTGACTAATTGTCAACAAATATTTCCTCTAATTACCTAGTGAATGAATTAGCTAGGTACAAGACATTAATTCACACAAAAACCCCCCTTAAGTGCAACTTAGGGAGAAAATTATTATGAAAAATATGCAAAGATGAAGATGACTATGAAGATGGGTCCCAACTACTAGGCCATGTTAGGTACCCATTTACAAATGCAAATGGAAATGCAATAAATCTCTCACAAGCAGAGAAAAGGAGAAAACCCAGTGGGACAAAACTCCTCTCCAAAAGAGAGAAAAAAAAAAAAACAAACATGATTAATGGAGGACTCAATAATACCCCCAAGGACTACATCCATCATGTATATTCAATCAATGAACCCCCCATAAGAGGGAAAAAGAGAGATATGATATCCCCCCCATAATGAAGAAGCTCCAATGCTGATGAAGAATGCCTAAAAATTAAATGATCTAATATTTGCAAGAAACACATCTTCCCTTAGGAATAAACAAATCCATAAGCTGATGAAGAAGCCACTCCATGTCCAACTAAAAGGAGGAAGAATGAATCCTCAACATGTATGCCTCTAAAAACTGAGTAGGAGTCTCCAAGATTGAATAAGCCACAACATAATCATGGTCAAAATCAACCAAGAAGCATGACAAATCAAGTGAAGGAGGAGACTCATGAGTGTCAATCTCCAAAGACAAAGATGGTATATCAGTTGTGCTGAAACTGTCATCAAAGAGGAGAGAAACCCCCTCAAGTGTGCCCTCCAAATCTGCAGTATGGGCTCCATGAACAAGTTAGAAGTACCTATCAAATATTCATCCCACAAAGCAAGATCTGAAAAACTATGATCATCCTGATGAATAAAAGCATCGATGGTTGAAGAAGTAGGAGGTGGAGGGGTAGGAAGCTCAACACTATTCTCTAGAATACCAAGGTGTAGATGACCAAAATTCTCCTCACAAATAGGGTTCACACTCAATGGAGTGTGTGATGCAGTCAAAGGAACATTATCACCTTCTGAAGCAAAATGTGAAAATGAATACACATGAGATGAATTATCAACCATCCCGATAGCAACAATATCCCTAGTCTCCAAGTCCTTTATGTACACCCTATTAGGAGTGAACTCAATAGTTTTACCTTGACCCCCATGAGTAATTTGATAAATAGAAAGGAGATTAGTGGATAAAGAAGGAACAAAAATTACATCATTAAATGTCCCTTCCCCTATTTCAATAGAACCCTTCCCACTCACCTTCATATATGTATTGTTACCCATCGATATATGAGGTGAATTACAAGGCTTAAAAGAAAAGAACATATCCATCAAAGATGCAATATAATGAGATGCCCTTGAATCAAGAAGCCATCTATGTGATTCAGGACTTGTAGAGGCCAAGAGTGCTTGTCCTTTCATTTTGTGTAGCCCAAATGTAGATCCTACATTCACTGACTAAGATGATGATGATGGTGCTGCCGATTGAGATGCTAAAGAAAAAGAAGACACTGATGAGGGTAGTTGAATGTTATTCTTTTGAAAAAGGTGTGTGAGTTCATCAATCTTCTTATTATAACATTTATGCTCATCATGTCCTAGCCTTTTACAATATGCACATTTGAACTTCTTTTTAGATGATTCCTCTTTAGAAGGGGGTGTAGACTTAGGAGTACTATGTGAAGGAGAATCTTTACCTTGCTCATTAGACTTGGGAGCCTTATTCTACTTCTTACCTTTGCCACTTGAAGCCTTTTTATCCTTTGCAAAAAGAGCATGAGATGTAGAAGACTTCAATGTGCCCATGTGAACCAAATTTGCTTGTTCTCTTGTGAGATGAGCTAGAAATTCATCAAGAGAAGGCATTTTGTATGCATTACCAAGGGCATCCATTATAGCATATAATGTAGAAACAAACCTGAATAATCTGTTAGTGTAATTAATATTTAATTACACTTGCATAACTTTACTTAGGTTTTGCTTAGGTAATAATTAGTTTACTTAATTAATAAGTAAGATTTATTTAGTTGAGCTATTTTTAGGTCAACATTAGGGTTGCATACTTTGCTTTTATAAAGCAAATCATCTCATTGTAATATTGAATTCCTAAATATATCATTTTGCACATTCGCATGCAAAGCTTTGCTTTTTTATGTTTTCTCTTCTGTGGAAGGTGTTTAGGTTTGCATGTCTGATCTAGGGTTTCTAACATGGTATCAGAGCCTTGACATGCAGCCCCTTCTCAAATTCTAGAGAAATTCATTGTAGAGTTCGTTCGGGGTTCCTCGAGGATTTCATGCCTTGAGCTCATCTATGCGGTATTTTGGATCAGATCGGGCTTCACCATTGGATTTAGAGTGCTGGGAAAAGTCAGGTTTGGCTTTCATTTTGCAGATTTTGGCCATGATTTGCCATATCTGTGAGGGTTTCAAGTTGGGTGATTTTTTGCAAGCTTTGGAGGTTGTCATTTTTTCGGAGCATGCTGGAGCAAAATGGACACCTCCATCGCATTCGTAGCACCCCAAAACCCTAAGATCGCCCTTCGTTTCATCGATTTTGGCGAAGTTGGTTTGGAGGGCAAATTTTTTTTGCTTCCTAAGGCACGCTTTTCGAAAAAAATGAAAAAAAAATTCAAAAAATGCCATTTTTGGTTTCTGCGCCGGTGCCTGCCATTCAAATGGATCCCACTGCCCGGTAACCACCGGGCGGCCACCGCTCCACTGCCGGTCCACCACCGCTGAGCATCACTTAGCTCATTCGCCGCTGGTCCTTTCTCAGCCCCTGCGGGCCCCTCTGCACTCTGCGAGCGGTCGTATGGGGGACCAGGCACTATGCGCCCAGCCCCCAGCCGGCCTCCCAACTCTTCGCATGGTCATATGGAGAACCAAGGGCTCCACCCCAGCCCCCAGTCCACTAGCCCCTGGTCGTGCACAAGACCAGGGGCTTATTTTTTTTAGCCCCTTGGGCTGCCTGCAGGCCTTATAGGCCATTCTGGAGCACCTTCACCAAATTGGGCATAACTTTTGCGTACGGTGTCTTTTTTTTGCAAACGAGATACCATTGGAAAGCTGATTCTAATGCAATTCTGTTGGTATAGGTTATTTTTCTTGATTATGCTCCAGATTTATTTTTCAGGTCTTTGAACTTAGAACTTCTATTTTTCACTCCGGAGGGCATATCTTTTGGCTCGGTGATCCTTTTTTTGCCATTCTTACGGCATTGGAAAGCTGGTTCAGTCATCTACATAGATCTAAGGTATTTTTTAATTTTTTGTTTATGCATGTTTAGGAATTCTCTCCTTTTGTAGTCATTGGGGATTGTAATAAATGAACTGATCTAAAGTTCCATCAGAGGGGGTAATGTAGAAACAAACCTGAATATCAGGACCAATCTTAGCAAGAATAGAAAGAATCAAATTCTCATCCTCTTTATTGACCCCAAAATTAGATAATTGTAATCTTAGAGAATTGATATTAGAGAAGAAGTCTTGGATACTGTCAAAATCTGAAGGATTAAGACCCATTAGTTTATTATCCAACTTAAATTTCCTCATCTTATCCAGATTACCAAAGAAACTCTCTAAAGTAGTCCAAACTTGATTAGGATGTGTGCAAGATGCAACATGATATCTAAGATCTAGAGAAATGGAAAAAAGAAGAGTACTAAGTGCTTCATCCCTTCTATCAAACCATTTCCTTTTTTCTGCAGCTCCATTAGGTTCTGGATCTTGGCCATATGTGATTCTTTGCAACTTCAATTTTAACAATAACATCCCCATTGTGACTTCCATTTATGATAGTTAAATGGGGTTAGAAGTACAATTTTTGATAGATCCATGATACAATTAGATATTGAAAGAGAGGAACAACAATTTTCCCTCACAATAAAAACAATTAACCCCTTTGTCCCAAACAAATTTACACTTTTTTGCAAATTTACAACAATGTATCCCAAACTACCAAATCAACTTCAAACTAAAATTATGAAAATCTAGAAACAACTTTGCAAAAAGTGCATGAATAGAAATGAAGTATTCCTAAATACCTTCCTGATGCCACAAATTTGGGGAAAATCGGAGTTCGAAGCAAAAAGATATGAGCTCAAAGGTGAAAATGAAAGATTTTCCTTGAACCTGGGAAAAATGGCACAAAATTGCAAAAATTCTGCAAAACACCTGCACCACTAAAAATTTGGGACTACCAGCTTTTCGACGATATTTCGTTTGAATTTTTTTACCTCTGTTAGCCAAAGTTATGCAAAAAAAAAAAAATCCCTAGTTGAGGGCACTTGGGGGGAAAATACAAAATCTCAAAGGCTAATTGGGTGCAAATTTTAGGCACCCGGGGGCTTGAAATCGGCCACCCATATGACTGATAGCAAAAAAATAAAAATCCCGTGGGCTAATACAACAACTATCGGGTTTGTAAAGATTATAAAACCAAAGGTTTATTGCCGATAAGAAAATGATAGTCAGCTAGTACAAATACATAGTCGACATACAATGTGTTTAAGAAAACTATTGAATTGCACAAGACAACTGAGAGGGGGGGTAAATCAGTTGTATCGAATTACATTCACTTCTGATCTTAATAAATTCGACTTTCACTTTAATTTGTTATTAAGTATAAACATGAAATGTAGATAACATAAAGAATATACCAGAGACACCAGATTTATGTGGAAAACCCTATAAGGGAAAAACCAAAGTGAGGATTAACTCACAATATAATAGTAATGTAAAACCGAATACAAAGGCTCACTGCCCAGAAAGGACTCAATGTCCAGATAAAAGGCTCACTACCTACAAATAGGACTCATTGTCCAAAAGGAGGCTCATTGCCTACATATAAAAATAGATAATAGAAAAATCCACCACAATAGGTTTCACACATTTGCAGCCTTAATCAAAGAATTGCAGACAACATTAGCTCACTACTTTAAGGAGTCAAACACATTAAAGTACTATTTCCTTGATTCACTTTCACACACTCTACTTCTCGCACTTGTTCGTACACTTTTCTTCCTACATATCTTTCTATTCACAACATCTTGAATTGTATTTATACCATCTTCAACCTTAGAAACTTTCTCTAAGGTCAGCTACACATTCTTCATTTTACAAATTCAAATTAGGTCAATGACTCAACATTCCCGCGATGGATAAGAATGAGAGTGGACCAAATTAATACTTAACCAAGACCCAAAACAACATCTTGGATCAATCACACACTTCCTTAATTGATACTTATTCTTGATGTAACGTGTAGACACCAAGTCAACCAAATCTAATGAAAACACCAATGAACTTTGAAGTATGTGTGTTCACAACAAGATAACACATGGATCACATGACACACTTCACTAGAAACTGGAACACCTCTTAGATACCTTCATATTCATTCGTAGCGACTGCAACAATATTCATATACAAAACTCTTTCCAACAGTCCAACCGGACTGTGCAGACACACATATTAGCTTTGGAACAAGTCTTCCAGAGTACCAAACCACAAACACTTTTTTTAGAATACAAATAACACCAATATTAACCTTCTTCTAGATCCACAAGATCTAAGACAAACTAGCAAGGGACAACAAAGAGGAAACATTTCTCCTAGTACATAGAAAAACAACTCTGCTAGACTAGTTCACAAATCGGTGAACGCAACTTTCACTCATCATCAAACCAAAAGCTATAACTCAATATATATCACCCAAAGATGCCAATGGACAACACTATAGATCCGAACAAGTATAGGATTAACACAAAATAAATGTAGAGCACAATACCAGAGCACATTTAAACCACACACACAACTCTGTCTTCACTGTTTATTAATTTTTTCAAAAGAACTTGATAGCTCATCATATCAGCACACCTACAACATCATAAAGATAGCTCCATATACTCACAACATCTCTGAAATATCTCAACCATACATGTATCACCTGCAATCACTTGATTTCTTTCTCTACAACAACCTGAACTGTGTTAACATTAATGAAAACACCAACTTACTCATTCATACTTGCAACAATCTCCCCCTTTGTCATTGATGGCAACACATGATGTGAAAAACCATCAAAGACAAAATACACACTCCTACTTATTTTTTTTTTTTTCGGATTAGACAGCCTACACAACGTTTCTACAAACTCTTCTCCTTACAAGATTCTCTCTCTATCTTTCAACTTTTTCAGATATAGATAGGTTTTTTCACATGATTCTCTCTCCCCCTTTTGACATCAATGGCAAAGAAATTTTTTGCATGATTCTTCAACCATAAAAATCTGATCACTCCCCCTTAGGAGTGCACCCACATCTCATATTGCAACAATGATACTCTCTACTCCCCCTGAGGAGTAGACCCCAATCATCAGTCTAGATAGATGATGAATCTGTAGATCCACTGGATTGATGCACCTCTATGTGCACCTAGTTCAAGGAAGAAGTGCAAGTAACCGCCAAATTCTCCTTGATATACTCAAAAGTATCCTTAGGAAAAGCCTTAGTAAATATATATGCAATTTGATCCTTTGTAGACACATATTCAAGCCTGACATCATTCTCCAACACCTTCTCCCTTAAGAAAAGATATCTGATAGATATATGCTTTGTCCTTGAATGCATTACCGTATTCATTGAAATATTTATTGCACTTGTATTATCACAAAATATAGGGATAGGCTCATCACATATCACACCTATATCCTTCAATGTTTGTTTAATCTAGAGTACCCGTGTACAACAAGATGCTGTTGCAATATACTCAGCTTTTGCAATGGATAAAGAAACTGAATCATGTTTCTTGCTTAACCATGAAACCAATCTACATCCAAGAAAGAATGCACCACCACTTGTACTCTTCTGGTCATCTATACAACCAACACAATTTGCATCAGTTTAGGCATTCAAAGTGAAATCAGTATCCTTAGGATACCACAGGCCTAATCCAAAGTGCCTTTTAGATATCTGAATATCCTCTTCACAACTGTAACATGTGTTTCTTTAGGTTATGCTTGAAATATGGCAACCAAACATACTGCATGCATGATATCCCGTCTAGTAGTAGTAAGATATAACAGTCCACCAATCATAGATCTTTACATGCTCTGATCAATTTTAAGAGAATCATCATCCTTAATCAGTTTGCATCTAGTCACCATAGGGGTACAAACCGGTTTGGAATCATCCATTGCAAACTTCTTCAAAAATTCTTTAACATACTTTAATTGTGAAATGAATATGCCCTTATTAGTTTGATTCACTTGGAGTCCAAGAAAGAAGTTCAATTCACCAATCATAGACATCTCAAACTCTTTTTGCATCTCATCTGCAAATTTCTTGCACACACCTTCTTTTCATCCAAAGATAATATCATCAATATACACAACCACTATCAATAATCTATTTCCTTCAACTTTGAAATAGAGATTACTATTTGTAGAGCATTTGATGAACCTTTTCTATGTCAAATATCTTTCCAAACTTGCATACCATGCTCTGGGAGCCTATTTAAGTCCATATAGTGCCATTTTCAACTTGCAAACCATGTCTAGTTTATCTGATAACTAAAATACTTCCGGTTGTTCCATGTACACCTTTTCTTCCAATTATCCATTTAGAAATGCAGACTTAACATCCATCTGGTATACTTTGAAATCTTTGTGAGTAGAAAATGCCAAGAACATCCGAATGGCCTCCATTCTTGCCATCGGGGTGAATATTTCCTCAAGGTCTATTCCTTCAACCCGTGAATAAATTTTGCACACAAGACTTGCTTTGTTTCTTACTACTTCACCATCTTCATTCAACTTATTCTTGAATACCCATTTTGTATCAATTACATTCTTGTTTACTAGTCTAGGAACCAATTCCCATGTCTGATTCTTCTCTATCTGCTGCAACTCTTCTTTCATTACTCTAACCCAATTATCATTTTTTCATGCTTCACACACTGTTTTAGGTTCTATCTTAGAAAGTAGACACAAATTTACCTTAGCTGCTACCACTTTGCTTCTTGTTGTTACACCTTTGCCTTTGTATCCAATTATCTATTCTTCCAGATGATTTTTCTGCACATACTTTGGAGTCTTAGGAGTAGGTTCCGAAGTCTCTTCTTCTACAATTTGATCTTCTTATTCCTTACCCTCTTATTTTACTTGTCTACAGATTGGTTCATCTGGTTCAACTTCACTTATTTCAATTGGTCTGTGCATATCTTCATCAAATTTTACATTTGCACTTTCAAATATCTTCCCCAGTCTTTTATTGAAGCATCTCTATGCTTTGCTATTAGTTGAATATCCAAGGAAAATACCTTCATCACATCTTTCATCAAACTTTCCAAGGTTATCGTCATCTCTTTTAATATAACATCTGCTTCCAAATACCTTAAAGTACTTAACAGTAGGAATTTTTCCAATCCACAGTTCATAAAGGGGTCTTTGTGTTGTTACCTCTGATCTTAACTCTGTTAAGAATATAAAAAACAGTGTGGATTGCTTCTCTCTAGTATACATTAGGTACATTTTCCTATTTCATCATATCCCTTGCAGCCTCTTGAACAGTTTGGTTCTTCCTCTCTACAACTCCATTTTGCTGAGGAGTTCTAGTAGCAAAAAAATGTCTCTTTATACCATGCTCTCACAAAATGTATTAAATTCACTGGAAGTAAATTATCCACCTCTATTAGACCTTAAACATTTGATTCTCAAGTTTACTTCATTCTCTACCCTTTCTTTAGACACTTTGAATCTATCTAGAGCTTGAGCTTTCTCCCTATGAAAAGTAACCCATGTCATTCTAGAATAATCATTAATCAAAAGCATAAAATACCTGTTATGATTAAGGCTTCCTATTCTTGTGGGACCTCAGAGGTATGTATGAATCAATTCCAACATTCTGGTAATTGATTTTTCTCTTCCTTTGAAACTGTATCTTGTTTGTTTTCCCAATTGACAACTTCTGCAAATAGTATTGATAGGCTTTGTGATTCTAGGTAGATCCTTGACAACTTCTCTTGAACAAATCCTGATTAGATTATCAAAGTTTACATGTCCCATCCTTTGGTGCCATAGCCAACTTTCATTAATCTGAGACAAAAACCATTGACCATCACCACTCTTAAGCTGATAGATGTTTCCATGTGTTCTTCCTATAGCTACCACAGTTCCAGACCCTTTTCTGATCTCATAGGTGTTTTCCTGAAACACAAGTTTAAATCCTTTGCTACACATTTTCCAACACTCAAAAGATTATGCCTTAAACCCTTAACATAATAGACATCATCAGTACTATGTTTTCCATCAAAACTAATTGTTTCTTTTCCAACAATCTTTGCACCAGAATCATCTCCAAACATCACTAATCCTCCATCATACTTTTTAAGTTTAGTAAACTTAATTTTTTCTTCGGTCATAGGATTTGAACATCCACTGTCAATTACCCAATAATCTCCATCTTGTCTAGCATGAAAGGCAGTAACCAGAGTACCTTCCATCTTATCCTTCTTATTTTCCAGACCACATTCCCTTGCACATATTCCATGGTTAGTAGACGCATATTTATTCTCCAAGGCTAGAAACAAGCATTCATCTTTATCATCCTCAAAATCAGACTCATCATAAAAAATTCCAGCATCTTCTTTAACAGAATACAATTTCTTGAACTTTCTATCCTTTTTGTCTTTATTATCTTTGTTCTTTTTTTGTATGGCTCTATTTGGACATCTTGAAGCATAGTGACCAATATTTCCACAATAGAAACATTTAAAGGGTATCATACCTTTGTACTTACCGGTACCTTTTTTCAACTTCCTTGTAAAGTTTGCTTCCAATTCCTCTGAATCATCACTATCCAAATCATCTTCTGTCTTAGTGGCTTTGAAGGATGTTTCTATTTTCTCCTTTTCTTTTCCAAACTTCCTCATCTCAAATGGAGTCAAGGTGCCAAATAGCTTCTCTTTAGTGAATTTATTTGGATCATACACTTCCTCAATAGCTAAAACCTTGTCACTATAACTCTTCGATAGGGTCATCAAAATATTCTCTATTACATCTTCATTTGTTAGAGTACCACCTTGATTTTTGACTTTATTTTCTGCAATATCAACCCTCTGAAATTAGCTTGCAATGTCTTCACCTTCTTCCATTTTCAAGTTCTCATATCTGTGCATTGCTGTTAGCTTCTTTGATAATTTGACTCTATCATTTCATTCATAGATATCTTTCAACTTTTCCCATACTTCATAAGCAGTGCCTAATGAAATAACTTTTGTTTGCTTAGTCTTAGATAAATCACTATAGATTGCATACCTTTCTTTTTCATTTTCCTCAAAGGCAAAAATCTCATCTGCAGAAGAAGGACCACTAGCCGGCTCAACATATTTTGTCTCAACAACTTTCCAAGTCTTGAAACCAAGAGAGATCAGGTAACCTCTCATTTATACTTTCCAGTCACTATAGTCAGCTCCATCAAACATGAGGATTGACAACTTGTGCGCGATCAGATCTACCTCAAGTGGTTAAGCTCTTCTATGAGGAACCAAAGATCTGACACCAACTTTTGAATTGCACAAGACAAATGAGAAGGGGGTTGAATCAGTTGTATTGAATTACATTCACTTCTAATCTTAATAAATTCCACATTCACTTTAATCTGTTATTAAGTATAAAAATGGGAACTAGATAACATAAAGAAAATACTAGAGACACCAGATTTACGTGGAAAAACCTATAAGGGAAAAACCACGGTGAGGATTAACTCACAATATAATAATAATGCAAAACTGGATACAAAGGCTCACTGCCAAAGGGCTCACTTCCTAGATAGGACTCACTATTCGGATATAAGGCTCATTGTCTAAAAATAGGACTCATTGTCCAGAAGGAGGCTCATTGCCTACAAATAAAAATAGATAATAAAAAAATCCACCACAACAAGTTTCACACATTCACAGCCTTAATCAAAGAATTATAGACACCATCAACTCACTGTTTTCAAGAGTCAAACACATTAAAGTACTACTACCATGATTCACTTTCACACACTCTTCTTCTCACACTTGTTAACACACTTGTATTCCTACATCTCTCACTATTCACAACATCTTGACTTGTATTTATACCATATTCAACCTTAGAAACTTTCTCCAAGGTTGGCTACACATTCTTCATTTTACAAATTCAAATTAGGTCGATGACTCAACATTCCCGCGGTGGATAAGAATGAAAGTGGACCAAATTAATACTTAACTAGGACCCAAAACAACATCTTGGATCAATCACACACTTCCTTAATTTATACTTATTCTTCATGTAACGTGTAGACACTGGGTCGACCAAACCTAATGAAAACACCAATGAACTTTGAAGTACCCGCATTCACAACAAGATGATAACACGTGGATCACATGACACACTTCACCAAACACTGGAACACCTCTTAGATACCTTCAAATTCATCTGCAACAACTGCAACAATCTTCATATACAAAACTCTTTCCAACAATCCAATTGGACTGTGTAGACACACATAGTAGCTCTGGAACAAGTCTTCCGGAGTACCAAATCACAAACACTTCTGCCAAAACATAGATAACACCAATATTAACCTTCTTCTAGATCTACAAGATTTGAGACAAACCAACAGGGGACTACAGAGCATAAACATTTCTCCTAGCCCGCAGAAAAACAACTCTGCCGGACCAGTTCACAAGCCGGTGAACACAACTTTCACTCTTCATCAAACCAAAAGCTATAACTTAGGATATATCACCCAAAGATGCCAATGAACAACACTACAGATCTGCACAAGCATAGGATCAACAAAGAATAAATGCAAAGAAAAATACTAGAGCACATTTAGACCACACACACAACTCTGTCTTCAATGTTTATTAATTTTCTCAAAAGCACTTGATAACTCATCATATCAGCACACCTGTAGCATCATAAAGATAACTCCATGTACTCACAACATATTTGTAGTATCTCAACCATACATGTACCACCTACAATCACTTGATTTCTTTCTTTGCAACAACCTGAACTATGTTGACATCAATGAAAACATTAATGATAACACCACCTTACTCATTCATACTTGTAACGGTACCTTGCGACGATACCTTGACTAGGCCAATGTGATGGATGAAGTACCCAGATATGGAATATGCATCCAACAATATTAATAATCGCGACTAGGATTTAAAGGCCAACAATGATAGAAAAGACAATCGTACCAGTAGTTGATGGATGGGACCGACCCTTAGTACCTGTGATTAATGCATTTGCACCCGCCAATGAATGAAGATACAAAGGATGCAAGCTAATTCATTCACTAGGCAATTAGGGGATATATTCACATGTTAAGTTTACTTAGGATAAAAGATTCTTTCTAGAAGTCTTAGCTGGCTTTTCTAGAACTTATCTTATCTAGCTAGTATTTCTTGATTCCTAGGTAGTTAGTTTGTTAGTTGCCTCAGGTAATAGGATTAAGACACTTGTCATGATCTTGTCTAATCCTATCTCTCTACCTTTCCTTTATAAGCAAGGCATCTCATATACATTTGTATCAATTCAAGCCTATTCAACCATTATTCAATCTTGCATTGTTGAAGCAAGATTTCTTGCCATTCTCTCTCTTGTGGAAGTTGTTTTGGTCTAGCAACTATTCTTGGGGGTGTTGGGGAGTCACCATTGACTCCCACAGGGTTTAATGAATGCATGTGGATTTGATTATTGTTGAGGGTTTTTATGTTTTAATTTGCTACAACCGATTTACCCCCCTCTCAATTGTCTTACTCATTCAACAACCTAATCCTATCTTACAACTTGCCTTTTATAAATAAGGCATCATATGTATATTGATATATTCAATCTTGCAATATTGCCTCCTTAATCAAAGCAAAAGATTCTTTCCATTTCTCTCTTGTGAAAGTTATTTTTGTCTCGTAGTTGATCCTAGGGTGTTGGGAGTTCACCATTAACTCCTAAAGCTATGAGGACATAAACTCCATATAATTATAACCAAATATATATTCATTCATTACATATTCTAAAGAATTGATGGATGGGCACAATAAATTATGGATGATATTATATTCTAGTGGTTGTTTATATTCCTTGCAAGTTTTTGAAAAATTTAAGAAAAGCCTTGATGAGATCAAAACTATTATTAAGATATTTTGATAATGGTCAAGAGCAAGCTTATGAGAGATCAATAAAATTTACAATATACAATATGCTAGTAATGAATGTCCCATTATACATGATGTAACTCAGGTTCCTTCACTAAAACATTAGCTACAAAATAAGATTGGCGATTCTTTAGGTGTCACAAGATGGAGTACTTGCTACTCAAGATACAACAATGGAGCTCATGTTGCTAGTTTCCCTTTCTTAACTAGTGGTAGTAACTAGGGTAATATTTTTTGTTTTTAAAGGAACAATGTTTTCATGGTTTTGGGATCTCAATGAATGATAAATTTAATGAGAGTGGCTAGCCATTCAAACTTTTTTAGACACATGTATGACCGAGTATAATTACCCTTAATTCTATGAAATTTGCAATCTGATTTATCATTGTGTCTTAGGAAGTGGTGTGTTTAGATCTAATTGCTAGATTAGAGGGAGAATGATTTAGATAGCACAACAAGATTTGAAGAACATCATCTATGTATTATTGTAACTTAGTAAACTTTCTAAAAAAAATTGGTCTAGATAAAGGAAAGGTAGAAGTAATATCAACTTGATTCATATTTTTCTTCATATAATTAATTTTAATTTTTTTTTCAAAAATTACAAGGGTAAGATGATTGAAATGATGAGCTATATTTTAATATATTGGATGCTAAATGTTTGAACTCAACATTCTTCAAATATGTATATATGTCTCTAAAATATGGAAAAATACTTAGGTGCACATTATTCTTTATAACTGCAAGTAATCCCTGAAGAAACTTGATTTGTAACTCATCATCACTAAGTTGATGTTTGATTTTACTACATAGAGATTGAAAGAACATAAAAATTATTGATAAGTTCATCATTTTTTGAATGCATCTTTTTAAATCATTCACAATGTTCTTCAAGTCTGTGTTTATATAAAAATGTTAAAAGAAACTTGTAGTGAGATCATTAAATTTTTTTATGGAACTAGAAGGCTGCAAAAAGTGAAATAATTCCTTATCAAAGTTCTTCAAGGTTCATGGAAATAATTTGGCCAAGATATTATCATCATAAGAAAAATCAATGAATACAACTATCAAATATTATATGTAAATGCTCAAATCTCCTTTTCAATTATAACATTCAAATCTAGGAGCCATAAATCCCACAAGAAATGGATATGTAACACCCTTAAAAGCCAAAGGAGTGTGATGCGGAGGGTTGTATGCAACTAAATCATTCTTATTATGATTGATTTCCTTCTTAAGTATAAATTTTAAACCCTAATCCAATGCAAGGGTGACTAGAAGATAGGTGATGTAAATGAGCACACCAAACCCTAGAATAAAGATGTATTAATGAAGAACAAGTATGAAGGGAGAATTATATATGAAATTATTATGTAAAGTTAAAAAGTGATAAATCTAAGAAACTTAAAATTGAGGATAAGACTTTATGGGTGAATTAGGTAATTAAGAGTTAACAAGTTCACTAAAAATGTAAAGGAATTTTTTTTTCCATAAACTTAATAAAGGATAATCAAATTAAATGCTTACAACTCAACATAAATTAATGTAGATTAATAAGTGGTGGTTGTGGAAGCCATAATTGAACAATAAATGTTAAGCTATAAAATAAAATACGAGAGATAGATGTGCTTAGCTCTAGGGCAAATAAGTTTGATGTAGTTTTGGAATTTGATTGTGTTAGAATTGGAATTGGATTATCTCTATCTATGTTTTTTCCTTGAATTTTGTGTAAGGTCTAGCTTGAATTCATGGATTTGGGACAATTCTATAGTTACAAATCTACTTTATGGACTATGGATCTCATACTACAACTTGTCCACTTTTTCTCTCTAGTTCCTTAATTTTACAAATGCCTACTTTGTTGAAAGGACTTATAGTATTTTGGAATACATTTAAAGGGTTGTCAAATTGCTAGGGAAAACACTCTCGTAGGTCAATGCCTCCAAAAATTGAATTTCCAATTGTGGAAAGGATTGACAGGCATCGAGTAATCATGCATGTGACTCAAATGATGATGTTGAAGTAAATATTGTTATTTTTAAGTGCACCAATCAAAATTTTCTTCTAATAGATCCTTTTTGAATGCACTATACAATAATGATTTAGGATGAGAGAGAACATGAAGTAAATTTAATTGAATACATTTAAATACAAGGATATAACAATGAATCACACAAATATGTGTTTAGTTGGCTCATACTAGTTAGTAAAGTAAGCAAGAGTTGGCTAAATTTGAATTTAAAGTCTGAAATTCTAGAGGTCAAATATGCAAATGCAAGATCAATCTTGCACCAATAAGATTGATCTAGGACACATGTCATGATCTTGTTTAATCCTATCTCACAACTTGCCTTTATAAGCAAGACATCATATGTATATTGATATATTCAATCTTGCAATCTTGCATCCTTAATCATAGTAAGATATTCTTGCCATTTCTCTCTTGTGGAAGTTATTTTTGTCTTGCAAGTGATCCTAGGGTGTTGGGAGTTCACCATTACCTCCTACATAGTATCAGAGCTTCATTGTTGTCGACTTCTTCCTAGATTAGATGGACATATTTTGGCTTGAATATTTTGTTGGGTATGATTTGGGGTTTCAAGGACCCCACAGTTGAATCCAGGGTGTCAACGAAAGGTAGGTTATCCTATCGTTTCATCAAATATCATTATATTTTTTCTGATCTACAAGGGTTTCAAGTTGTGTAAAAATTACCAGATCCCAGAGGTAGAAAATTTTTTTAGAGCATTCTGCGCCAAAATAGACCTTTCCATTGCATCCAGAAGGCTTGAAAACCTTAAAATTGATCATCAAATCATAAAAAATGAATAGTTTGTCTTGGGGGCATCTGGAAAATTTTCATCTAGTTGATATTTTCATATGACTGTAAAGATCTTTACATGGCCATACTGTATGAATGTTAATTTGTAGTTTGTAGGCTAAAAGAGTTTAGTAGAATATTCATTATATTCCTTTGACCTATGAAAGCCTGACATCACTATCTTTACGTCGGGTACTCTCCATTGTTGTAGGTACTTGGTATGTGTATGGTATGAAAGCGTTGTGTTTTATTAGTAAACAAATTGTTTAAAATTTAATACCATTTTATCAGTCATTTGTTGTACTAGTTGGTTTGCTATTCTCTTGTAGCTTGTGGTCATAGGGTTTATATACCCATGGTCATGAGGCCTAGTGGGGGGTTGAGAGCCCGAGGCAACCCGACCATTGGCTCGTCACCCCTCGATCACTCCACCTAGAAGTGTCATCGTTGCTAGTGGCAGTCTTTTAATTTTTAAAAAGTATATTTTTTATGTTGATGGACCTATGGGCACCTGGGGGCTTATGACCCAGGGGCCCAAATTTTCCCCCTAATGCCTAAATCAAGATTTTTTTTCAAAATGTCATAACTTTCTACCACTGTGTCAAAATTTCAAAAATGAGATATTGTCAGAAAGTTGGCTCTGTGTACTTTGTAGTTGTGATGGTAATTTTCCAAGTTATGCTATTTGGTGCTAGTATTTGTTTTTTGAAGTTAAATTTTATTTGCAGCTCTTGAGCTCATAAATTTTTGCCACAATCTTTGATTTTTGTGATTCTTGGGATGTTGTTAAGGTATTGAGGTGCTCTATCAAGAAATTTATGCACATTTTTTTAGGTTCAAGCCCAAGTATCTTTTATTTAGATTTATGTTTATTCACATTTTGGTTGATCACTTGGACATACTGTTACTTGGGAATGTGCAATTTTGATCCTTGCACTTTATTTCAATTCTAGCACAATGTTCTCTCTTGTTGCTTAATTCAAATTGTAGTGATGCTACATATCAATTTTTTAAAATGTTCCTTGGCATCAAGACATTTTATCTTATTTTTTCGTTTCTTTATTACGATTCTAGAGTTGCTCCACAATTGAGAGTTTTTTAGTATTTCTAGTCTCAAACTCATCTTGTCCTTTGCTTCTTGGATTAAGGTTCTAGTGTCACTCCATTAGTGTGCTTCCAGTGTTTTTGGCAGTAGGTTATCTCATTAAGGGGGAGATGCATGGTCTGTCTTCTTGTCTCTTATTGAGGGTTTTTTTCCTCACATGGGAGGGTCATCCCACAATAATGGGTCCCAAACTTGGGACATCTTGAGTTTTTCTCGAAATCACATATTTTTAGAAAATATTAATAATTTAAGCCTTGATGGGTTCTATATAAAGGGTTTTAATTATGAAAGGAAGCTGGGTGAGTGAAAACAACTTCCTACACTAATCTAAGTAGGGAAGAGTTACAAAAAAATATTTTAACTCCTTATACAGTTACAATAAGAGAAACACATAGAGAATAAATGAATAGAACATCAACAACACATATAACAGTGACACCAAATATACGCGGGGAAAACCCTTTCTGGTAAAACACCCCACCCTCTAAAAGCACAATACTTCTTTATTACATCAAATAGTGAATACAAAATATCTCCAAGTACAAAGCTTCTTCAACAAGTGTTTCAAAAAAAACACCTATTCTGGAGTGATACCGATAACATTTTGTTACTTGCAAAATAAACTATGCACTCTATGATGCAAGGCACTCAATATATAGAGAGATACAAGCTTCAAGAAGCATCTAGAAGGAGAGGGTCATCCAAATCCACATGGCACAATCTTCCACACCAGGACATGCATTTGGACACATGTAACATATTCCCTTACACCCCTTACAATTGTCATAACATGCAAATATTCCTTTCTCAAGCTTTGATGCCTAGAATATGCTAAAAATAGGCTATGAAAGATGTCTTACACATCTTACAACTGCCATAAAATCTGTCATAACTGACCACACTTAAGAGAATCTGAAATAACTAACCAAGAATACCTGATTGTCTTACAGCCTATCATAACCCAACTTGGGTGCCAAATTTCTTCATGCAACAAGATGCTTTATGACGCATCATAGAATATATCATAGGTCAAAGATTCCATAGTGGGATGCCTATGCCCACTTGGGATGATTATGCGTCATCTAGTCACCTCCAACAGGTATGCCAGCTAGCCAATGGGTCCCAATTTGTGACATGACACCATAGACAATCAAATAATACAAATAAATTCAATAATACATTAATTAAATCATTATTAGGACTTTAAGGTTGATACATCTTAATCCCAACATTCTCCCACTTGTCGAAGACCTACCAAGAGTCATACATAATCATCTGCTTAGGGCCCCAAGGCCCATGGAATCAAAACACCATTTGAATTTTTTTGTGCTTACTAGCTTTGTCAGTGCATCTGCAACATTCGCCAAAGTGTCAACATTTGATAGGTTCACCTTTCCATCTACCATATAATGAAAAAATGATATTAAACATTGATGTGCTTTGTTCTAGCATGGAAGGTAGGATTATTTGCTAGCGCATTTTGATTGTCACAAAAAATAATAATTTGTCCTGCATCTAAACCAATATCAAAACACAATCACTCAATCCAAATGGCTTCCTTACAAGCATGACTGGCTATCATACACTTTGCCTCTATCATGGACAATGCAACTACAACTTGTTGCTTACTCATCCAACTGATAGCACTGCCAAACATCATAAACATATAACCACTAGTGGATCTTCTACTGTCAACGTCACCTGCCCAATTTGAATCCACATATCCTCGAATGCTCATTAAACATTGAGGTCCAATTCGATAAACATGAAAACAATAGGCATACTTGAAAGTACCCCATAAATATCTGAACACTCTCTTAACTTCATCCCAATGCACCCATCCATAAAATGGATAAGGACTCCCACTGCTTGGGCAATGTTTGGTCTCATACATACCATCGCATACATCAGATTGCCAATTACACTCGCATACAGTACACTAGTCATGTCCTCCATCTCAGTAGGAGATTTTGGACAATCATTCACATAAAGCTTTGTCCCTTGTCTCATAGGAAGAACTAACTGTCTGCAATCTACCGTGCTGAATCTCTCCAACACCGAGTTCACATACTTGCTCTAGCTTAACCAAAGCTTTGTGTTAGCTCTATCTCTCATGATCTCCATTCCTAGAATGTACCTAGCTACACCTAGGTCTTTCATCTCAAACTATGCTAATAGTTGAAACTTCAAATCTGAAATCATACTTTTACCATTCCCAATAAACAAAATATCATATACGTATAAGATAATAATGAGAATGCAACCATTATCAGTTTTAAAGTATACACAATGGTCTGATTTAGATCTTTGAAATCCCAATGACAACACATAGGTATCAAAATTCTGGTAGCACATTCTAGGAGACTGTTTCAAACCATAAAGAGACTTTTTCAAATTGCAAATCAAATTTTCTTTACCCTTTTCAATGAAATGCTCTAGTTGTGACATGCAAATCTCTTCCTCCAAATCACCATGAAGGAATACTATCTTCACATTCATCTATTCCACTTCTAAGTCATATGATGCCGCAAGTGACAATGTTAGCCAGATAGATGCCAGCTTCACTACATGAGAGAATATCTCCCCATAATCAATTCCCTCTACTCAAGAAAACCCCTTAGTGATCAACCATGCCTTATACTCCTCAACATTGCCACTAGGACCACACTTTTTTTTGAAAACCCATTTAGTACCAACAAGTTTACGTCCAATAGGCAAAGGTACCAGATCCCAAGTCTTGTTTTTCTTTAATTCAACCATCTCCTCATCCATGGATTTTATCCAGGAATCTTCATTACTCATACCCATAGCCTCTTTAATAGTCCTAGGCTCATCAATGTTAGTAATCAAAGAAAAAATACAACTGGAATCTAATAGTGATTAACCAAACCTTTCTGGTTGTCGCCTAACTCACATAGACCTCAAAGGATGAGGTTGAGGTTCTTCTTCATCTTCAAAAATTTCAGATCTACTTGAGTTCTCCTCATCATTAGGTCCAATAGGAGTGCATAGTTCTTCTTTATTCAGAGTAGGTGGAATATGAACTACCTCCTTATTCTTTTTCTCCTTGTTATTTGGCTGTAGCTCAACAATGGAAGGTTTCATCTCTCTGAAAATCTCACTTCTACTGTAGAGAACCTTTTGAGCTTCTAGATCCCAAAGCTTGTACCCTTTTACATCGACACCATAGCCGATAAAGATACACTTAACAACATTGTTCTCAAACTTTGATCTCTTCTCAATTGGTACATGCGCATAAACTTCACAACCAAATACTCTGAGATGTATCATCGAAGGAGTTTTACCAAACCACGCCTCCATGGGTGTCTTTCCAACAAGCGCCAATGTAGGAAATCTATTGATCAAATAACATGTAGTGGCTATTGCTTCAGCCCAGAACTTCTGCTCAAGACTAGCACCACTCAACATACTCCTAGCCCTCTCCATCAATGTTCTATTCATCCTCTCTACAACTCCATTTTGCTATGGAGTGTAGGGAGTTGTCTTATGTCTCTCAATCCCGTGCTCTTTGCAGAACTTTTGAAACTCTACGGAACAAAACTCACCACCATTATCAGTCCTCAAACACTTAATCTTTCTGCTAGTTTGATTTTCTACCAAGGCCTTAAACTCCTTAAACCGACTAAAGACTTTAGCTTTACTTTTGAGAAAATAAATGAATGTCCTTCTACTATAACCATCTATGAAAGATAAAATATATAGATTTTGATAATGAAGTAAAATTCACAAGACCAAAAACATCTGAATGAACATAGTCCAAAACCCCAAAAGACTTATGAGAACTAGAGTAAAAGAAACACAATGTTGTTTTCCATTTACACAATGTTTGTAGAAGTCAAACTCAAGATTACAATCATCAAGGCCTTCAAAAAGGCTTATTTTTCAGGGTTCTAAGATCATTCTCACAAATGTGACCAAGTTGTTGGTACCATAACATTGTCTTCTCTGCAAGAAAATTCATTTTCATGGAATGAGCACCCTTAGGTACCCAAAATGCATGACCATCAGATGTAGCAACAACATGCTTTTTCTCCGCACGATCTGATGGTGAGGATGAAGAATCTAAAGACCTCTTCTTTGGTACATCAGAAGAACTATTACACAGTACAACTGTATGCATCAAGCTAAAACAAAGTGCCAATATGAACTCCCTTAGCTAACACCATAGCTCATCTTTTCATCTTATATCCTCCACTAGAGAAAACAACTTGCACTCCCGAATCATTCAGTTTACTTAGAAAAAGTAGGTTTCGTGCCAAACCTGGGATATGTAAAACACCATCAATCCCCTTCACTCATCCATTAGGAAATTTGATTTTGACTCTTCCACGACCAACAATCTTCAAGTAAGATTCATCACCTAGGTACACCTCTCCGCCATCATACTCCTCATACTTCGAGAATCAATCTCTATGAGAAGTCATGTGAAAGGATGCACCAAAATCTATCAACCACATATCATCTGATGCATGAGCTACCAAGGCTGCAATAAATGTGTCTCCATCATCTTGGAATGATTTCTCAAATTCAGAATCAGAGAAAGACTTGTTTTTCTTCTTCTTCTCCTTCTTGTAATCTTTCTGAATGTGACCAATTTCACCATAGTTCCAACATTTTTCCTTGGACTTCTTACTAGGAGACTTAGATCTCTCTAGAGACTTTGACTTAGATTTCTTGTCTTTCTTTTTGCCTCTCTCCTTTGGTTTGCCACGAACAACAAGGGCCTCCTTGGCCATCTTAGAAGACTTCCTTCACATCTCTTCAGATAATAATGAGGCAACAACCTCATCCATTTTGAAGGTGGAAGTAGTGCTTCCAATAGCCATTACCAGGTGATCCCAAGAGTCTCGCAACAAACACAAAAGGAGCATGCAATGGTCTTGTTCATCAATCTTGTCTACAACAAACCAAATTGTGCAACCAACATGTTAAAAGAGTTCAAGTGATCTACCACAAATCCTCCATCTTCCATTTTTAGAGAGTACATCTTCTTTCTGAGGAAAAACTTGTTTATTAGGGATTTAGCCTAATAGACATCACCAAGCTTCTTCCACAAAGA
The DNA here is from genome assembly GCA_007115665.2 of Sequoiadendron giganteum. NCBI lineage: Eukaryota > Viridiplantae > Streptophyta > Pinopsida > Cupressales > Cupressaceae > Sequoiadendron > Sequoiadendron giganteum. The sequence continues at coordinate 2,524,563 of CM021107.1, read as the reverse complement.
AGCATAAGTTTTCTCTTCATGGAAATTTAGGAGGATGGAATCAACCAAACAAATTTTAATAAGACCCTTGGATTTCCGATCCATGAGATCCCAATCCTCTTGTTTCATTCCAGATGACATAGTTCCAGAAATTACAAGCCATAGATCACCATCTACGAGCATATCTTCCATTTTGAGCTTCCAATGTTCAAAATTATAGTCATTAAATTTCTCCATCTCAATCCTCCTAGATGTTCTTGCCATCTCTTTCATGCAACAAGGTCACGAAACACACTTCTGCAAAACTCCCATTGAAACAAAGATTAGCTCCAAAAATCCTTCTAACCCAACAAGGGAATCAAGGTTGGCCAAACTCTAATACCAACTGAAAGGAAGTCGGGTGAGCGGAAACAACTTCCTACACTAAACTAAGTAGGGGAGAGTTACAAAAATTTATTTTAACACCTTATACAGTTACAATAAGAGAAGCAAATAGAGAATAAATGAATAGAACAACAACACATATAACAGTGACACCAAATATATGTCGGGAAAACCTTTTCGGGTATAAAACCCCACCCTCCTAAAGCACATTACTTCTCTATTACATAAAATAGTGAATACAAAATACCTCCAAGTACAAAGCTTCTTCAACAAGTGCTTCGAAACAAACACCTATTCTGGAGTGATACCGGCAACACTTCGTTACCTGCAAAACAAACTATGCATTCTACAATGCAAGGCACTCAATATATAGAGAGATACAAGCTTCAAGAAGCATCTAGAAGGAGAGGGGCATCCAAATCAACATGGCACAATCTTCCATGCCATAACATGCATTTGGACACATGTAACATATTCCCTTACACCCCTAACAGTTGTCATAACATGCAAATATTCCTTCCTCAAGCTTGGATGCCTAAAATATGCTAAAAATGGGTTATGATAGATGCCTTACACATCTTACAGCTATCATAGAATCTATCATAACTAATAGCACTTACAACTGTAAGAGAATTTATCATAACTAACCAAGAATACCCGATTCTCTTACAGTCTGTCATAATCCAACTTGGGTTCCAACTTTCTCCATGTAACAAGATGCCTTATGACGTGTCATAGAATCTTTCATAGGTAAAAAATTCCAAAGTGGGATGCCTATGTCCACTTGGGACGATTATTTGTCATCCAGTCACCCCCAATGGGGACGCCACCCAACCGGTGGGTCCCAATTTTTGGTGTGAACTATAGGAAATAAATAATACAAATTTATTCAATAATACATTAATTAAATCAATATTAGAACTCTAAGGTTGAGACACCTTAATCCCAAAAAATTGAATATTTTTATATAAGACCCCCTTAGATCAAAGCTACCTAGATATAACCCCTCTAGTCTTAAATGTCACGTCTCAAATTTTGATATGGTTGGATGATGTTTTTCTTTTTCATTTCATGGATATGCTTTACAATTGAATATGTGTGAATGTGAAAATTATGAATAATACAAAGTTTTTGGAATATAAAAAGGAAGTGTTGTTTTTAATTTTGAAAGATGAATGTATAGAATATGGTTTATTTTCAAAACATCTCAAATTAGGAAATATTATATGATTAAATGAAATACATTATGTTATGGATTTGTTAATAGTTGGATACTAATTCAATGTTGGATTCTTGAGTGTACTTGAGCTGCAGGTTGTCGAAGACCAAGGGTGTGGCTAAGGTAGCGAAGGTTAGCTTCTTGGTAGGGTAAAACAAGACTAGTTCTCTCGATCACACACAAAACACTTAGTGTCATATAGATGCATTTAACGTTTAACTTAGATGATTGTTTTGTGGTTACTATTTTAAAATGGTTAATTGGATTAATTGCAATAAAATAAAAGTGTAATGAAACAAAATAATTAATCTTAATTTAATTTTAGATTTTATTTCTGTCAATACATGATAATGTTTGGTTAAATTAGAATTACTACTTTAATTATTTTTCAATTGAATGTTATTTCTTAATTACTATTTGGAATAAATATCTCATTTGTAACTAGATGCTATTTAAATTGTTTATTAAAATATTTCTTCTTGAATATAAAATGGCATTTGCTCATTATTGCGGTGGATAATTATTTAATTGAAACTAAATATAGAATTTCCTATTATTAAACATCAAAGATAAATATTATGCATGAAAAAAAAGAGATATTATTTAATTTTTCTTGAATTTCAAGATTAGGATAAGAGGAAAAAAACAAGGAAATCTTTAAAAAGGAATAGGATAGTAACATAAAGGGGGAGAGCTTATGAACTTTCTTGATTTCTCTAAAAGAATTAACTGAATATGAGTGCCGTAAAGGAAATTTCTGAAGCATAGTAGATTGAAGATAATAAGAAGAGAAATAGAGGAGGAATAGGAAGAGGAAAGAAGTTACAATATGGGACTTCTAGGAAAGCGAATCAAGAAAGGAGGTGAATCCAGAAGAGAAACCCCGTTGGAAGCAAATCCTCCAAGTTTTTAGTCTATTCCAATGCATTTAAATTTCAATTGTAAGCATGGAAGAATTCACTGTGAAAGATTAAAAAAAAATCTCTTGAAAATTGTCTATACATGATCATTGAAAATTTGGTGCTTGCTGTATAAAATTCATTGTCTCAGCTGTGCAATCTATTCTTTACTCTCTTCCTATTGCATAAAATTTCACATATTTATCAAATATATGAATGTATCTAATTTTATATCTGTGTATACCCAACTACTGCAAATTTCTAAACTAGAAATACAATCCGGATTATAAGATTGATATATATATATATATATATATATATATATATATCCACATATATACACATATATTTATAATTGTTTATATATGTATATATAATAATAATAATAATAATATTACTGATTTTTTTTGAAGAAATTCTGAACTGAATCGAAAACCTGGGAATGAACATGTCAATGTTTTGTTTTTATTTATTTGAAGATTGTAATGAAATGGGGGAAGGCTACTCTACCACAGGCTGTACAAGCCAACCCCCCCGCCTCCCCCAACCCAGCCCACCCTAAACATTATTTGCCATGTAAATTTGTCTGGCCTCTGCCAATATTGCATGCACTTCAAAATTTAAATTCAATTTTGATATTTATATTTAAATATATAAATATAAATATAAATATATATATGTATATATATTTCTACTGAATATATCCTATCTTGTGGTAAATAAATTCACTATTCTGAGCAATAATAAGTGGTTGTATGCGCAACATTAAATTGAATATATATATATATTTATACATATGTGTGTGTGTGTGTGTGTGTGTGTGTGTATAAGTATATATATATTCAATTTAATGTTCTCTAACTACTATACACACACATTAAATTGAATATATATATACTTATACACAAACACACACACACACACACACACACATGTGTATAAATATATATAAAAATATATATATATATATATTTATATATTTATATATATTTATACATATATATATATATATTTATATATATTTATACATGTGTGTGTGTGTGTGTGTGTGTAAGTATATATATTCAATTTAATTGAATATATATATATACTTACACACACACACACACATATGTAATAAATATATATATATATATATATATATATATATATATATATATATATATATATATATGTATATAAAACCACCCAATATATATATATATATATATAAGTATGTAGTAAAACCACCCATTTAAAATACACATATATTTACCTTTGTGTATATATGTATTTTTATGCATAGTTTGCTATAGGTTTGCATATCAATTGGGCTGCGATGGAATTATTTTCATAATGAATCTAAAAGAATTACATGCGAACACATACACATACATATACACATATGAATGTAAATACATAAAACATCCCGATTATGAGATAGTGGAATGTATGCCTAAAGCTGTTCTGGATGTGTGAACATCAACTGCATGGTATAATTTTTTATTCTCCCTTTTATGTATAAATATATTTATATAAACGATTACAAATACTTTACATATGGAAGTAAGAACATTCTATGAAAAGAGTGAACTAGTAAAATCTGACTAGAAAGATCAAACTTTCTGTTTTAAATGATATATCTTTGTATCCATTTGTTCTTTTCTCTAAAATTTGAATAAATATGCTATCGTTTATACTCCTCTTTAATTGGATATACTTCTACTTGGATGCAATTCTTTTGGTGGTGTAAAAATGTTATCTTTAAACCATTGGAATTTATAAGTGATTTTGTGATGTTATGAAAACAATTAGCAAGTCATGCATTTGAATTTAATTACTAACATCCAATGAAATGAGAGTAGATTGAATAGAGCAAAACAATGCAAACTGTAAAACTTGATGTGGAAAGATCGTCTTGTAAGAAATCAATCACGAACTTAGACTATATCATGAGTTCTCTTAAGAAATGCATGAAACTGTAATATTTCAACTGTATGTAACACATGAGGAACTATGCTTTATTTATTTATTTTATGAGAAACTTTCGAGACAAGATGCAAATGTGGGTACACAGAGACAATAGTTTATCCTTTTCATAAACTACCTTATATATTTCTTTATGCTTGGCCAAGCAATGTACCATTGAAATAGATGGATTAAAAGCCAAGAATTTTATGTTATTTATGTCTTTGCCACATCCTGTTTGCAAGAAATATGTTTTCTAGTATAAGAATGCACATAGGCAAATAGGCATGCATCGAGAGTTCCCTCCTGCTTGATTGTTCTAGGTTGCTAGGCTCCTCATGCAGGGTCGACGATTTCTTCAAGTTAGGAGGAAACCCGAGGAAGTCATGTACTTCGTGGTTGGGCGGAAAAGGCGCCTTAACCGCACTCTTGGCCTCATTGCAAGAAGATCAGTGGTGTCAAGGCGGATGATTTCAGAGGTTCTATTGCTATGGATGTGCTTCATATATTATTCCGTATGGCTTGTTAACCAATTTGTAAATTGTAACTCTATTTCAAGAATGTATTTATTAATGTATACTTGATGATGTATCATTGAAACAAATGATTTGTAACACCCCTTTGTGGTGTATGTAATTTGGAATTTGCAATCCATTTAATTTAATTTGTTTGAGCACTTATGGATATTACTTTTACTCATGTTATCTCTTTTAATTTACTTGTGATGTTCAATGAACATGGGAATGCTTAATTTGGATTGTGTTCTATTTCCAAGCTTTACATTAAATCATACCCACAATGGAGTCTCCTATGTATCTATCAAAATGCTGACAAAAAACCACTTTTTATTTACCTTTTGAGGGATCAAATAAAGTCATTTAGAAATTATGTTTTGTAAGTATGTAGCTATTATTATAAGCTTTCCAAAAAATGTGCTTTTGAATATTTATAATTTTATTATTATATTTATATTTTATTTCTTGTGAATGTAGGTTTTTCACCAAACATCAAGGTATTTATTTCACAAATGTAGAAAAATAAAAAAAATAGAGAAAAAAATTCTAAAAATATGTGTGCACTAGGTATTGATGTTCTTGATTTAGCCAAAAAATAAATAATAATTACAATATATACAAAACAAGTTATGTGTAATGACATACACCTACGCCCATCTTATAATTACTCTAACTTAAAAAATTAATTTAAAAAAAATATGTAACAAAAAATTATGGAAAAATATCCATGCACTAGATATTGATGTTACACATCTAAATTTTAAAATTTATAATTTTATCCTTTCAATAAAAATATTTATGTGTGACAACATAAACATCACTACTTTAAAATGTTGTTTACTATAAATTTTTTTTATTACAAGTTATGTAAATAAATCACAATTTATTTCTATTTTTTTTATAAAAATATATTTAAAATCTAAACACATCTTCACAAATAACTAGTTCACGTCATCTCCAAATTTTTAATGGTTTAGTTGCTATAGGTTTCATAAAGTAAAAAATTGGTCAAAAATGTTGATTTCAATGTCCTAATTTGGTGAAAAAGTGGGACACAGTATTGTGGACTAATCCAGAGTTTTTTTCCTTTTCATTCTTCATAGATAGTATCATTATATCTTTTCTCTCTTTTGGAAAGGAGTTTTGTCCCACTCAGTTTTCTCCTTTTCTCCATTTGTGAGAGATTGCATCTGTACATGGGTACCTAACATGACCTCATTGTCAAGACCCATCTTTGCATATTTGCATCATTTGCATAATAATCTACTCCCTAAGTTGTACTTAAGGGGAATGTTGGTGTAAATAGTTTTTTACCTATCTAGTTCACTAATAGGTCCTATTTACATGTTAAGTTTACTTAGGTCTTAGGTAATTTTTAGAAGTCTTAATTGTCTAGATAAGATCTTATCATATCTTATCAATTTTGCTTTTATTTAATGCTTTTGTCATAGGTCATTTAATATTTTTGAGGTAGTTGTATCATTGTACAAGATTAAGACACATTTTATGATCTTGTCTAATCCTATCTTATAACTTTCCTTTTATATGCAAGGCATCATATGTACATTGATATATTCAATTTTGAAATCTTCCATCCTTAATCAAAGCAAGATATTATTTCCACTTCTCTCTTGTGGAAGTTATTTTTGTCTCGCAGGTGATCCTGGGGTGTTGGGAGTTCACTATTAACTCCTAAAGCTATGAGGACATAAACTCCATATAATTACTACCAAATATATATTCATTCGTTACATATTCTAAAGAATTGATGGATGAGCACAATAAATTACAGATGATATTAGATTCTAGTGGTTTGTTTACATTTCTTCCAAGTTTTTGAACAATTTAAGAAGAGCCTTGATGAGATCAAAACTATTATTAAGATATTTTGATAGTGGACAAGAGCAAGCTTATGAAAGATCAATAAAATTGACAATATACAATATGATAGTCATGGATGTCCCATAATACATGATGTAACTCAAGTTCCTTCACTAAAACATTAACTACAAAATAAGATTGGCGATTCATTAGGTGTCACAAGATGAAGTGCTTGCTACTTAAGGTAAAACAATGGCTTATGTTGTTAGCTGCCCTTTCTTAACTAGTGGTAGTAACTAGGGTAATATTTTTTTTTAGTTTTTAAAGGAACAATGTTTTCATTGTTTTGGGATCTCAATGAATGATAAATTTAATGAGAGTGGCTATTCATTCAAACTTTTTTAGGAACATGTATGATTGAGTATAATTACCCTTAACTCTATGAAATTTGCAATATGATTTGTCATTGTATATCTTAGGAAGTGGTGTGTTGAGATCTAATTGATGAATTAGAGGGAGAGTGATTAAGTTAGCATAACAAGATTTGAAGAACATCATCCATGTATTATTGCAACTTAGTAAAATTTCTATAAAAAATTGGTCTAGATAAATGAAACGTAGAAGTAATAGCAACTTGATTCATATTTTTCTTCATATCATTAATTTTAGTTTTTTTCAAAACTTACAAGGGTAAGATGATTGAAATGATGAGCCATGATATTTCAATATTTTGGATTGAACTCAACATTCTTCAAATATGTACATATATCTCTAAAATATGGAAAAATACTTAGGTGCACATTATTCTTTATAACTAGAAGTAATCCTTTAAGAAACATGATTTGTAACTCATCATCACTTAGTTGGTGTTTGATTTTGCTACATAGAGATTGAAAGAAAATAAAAATTATTGATAAGTTCATCAATTTTTGAATGCATCTTTTTAAATCATTCACAATGTTCTTCAAGTCTGTGTTTATATAAAAATGTTACAAGAAACTTGTAGTGAGATCATTAATTTTTTTTATGGAACTAGAGGCTCCAAAGGGTGAAACCATTCTCTATCAAAGTCCTTCAAGGTTCATGGAAATAATTTTCCCAAGATATTATTATCATAAGAAAAAATCAATAGATGCAACTAGCAAATATTATATGTAAATGCTCAAATATCCTTTTTAATTATAACTTTCAAATCTAGGAGCCATAAATCCCACAATAAATGGATATGTAACACCCTCAAAAGCCAAAGGTGTGGGATGTGGAGGGTTTTACGCAACTAAATCATTCTTATTATGATTTATTTAAGAACCCTTGCCAAACTCTGACCCAAAATTTCTGATTTTTAGCTTTAGTAATTTCGTCAAACACTTGGCATGTAAATTGTCCCAAAGTTGATAAAGGTTTCTGATTTTGTTTTTCTTGATTCGATGATGTTATGAGTGAAAGAACTAACTAGTCAATGGAAAATGCTTGCTAATGAATCTAGAATGAAATGCAAGTGTTTGTTTGAATTTCTCCAATGCAATAGATACCTAAATACTAAACAAATATGCACCTACAACAAATTGACATTTTGTTAAACTAATCATATGCAACCTCCAAATTGATTACAATCTTGTTTACAGTTATTACAACAATTTTCTCTTGAGAATAGAGACCATACAATATCAAAATCAATGCAATAATACCAACTTCTTTGGATTTTCCATGCAAGTAAATGATTGATTTCTAAGCTAACGTGTAGCTACAACAAGGTGACATTTTAGCAAACACTTCGCAAACTAACACCAAACTTCCTTATAGCTGAAATGAGTGCAAGCAACCAACTACAACAGTTGGACATTAAGACAAATAGTTGGTATGCAAACCCAACTCCATGGTATTTATATGCTTGTGAATAACTGGAAACAACTACAAATATTCTCCCTCCAAATAGGCGCGATTACAAAGAAGAAATTGAGAGACATAATAAAACATGAAATACACAATATTTGAACAATAATTGCATTCGATGAGTTAGAAACTTCTGAAGATAACTTTGTAGTCATAAATCAGGATGTAGAAGTCTGAAAGTACATTAACACATGGGAAAAAGCATAACCAACATGCCTAGAAATATTGCTCTCTAAAATCAGATAAAACCCTAGGGTTTTATACATACCAAATTATGGAAAAATAACCTTCAAAAGATGGAATCACCCTCCAAGAGTGTGGCGCCTAGGTTAGGGAATGAAACCTTAATGCAAATGATTGCCAACACACTAAAAATTGCTCCAAAAATGATGCGCTCAGGTCTGCTTCGAATTAGCTAGGGTTTGCTGCTCCAAAGTTGTAAAAAATATCACCACAACAATCTCCAAAAGATAAGTGAACCCTTCCCAAGTGTGGCACACCAATATAGGGTGAAACCCTAATGACAAAAATGGTCTCAAATACCACCTTAGACTTCTCCAATACCGATTTCAATATCTGAATAGTAAAAAGACTTAAAAAATGAAACCCTAGATGGGTTTATCCTCCATGGCACGTGCTTAGGGTTTGCTATTATAAATTTATGAAATAACCCTCCAAAATCGATGCTCAAATCTGCTCCAAGGATGACACTCAAAATTAGAGAAAAATCCTAATGAATTCCCATAGGGTTTGGAAACCCTAAATAGCTGAAACAACCTCCTCTAAGACTAAATTAAAAATCTGAATATGCAAGCAGGTTCTCCTCATAAAGTTGCCTATGAGGCACAAGTAGGTCTCCATGATGAAACCTCCACAAGAATGAGCTAGGGTTTCATCCAACTCATCTTATTCCTAGGGTTTTTGTCCTTGGAATGATAACTGACAATATTTGCAGCTAGTTGAGATAATTATTAAGAGAATGAAATATCAAATGGAATGAATGAAATGACTCCAAATTCTTCTATTTATAGCCACCTTTTCTCCCTCACTTGGCTGACCTAATTCTAGTTGCTTTTGTCCTTTTCCTTGGTTGCCCTAATCTCCCTTTTTTGATAACTTTTCAATTCCACAAGTGGCCACCCAACTTTAGTGCAATAAAATAATATTTTATTTCCTTTTACTTAAATATTCCATTTTAATGTAATTTCACCTCATAAAAAGTGGCATCCCACAAAAAGGAATAAATTATTAATTTAATTTCCTTTATAATTTCACTATTCCTTTTTAAAGTGAGTTCACCAAAATAACTCTAGAAAGTAATATAAGTTAAGCCAACAATGACTTGTCTTCACCCATTCATCTTCAACCAATTGAAAAGTCATTTTTGCCACTTTGGCTCAACTGGGCATTCCCTAACCATTTGATTTAGCCTATGAGAATGAAGAATAGGCTAATCAAATCATGATAAGTGATTACTTGAAAAAAGAGGACATTACAGTCCTCCCTTCCTGAGATTGCATGCCCTTAAGCAAACACCATACAACCTACTGCTCCACTCTAATTGAAATGCCAATACACCATAATTAGTGAAACAACATAATGGAATCCATGTGAAATGATGCACCCAACCACTCAATGCTCGGATCCCAAACCAATCTATCCAACCTGTTGTATGAGATGTAACTGAAATCTCTCACGAAGTCACCAGGAAACACCCATCCATTATGGTAGACCAATAAGAAGATGTGAAATTGAACTCTCATATGCATATAAACCAATCCATAAGGCCACCAAATGCTACTGTGATAACTCAAACCAACATTAAGAATGATGTCAATGGTGTCATCATACTTGAATGTATAAGAAGGAAATTCACCTCATATGCAATGTCCATCAATTAGACATGTCTCCACACACTCCCATGCAACTCAATAGATGTTATAGACCATGCTAAATCTGAAAGTGAAATGGAAACCCAAATAGGACAGCCACTTACCAATAAAGAATCCATGAAGATTATGCTACCATCATACCAATGAACAATTGTCATATCATAGGGAATAGGTGACAACTCCAAAGGTATATTGTAGATTCCTTCATTACTAACCAAAGGTAACTCATGAGTAGCTGATCCACTATACTTGTGTCATCAATAAAATCAATATCTTCATGAATGAATTGATCAACAACAACTGCAATTTCAAAACTAGAAGACCTTTGCTTATCATCATCCATGGAATGGTGAGTGTCACGAACTTGTTGAAGATGAAGCTTGGTTTGTTGGGATATCAAATTAGCTTTCGTTGCCTTGTCAAGCCATCCTCCAAACATTTCTTGGGACTGTTTTATCTCAATTTCTCCAAAATGTCTAAAATTGGTCCCATAATGAGATGCATAAAATTACCATGTCCACTACATGGATCTTGTGTACCAATCAAAGTAGAATCAATATCACTCATTTCCCAATTATTAGCAAGCTACAATATCATGAGAAAGTGAGGATATACCACTGCTATTTAAAATCAGAAAACTAGGACTGAATCTTTCCCTTTTATCCATGCTTCTCAAGTCATCCATGTTAGAGAAAATGAACATACTCTTAGCTGTCCTATCCTTTGTCTCATTCTTTAGTGTCTTAATCACAATATGTTTACCCATGTGAGTAAACTCTAACACCATCTTGTTGAAGTCTTGGACAAAACTTCCAAGAGATTTCAACCACTGAATACCTAACACCACTTCATTCTTCTTAATGTTGATAATATCAACTACAAACTCAGGATTAGAGAAATCCTGCTTTTCATCATGTATGGACTGGTGTATGTTACAAATTGTTGTTGTTCTAAAGTAAACAAATTAAGTCTTCTTGGAAGAAACAACATCAAAATAGCCATGCTTAACCAATGCATCATGTAAGCTATCATTTGGAAACTTATTCTCACCAATTACTCCATGAATAGGGGTTGCAAGTTCATGTAAATGAGAGTATAACGTAGTTGTCCCCAACCAGAGATTTAGGACTGATTGTACCTTTTCTTTTATTACCCTAGAAAACTTCAATGCAAGAGCACACTTGCATACACTTGGCAACCCAATCTTGCAGCATATCAAATCTTGAAGTTATGACATCCTTATATTGAATCAAAGTATCAACATCATAAGGGTGAGGAGTCAACATACAAATTGATTCACGTTCTTTTCCCACTACTATTATAAATTCAGATTGTTGGAAAGTAGAAGTTCCCACCATCACCTCATGCTTATCTATCTTTTCATGGATGTCTACCATGCTACATTTCTTGTCACCACCATCTAGCTTGGATTCATGCTCATGTGATTTCAAAAAGATTGTTGTCCCATTTTCTAATCCATACCATCACCTCCATAACTGATATGTTTTCCCTTACTAGAAAAATCCAAAGTGTAGTATGCAAGACAAACCAAACATTATCAAAATGCAAGATATTCTTAGTAAGCAAACTCTTAGTCTCCCTAATCATCTCTCTAAGACAAAATGCTTCATATGATCTTAGCAATTGTCCTTCCATTGTAGATGATGTATGACTAACCATAATGAATCCAATAATATTCCATTCCCCATGAATGGATATAACACTTGTGGCTGATCCATCGAGTGTGTAACCAATATCATCATTTTTTTGAGCCTTCAAGGGGCTCTCCAAAAGAGGAAAGTCATAAACTGCATGATGCAAACTAGATACCCAAACATAATTTTCTGCATCATGCTTCTTCTCTTGTTCACACTCATCTACATGTTTTTCTTGTTTGCTTACCTCAAGATGCTCCTCCTCTGCATGCTCAACTTCTACACATTCTTCCCTTGGAAGAAATAATGATCAAAGATAGGCTTCTCTTCATTGTCTTGCTTGATCTATATGATTGACGTGTTCCTTGATTTCTTGAAGGTGTTGTCTTGCTTGGGCAGCCAACAACTTTGCCTTCTTAGCTCTTTGTAACCAACCATCACACAAGACTTGAGTTCTCTTGACATCTTCCATGGTATGCTGTATAAAATAAGAACCTTTGTGGCTTGAATCCACCATACATTCCTCATCTTTAACACACAAAACTTCAGTGCTAACATTGGATGACTCTATAATATTATCATCTTCAAATGAGTTATATATAACCTCATGACTATGTGACAATAATGGACTATTGTTTGTAATCAGAAAATCAGAATTATGGTGTCTTCATGTGCTTTAACAATACCATCTTCAAGGTAACCCAACTCTCAATTTGATTCCTTGCAATTACTATGTAGAGTTGGTGAGATAATGTTTTTCTCAAATAATGGATCATTAAAAGAATCCATACCTTCATGTGGTTGATCAATCCCTACTGATTTGGCAATCTCCATATCAGTGTACCCTTCAACCTTACTATTTTCATGAAGACTCATGTGTCCCTCACTCACGGATGCGTGGAGTGATTCTTCTTTGCCCATTTCTTCATCTTGCTAAAGTGGAACTGTAAACATGGCTTCATCTTCTTTAGGGCTTCCATTGTAGTCATCAAACACCATCAAGTTTTGATTTGTCTCCTCTTCTTCCCAAACCAAAGGATTTTGTTCCAAAAATCCTTAGTTGCCATCATGTGTAGGTGATGTGACATTATTGAAATCAACTATCACACTAAAAGATGCATTATGATCACCCAAAGAATCCATACCATTGCTATTCAAAGTACTGACATGATCTATGCTAGCCTCTAATGTAGGAGCCTATTGTGAAACCTCTTGCAAGGATGATTTAGACAAATCATTGCCCAAGGCTGTCCTAATGTGTACTTGATTCAAATCAGTATGTCTATCGAATTCTTCATATAAATTTTTGCATACCTCATTGGAAATTGAAGGTACCAAATCATTCTTATGATGAGTTGTATCAACCATATGTGAAGATTCTCTATCCATTCTATGTATACACAATTCATAAGCTATAGTGTGATATTCCTTCCTTGCATGCTCAATCTTGTGGCATAGACTTGGGTGCATGTCCATGTAGTCCTTGAAAGGAAGATCCTCCCTAACTAGTTGAGGAAGAATGCTATACTCCTCAAATATGCTAATCACTACCGCTTCTTTGTCTTGTGGTGTTGGAGTTTTGCTAGTAGAAAGTGAGGATGATCCTTTAGAGAGTCTCAACCTTGAAAGTGAATCATCTAAACGCTGCAATTTTTTTATGGTCTTGTGTTGTGTTTGCTCAATTTCTTTCCATGCTTGTTTATTGCTAAACAACTTTGCCATGATGACCTTGTTCGTTGTCCCAAATAAAAACCAAATCCAAACTGACTTGTGCACAACTGATTTCACACCAATTGAATGCAATCATTGCCCAACAGGCTAGCAAGATTATGGCTCTGACACCATTGTAAGAACCCTTGCCTAATTCTGACCCAAATTTTCTATTTTTTAGCTTTAGTAATTTCGTCAAACACTTGGCATGTAAACTGTCCCATAGCTGATAAAGGTTTCTGATTTTGTTTCTCTTCTTGATTTGATGATGTTATGAGTAAAAGAACTAACTAGTCAATGGAAACTGCTTGCTAATGAATCTAGAATGAAATGCAAGTGTTTGTTTGACTTTTTCCACTGCAATAGATACTTGAATACTAAACAAATATGCACCTACAACAAACTGACATTTTGTCAAACAAATCATATGCAACCTCCAAACTCAATGGTATATCTTCCTTATGCTTCCAAACTTATTACAATCTTGTCTACAATTATTACAACAATTTTCTCTTGAGAATAGAGACCATACACTATCAAAATCAATGCAATAATACCAACTTCTTTGCATTTTCCATGCAAGTAAATGACTGATTTCTAAGCTAATTGATGAGTCTAGTTTATGGTCTAATTATTGATAGAGTTTGTTATCCATTTGTTGTATTTGTCATAAACTTTGATGCTTGAATGTTGAGATTTTTATGATATTTCCTTAAAACCATAGACATTGGACATGAACTTATTTCATAACTTTTAAATGATATTGACATGCTATATGAACTATTTGTGTTAATTTTGCATGTGATTAATGAATGTCGCTTTGAGCTAGTTATAGATATGTAGTTGTTGTACGTACTAATATTGTCATGCAAATATAATTAGAGGCTTGCAATTAAGGAAGATTCTGCCAGCTGGTCATCCACCATACCGGTCAACAAGGTGGACATTCAATAAAGGAAGGCTCTCGATGTCAGAAAGATTCCTCATTCAAATCAAAGTTGTAATCGCCTTGTAATGATCTTAATTGTTGTTGAGAAAATATAGGCGTTACTACTGTGCCAAATTCGCGTTAAAGCAAACATGCCTGATAGATTCTGTGTGTGCGTAGTTGCCTCTCCACTTTCTATGCTTTCCCTAATGTGGCATCCTTCGAATCTGTTTGAGTTGACCGACTTGCTAGGTTTTAGTGGTAGCTTCTATAAATAAGACTCAGATGCTCCTTCTGAGGGTTTAATCATAGGTTTCTTAATTTGATGATGTACTCGCACTCTTAGTTGTTCAGTAATACAACCATGTTGCTCTATTGTACTGATGTTTTCCAATGAATGAAATGAAGTTATAAGTTTGTGCATCCGAGTTTACATTTGTTTTAGGGGATACTCATCCAAGGGGGTCCACTTGGTGAGTATTCCGTCCCTTAGGTTAGTTAGTTATTTTCTGTTTAGTAATTAGTTAAGAATCTAGCACTGTCTATTCCTGTAGCCACTAGAATTCCATTCTATGTCTGTTCTTGCAGCCAAAGCAGACAAAGTAGTTTCTTGTTTGTTCACTTAGATTTTCATTTCTATCATGCATTTCAGCTTAATATAGTTGTTGGTTGATGCTCAACACTTATGTTATTTCCTTCCAAGCAATTTACTTTCAACATTGAGTCTTTCTTAGCTGTAGGATGAACATGGCTACTTTGGATTCCTAGTGTACATATTGTGCTGACCCATTTCAAGTTCACGTCCTTGGGTTGACAAGTTAAATGCACCTTCATGATGATTGAAATAGCTATTCAGGTTAGATGCCCAATCTCTGAATCACAGCTGTAAGGGCTTAGTTGTTAAATCATTGTAGGGGGCCGACATTTTTGGCACCGTTGTTGGGGATGGTGTCAAACTAGGGTGTTCTTTGGAGTCATTGATAGTTTTTCTTACTGTAGTATTTTTGGAAGTTGTTCTTAGTATACCTCTCATTTAAGAAAGTAATGACCCCTCTATTCTTTTTCCAGTTCTTTGTGTGAGCTGGCTGATAGTGAGTTAATACTGTATGCATAGAGAAAGGAGGAGAGATGCTCGTGGGAGATTCCTTCCTAACAATCCTGATCTATTTCAGATAATTGAGTATCAAAACCTTCCCAGAGACAAAGAAGAAGAAGAGCCACACCTCTTTGCTAATACATTTCTAGATCTGACTAGTTCTGAAGCTTCCTCTAAAGATCATAATCTGATTGAGAACCCCCTTGCTATGGAACTTCATCAAGCAGGCATGGGTGATGCAAATAGAAACAAACCTAACCAACTAGCTTTTCCTTTCCCCATTGCTCATCAAAATGAAGTAGACAACCTAAAAAATATCCCTGCTCCAGTCCTTCCTAAGTTCTATGGACTTGTCATAGAAGATTCTAATACATTCTTGTTTGAGTGTGATATTCTCTGCAGGAGTTATGACTATACCATTGATGCCCATAGGATTAAGCTATTCCCTACCACCTTGAAAGAAGCTGCATTGATATGGTTCATGAGCCTAGGAAGAGATACCGTGGAGACTTGGGAAGACATGAAGACAAAATTCCTTGAGAAATACAAGGAGTATTGCAGGGGTAGTGACATGAGAGGAGGTGGCATTTTTAGGATGTAGCAAAAGGAAGATGAGAGCCTGGAAGATTATATTTCAAGATTTATGTTTTGCTTACAAAAATCTCCACACCATACACTCACTGAAGAATCACATAAACTCCTTTTCTTAAGAGGAATTAATGATAGCTGCATAGATGCCTTGGAACTAATGGGAGGAGGAGATATCACCAAAGTTCCTTGGGAGGACATCAAGAAGATATTTCATAACTATTTTAAGGTAGCTTCAAAGAAGGGGAGAGCTTACCAATCTTCCATGGGTAAGTCATCTACTAGTGGAGTTTCAAGGATGGAGATTACTCACTTATTGATAGACTTCAAGCAAGACATCATAAACAATCTAGCTACTTAGCTAGATACACTTGAGGCCAAGAAGAAACAAGAGGAGACATAGACAATGTTGGCAGAATATTGCCCTCATCGCAGACAAAAGAAGAAGGACTGCAGATGCAAGATGATAGCTAATATTGATAGCAAGCAGATGGCACCTGAGTTCAAGCCAATACAAGGTGAAGAAGATACAGTCTACTATGTTACACAAAGGAGGCCATGGGCTCCAAGAAAAGGCATGCCACTAGATCCACTATCTTTTGCTGGGCAATATTTCAATTCTTATTCATCTAGTAACTAATGGCAACCTTGATATCCATCCAATTATGGAGGATATCCACCACAACCTTGGAATAACCCTCCAAATGCCTGACCCAACCACCAAAACTCTCCACCCCAGTGGCAACAAACTCAGGGGAATTAGCAATAATTTCAAGGAAATTGGCAGCCACCTCCAAGAAACTGGCATCAAACATCTTAATGGAGGGGAGGACAACAATGGCCAAACCAAACAACCAATTGCATGCAACCACCTTCTCAGCCTCATCAACCTGCTATAGTGCCTCCTGCTAATTCAAGTTCAAATGCACCTAAACCTACTTAGCTACCATCCCAACCCACACCTAACCCAAATAATAAACCACAACAACAACCAATATACTTTGCTGATCCAAATCAATTCCTTGCATATGCTGTGAGTGTAAGTAACATCTGCTTGTGTTCATGAAATACTGTACCAGCTCCTTGCACACCCATTATCACTGATCTTCATGTGGAAGGAGAGGAACCTCTGAATGTCCCCATTAAGCCAAGTGCACCTAAAAATCCTAAACCAGTCCCAGTCAAGCAGACTGAACCAGAACCACCATTTCCCCAAAGGTTGGAAACTGTGAAACAAAAGGAAGAAAATGAGGACACAACTTTTGACATTTTAGATTAGTTGAAGCATACATGTGTCCAAATACCTCTATTTCAGGCCATAAAAGATATTAGCATATATGGCAAGGCAATTAAGGAAGCATGCCTTAAGAAGCCAGACATGAAGAAGAAAGACCCCACTACAGTTCAGGTGGTGGAACAGTTGGCTGACATCATGCTCGAGAAAGTGACTATTTCAAATTATAATGACCTAGAGAGTCCCGTGGTAGGAGTTGTTATAAATGGAATCCATATAAAAAATGCTCTGATTGATTTGGGAGCAACCATCAATGTAATGACTAAGGGCATCCTACAACAACTAAATGTTGCAAACATGAGATCTAATCCTACTATCCTCCAGCTTGCTGATAGTTCTACTATTAAGCCTAATGGGATAGTAGAGGATCTTGTGGTAATTGTAGACTTTTGGGAGTACCTAACAGATTTTTTATGATTCTTTCTCCTAAGGCCACACTAGGCGAGTACCCCATTATTCTTAGAAGGCCATGGTTAGCAACAACAGATGCCTATATTGGATTCCAGACATGAGACATGACCATTTTTTATAGAAAGAGCACCAAAAAGATCATTCTCTACCCTCCTGCTTAGTCCTCATATGATAGGAATGATCCTGGATGACCACATGTTGGTGAAGAGGCTGAGGAAGTCAATTCTGTGGCACAGCTTATGATGTTAAGTAGAATCCCTTTCATGCAACTTCAAGATGATGATGAAGTATTGTATAACATAATCTAGAACCATTATAAGGTAGAGGAAGCATCATCCTCTCATGCATTTGATTCTACTGATATAGTAAAGACACTCCTACCCGCTCTTCCTGCAACCACTCTTCTTAAAACCGCTCTTTCTGCAGCCACTCTTCCTACAACCACTCTTCCTACAGATGCTTTTCCTGTAGTCAAATTTCCTGCAACAACAGGTATGTCTCATACATTGCTTCCACATGAACTCAAGGTACCAAGCATTAGTGAAGCATGTATGGTAGACTTAACTACACAAGTGCAGGTGTCAGAAGGAAAATATCTAAATGTTAACAACAAACTAAGTGAAGAACAACAGTTGTCATTGAAAAACTTGTTAAGGGCCCACCAGTGTGCATTTGTGTGGGATTATCATGATATGAATGGATTAGACCCTAAGATTTGCATTCATAGGATATACATAAGAAATGACTATACACCAGTGAGGCAACCACAGAGAAGAATTAACCCTGCACTGAGAGAAATAGTAAAAGGGGAACTACAAAAATTACCAGATGCAAGATTCATCTACCCCATTTCAGATAGCCAGTGGGTGTCCCCATTGGTGATTGTGCCTAAAAAAGGAGGGAAGTGGCGAGTTTGTGTTGATTATAGGGAACTTAATGCTGCCACCAAAAAGGACCATTTTCCCTTACCTTTCGTAGATCAAGTTTTGGACTAACTTGCAAGAAAGTAGTATATTTCTTTCCTAGATGGATTCAGTGGCTATAACCAAATCCAAATTGCACCAGAAGACATGGAGAAGACCACCTTTAACTATCCATGGGGGACCTATTCCTACTCAGTACTTCCATTTGGCTTATGCAATGTTCCTGCAACTTTTTAGAGGGTAGTCATTAGCATATTTTCAGATATCTCTCTTGATTGCATGTAAATCTATATGGATGACTTCACTACTTATGGTGCTGATTTCAATGAAGCATTGGAAAATCTCAGGAGAGTCCTATAGAGATGTGAAGACCACCATCTATTTTTAAATAGTGAAAAGTGCCTCATGATGATGTAGGAAGGTGTAGTTCTTGGCCACTACATCTCTCACAAAGGAATTCAAGTAGATCCTACAAAGATTGAGGTGATCACCAATATGCCTATCCTTGCAAAACAAAAATATATTAGGAGTTTTTTAGGACATGCAAGTTATTATAGGAGGTTCATCAAAGACTTCAACAAAATGGCAGCACCATTGTATAATCTCCTAACTAAAGATGCTGAATTCCAATGGACAAAAGACTGTGACAGGGCATTTTCTGATTTGAAAGAAGCTTTAACTCATGCTCCTGTACTCAAGGGTCCTAATTGGGAGCTTCCTTTTCACATCCATACATATGCATCAGACTATGTTATAGGAACAGTCTTAGGATAGAAAGAAGGAGCTATTGAAAATGTTATTTATTTTGTTAACAAAAATTTGCAGGGAGCTGAATTCAACTATACAGTGACAGAAAAAGAAATGTTGGTAGTGATCTATGCCCTAAACAAATTTAGACACTACATAACAAGCTACCAGATCTTTGTGCACACCGATCATGTAGCCATTAGATATCTCATGAATAAACCCTTGATCTCAGGTAGGCTAGCAAGATGGTTATTGCTGATGCAGGAGTTTGACATAACCATTGTGGATAAACCAGGGAAGGCCAATGTTGTTGCAGACTTTCTTTCAAGGCTGACTACATCAAAAGATAATCAAAAAGTAGATGACTCTTTCTCTAACGAGCATTTATTTTTCATCAATGTAGACACCCTGGGATGCTGACATAGCTAATTATCTGGTCACAGGGAGAGTTCTTCCTCACTTCTCTCCAAAAGAGAAGAGGGTGCTCATTGAAAAATCTTTTCCTTTCTCATGGTTGCTGGATGTTTTTTCTACACTGGACCAGACCATATCATGAGGAGATGTGTGAGGGAAGATGAGACATGAAATTTTGCATGCATGTCACAATGAACCCTGCGGAGGGTATTTTGCAGCTAAGAGGACAACAATGAAGATTTTGAACACAAGATATTACTGACCCACACTCCACAAGGATGCAATGAGATACACAAGGAAATGTAACAGATACCAGAGGATGGGCCGACCAACCAAATCTGATGAGATGCCACTTTACCTCCAGGTAGTAATCACTCCATTTGATAAGTGGGGATTGGAATTTGTAGGAGCCACAAATCCTCCATCAAATGGTAAATCTTATATCTTGGTATGCACCGATTATGTAACCAAGTGGGTAGAAGTTAAGGCCATGAAGCATGCACGAGACAATAAGGTTGCAAAATTTCTTTATGAGGAAATTTTCACATAGTATGAGGTTCTAAGAGAGATAGTGATTGATCAAGGGGCTCAATTCACTTCAACCCTTGTTACAACACTGGTCAATGAGTACAACATTAGGCACAAGAAGTCTACCCCTTATTGTTAGTTTTTATGATCAGATATAAGACACAAAATTTTATTTCAAATCAGACACAAACAACACAACAAATACCCTAGGAAAACCCTCCACTTGAGGGAGAAAAACCCAACAATTATATCTCTTATATATTGAAGCAATAAGAGCAGAAATTTGCTTACAAATCAAGCACAACAAAATGCCAATTTTGATACAATAAATAATCACACCTCTCCTAGATGCGAATACAAATGAATATGTTTCTCCTTGAGATCGATATGCTGCTACAGAATGATGACCTGCTGCTAGGCGCGAACTTCTTCAGGAATATAAATTATGATGAATGAACTTGATGATCTAATGAATGACCATCACTTACATAAATACCCGTGGGAAGAGAAAGACGTGTCTCCTAAAGGAAATAAGTTGGCCTCAAAGGAGACATGCCTCTTGAATATCATCATTTCGGCCTCAACTGAAAATCAGGACTTCTCAAAAGTCGACTTAATTAATTATTAACAATAATTAATATTTATTTTATTACTTGTATATGAAGCGCCTCTTCATATTGCAAACTGATCATATAAATTAAATAGCCATTAGGCTATATTTAATTTATTTCCTGTAGAGAAACACATGCCTTGAAGTAAGAGGCCTGTGACTACCAATAACATCAACACTCCCTCTCAGCTAGGGAGGAATGCTTCCAGCTGTGCAAGACACATCACCTCATCGTGATGTCAATCACCATGGCTACACCCATGTGTGGAAAAGAGCATATCACCTCATCGTGATATCAACCATCATGGCTACTCCCATGAATGGTATATGTGCACAAGTGCCCATCACTCAACGTGATGTTGTCATCTCATCATGACGTTCACCATGGCTACTCCCAAAGGGTGAAAAACACAAGTACAAGAAAATCATCATGAACTCTCTCACATGATGTTGTCATGGAGTCACACACATGACGTCCACCTTGGATGCTCCTAGAGGGTGGAAACAAGGGCTTGCACCTCAAATCTCTCTCATAGAGAGAAATGCATTAAATAAAATCATAGAAGATTACTAAAGCTGAGTCTCCCTCTCATCTAGGGCTTCATTCTCCATAATACCAAGCTTGTCTCGAAAGTACACAAACTTTACTCTGGAGAGAGGCTTGGTGAGGATTTCTATCATCTGCTCATCAGTGCTAATGTATCTCAACTGAATTGCTTTCCTCAATACCATATCTCTGATATACTGGTATTTGATCTCAACATGTTTGGTTCTGTCATGAAACATTGGATTGAAAGAAAGCTTCACACAACTTTGATTATCACAATGAATGATAGTAGGCTCCAATGATTGTCAAAACAATCCTGTAAGGAGATTCCGAAGCCACATTGCTTCTCGAGTTGCTACACATGCTGTAATATACTTTGCCTCTGTAGTACTTAGTGCCACTTAAGACTGCTTCCTACTACACTAGGAGATCATTGCAAACCCCAAATTGAAACAAAATCCAGAGGTGCTCTTCCGATCAACAACAAAACTTGCCCAATCATAATCTGTATAACCATGCAGCTTCAAGTCCACACCAGAAGAATATCTCAAGCCATATCCAATTGTGCCACACAAGTATCTTAGGATATGCTTTGTTGCAACTAGATGTATTTGCCTTGGTTCACACATGAACTGACTAAGTGCACTCACTGCATAACAAATATTTGGTCTAGTATTGAATAGATACATCAATGATCCAATCAACTGCTTGTACATGGTGGGATCCACCAGATCTGAATTAGCTGCAGCCTCCTTTAACTTCTAAAAATTTGTTTCCATAGGTGTAGACATGGATTTACAATCCATCATACCAAATATCTTCAAGATGTCTATTGTATACTTCCCTTGGCTTAGAATGATCTCATCAGGCCTCTACCATACTTCTAAACCAAGGAAGTAATGCATGTACTTAAGATCCTTCATTTCAAATTAAGAAGCCAACTCCTTCTTGCATTTGAGAATGAGGCATTCTTCTCCAGTAAAAAATAGATCATCAACATAGAGAACCAAGATCAAGGCCTCACCATTAATTACCTTGAAATATAGATTAGAATCTGCATCATTCTTGGAGAAGCCCAAACTTAGCAGGTATCGATCAATCCTCTCATACCAAGCATGAGGAGCCTGCTTAAGGCCATACAATGCCTTCTTTAATCTACAAACATGAGATTCTTTCCCATGAACCTCAAATTCATCAGGTTGCTTAATGTATACCTCTTCTTCAATTACACCATTTAGAAATGTTTTCTTCACGTCCATCTGGTGTAACTTCCATCCTTTAGCTGCTACAATGGCAATGATAGTTTATGATGGAGGTATAATGAGGAACTGGAGAAAATGTTTCCTCATAGTCTATCCCTTCTTTCTAAGAGAATCCCCTAGCCACAAATCTAGCCTTGTACTTTTCAATGCTTCCATCATCCGCATGCTTGATCTTGAAAAGCCACTTAGAAGATACAATAGATTTTCCTTCTAGTCTAGGTACAATATCCCAAACATCATTCTTGAGGATGGATTAATACTTTTCAGCCATAGCATCTTTCCATACTTGCTGACTTGAAGCTTCCTCAACATTGGAAGGCTTAGATTCAATCATTTGCTTTTTCTGAATGTTCCTCTAGGGGCTGCAAACTTTTCTGCCTCCTGCATTATTTTCCTAGCCCATAGAGGTCTCTTCCAACCAATGACAATGTCGGTAGGCTCATCAGTAGGTTTCAAAGGCTCAACTAGTTCATCATCTTCTTTTGGATCAGTAGTCTCCCTTTGAATCTTAGGAGTATAGTCAACTTCCATATCCCGGGAAGACTCTTGGTCTTCATTGTCTATCTCCATGTGACAGCCTTTAGATCTCTTGAATGCAACATCTTCTTCAAATGTAACATCTCTGCTAATCTCTATTAGTTTCTAACCTGGAATGTAAATCCTGTAGGATTTTAAAGTCTCACTGTAGCCCAAAAATATTCCCTTCTTGCTAGATGGTTCCAATTTTTTCCTTTTATCTTTAGGGACATGAATATACATAGGACAACCAAATATTCTCAAATGACCGACTTCAGGCTTTACACTTGTGAAAGCTTCTTCAGGAGTCATGTCCTCCAAGGTGCGATGAGGGCTTCGATTCAGAACATACACAACTCTCCTAAAAGCTTCAGCCCAAAGGAAGATTTGCAGATCCTAATCATGAATCATGGCCTTAGCTGCTTCTACAATAGATCTGTTCTTCCTTTCTGCTACACCGTTTTGTTGTGGATTGTAGGGAACACAAAACTCCCTCTTAATTTTTGCTTCAATACAAAAGTTATGAAAGCTTCTAGAGATGTATTCTCTTCCACTGTCATATCTCAAAAATTTGATCCTTTTCCCGAACAAAGTTTTCTACTTGAGCTTTGAATTCCTTGAATCTCTCAATTACTTCCTCAGATTCTTTAGTATTTAAGAAATAAATCCAAGTCTTTCCAATGTGCATCCTCGACAAGTACCTTCATGCTCCTGGCTGAGTTTAGGAATGTCGGTGACCATCTTCTCCATGGTTGGAAGTGCTCAGAAGTGAATGTGAGCAAGTCTTCTATGTCAAAGCTCACACGAACTTGAAGCATCGTGCAACAAGGCTTGTAGAGGACAAGTGGAGAGCTTGTAGAGATATTCTTATCAAACACCAATCACACTAGTTGTCTTGATGTTAGAGTTCTTTGGCCATGCAAGGAATTTTACTTGATATCCCTTATCTTCTAAGGCTGAAATAGAGACAAGGTTCCTCTTGATGCCTGGTACAAATAGTACATCACTCAACTGAAATGAGATGCTTGAATCTAAGTGAATAATGGAGGTCCCAACACCTTTCATAGAACAACATGCATCATCTCTAATTATGACTTGAACACTTGTATCTCTCATCACCAAATCTATAAGATGTTCTCTAAACCTAGTGATGTCACGAGAGGCGCCACTATCAATCAACCAAGTGTTGCTATCTGTTGGAACATTGCTTGATAAGGCATAATATAATAGAAATTCCCTTGAATCCTTTTGAGGAGAGATCTCATCTACATCCGCAAATGAAGCATGCTATTTTGGTCTAGTAGGGCAGTCCTATGCATAGTGACCAAACTTGTCACATTTGAAGCACTGTAGGTGCGAGAGATCTTTCTTCTTCTTAAATGGAGGAGCACCATCAGATCTTCTATCTTTATTCCTCTTGAAGTAGCCTTTCTTTCCTTCTCTTCCTTTCTTCTTTGAAGATTGAGCGGCAAGAACATGAATGCCTTCATTGGTAGAGCTTTGACCAATGCCTCTTGCAACCAACCTTGATTCTTCTTGAATACAATATGCTCTAAATCAATCAAACTTAGGAAGTTTTGATCTCACACTGACTCCTTGAATGTATGACTCCCAAGATGAAGGAAGACCGTTGAGAGCCAACATAGACAAATCCTTGTTATCAACAATATTCCCAATGGTAGAGAGATGATCTCTCAACTCAGTGATCTTCATGAAGTATGAGATGACATATTCTCCTTTCGCCATCTTGATATGATGAAGTTGTTGCTTTAATGCAAGAGCTCGACTTGTGTTGTTGATCTCATACATCTCCTCCAAGGTCTTGAACATATCTCTTGATGTTTTAAACTTAGAGATGATTGGCACAATGTGATCTTTCACGGAATCAACCAACATCTTTTTTGCCTTAGTGCCATTTCTTTTCCATTGAGGCTTCTCATTCTCATCGGTTGGTTCAGGAACTTCACCCTCCACGAACTCGGCTAACTCATTTTCCTCCAAAGCGAGCATCACTCTAAACTTCCAAGATGTGAAGTTTGATGTGCCCTCAAGTCTATCTTCGATCTTGAGCCCATTCACCATCTTGATGATAAGATAGAAGCAAAAAAAGATGAGAATAGAAATGGAGGATATCACTACTTGAATAAAATCTGATCAAGATCTTTCTTAAACCCGCTCTGATACCATGTTAGTTTTTATGATCAGATATAAGACACAATTTTATTTTAAATTAGACACAAAGAACACAAAAAATACCCTGGGAAAAACCTCCACTTGAGGGAGAAAAACCCAATAATTATATCTCTTATATATTGAAGCAATAAGAGAAGAAATCTGCTTACAACTCAGGCACAACACAATGCCGATTTTGATACAATGAATAATCACACCTCTCCTAGATGCGAATACAAATGAATATGTTTCTCCTTGAGATCAATCTACTGCTAGGCGTACACTTCTTCAAGAATACAAATTATGATGAATGAACTTGATGATCTAATGAATGACCATCACTTACATAAATACCCGCTAGAAGAGAAAGACGTGTCTCCTCAAGGAAATAAGTCGGCCTCAAAGGAGACATGCCTCTTGAATATCATCATGTCGGCCTCAACTAAAAATTGCAACTTCTCAAAAGTTGACTTAATTAATTATTAACAATAATTAATATTTATTTTATTACTTGCATATGAAGCGCCTCTTCATATTGCAAATCGATCATATAAATTAAATAGCCATCAGGCTATATTTAATTTATTGCCTGTAGAGAAACATGTGCCTAGAAGTAAGAGGCCTGCGGCTACCAATAACATCAACACTTATCACCCTTAGACCAATGTCCAAGTTGAGGTGACCAACAGAGAAATTAAAGCCATTCTGACCAAAACAATGGCTATCCATAGAAAGGATTGGGCAAGCATAGTACTAGAAGTTGTTTGGGCCTACATAACTACCTAGAAAACAACTACAAGATTCACTCCATTTGAGCTGATGTATGGAAAGACAACTATGATGCCCATTGAATTTGAGCATAAGACTCTTAGGACTGCAGTGGACTTGGGGATGGATATCTCTGAGGCACAAAGAGATAGAATCATGCAGCTGAATGCTCCGGATGAGATGAGAAAGACAACTTTGCATCACACAGAGGTAGTGAAGAATCAAAGAATAAGGTGGCATGACAAATTCATCAAGGATAAGAAATTTCAGCCAGGTGACTGGGCACTGCTCTATGACTCAAGGTATCAGGATAATGTAGGAAAATTGTAGAAAAGGTGGCTAGGACCATATGAGGTGGCTGAAGTATTTTCCCATGGGGTTGTTCAGCTCACTACCATTGACCCTGTCAGATTTAAGTTGCTAGTGAATGGCCATCGCCTGAGATTGTAGCACAAGCCAACTCCCAAGGAGGAGTTCCTACAACAATTCACTCAACATGCAACACCCGAACTTCCTGCAGTCGAAGGAAGTGGACCTAGTGTCCCTCCTTCTAGCTAATTAAGGTATATAACTTGTCATAATAAATACTTCCACTCTATGGGGGTCCAATTCTTCACCCATCCACCCATCCATTCCACCTTTCTCTCTCTTCCATCATGCCGCCATCATTTCACTTCATTTCATTTCACTTCATTCATTCCACCTCATTCTGCCCCACTTTCATTAACATAACATGTAATTATCCCCTACCCTTGTCAAATCATCATTCCACCTTGCATGTGAGGATACATGTGCAAATTTAGGTTGGGGGGGGGGGAGTGCAAATACCATGTCTGTGTGTCTGTCCGTATTGGTTCACGTCAACAAAGTTTAAGTTATTGAGCCGATTTGAATTCTGAGTGAGATGACGACTCGCATGTGTGAAAGAACATCAACCGCCGCCATTTTCCTTAATCATAGCCTTCATTCATTAATCCTTTACTTCCTTTATTGCTCTTATCATAATCTTAAGCCAAAAGGTAAAATTCAAACAATACTAGTGTTGGAAATTTGGCAGTGTTGTAGGAAGAAGAAGTTTTGGTTTTCAGACGAAGATTGCAGGAAGGAAAGATTTGCAGAGTGATTGTTCAATTGAAGACAATGGGAGGTGGGTTAATTCGAAATGAACCCATGGTTCATGATTTAATACTATAGGATGCACCTTGCCTAATCGAGTTTAGAAATTGTGGATGGTTAGATTACTTCTTGAAGCTGAATGGTTTTGATGAAGATGTTGCATTGGAATTTTCCCAGACATTGTATGAAGGAAAGGCCACGGTAAAGGGGTTGGAGGTCATAGCCACTGAGGAAAAGATTGTAGAAGTTACAGGGTTGCTTGCCAACGGTGAACATTACCCTGCTACCAGGGACTTCAAGTCAACTAGGGCCAAATTTACAGAACCTGGTGACCCTCCATTGAGTGTGGACAAACAAGGAGCGAAGAGAATTTCTTTACCCAAGTCATGGAAGCAGGTAGCAGTTTATGTGGTGAAGTATATTACCTATGAAGGTCGTCATTCGAATCTACATTCTGTGCATTTCAAACTCCTGAACCACATGAGGCACGGGCGAAGAATGAATGTGCCAAATGTGCTATACCACCTTCTTTCAATTATGACGACCGAGACCCAGAAAGGTAGGAACAATTCCATTTCCCACCATTGTCTAATCAAATTATTAATTGTGAAGTCTATGCATGATGTGTCTGCTATATCTTGGGAAAAATTCTTGAATATTGATCAAATTAGGCCAGAGCATTTGCGACCTAGGGTTTTGTCTCAACCTTGTAGGGCTAGTAGGAGAATGAGCAATGTTCGGACCACTCCTAGAGCCTCAACTTCTGGCACTAGCCCTAGTGAAAACCCTCCTGCAACCAAGCAAACCATAGAGATTAGTTCTTCTGAGGCTAAGCATTCAGACAAAGAAAGTTCCTCTCTAGATTTTGATGATGATGTTCCTCTTGGCACCCTAATGAGAACTAGGACACATAAGAAGAAGGAAAAAATAATAAAGGGAAAAGCTAAAAAAAAAGTGACAAAAAAAAAGCGCCAAGCTTGAAGAAATGGAAAGCTAAAACTATTCTTCCTGCAACAAAAAAAAAGCGTAGAAACCCTCCTAGAAAATCAAGAGCAGCTGGGCTAGCCGTTGGTGTATCTCTCGAGGAAAGACCTAAACTTGGAGAAACATCATGGGAGGATACAAAAGCTCCAATGGAGCAGGTGAATGTCGAAGAAAAGGGCACATTTGAGGAAGCAACAAGCATAACGTTGGTAGATCTTGCTGACATTGCAAAACAAGTTGAAATCCAAGTGTATGAGGAAAATCAGGAGCTCCTACAACAAGAGTGGAAGCTAGAGCTCCTGCAACAAGATAAAAAGCTAGAGCTCCTGCAACAAGAGCATGAGCAAGAACGAGAACTTGAGGCCTTGCAACTAGAACTAGGAGAACAGTCAGCACCCTTGCAACCAAAATTGGCTGAACAAACAGAAGCCCTATAGCTGGTACTCTATGAAGAACAAGCAAAAGTGCTAGGAAATGTTTTGGTAGGAATACACAGGCCCTCTGATTCTTCAATGCACAAGGTAGCCATGAACTTGTGGAAAGAAGTACAAAGGAGGGAAGAAGAATGAAAAAAAGAGAAACGTAGGCTAAAGAGGGAAATTCAAAAGAGAGATGAGGAGATTGAGGATAAGAATGAAGAAAATGCTGCTTTAAAGAAAAAGGTGGATAATATGGAAACCTTAGTACATTAGATCTTAGGGTGCAGGACTCCTCCAAGGGTTTATGCTTTGTATTTGAAGGAGACACATCTTTCTTTTAAGCTAGCAAGGATTGTTTCAGGTTTGAATCCTTCCATTAAGACCCTCTTGAATTTTTCAATGCTTATCGAATTGCTCCTCCTGAAATAAAAAATTTGTTGTGTGAATTCTATTTACACAATTATGCTGTGACCAAAGACCATGATTGGAATCCACTGTTGTATGTTGGAGATGTCCAATTGAGGGCGTTCATGTCCTAGATATAGAACAAAGTTAGTTGGGGAAAGCAATTCAAGACTTATAGGCAAATAGAATCCAACACTTACCTACCCATTAGGGTTGAATCTAGAAATCCAGGAGACATTTTCAAGGATTGACATAGAATTCTTTACTGACCAAGATATGGAAATGGGATCCTATTTGAGAGAGAGACAGTTTATAAAGAATATGAAGAGATAGCAAAAACCACAGGGGAATCTGTAATGGGACACCTGTCACAAAGGTGGAACAACCTAACTGATGATTTGAAACAAGCCGAGCCTTATTCCACGCAAAACTATGCTGCAACACTTAAGAGACTTGATAGATGTATATAGATTGGAAGAACAAAGGGATAATTTTGGCTTCCATTGACTTTTTAGCCACCTATCCTACTGTGGCCTATGCCAAACTTCAGGTACTACTGATATGACATAGCTGCTGAGAGACAAAGATGGAGCAAGCTGGACATACAACAAGGGTTCTATTGGGATCGTAATTCAAACAACAAAAACTGATGTAGGACAGTTGGCGGTTGCAAATTTCAGGGCATTAACCAAGCAAAGGAACAACTCTTCCTCTGTTGGAGGACCAATAAGACCTTAGATTGGGGGGAGTGATGAATCTAGTTTATGGTCTAATTATTGATAGAGTTTGTTATCCATTTGTTGCAGTTGTCATAGACTTTGATGCTTGGATGTTGACCTTTTTATGATATTTGCTTAAAACCATAAATGTTGGACATGAACTTATTTTCATTTTTAAATGATATTGACATGCTATATGAACTATCTGTGTTAATTTTGCATGTGATTAATGAATGTCACTTTAAGATAGTTATAGCTATGCAGTTGTTGTGCGTACTAATATTGTCATGCAAATATAATTAGAGGCCTGTAATTAAGGAAGATTTCGCCAGCTGGTCATCCGCCATACAGGTCAACAAGGTGGACATTCAATGAAGGAAGACTCTTGACGGCGAATAGATTCCTCATTCAAATCGAAGTTGTAACCGCCTTGTAATGATCTTAATTTTTGTTGAGAAAATATAGGTGTTATTGTTGTGCCAAGTTCGCTTTAAGGAAAACATGCCTGGCATATTCTATGCGTGTGTAGCCGCCTCTCCACTTTTTGTGCTTTCCCTAATGTGGCGTCCTCTGAATCTATTGGAGTTGACCACCTTGCTAGGTTTTAGTGGTAGCTTCTATAAATAAGACTCAGATGCTCCTTATGAGGGTTTAATCAGAGGTTGCTTAATCTGATGATGTACTCACACTCTTAGTTTTTCAGTAATACAACCATGTTGCTCGATTGCACTCATGTTTTCCAATGAATGAAATGAAGTTATAAGTTCATGCATCTGAGTTTACATTTGTTTTAGGGGATACTCATCCAAGGGGGCCCACTTAGTGAGTATTCCGTCTCTTAGGTTAGTTAGTTATTTTCTGTTCAGTAATTAGTTAAGAATCTGACATTGTCTCTTCCTGCAACCACTAGAATTCCATTCTGTGATTGTTCCTGCAGCCAAAGAAGACATAGTAGTTTCTTGTTTGTTCGCTCAGATTTTCATTTCTGTCATGCATTTCAATTTAATATAGTTGTTGGTTGATGCTCAACACTTATGTTATTTCCTTCCAAGCAATTTACTTTCAGCATCAAGTCTTTCTTAGTTGTAGGATGAACATGGATACTTTGGATTCTTAGTGCACATACTGTGTTGACCCATTTCAAGTTCATATCCCTGGGTTGACAAGTTAAATGCACCTTCATAATGATTGAAATAGCTATTCAGGTTAGATGTCCAATCTCTGAAACACAACTGTAAGGGCTTAGTTGTGAAATCATTGTAGGAGGCTGACACTAACATGTAGCTACAACAAGGTGACACTTTAGCAAACACTTAGCAAACTAACACCAAAGTTCCTTATAGCTGAAATGAGTGCAAGTAACCAACTATAATTGTTGGACATTAAGACAGAGAGTTGGTATGCAAACCCAACCCCATGTTATTTATATGCTTGTGAATAATTGGAAACAAATGCAAATATATGCTCTCTAAATAGGTGTGATTACAAAGAAGAAATTGAGAGACAAAATACAACATGAAATGCACAATATTGGAACAATAATTGCATTTGATGAGTTTGAAACTTCTGAAGATAACTCTGTTGTCATAAATCAAGATGTAGAAGTTTGAAAGTACATCAACACATGGGCAAAAGCATAATCAACATGCCTAAAAATACTGTTATCTAAAATCAGATTAAAACCCTAGGGTTTATACATACCAAATTATGGCAAAATAACCTTCAAAAGGTGGAATCACCCTCCAAGAGTGTGGCGCCTAGTTTAGGGAATGAAACACTAATGCAAATGATTGCCAAAACACCAAAAACTGCTACAAAAATGATGCGCTCAGGTCTACTCTAAATTAGCTAGGGTTTGCTGCTCCAAAGTTGTAAAAAATATCACCACAACAATCTCCAAAAGACAAGTGAACCCTTCCCAAGTGTGGCACACCAATATAGGGTGAAACCCTAATGACAAAAATGGTCTCAAATACCACCTTAGACTTCTCCAATACTGATTCCAATATCTGAATCGTAAAAAGACTTCAAAAACCAAACCCTAGATGGGTGAATCCTCCATTGCACATGCTTAGGGTTTGTTACAAATTTATGAAATAACCTTCCAAAATGGATGCGCAAATTTGCTCCAAGGATGACACTCCAAATTAGGGAAAAATCCTAATGAATTCCCTTAGGGTTTGGAAACCCTAAATAGTTGAAACAACCTCCTCCAAGACTGAAATACAAATCTGAATATGCAATCAGTTTCTCCTCATAAAGTTTCGAATGAAGCACAAGTAGGTCTCCATGATGAAACCTCCACAAGAATGAGCTAGGGTTTCATCTAACTCATCTTATTCCTAAGGTTTTCATCCTTGGTATGATAACCAACAATATTGCAGCTAGTTGAGATAATTCTCAAGAGAAAATGAAATATCAAATGGAATGAATGAAATGACTCCAAAGTCTTCTATTTATAGCCACCTTTCCTCCCTCACTTGGTTGACCTAATTCTAGTTGATTTTGTCCTTTTCCTTGGTTTCCCTAATCTCCTTTTTTTGACAACTTTTCAATTCCACAAGTGGCCACCCAGCTTTAGTGCAATAAAATAATATTTTATTGCCTTTTATAAATATTCTAATTTAATGTAATTTCACCTCATAAAAAGTGGCGTCCCACAAAAAGGAATAGACTATTAATTTAATTGCCTTTATAATTTCACTATTCCTTTTTAAAGCGAGTTCACCAAAATAACTCTAGAAAGTAATATAAGTTAAGCCAATAATGAATTGTCTTCACCCATTCATGTTCATAGAATTGGCTATGGCTGCCAAGATCTTGAGACCAAATGGAAAGCACAAAAAAGAGAGAATAATGTGACAAGAATAAACTGTATTCTTATCAATATGATTCAATAATATGAGATGATTATTGATTGTTTACAATGAGAGAGACCCCTTGGTTATATAGCCAAGGTGAGAACATAGAAGGGCATAAGATTATGACAAGTGTCCTAATCTTATGACATGGGACAACTGTGAAAAACTATCACTCCACCTAAAGTAGAAAAGTGATAATGTGATAATAACCACAAATGGTGGATCACCCACAAAAGGTGGAGAGAAAATCACATGATATGTCCACGAAAGGTGGAAGTGATAACGTAATAACATGATAAGTCCACCAAAGGTGAAAAAGCTCCAACTACCTCCTATGTGGTCCCTAAGTAAACTTAACTAAGGTGTAATTATGACCTAAGACAAAATACAACATATTTAATTACACCAACACCCCCCCTTAAGTGCAACTTAGGGAGTGTACATAAAAGCAACAATGCAAGATGGGTCCTGACAACGAGGCCATGTTAGGTACCCATGTACAAATGCAATGCAATCTCTCATAAACAGAGAAAAGGAGAAAACCCAGTGGGACAAAACTCCTCTCCAAAAAAAAGATGAAATACAAAAAGAAATGCTCTCAATGATGAATGAGAAGGTAAAAACTCCATGTGAGGAAAAATATTCCCCCATAAAAAAGAAGTAGAAGAGAGACAAGGAAGCCCCCCCTCAATGAGATAACCTGTTGCAAGAGAAGCACTGAAAGTACACTATGGAGTAACACTGAAATCCTCAATCTGGCAAGCAAGAAAATATACTTTTGTTTGCTATTGAAACCATATGCGAGTCACTGATTGACTCAAGGTGGAATCATAATAAAGCAACAACAGACCCGATGTCAAGGAACACTGGAAAACTCACAAACTGACACAACCCTGGAATCTATGAAGCAACAATAGATGGAAAAAATGATGCCCCCCATTAAAGGGAATGATATGATGAAAGAATTTGGAAGCTATGTATGTCTCGATGTCGATGCCAAACTGTGACTAAAACTGATCCATAGGAGAAAGTACCATAAAGATTCTGGAACATTAACCATAAAATAAATGGCCCTCAAACTGAGATGTGACTCGATGTGAATATGATGCGATTCAGGATCATTAACCATAGGCTCTCAATCTGAGATGTGAACCGATGCAAACCAAAAATGTGTCAAGTTATGAGCAAGATGTGGCCAAAAGAAACAATAGAATCCAAATACAACTCATGCGAGTTGTCATCAATATAAAAATGAGATCAAAGTGCATGCCATGCAACTACACTCTAATCAAATTATTATGTAAAAAATCCCCTGATGGAACTTTATATAAGTTCATTTATTACAATACCCCATGATTGTAAAAGGAGAACATGCAAAACATGCATAAAGCAATGAGAAAATGCAAACCTAATGCATGAAAACAAGGAGTGCATGCACAAACCAATGTTCACATCTGCCTCCATGATGAAAAATAACCTCATATTTGTGTAGATGACAAAATCTGAAAAAATGGACTACACTACTGTGAAGTGCTCAAAACTAGCTTTTCGTTGATATCTCGTTTGCCAAAAATGGACACTGTGGCCAAAAGTTATGAATTTTTCAAAAAAATGAATTTAGCTTGCAAGAAACGAGTTTTCTAGCAAAAAAATCTACTTATTATTTGATTTCTGAAAAATCTACTCACTGTTTGTAGACAAAAACAAAAATCCAGAAATATTTTGATGCTAAAAACAAAACCCATAAATCATTTTTTGATCCAGCAAATAGAAGATGAGAAAATGATTTCTTTTAACCTTGAGTCAGGAGAAAAATGAAGCACGACACTTTTTGGATAGTGATTTTCTCTAGATCTATGCGAGATATGCAAATTCTAAAAGATAGCTAGTTCAGATTTCGACCCTGGCTACAAAACCCAGAAATCGTTTTTCTTGCAAATGAATGAAAGCTGGATTTTTGAAGCAAAAATGATGACGACTCCAATAAAAAATGGCTTGCAACAAACCCTTGTTTGCTAAAAAAATAAATGGTGACCAAATTGAATGAAACAAAAGCCAAATCTAATTTTTTCAAGCCTCTTGAACACAATGGTGAACTCAGATTTGCACAAGCAAGCTCCAATATGAACCTACAATAAAGAGTCAAAAATGGAACCTCCCCAAATCTGATCTCTCTTTAGGAAAAGACTCTCCAATGACACCCAACCTGCTCTGATACCATGTTAGAATTGACTATGACTGCCAAAATCTTGAGACCAAATGGAAAGCACAAAGAAGAGAGAATAATGTGACAAGAATAAATTGTATTCTTATCAATATGATTCAATGATATGAGATGATATTAATTGTTTACAATGAGAGCGACCCCTTGGTTATATAGCCAAGGTGAGAACATAGAAGGGCATAAGATTATGACAAGTGTTGTAATCTTATGACATGAGACAACTGTGAAAAGCTATCACTCCACCTAAAGTGGAAAAATGATAATGTGATAATCATCAAAATGGGTGGATCACCCACAAAAGGTGGAGAGGAAATCACATGATATGTCCATAAAAGGTGGATAGGAAATCACATGATATGTCCACGAAAGGTGGAAGTGATAAAGTAATAACATGATAAGTCCACCAAAGGTGGAAAAGCTCCAACTACCTCCTATGTGGTCCCTAAGTAAACTTAACTAAGGTGTAATTATGACCTAAGACAAGGTACAACATATCTAATTACACCAACATCAATAATGAATTGTCTTCACCCATTCATCTTCAACCAATTGAAAAGTCATTTTTGCCACTTTGGCCTAACCTGGCATTCCATAACCATTTAATTTAGCCTACGAGAATGAAGAATAGGCTAATCAAATCATGATAGGTGATTACTCAAAAAAAGAGGACATTACAATTGATTTCCTTCTTAAGTATAAATTTTAAACCCTAATCCAATGCAAGGGTGACTAGAAGATAAGCGATATAAATAAGCACACTAAACCCTAGAATAAAGATGTATTAATGAAGAACAAAAAGTATGAAGGGAGAATTATATATGAAATTATGATGTCAAAATTTAAAAGTGATAAATCTAAGAAACTTAAAATTGAGGATAGGACTTTATGGGTGAATTAGGTAACTTAAACGAGTTCACTAAAAATGTAAAGGAAAAAAACTTTCCGTAAACATAATAAAGAATCAAAGTAAATGCTTACAACTCAACATAAATTAACATAGATTAATAGGTGGTGATTGTGGAAGCCATAATTGAACAATAAATGTTAAGCTAGAAAATAAAATATGAGAGATAGATGTGATTAGCTCTAGGACAGATAAGTTTGATGCAGTTTTGGAATTTGATTGTGTTAGAATTGGAATTAGATTATCTCTATCTATGTTTTTTCCTTGGATTTTGTGTAAGGTCTAGCTTGACTTCATGAATTTGGGACAATTCTATAGTTACAAATCTTTTATGGATTGTGGATCTCATCCTACAACTCATCTACTTTTTCTCTCTAGTTCCTTAATTTTACTAATGCCTACTTTGCTGAAAGGACTAATAGTATTTTGGAATACATTTAAAGTGTTGTCAAATTGTTAGGGAACACACTCTCTTAGGTCAATGCCTCAACATTTTTAATTTCCAATTGTGCAAAGGTTTGATAGACATCAAGTAATCAAGTAATCATGCAAGGGACTCAAGTGATGATGTTGAAGTAAATGTTATTTTTAAGTGTACCAATCAAATTGTTCTTCTAATTGATCCCTTTTGAATGCACTATACAATAATGATTTAGGAAGAGAGAGAACATAAAATAAATGCAATTTAGTACATTTAAATACAACAATATAACAATCAACCACACAAATATGTGTTTAGTTGGCTAATACTAGTTAGTAAAGTAGACAAGTAGACAAGAGTTGGCTAAATTTGAATTTAAAATTTAAAATTCTAGAGATCAAATATATAGATGCAAGATCAATCTTGCACCAATAAGATTGATCTAGGATAACAAAATAGTTATATCCGGACATGAAATAAATATTTAGATATAAAAAATACAATAGAAATATGTAAACAAAACAAAATATGAATATAAAAATATAGACCCAACTTTATATAAAATTGTAAAGATATAATTCCATTTAGCATTCTATAAAAATGGGAACAAAACTATAATGGGAATTGACACGTATAGGCAATTTCAACATTACATTACTTTGTGGTATCAAAGGGTTTGACCGATTACAAACACAAAGGTCGATGCATTATATTCAGATCGAACCTTGTTTATCTTTTCCTAAACTTGAACATATTAAAAATTATAAAAAGCAATACGACTAATAACAATATATTAATGCTTAGAATATCCCACACAACAAAATAACTCGAAAAGGACAAAATTTTTTACTTGGTGATAAAAAGTTACTGTCTTCCCCTGTATTGGGAAGTGTGGTTAAAAACTCAATGAAGAAAGTCAAGTACAAAAGAGACATGAACAACATCGATGCACGTGGGTGGAGTGGGGTGCGTGGGAAAGGGCGTAGCACTGCAAATGGGGCATCTACCATGGCTCCGCAACCACCTCCGAATACATTCCACGTGGAAATTATGTCGGCACGATGGCAACGACAACATCGGCTGCTCGCCTTCCTCGTACAGAGATAGGGATCGAGACTTCGAAAGGAATGAGAACTTTGAAGAGTTTAAAGTTCAGTTGTAGCCCAAAGTCCGATCCCGAAAGAACAAAATAAAAATTGAGAAGAGG
This sequence comes from Sequoiadendron giganteum, assembly GCA_007115665.2. Taxonomy (NCBI): domain Eukaryota; kingdom Viridiplantae; phylum Streptophyta; class Pinopsida; order Cupressales; family Cupressaceae; genus Sequoiadendron; species Sequoiadendron giganteum. Next base: position 2,486,585 of record CM021107.1, on the reverse strand, counting down.
TCGGACCTTGGGATCGAGTTAGAAACAGGAACAAGAACTTTGAAAAGTTCTTGGTTCCATTTTCGGCCCGATAATCGACTCTGACAAAAACAAAATAGACAAGATAAAAAGAAATCGGGACCAGGACACGAACAAAAAATAGCACCCTACAAAACCAACAAGTGCTAGTGCCGGCCCATGACCCGATCCCGCAAGAACACAAAAAATGAACAAGGCAAGAGATGGGGTCGGGACTGGGACATGAACAAGGCCCTCAACCTTATGAAAAGGAACAAGTGTATGCTCTTGCGCGCTACCCGAGCCCAAAAAACAAAAGAAACCAAGTCATAGGAAGAAAGAAAAACTCCTAAGACCTAAAAAAAAAAAGACCAAGGACAAAACAAAGGAAGAAATGGGGGACCCATTTTGACCCAAACAAAATGGGGTGGTTATGCAAAGCATAACACAATGCAAGGGTGACTAGAAGATATGAGATGTAAATAAGCACACAAACCCTAGAATAAAGATGTATTAATGAAGAACAAGTATGAAGGGAGTATTATATATGAAATTATGATGTAAAAGTTAAAAAGTGATAAATCTAAGAAGATTAAAATTGAGGATAAGACTTTATGGGTGAATTAGGTAACTTAAGAGTTAATGAGTTCACTAAAAATGTAAAGGAATTTTTTTTTCCGTAAACATAATAAAGAATCAAATTAAATGCTTACAACTCAACATAAATTAACATAGATTAATAAGTGGTGATTGTGGAAGCCATAATTGAACAATAAATGTTAAGCTAGAAAATAAAATATGAGAGATAGATGTGCTTAGCTCTAGGACATATAAGTTTGATGCAGTTTTGGAATTTGATTGTGTTACAATTGGAATTAGATTATCTCTATCTATGTTTTTTCCTTGGATTTTGTGTAAGGTCTAGCTTGACTTCATGAATTTGGGACAATTCTATAGTTACAAATCTTTTATGGATTGTGGATCTCATCCTACAACTCATCTACTTTTTCTCTCTAGTTCCTTAATTTTACTAATGCCTACTTTGCTGAAAGGACTAATAGTATTTTGGAATACATTTAAAGTGTTGTCAAATTGTTAAGGAACACACTCTCTTAGGTCAATGCCTCAAAAATTTTAATTTCCAATTGTGCGAACGTTTGATAGAGATCAAGTAATCAAGTAATCATGCAAGTGACTCAAGTGATGATGTTGAAGTAAATGTTGTTATTTTTAAGTTTACCAATCAAATTGTTCTTCTAATAGATCCTTTTTGAATGCACTATACAATAATGATTTAGGAAGAGAGAGAACATTTAAATACAACAATATAACAATCAACCACACAAATATGTGTTTAGTTGGCTAATACTAGTTAGTAAAGTAGACAAGTAGACAAGAGTTGGCTAAATTTGAATTTAAAATTTAAAATTCTAGAGATCAACTATATAGATGCAAGATCAATCTTGCACCAATAAGATCGATCTAGGATAACAAAATAGTTATATCCGGACATGAAATAAATATTTAGATATAAAAAATACAATAGAAATATGTAAACAAAATAAAATATGAATATAAAAATATAGACCCAACTTTATATAAAATTATAAAGATATAATTCCATTTAGCATTCTATAAAAATGGGAACAAAACTATAATGGGAATTGACACGTATAGGCAATTTCAGCATTACATTACTTTGTGGTATCAAAGGGTTCGACCGATTACAAACACAAAGGTCGGTGCATTATATTCGGATCGAACCTTATTTATCTTTTCCTGAACTTGAACATATAAAAAATTATAAAAAGCAATATGACTAATAACAATATATTAATGCTTAGAATATCCCACACAACAAAATAACTCGAAAAGGACAAACAATTTTACTTGGTGATAAAAAGTTACCGTCTTCCCCTGTATTGGGAAGTGTGGTTAAAAACTCAACGGAGAAAGTCAAGTACAACAGAGACATGAACAACATCGATGCGCATGGGTGGAGTTGGGTGCGTGGGAAAGGGTGTAGTGTTGCAGATGGGGCATCTGTCGTGGCTTCGCAACCACCTTCGAATACATTCCATGTGGAAATTAGGTCGGCACGATGGCAACGACAACGCCGATTGCTCGCCTTCCTCGTACGAAGACAGGGATCGAGACTCCGAAAAGAATGAGAACTTTGAAGAGTTCAAAGTTCAGTCGTAGCCCGAAGTCCGATCCCGAAAGAACAAAACAAAAACCGAGAAGAGGTCGGACCCCGGGATCGAGTTAGAAACGAGAACAAGAACTTTGAAAAGTTCTTGGTTCCATTTTCGTCCCGATACCCAACTTTGACAAAAACAAAACTGATAAGATAAAAAGAAACTAGGACCGGGACACGAACACAAAATAACACCCTACAAAAGCAACAAGTGCCAGTGCTGGCCCATGACCCGATCCCGCAAGAACACAAAAAATGAACAAGGCAAGAGACGGGGTCGGGACTGGGACATGAACAAGGCCCTCAACCTTATGAAAAAGAACAAGTGTATGCTCCTGCCCGCTACCCGAGCCTGAAAAACAAAAGAAACCAAGTCATAGGAAGAAAGAAAAACTCCTAAGACCTGAAAAAAAAGACTAAGGACAAAACAAAGGAACAAAAGGGGGACCCATTTTGACCCAAACAAAATGGGGTGGTTATGCAAGGCATAACACAATGCAAGGGTGACTAGAAGATAGGAGATGTAAATACGCACACAAACCCTAGAATAAAGATGTATTAATGAAGAACAAGTATGAAGGGAGAATTATATATGAAATTATGATGTAAACATTAAAAAGTGGTAAATCTAAGAAACTTAAAATTGAGGATAAAAATTTATGGGTGAATTAGGTAATCTAAGAGTTAACGAGTTCACTAAAAATGTAAACGAAAAAAACTTTATGTAAGCTTAATAGAGGATAATAAAATTAAATGCTTACAACTCAACATAAATTAACGTAGATTAATAAGTGGTGGTTTTGGAAGCCATAATTGAACAATAAATGTTAAGCTAGAAAATAAAATACGAGAGATAGATGTGCTTAGCTCTAAGACCTGTAAGTTTGATGTAGTTTTGGAATTTGATTGTGTTAGAATTGGAATTGGATTATCTCTCTCTATGTTTTTTCCTTGAATTTTGTGTAAGGTCTAGCTTGACTTCATGAATTTGGGACAATTCTATAGTTACAAATCTACTTTATGGACTGTGGATCTTATCCTACAACTTGTCTACTTTTTCTCTCTAGTTCCTTAATTTTACAAATGCCTACTTTACTGAAAGGACTAATAGTATTTTGGAATACATTTAAAGGGTTGCCAAATTGTTAGGGAACACACTCTCCTAGGTCAATGCCTCAAAAAGTTGAATTTCCAATTGTGCAAAGGATTGGCAGGCATCACGTAATCATGCAAGTGACTTAAATGATGATGTTGAAGTAAATATTATTTTTAAGTGTACCAATCAAATTGTTCTTTTAATATATGCTTTTTGAATGCACTATAGAATAATGATTTAGGATGAGAGAGGACATGAAATTAATGCAATTGAATACATTTGAATACAAGGATATAACAATCAATCACACAAATATGTGTTTAGTTGGCTCATACTAGTTAGTAAAGTAGGCAAGAGTTGACTAAATTTGAATTTAAAATTTGAGATTCTAGAAGTGAAATATAGAGATGCGAGATCAATCTCGCACCAATAACATTGATCTAGGATAACTGTACAGTAATATCTAAACATGAAATAAATATTTAGATATAAAAAATACAATAAAAATATGTAAACAAAATAAAATCTGAATATAAAAATATAAACCCAACTTTGTATAAAATTGTAAAATACAATTCCATTAAGCATTCTATAAAAATAGGCTCAAAACTATAATGGAAATTGACACGTATACACAATTTGAGCATTACATTACTTTGTGGTATCAAAGGGTTCGGCCGATTACAAACACAAAGGTCGGTGCATTATATTCGGATCGAACCTTGTTTATCTTTTTACGAACAAACATATAAAAAATTATAATAAAAAGCTTAGAATATCCTACGCAACAAAAGAACTCGGAAAGGACAAACAATTTTTACTTAGTGATAAAAAGTTACCGTCTTCCCCTGTATTGGGCGGTGTGGTTAAAGACTCAGCGGAGAGAGTCAAGTACAACGGAGATACGAACAACGTCTATGCGCGTGGGTGGAGTGGGGTGCGTGGGAAAGGGCGTAGCGCTACAGATGGGGCATCTACCGTGGCTCCGCAACCACCTCCGAATACATTCCACGTGGAAATTATGTCGGCACGATGGCAATGACAACGCCGGCTGCTCGCCTTCCTCGTACTTAGAGAGGCAAATAACGCACTGCGCTCCGCTCCCGTCTTCTACCTCGTCTTTGTATCGCCTGTAATCGAACACCGGCATTTCCACGTCCACCGTCTGCCCCGACGCTGACCTTGGAGGCGACCACTCCACTCGCGGTGCCTCCGCCGTTGCCTTTTCGCTGAAGGCCACGTAAGTGACCACCAAAAATAGTGATGCGTAAGCGATGTAGAAATAGGGGGAATGGAAACGAAATAGGAACTTGAAGAGTATGAGGGGAAAAGCGAAGACGATGAGTACCCACAGAATTATGATCCATGGCGACGAAGCGCAGTACCGTCGCCCTGCAATTAACGGCATGCTCTGCAATTTTATTGATATAAAACCCTCTACAGAAGGGAAAACAGAGAGGGTATGTTGTAATAGAAGAGCTTTTGCTGCGCATACCTCTCTCTTCAAAGTCAAAGACATTTTGTGTTTCCTCGTAGTTACGCTGAATATGCCTTTTTCTTCTATACCGTGTATTGGCTAGTATTTTTCCGCTTGTCTGTTTGCCCTATGTATTGTCAAGCACGACACGATATCGTTTTTAATTTGTAATAAGAAGAATATTGTGGGCAGGAACTCATTCAAACCTTTGACGTATGTTTCAGGGATAGATGTATAGGGGAAAAAATCTTTTTATATGTATTGATTTAAATTAAATTAGAGTTTGGGTTAATAAATATAATGATAAATGGGAGAATTGAATGAGAGAAATTAGATGTTTAGTTTTAAGAATAATAAAGTTGTGGCAAAGTTCAATTAGATGAAGAGTCTATTTTCTTGGTCTTATCAAAGTTAAAAAGGTCCATATCTAAGTTTTTTTTCTACCTTTTAATATATAATGGATGCTTTTGATGTCAAATTTAAGATGCCTACTTTTTTAAGTATCTTTGTGAAAGAATCACAAGGCAACAATCTAAGGTACTCTTAATGGATTTAATATCTTCAAAAAGTCAAGAACTAAGGACACAAATGCATATGAATAAAGGAAAAAAGTCTTCAAAATCTAAGGCAAAATTAACTTTAACAAGTGAGAATTCTTACAAGCAAAAGAACAAACATGATATACAAGCCACTTAACATGATATACAAGCCATTTTTTTTAAAGTTAGGTAAGTTTTTCAATGAAAAAAAAATTTAAGTGAGGACCATGTACCTTAGTTTTCGTCAACTTTGTTTTAAGCCTTATTAAATTTTGAAAAAAGTTTTATCATTGGTTGTCGGGTTTTGACGAGGTTCTTTAGACCTTGTCAGGTTTTGACAAGGTTATTCTAACTATGTGTTAACATGGTGTTGTCTTCTTGAAGTCCTTTTTATCTTTGATGTATCAATCTTAAGTTTTGCAAACCTTATTGGATTTCGAAGAGCTTCTTCAAACCTTGTCAAGTTCCAACAAGGTTTTCACAACCAAGTCCGGAGCTGACACAATCTAGATACTTTGGTTTCATCTTGAGCTCTCATCAAATGCATATAATTAAAATATTTGGAAAGGTTGAAGGCAATGAAGAGTCATTTTGAAACTTCTTGGAGGTTTCAAAACTTTTGTTAGGTTCCAATAAGGTTTCCACAACCTCAAGAAAAGTTGACCAGATTTTTTTTTATAGGAAATTCTAAGTTCTCATTCAAGGTTTAGTTTCAAAAAAGCCTATTGAAAGATTGTGGAGGTTTTGAAACCTTTTTCAGAACCTAACAAGGCTCCCAAAACTAATGACTATGATAAAACATCAACCATCACTTTTCAATTTTTTTAAAAATGGTAGAAATGAATGTTGAATGAGAAAGCTCACATGTGCCAAATTTAAGGTGCACCATTAATGCTTCTTCTCTAAATTAAAGGGGTGATCCCACTATAATGGGTTACACTTTTTGGCCAAACTTGACATTGAAATCAACATTTTTCACCAGATCTTCATTTTCTCACACCTATAGCAACTAAACCATTAAGAATTTGAAGATGAAGCAAACTAGTGATTTGTGATATTTTGTGTGTAGATTCTAATTATATTTAAAAAAATAAAAAAATGTGAATCCTTTTATGTAATTTCTAATAACTTATTTTTTCTACTAAACAACACTTTTAAAAAGTGGCGTTTACTGTGCGCCACAATTTTTTTTATAGAAATGATACCATTCTAATTTTTAAAATATAGATTTTTCACACCAACATCTAGGAAAGGAACATTTTTCCATAATTTTTAGTTGCATATGTATTTTTTAATCAATTTTCTAAGTTAGAGTAATTATAATTTGGACAAAGGTGTACCGTGTAACACATAACTCTTTTTGCATGCATTTGAATGAACTTATTATTATTTTTTTGGAATAAGGACATCAATACCTAGGGGACATGTATTCTTTAGATTTTTTTCTATACTTTCCTATTTTTTTGTATGTGTGAAACAAAGACCTTGATGTTCATTGAAAAACCTACATTCACAAGAAATAAAAAATAAATTAAATATATTTAAAATTATACTTTTGGGAAGCTTATAATAAGGGTTGCATACTTACAAAAAATAAATTTTAAATGAATTCATTTGATCCTCGAAAAGGTAAATCAAAAGTGGTTTTTTATCAGCATTTTATAGGTGTAGAGGAGACTCCATTATAGGTATGGTTTAAAACTAGCGAGGTTATATCCAAGGGGTTTTGATCTAAGAGGGTTTGATCAAACCCTCTTTAATTAAAATCCTTTAAATGGAATCTTTCTAGGCTTGAATCATTATATTTTCTAAAAATATGCGATTTCAAGCAAAAATTAGGATGTCCCAGAAAGTGTAACCCATTATTGTGGCAACACCCAAAGGCTATTGGTTATAAATACATTCAAGGTATTATTAAAAACCCTTTCAATAAGAAATCAACATAGAATTTTTTTGAAGAGAGGGGAAGACGAGACTACAAAGCTCACAACACCAAATTTCATTGCAACAATTGCCACAACATAGATTGAAAGTATTTATTAGCCTCCTTTTACAATTTGTGGTGTGTAGGAGGTTGAATTGAGGTGATACAAGGGACATAGGTAAGATATAAAAATTTGGAAAGAAATTTGAAGCTTCGACATAACCCTAATTACTTCTTAGAATTTCACATCCTTGAAAAGATGAAATTCAAGTATCTCGAATACAAACATTTGTCAAGTTTATCCAACACCATCTCAAAATTTGGTGATACAAAGTTAGGGAATGTGATCTTGCAAGATTTCTAAGAGAGGATTGGAAGATAAAATATGTCTCCCATTATGTAGAGTTGATCGAGAGCAGTTTGCTACAAGCCGTTGTATTTCCTATGGTGGTACAATGCACAAAATTGGTTCTAGGATGCACAAACCATTATAATCTACAAACTTATGAAGTGAGAACCAATGATAACATGATAGTGGTTAGATTGACTGGTGACGCTTTCAATTATTTCCTATGATTGCTTCAGAGGGATGAATTTTCTACCATTGATTACATAGTAGCTTACCAAAATTTTACTGAGAAGAAGAGTCAATGTAAAAATACCATCTCCTGCCAATGATTAGTAATGCCTAAGAAAGGTAAGTCCTAGTTGCCTAAAAAGTCACACCGATGTTAGTGTAATTAATTATTACACTAGCATAAGTTAACTTAGGTCTTAATTAATCATATTAGTCCTAGGTTGCATTTAATCATTTAATAATATTGTTGAGATAAGATTCCCTTCTGGAAGATGAGTTGTCTTTTCTAGAACTTATCTCCATCTTGTTATCATTCCCTAGGTAGTTGGTTAGGGTTTCTTGTTGTCACATGAAGTGTGATTTGAATACTTGGCAACACCCTTTGCATTCTAGGTTTAGCACTTGCCTATATAATCAGGCATATGTAATCTTTGTAAAATATCTGATAGATCATAATAGAATCTCTATTTGAATGCCATTATCATACTTTATTTGTGGTTGAATATTTATTCTTGGCAAAGGTCCTCTATTGAAGACTGCAGCTTCATCAAGGACACCTGTGCATCCATCATTCCAACATGGTATCAGAGCTATTCCAATGAAGGTTAATCCTAGGATCAAGAAAGTTTGGCTAGTGAGATTCTTTGTAGGCGTAAGGGTTTTCTTTGCAAGCTAGTTGGCTCCACCCAGGGACCAAGCTGATTTCTAGAGTAGATTGAGTCAGATCTGAGCTCGCCATTGTCTTCAGAAGGCCTCGAAACCCTAGGATCGCCTACCCATTTGTCTAATTCGGGCATATTTCATCTGGGAGTCATTTGAGGTATTTAGGGTTTTTTGCATTGTGTATGATCCGTACAGTTTTGCAGAAATAAAATTTCCCCTTTCAGTCCTCCATCATGGCAATTTTTTTTTAAGTCATTGGGCATTTTTTATTTCAAAAAACGGGCATCTTTTTATATAGTTTTGGCAAAAATTTATTCTTCGGGCGACTGGTAATTCAATTGACAGTTGGCATTCATATTTTTTTTGGGGAGGCTAAAGTTTTTTTTGATTGTCGGCCCCGTCCCATCCGTTGATGTCACCAGCCATCATTGTCAACCCCGTCACCCGCCAACCATCCTTCTACCGACCACCCACCAACCATCCCGACGTTCACTCTGCAGGCCCCCGCTACGGTCACCTCAGCAACTAGGGGCCCCGTTTGTTCCCAGTGGCATCGCCCCGACACTGCCTACTTCGCCCGGCTGCCGCTCCGCTGCCGCTTTGCCCGGCGGCAGTTGTGCTTTTTTTTTGTAGCTATTAAGCCTGTGGTCACATCAACAACCAAGGGCTCCATTTTTTTGCCCCCAGGTGCTTATTTTTTGCACCTGTTTAGACTGCAGGCCCTAATAGGGCAACTTTTTTCAAATTGCCATATCTTCGCGCCACGGTGTCGAAATTCGACAAACGAGATATCATCGAAAAGAGAATTTGGTCTACTTTCCAGTGGTTCCATCTGTTTTGTAGACTTCCTCTATCAGAATATTCTACAGTCAACTGAAGTCAAAACCCTAGTTTGGGCATAAAGGCTCATATCTTTGCAACCGTTGATCAAAATTCAGTAATCCCAGTGGCATCAGGAAGGTAATTTAGAGCTCTTTTCATCCATCCATTCACTTTGATTAGTTTCAGCTCCAGGTACTCTTGCATTGGTTTTGTTCAATTTGGTGCATTTGTTCAATAACTTGGATATCCTGAAGCTTGGGAAAAGGATTTTTGTTTTGGGTGACATCACTTCAGTTGCATATCACTGCCATTTTCTTTGTAATCTTGGAGATCATTCATATTTTATTATGGGGTTTTCATTTCATCCTGCTTTGATCATGTCGAAATGGGGAAACTACAAACAATGGAGAAATGGTATCATCACACATCTCTTATGGCTTCTTTTGTTGCCGCATTTGTATAATCTTGTTCCCCCTCCTGGTACTGACAGTAAGAAATTTGCTTGGAATTGCAAAAGGGATCATGTCTTAGGAGTCATTGCAATGCATATTAATGTTTCCACCTTGAAAAGTGTTGATCATTGTGATTGCCCTCTCACTCTTTGGACTAAAATTTGAGAGATACATGGAGATCATGACATTCAACCATTCCCAGATGATCCTATTTCAGATTGTCTTGTGCCTCTTCATATTTCAGACAGGATACCCTATGATGCAGATACTCTGCGGGAGTTTGAATATTTGGAATACTTTGAATCTTCAGATGAGGATGAAGAGGGTTCTTCCGATGCTCCTGTTTCTCCTAAGAGACAGTTGATCTACCTTCACCTTCAGTGATTCCATGTGAAGAGTCATCGATTGAGGCTCCTATCGTTCCTATTCAATAGGAACATTCTCATGGTAGTGATTCATTGAGCAAGTCCAGTGATTCATTACAATCAGTATCACACTGTCTTCCTGATTGGGATTCCTATCTATCAAACATTGCATCCTTGTTTATGGAGTCTCACATTTCAGATTTGGAGGACATATTTGAGGGGATATCTCTCATGTTTGATGACAACCATTGCACTCCTGTTGTCAAACCATCACAGTCTCTGGATCTTGTTCAACATGTACCTGACTTGATTGTGGCATCTTCATCTTCATCAGGCAAGGAGAAACATGAGCAGCTTTCAGAGACATCATCCACATTCATATACATCCTTCCTTCCTTCAATTCCTATCTGGAATGGGAAGCTACCCTGCATCTCTTCATGGTTTTGTTTCTTCCAAAAGGGAGACAAGCTGTTTGTCGACATTGGATCATATTTTGTCTACATACACTTACCTTTTTTGCAGGTGATCTCATATTTTGGGGGGGCTATTTAGTCTCTCTATTTCCCTCCTATGGGGGGGCTTTTGATTATATTGTATCCATGTGATTATTTTTGTCCTTGGGGGGGATAATGTTGAGTCCTCCAATCATCACCTTTATGCTTTTTCTCTCCTTTTTTGGAGAAGGGTTTTCTTCCCACTGGGTTTTCCCCTTTTCTCCATTTGTAGGAGATAGTTGCATTTTCATATTTTGTACATGGGTACCTAAAATGGCTCTCAGCCGAGACCCATCATCATCATGCATTGTCATTGCATTTTTCATTTCCCTAAGTTGCACTTATGGGGGGTGTTAGTGTAATTAATTATTACACTGGCATAAGTTAACTTAGGTCTTAATTAGTCATATTAGTCCTAGGTTGCATTTAATCATTTTATAATATTGTTGAGATAAGATTCCCTTCTAGAAGATGAGTTGTCTTTTCTAGAACTTATCTCCATCTTTTTATCATTCCCTAGGTAGTTGATTAGGGTTTCTTGTTGTCACATGAAGTGTGATTTGAACACTTGGAAACATCCTTTTGATTCTAGGTTTAGCACTTGCCTATATAATCAGGCATATGTACTCTTTGTAAAATATCTGATAGATCATAATAGAATTTCTATTTGAATGCCATTATCATACTTTCTTTTTGGTTGAATATTTCTTCCTAGCAAAGGTCCTCCATTGAAGACTACAGCTTCATCAAGGACACATTTGCATCCATCATTCCAAAAATCGGTCTCATTTTACAAATGAAATTTTAGACATCATAGTTCCCCTCTATAGACTAAAATAAAATGACAATGCACGTGATTTTAAATAGTAGATGTACTTGTTTATTGTCATGATAATTCATGGGAAAAAATTCAATGATTTGGACACTTTAATCAATAACCAAATCTATTTGGAAATCACCCATTTTAAACCTTTTCTATCCCATCGCTTGCATAAGGCATTGGTCATGATTCCGCTTGGTAGGAATTCTTAATGAATCCATTCAAATTTATGATTACTACACCCAGTTGCAACTGGAAAAAAGCTATACCTAGATATTTAGAAGGGTGAATGATTCCTTCACCATGAGAGTGGTGAGAGAGATTCAAGGGGATATGGGCTTGAAATAACCCTGAAGCTACCTAATTGATTAATAACTATGAAAGTTATTTCATTCAATTTCAAAGGTTTACTTACATAAGAGTTAGAGGGTTTGATGGGTTGACGTATAAGTTGCCAAAACATTTCAAAGGAAAATCCATCCTCATTGAGATATGTAGGAAGGTAGATGAGGTGACTAAAAGGTTCCATAATAAGAAGAAGGTGGGAATTCCTTTTCCCATTGGTCTATCACATTACTAATGCAACTCTATGTCTGATGCTTTTAACATTGAAAATGATTTAGTCAAATTCACCATGTAGTTTTATGAAAGAAGGTTTCCATTTGATAGCCAAAAATTTGTCAAGAATAATTTGTAATTAGGTCTAGGTTTTAATCACATCCTAGAGTTGGAAGATTATTGGGTAGATTGTGTAGATGAATATGAGGTAAGGAGAAGATGATGGATGAGATTTTCATTAAGAAAAATGTGACTTAAAATTAAATTAGGATATCTAAGAACTTAAAGATGATGAATTTGATCCAGTAGATCCTATTTTATAGACTGCATATAAAGTCAGCCCATCCTACCCGTAGACTAGGGTATTAAATAAATTGAGACCATTGAATTTAAGACTACAATAATGCTTAGACAAACAGAGGAACGGGTGATGAAAAAGAGGGTTGAAAATAAAAATCCTACTCTTTAGCAAGCTAATGAAACTACAAAACAAGAAGAGAGTAGTCAAATGAGGTCTTCATCACCTCAACAAATGGAATCTACAACACTACAAAATAACTTTGGAGATCATGGGTATGTGCAGGATCATGATGGGCCAAAAAGTGGCGATATGTAAGTGATATGATGGCCCATGTGGCTGACGACTTTTTTTTACCCAAAATTGATGAAACGAAAAGGGTTTTTAGAGGATATTCTTAGCTTTCCAACAATATAAATTATGATTTACTTTGAATTTAATAAATAATTATTATTCATTTTCTATTTGAATTATGACTAAAGTCCTGATTGAAAAATATCTATAGCTTTCAAAGGGTATCACATTTTTTGAATTTGAAACATGTGTCACATTCTATGCTTCACATACTATAGGATTAAAAAAAAAGAATTGAATTGCATGAAGTTTTGACCAAGTTAAGGTGGTTAGACGTACGAGTTTTTATATTTTTTAAAAGTTGTAATAAAAAAATCATAATTAATTATTTACTTGGAAAAAAATTACAAAAAAATATGCATCACATTGGGACATGAGTCTCCTACTTATATCTAAAATATTATAAAAAAATATTATCATTTTATTGTGGTTAGGGTGGTCAGACAGATGCCTACTTCTTATTTTTCCCTAAAATTCAAGTACTATTGCATTGAAATTTTAAATTTTCACCAAATAGATTTTTTAAAAATAAAAATAAACCTAGTAGTTTAGAAACTACATTCAATTTTCAAGAAATTATATTCTTACATATTTTTGAAATAATATAGTTAACTTATTCAAATTTTTACGTCAAGTTGCCTAACTCTGATTTTTTTGAATTTTATTGCCACTTAAGGGCCTATTCTTTCCATGATGATCCTGCACATGCCCAGATAGTGGAAATGATGGTGAGGATCCTCCAGGAAGGGGAAGTACCACTCAAAGATTTTGATCTTACTTTCTTGAATACTTGAATGCTTTGGAGACCTACAAAAAGATTATAGCCTTCAAAAAATAATGACAACAGGAACACGCATAAGTTTTGACATGATGTTGGATCTTGAATTTTTATAATAAAGCTCTGAAATGTTTCTCTTGAATTTCTCTTGAATGCTCTTGAAAATAGTATTTTTTAGGTAGAGTGTGTTAGATTTCAAATGATAAATGACTAGGTATTTATAAACATTTGTCCCAATTTCTCAAAAATTAGATTCCAAAAGCCAACACTTACAATTCAAATTTTTGATGTTAAAATGTTGCCAACAACATTTATTCAAATCTGGGTCCTAACTAAGAAGGAAGACTCAGTCACCCATGGGCGATTGGTCCTTAGTCCAAATTTCTAGGACACACTTGGTCAAGAGAAAAATAACAATTAAATGCATTTATCAATGCTCATAATCCTTCAAGGATGGTAAAAATTAGGCTTTGAAATGCATAATTTAGAAAAGTAGGTTCTTAATTAAGACAAATAAATTAGGGGGACAAAACATAATGTGAAATTGTTAAGTTATACAATGTTCTACACTAAATTTATCCCTTTTTCTTTAGTGAGAGTATGAACTTACGCTCAGACTCACACTAAAGTAGAGAAACATATGTCAAGAGGAGTTTGATTGTCCAAATGTTGAAAATATAGGATGACAAATAATCAAAGAGGGTGATCAATCCCTCAAGATCTAAGAACCCATGGTGAACTCACATAAGCACAAAGGAATGCACACATGAAACAACAATAAAAGATACATAGACATACAATGTCAAAACAAATGCAAAAAAATGGGGATGGACTACAAAGTTGTATTGTGCTATGTATCCATATAAAGGGGTTGTTCATGACTTACACAATAGAAAAGTTTGATGTTTTCTAGGTGAACCATAATCTAGAAGGTACATGAGCTAGTGAGGACTACTTTTCACTAGGTGAGCCTCTAAGACATGGATGAGAAACATACTAGGTCTGCTAGGTGTACCCATAACAAGGTGGAAAAATGAGAATCACACTAGGTCTACGAGGTGTACCCATAACAAGGTGGAAAAATGAGAAACACACTAGGTCTAGTAAGGACTGGTTTTCACTAGGTGTGCTCCATGTCAACCAAACCAAGAGTTATACTCCCTGATAAGCTTGATAAGGTGCCACGAAATGATCAAGATGCTATGCCAACACCACTAATTTCAACACCTGTGAAAAAAGTGAAGCAAAAAAAATGCCAATGTTAATGCATCACTAAGTTCAATTCCCATGAACAAAGTGAAGCAAAACAATGCCAATTTCATAATACCAATGTATGCCCCCACTTTAAAGAAAATGCAAAACACCATGTTGTGAGTAATTACTTTAAAGTAGAAAAATGATAAATTCCAAATGATAAAGACATGAGAGATTATTTGAAAAACCTTATGCCAATTATATGTTTCCAAATAAAGCTACCCCATGATGAAGGGTTGTCCCCAAATTGAATGCCAAACGAGACAAAATATGTACAAAAATGGGATCCACTAATAGATCTTGGAACTGCCATCATTCCCCAAATACTCATGGAACAATGAACACAATGGAAGAATGGTACATAGAGAGATGAAGAACAAAATTTTGGGTCAACATGGAAGAGACCTAAATGTCTCAACTCCTTGCCTCATCCCCAAAATGAAAACATAAGACAAAAGAAAAGTTTACAACAAATAGAAGAATGTAGATACAAATAAAAGAATATCACGACAAATTCATTTTCCTTGTATCCTAGTTCCATTAGAGAAATAAGAGTCATCCAAATAAAATTTACAAAAACAAAGACATGCCAAGAAGCATGATATGGGTGATCACATCACATGTAAGAGAACATAGATAAAACATAAAGAAAACACTAGAGAGAATTACTTCACATGCAATTTGACCTAGAGTAAGTCGTCCACATCCCAATCTTGCTCATCATATAATCAAGGCAGACAACTAGCCAAGGGGACTACAACAAGTTTTGTACTAGGAGTGCATCACTAGGTTCAACATGTGGTGAGTCACTCTCATTAAGTAGATCATCATGACCACCTCCATCTAAATTCATTGACTTTGAAAATAAGACATTCAACTCTTTATGCACTTCATCAATTTAGCAATCTCATCATCATCCAAGTTAATCACAATAGAAGGTTTTATGACAATGTCAATTGTAAGTTCTTGTTTCATTTCTTTTTTGGGTGAAATTTGTAATTCTTCTTGAGTTGTTTGCATAGGTGTTGGATTATCATGCACTATTTATTTTCCTTTATTCCGATTGGTGAGTGATGGCATGATGTCTACGCCTATTCTCCTTAGCATTTCAATTTATTTTTGCACAATTTTAAACTTGTGAAGGTGTAGGGATGTTTTTTTCAACCATTAGTCTCTTTTATTCCCTTAGGGGAGGAACTAAAGGGACCACCGGGGGTTGAGAAACCACTATCTGTTTGGGTTTATACACTTGTTTTGTTTTGGGAGGCACAAAGGGAATTGCATGATTATTGTTGTCAGTATGAGAAGATTGGTGTTGTCACTGATGTCAACAAGCCTATGTTGTCATTGGTGTCAACTATATGAGAAGAATATTTTGGCAGGAGTATATATTCTTGCATTGATGATGCTTTGATTAGTTGCATTATGTTTTCATTACTAAGCTACCTATGTCAATCTCTAGTGTTTATTTGTTAAGCTTTTTTCTATGGATATATGGTTGAGTTTCTATGATGGTAATTAGGAAGTACTGAAGGTGATGAGGATGTGTCTTTAATGCTTGGTTTCCAAGTTCTTTTGAAAAAAATGATAAAAAGAGGAAATGGTGTGTTGTAGTGTTGTTCTAGGCTAAAGAGTCATGTTCTAGTGTCGCTCCAAATTTCTTCTAGGTTGAAGATTTTCCTATGTGTTTTAAATATGTTTATTGGAGGTATTTAGAGGTGCTATATTCAAAATTTGGTATGTTGGATCATTGTACAAAAGAAGTTGTGTTCACCAGTGTGTGAACGGTGTATTACAAGGGTGTTTGGGAGAAATGTTTTTTATCTGCATTTCTCCACAATTTGGTTTCAGGTCTTGTGGATCTGAAGGTGTGTGGATAATGTTGATATCTTTCTTCAATTGCAGTTGTTTGAAGTTTTGTGCTTCAAAAGTTAGTTTCTTAAGTTGCAGTGTATGGCATAATTGGTTGAGTGTACTAGGTGTGTACATTCCTCGAGTGAAATTTGTTGTGAAGGAGTTTATTGGATCTCAGAGTATTTTTGGAATATTCTAAATTGTGTTCAAGTGAAATTTTTTGTCTACGAGTTGTTATTGAATCAAAAGAAGCATGCACTTAAAATTTTAATGGTTTTTACACAAGTAACAATCAACCTTGGTGTTTACACTAATTGCGGTGGATGCTTATTGTTTATAGAAGTGTGTGGTAGCATGGTGTTATAGTTTTGGGTCCTAGATAAGGATTGGCAAGGTCTTCTTTCTTTTCTATCTGCCACAAAAGTGTTTTGGTACCGACCTAATTTTTATTTGCATGGTTGAGGTGCATAGCCGACCTTGGAGAATGTTTTCAAGGTTGAGGATTATATAAATATGAGTTGAGTTGTTTATGGTTGTGAAGATAGAAAAGTAAGATGTGAATGACGCAAAGTGTAGAGTATTAGAGTGCAAATTTGAGAAGTGCAATGCGAGCTTTCATGTGTTAGATTGTTGGATGTAGTGAGCAGAAGGTATCTACAATTCTTCAGTAATGCTACGAAGGTGTTGGTAGTATTGTGGTGGATTTCTCTATTGCATTGAGATGGTTTTATTTTTGTAACATTATTCTTTATCTTCTTTCTATTTTGGCAGTGAGCCTTTCTTCTTTGGTTAGTGAGCCCTTCGGCAGTGAGGCCTATTGTATTCAGAGTTGATATTACTTTATATTGTGAGCTAATCCTCACCATGGTTTTTCCCATTTTTGGTTTTCCACATAAATATGGTGTTCTCTTGTGCGTGGTGTTGATTTATTTTAATTTTTATTATTTTCCTTTCATGCTAAATCATCATAATAGATTAAGGGTTAATTAAGCAAGGCCTACTGGTGTTACAACAAAATATTGAAGAAGATTGTTGAGAGTGCAAGTGTCAAAGTAGATGAAGAACCACATCAAAGTTCAATACTAATAGAATTATATGATCTTATGAATCCCCTTGTAGTGAAGAATAAAAGGCTAAAGACAAAGGAAACGAGTTGACAGTTGAAGAGGAAGAAGATCTAGAAAATATTTCTAAGACTCCTAAGTATGTGCAGAAGAATCATTCAGAAGATCAGATCATTGGAGATAAGAGAAATGGTGTGATGACAAGAAGAAAAGCTACTATGATAGAGGAACACATAAATTTTTGTTTACTTTTTGAGGTAGAACCAAAAATAATGATTGAGGCATGCACATTTGATAATTGGATCAAAGAAATGAAGGAAGAGTTATAATAGATAGAGAAGAATTAGACTTGGGAATTGGTCCCAAGACTAGAAAACAAGAATGTGATTGGTACTAGGTGGGTATTCTATAATAAGCTAAATGAAGATGGAAAAATGATCAAGAACAAAGCTAGACTTGTGTGTAAAGGTTACTCATAGATTGAAGGTATAGAGTTCGAAGAAAAAATTTCTCTAGTTGCAAGAATGGAAGCTATCAAGATGTTTTTAGCCTTTGCGGCACATAAAGATTCAAAGTATATCAGATGGATGTGAATTCTGTATTATTGAATGTTGAATTGGAAGAAGATGTATATATTGAACAACCAAAAGGTTTTTAGTTGTTAGAAGATGTATATATGGTCTATAGATTGAAGAAATAATTGTATTGACTGAATCAAGCTCCTAGATCTTGGCATGCAAGGTTAGATAAGCACTTGTTGCATCAAGGATTCAAAAAAGGTACTACAAATATAAATTTTCATTTCAAAGTTGAAGGAGAACAAATCTTAATTGCGGTGGTATATGTTGATGACATAATATTTGAAGGAAATGAAGGCATGTGCAAAATGTTTGCAGAGGAAATGTAGAAAGAATTTGAATTATCAATGTGTGGGGAGATGAATTTCTTCCTTGGTTTGTAGATCAGTCAATCAAAGAAAGGTATATTCATATCACAATCTAAGTATGCTAAGGAATTATTGAAGAAGTTTTGAATGGATGACTCTAAATCGGCATGCACTTCTACGATTACTGGTTATAAGTTGAGAAAGAATGATGAATCTCCTATGATATATCAGAGCAAGAATAGATTAATGATTGGTGGACTATTATACCTTACTGCTACTAGAATGAATATCATGCATTTAGTTTGTCTTGTGGCTATATTTCAAGAAGATACCATTTGATCTGATGTTGTAGTAGTGAAGATGATATTCAAATATTTAAAGGGGACTCCAAATTATGGTTTGTGGTATCCTAAGGACACCAACTTCTCTTTGAGTGTATATACAAATGAAAATTGGGCTGGATGTGGAGATGACATGAAAAGTACAAGTGGTGGTGCTTTCTTTCTTGGAAGTAGGTTCGTTTCATGGCTAAGCAAGAAGCAAGATTAAGTGTCATTATCTACTACAAAAATAGGATATATTGGAGCAAAATCATGTTGTACATAGGTTTTGTGTATGAAGAAAACATTCAAGGATATTAGAGTTTCATATGATGAACCTATTCCTATCATGTGTGACAATATAGCTGAAATTAATATTTCAAAGAATTCAGTAATGCATTCAAGAAAAAAAATCTCAATCCGGTATCACTTCTTGAGAGAGAAAGTTGCAGAGAATGATGTGAAGTTGGAGTATGTTCTTACTAAGGATCAGGTTGCTAATATTTTCACAAAGGATCTTCCAAAAGATAATTTTGAGTATCTTTGGGATAAGTTAGGGATTATTTCCCATCCTTTCAACTAGATGCATAAGTGTGTGCATCTATCCAAGAATCATTTCAAGATACATTCTTGGTCTTGGACTGATGTTGAAGGCTACCTCTCAAGGGGAGTAGGTAGTAATGGTTGCTGGTTGGTGAGTTCAATGCAAGAAGAGTCTACAAGAGAGTGAGTTCAATACAAAAAAGTGAGTGTAGTTTCTTGTTGGTGTTGCAAGTTGTGTGTGTGGGTGTTTCCCTTTGTATGTTGTCAAAGAGGGAGAGAAAGAGAGTTGCATGAGTTTATGACTATTTTCCATTGATGTCAAAGGGGGAGAGAGAATCTAAAAAACCTGAGAGAGTTAAAGTGGTTGAAAAACCATAAGGGGAGAAATACAAACATGGAGAGTGTTGCAAAAGTGAATATGGTGTGAAGACCATAGGGGGAGAGTGTATGGAGCAAAGGAGGAGAGTGATGTAGAAAGTAGGTTTGCAAGAAAAATAAGTTTGTTAAGAGAGAAGATGAAGTGTAGGAGTTGTACTTGTTAGGGGGAGTATTGCTTATTGTAGTATTGTTGTTGGTTACTTTTTTTATTGGTGTTTTTTTAGAAAGAAGGTGATTACATCAATAACAAAGGGGGAGATTGTTGGAAGTTTGGAGATGTTGAAAGCTTGAGTTGTTTGTGGGTTGCTTGGGTGTTGTCATTGATGCCAACCCATTGCATGAAGAGAGTATTGGAATGCTGCTAGTGTTGATGATGTCAAATCCTAGCATTAGTGTTGTTGGAAGTTTTGAGTTGTTGGTATTTATGTCAACACAATGTTACTAGTGTTGTCATTGATGTCATATTTTAGTATAGTTGCAAAGGTTATTTTCCTGACTTATGTTTGGGGAGTTTTTTCTAGCTCAAAAGTGTTGCATGTTGCAAATTATATTGATATAATGCAGAGATGTTAGTAATGTTTCTGATGAAGTTGGTTCACTTGGTTTCCAAGTGATTTTGAGAAAACTTGAATAAAAGGGAGTTTATTGTGAAAGAGTGGTGTTCAGTTTTTTTCTTAGCATTTCTTCATAGCTGAAGATATGCTCATGTGGTTTGGACGTTATGATCAAAGGCATTCAAAGGTTTCATATCCAGAGTTTTCGATTTTGGATCATTTTACAGTGGAAGATGTGTTTGACAATATGTCTGTCTGGTGAAATAGGGTGTCTATGACAAATGAGATTGCTTCAAATTTCTCCGTAGTGAAGGTTCTAATGTTGTGGATCTGGGAACATACTTATAATATTTGTATCTACCTTCCCTTGAAGTTTGAGGTGCTGATTTTCTCCACAAAGTTGTTTGGTGTGTTGGATGTTTGTGCTAGTATGTCTAGTTGTAGAGAATGAAGGTGTTCTTGAGTTTTAGGTGGTTGTAGTAGTTGTGCAGTATATTTTAATGATATTGGAATATTTTGAGATGTTGTAGAGTTTTTTTTTTTGGTTTATGAGATGTTTCCAAACCTTGATAAGTGTGTTTGGAGTCACTTGTTTGTGCTAGTGCAGATTTAGCCTACTTGACGTGCTAGTGCTAATTGTAGAGGATAATTGTTGGTTGAGTAAGTGTTGAGAAGTGTGTTGGTGTAGATTTGGTTCACAATTAAGTAGTGTATGGTTTGGATTCACTTATTTATATTGTGGAAGTTTTTGGTGCCGACCTATTTGATGTTGCACAGTTGAGGTGTATACGTTTCCTTTTGGCCGACCTAATTGAAATTTGTTTAGGTCACATATGGTATAAATACAAGGATTATTATTGTGTGGATTAAGAGAAGAGAGTCCGTGATGTGAAAAATGTGAGAGTGATCAAGTGTGTTGATATAAGTGTGAGCCTTAATACCTCTGACTTCCTAATGTAGTGAGCAAAAGTTGTCTACATTTAAGTCTATTTGATGAATTTTTTGTGCTTCAGTGGAATTGTACCTTTGGAATATGAGAGATATATTGTTAGTGATTCAAATTGGCAGTGAACCATGCCTTCTTCTATTCTTCTCTCTTCTAGATAGTGAGTCCTTTAGCAGTGAGTCACCGACAGTGAGCTTTCTTTATCTTTCTGGGCAATGAGCCTTATTGTATTTAGTGTTACAATTCATACATTAGTGAGCTATTCCTCATTGTGGTTTTTCCCTTCTCAGTTTTTCCATATAAATTTGGCACTCTTATGTGTTTGATGTGTTTGCATTACTGCTTTACATGTTTACATTTTGTTAATGCATGTTAAGGGTTTAATGGTGGATAAGGGTTTAACAGCTAATGCAAATCTGAATGTTAATGAGGATTTTTGATGTTCTAAAAGTACACAATTGATTCAACCCCTTCTCAGTTGTCCTATGCATCTAACAAGGTGTTTATCTAATTTCCCAAAAAAATATTTTAAAAGCCGACACATGCAATTTGAATTTTGGATGTTAAAATGCTAGCAACATATTTGAATTTGGGTCCTAGCTAAGAAGGGGGACCCATTCACCCATGGGAAAATGGGTCATGGCCCAAATTTATAGGTCATTCAAAGTTGAGGATAATTTAATGGTTGGATACATTTATTCAATGCTTGTGCTCCTTTGAAAAATGGTAAAAGTTAGGCTTTGAAATGCATAATTTGGAAAATTAGGAGCTTAATTAAGTCCAATAAATTAGGGGGGAAAAACATAATTTGAAATTTTAAAGGTATACAATTTTATACAGTACATTTAGCTCCCACTTTAGTGAGAGTATGAACTTACACTTAGACTCACACTACAGTAGAAAATATGTGTCAAGAGGGGTACAATTGTGAAATAGTTGGAAAGATAGGATGAAAAAAGATCAAGGAGGGTGATCAAGCCCCCAAGATCTAATATCCCATGGAAAACCAACATAAGAACAAAGGAACACACAAATGAAACAAAAATACAAGATACACAAACATGCAATGTTCAAACTAATACAAAGAATAAAAGGGATGGACTAGCAAGTTGTATTATTATATGTGTCCATAAGATACATGAATCACACGGGCTTGTGAAGTTTGATATTCACTAGGTGAGCCCCCAAGGCAAGGATGAGAAACACACACTATGCCTACAAGGTGTGTACCCATAACAAGGTGGAAAAATGAGAAGAACAAACCAGGTCTACAATTGTGTACTCATGTCAACCATACCAAAAGTTATACTCCCTGGTAAATTTGATAAGGTGCCACAAAATGATCAATATTATATGCTAATGCTACACTATGTTCTAGACTCATGAAAAAAGTGAAGAAAAAATTCCAAACTCACCTTTGGGGGTGCATACAAATAATGACAAAACAAGGCTAAGACCTCAAGGGTGTTATGATAACACCACCTCAAAAAGTTGTTTTAACAATATCAAAGGGGTATTTATTAATCCATTAAAGGTTACACCTTAGGGAACATCATACATGATATCACCACCAAGAGAGGACAAGTCAAGGAATATAAAATATCACCTTAGAGAACACTAGCCATAGTACTATCGCTAAAGAGAAAGTCATATGCCAAGAAAGATCACACTCTTGTAGGAAATCAAGCCTAATATCACCAAAAAGGAGACACGTCACATGGATTAGAAAGGCCACCCTTTGGTTGAAAAGGTCACACTTCCTAGGAGATGTAAACTATCATCATTAAGAAGGGACTATTTTTCATGCAAACAATGATTAGGGGAGCATATTCCCCCCACAAAATGTTAGTGTACTTGCTACACTAATGTTTTAAGGAGATACAAAGGGATCCTAATAATGAATACACCTAGGATAAGGCTACCTAATCACTTTCCCCCAAGTGTAAGGACAAGGATGAGCCGAGGTAGATGATGATAGGTTGCTCCTTGCAAAATAGAATATGATTGTATAAAGCTAAGTTTATACCCCCATGCATGGTAGTGAATATGTTATGGTACTACAACTACCACATGGCAAGGAGCAATAAATAATACTATTTGTTTCTTGTATGATCAATTGAAGGACAATAACCAAGTTTTTTTGTTGTTTCTTGTGTGTTAGGCTCTATGGGGACACATATACCTTTTTATTTTTCACCACATCCTTTTCTATTATAGCCAAGTTGTTTCAATAGTTGATAACCTCTTCCATAAATGGTTTCCATTTATTTCAAAGAAGGTGGTTTTTCATAATCATCTTCATCACAAGTGGATCTATAATTTGTGTTTTATTCTTTGCTAAAATTTGTGGAATTGGATGCTTTTGATGATTCAATTGATATCATTTTCATTTCTTTTTATTTTCCTGACTTTGATTGTGTAATCTTGTATTCCAACTTGAATGTAGGTGTGAAATATAATGATACCAAATCATCATCTAACAACTTTGTCACCGATGAAAGACACTCATCTTTGTCCTCAGATTTTAAAGGTTCCACTTTTGTAGTTGGTTTCAACATTCTAAGAGGATCTTTTATTCCTATTTCAGTTTATAAACAATTTTTAGATTTAGGATCAACTTTTATCATGTACACATTATTGTTGTAAGTGTATTTCATTAGACACTGTAGTGTTGAAGGAACTCTGTTCATTTCATGAATCCATGGTCTACCCAAGAGAAGGTTATATGAAAGATCACGGGGCATGACATGGATGGGAGTTTGCAATGTAACCCTACCAACTTTAATATGTAATGTTATTACACCAAGTGGTTGTTTTCCCATATTATCAAAACCATGAATAGACAACTCAACTGGTTGATTTTTTGCTTTATCTGCACCAATTTTATCCAAAAGGTTCACACTACAAACATTAAGTGTTGAAGCATTGTCAACAAGGGTACACCTAATTCCAACCTTGTTAATACTAGTTAGTATCATCAAGGCATCATTTTTTTTTTGTGTTTCCAAAGGGGGTAACTCATTTTGATGAAAGATGATGTGCATGCTAGGTGAATTCATATTCTCAATAAAAGCTACCACATCATTTGGTTGCACACTAGGAGGGACAACAAATTTTTGAAAATTATTTTGAAGCATGCCATGGTAAATAGGATGTTTTTGAGTCAAATCCCACAAAGAAATCTTAGCAGGAGTGTTACAAATTTGTTCTATAAGGTCATGTACTCCTTTCCACTATGTTGAGGTAAATGAGGGGCACTAGGTAAAACAGGTTGTGGGAGTAGTATTGATGAAGGAGTGGCTTGTGTTTGTATTGGTTTCTTTTTATTCCTAGTATTATATGTGTGAGAAACTGTGTGATAGCTTGGTTGTTGTGACACATGATGTTACTAGTAAGTTGTTTTGCAAAACTTAGGATATGGCCATGAGGTTTAGGAGGTTCTATAATGAGAGGTGACTTAGGAGGTCCAATAATTAAGGGAGATATAATGGCCAATTGTGTGTTCATAACCTCAACGAATTTGAATTCTTGTTGATGATATTATATTGAAGGGGAATCTAAGATGACCTTAGCCTCTTCATCTATGCAAGCCATTGTACTATCTTTTGAAAGAAATGTATCAATGATATCATCTTCTTTTGATACCATATCTTCCCAAATGGGTAAAACATTGGGAGAGGGACAAACAAGATTCTCATGATGCTCAATGATTAGATCTTCTAATTCCAAGATACCTTCATCACAAGTAGGAGAGGTATCAAGAGAAGAACAACTATGATTGTCATGATTGTCTATGATTGTATCCTCTTGTACCAAAACATTCTCACAAGTGGGATAGATTTTTGGAGGTAAATGAAGGATAGAAAAAGTGATATTAAGAAACATTTCAACAATTTCATTCTCTTGCATCAAGGTATTCTCATAATTAGGTAAGACATTGGGAGAATGAGTAACATGCTTGTTAATGATCTCATTTTGTTTCCCTAGATTTTACACAAAAGTAGGGAGATTATACTTATGCAAGTCATGCTTTACCATATCAAAACCAAATCTTTGAAAATGAAACATGCTACTACTTGCCAATGTGTTGTAACAATGTAGGGTTTTGAGTTTGTACAAAATGAAAACTAGTCTATCCAAATTATGCAATGCTTGAGAAAATATAAATAATTTTCCTACAAATCTAATGATTTTCAATATTGAAATGTAACAATTTTTTCTGATTTGCAACAAATCAAGAAAAATGAAACCATTCTTGCACATGTCGTAACATTTTTCTATAATTTCAAATTAGATAGGTTCAAGCATAAATAGGTTGACAATGAAAAGACAAAAAGATGTGAAAATTTTCATTGGGCCACTTGTAGCAGGACAGGGTCACCTATTGGCAACTGAGTCCTGGTCAAGGGTTCTAAAAGTTCAAAATTTGACTGTACACTACACTATTTAAGATTGTTGATTCTACTTGCAAAACTTTGTAACAATAAAAAAATTTCTAGAAAATGCTTAAATCCCAATTTGATACAAAATGCAAGTATGCACAAATTTTGATGATGTTTGAACAAATTTTAATGCAATTTTCAGATCTGAGTTGTAATAATTGATTGAATGTAAGATATAGAGACCTAAAAATGATGAATTTTGAATGTGAATTCAGACCCTAAACAATGCACTTTCTTTTAGTAATTGAACTAAATTGAAAATGCCTAAAAACATGTAGTTACTGATTCCAAAATAATGATAGAAAAGTATAGGAAAATTGAGCACATAGAGACAAAAAAGTGTGATTTTTTTTGCTAATGCACCTATACAATGACAAGGTCACCCAATGGCGAATGAGTCTTTGTAGAGGGTTCTGAAAAATCAAAAATTAAATGTCTAAGTTTCTATTTAAGATTACTAATCCCGTCTACAAATTGATTTGACAATGATTGTTTTTCCATAATTTTGCAATAATATGAAAGTGCAAATATATGACAATGTGTAAACAAAAGTGACAATTATGAGTGTAATTTTGAATGAAAGATTGATCTAAAAGGATGAAATGAAAACTATTATGCAATATGCATGCAATATTTTTGGATTTTTCTATGACTTTTTATGATGCAAATATGCAATATGCAACCCTAAATGAGAAATGTAAGACAAAATGATGCAAAGCCTAGATTTAGGTTTTGAAATACTACCAAATCAGAAAGTTATGATGTAAAATGTTGGGTTCACCAAAATAAAACATAGAAAAAGTGGTGTGTGAGGTCTAAGTATAAAAGATAGAATCAATTATACTTTTCCTAGAGTTTCGTTTGGATACAAATCAACAAAGTACACAGATTGAATTTCAACCTCAATGGTGGGAAAATAAGATTTAGATCTAATCCTTTTGAGTCCTAGGAATTATTTGAAATGATTGCCCTAATTAGACTATATGACCTAATATGATAATTTTAATTTCTTGAAAGTAAATAGATTGAAACAATGATTTGAAGGTGGATATGGGAGATATCTGATGATGTGTACCTATCACCAAAAGTAGGATCCAACATGCGTAGAGGGACTGGGTCACCCAATGGTGAATGGGTCTTGATGAGGGGTCCTAAAATTGTTTTAGCAATCCTTTAGTGCTAGATTTGAGCTTCTGTTTTCTATTTGCAAACTTGTCGAAATATCATCAGTGAATTTTGTAAATGAGTTTCTGTGTCTTGATAAGGTAGATGACAACAAATACAACAATTGATAAATTTCCTTGAATCTTCCTTTGATCCTCTTCAAACCTATAACTTAGACATTCATAAAGAGGGAAAATCTTGTGCCATATAGGGGTTTTCCTCATTCAAACCTTGTGTAAGTGTTCCCACTTCCAAAATGATAATGCCAATTATAAAAACTTAATGGAAAGGAAGGAAATGATGAATGAATAAATTGCTACAACTCACCACCCTTCAATGGTTTCCTTGAAGGACTAACCAATTGTATGAATCTTAGTCCCTCAAGGAATCTTCCTGGTTAGTGTAGTGTAGAAAGGGTATGAAGCTTGAGGAACTAGGATCAAAAGCCACTTCAATTTGGCTACTAGGTTGAGTAGAAAGATCATTGAGGGATCTTAAACAATTGGTTAGTGTAGTGTAAAAATTGTATACCTTTATAATTTCATATTATGTTTTGTCCCCCTAATTTATTGGACTTAATTAAACTCCGAATTTTCCAAATTATGCATTCCAAAGCCTATTTTTTACCATTTTTTGAAGGAAAAACATTGAATAAATAAATCTAATCATTAAATAATCTTTGAATTTAAGTGTCCTAGAAATTTGGGCCAAGACCCATTTTCCCATGGGTAAATGGGTCCCCCTTCTTAGCCAAGACATAAATTCAAATATTTTTTTGGTGGCATTTTAACATCCAAAATTCAAATTGCATGTTTCGGCTTTTAGAATCTAATTTTTGGGAAATTGGATAAACACCTATAAATACATAGTCATTTTATCATTTGTAATCTAACAAATTTTGAGAAGCAAATATTATTGTTAAGAGCATTCAAGAGAAATTCAAGAGCAGCATTATTAGAGCTTTATTGCATAAATTCAAGATCTAACATCATGTCAAAGTTTACGCATCTTCAATTTGTCTTGTGAAAGCTAACATTATTTTAGGTCTCTAAGCATTCAATCATTTAAGCAATCAATATTCATACCCTTTCTACACTACACTAACTAGGAAGCCAATTGAAGGACTAACAATTTCTACACTACACTAACCAATTGTTTAAGATCCCTCAATGATCTTTCTACTCAACCTAGTAGCCAAATTGAAGTGGCTTTTGATCCTAGTTATACAAGTGGAAATGAAATTATTGATAAGATTCATGTTTATAAATAGTATGGGAAGGTCACAAAAGATTGAGACAAAGATATCCTGGTAAGGGGAATTAAGTTCGTCACATAAATGAAGAAAATTTGTGAAGATATCAAAGCATTGATGAAAGAGATTGACAATAAAATTGTTGCCACCAAATATGAAAAATCTATCTAGTTGAAGATTGATAGTGATCTCAAATAAATGG
The DNA here is from genome assembly GCA_007115665.2 of Sequoiadendron giganteum. Lineage (NCBI taxonomy): Eukaryota > Viridiplantae > Streptophyta > Pinopsida > Cupressales > Cupressaceae > Sequoiadendron > Sequoiadendron giganteum. Next base: position 2,458,314 of record CM021107.1, on the reverse strand, counting down.
TTGATTTTGGTTCAGATAAGATGGTGGCTAAGAAAATATTGTCAAACATAGAAGATGAAAGATTCTTTATGTGGAAGAAAATAATTGAGTGGAAAATCTTAGTTTTGAAACAAAACAAACTGCTCAAAGAATATAATTAGATGAGGTCTGAAATTTAGAATAATTTTTCAAGCATAGGTATTCACCTCTAAAGAGAAGATGGTTCTCAAGATGAGAATGTAGAAAGATAAAATGGAAAATTAAAAGAATTGGTAGAGAATATTTTTGACAAACGATCTTTTAATGTGGAAATCTTGAGAATATTATTTAATATCAACTTCTCCCTGTCTCAATTCATTGAGAATACAACAACCTTCTATAGTAAGGTAGATATGGTATGAGAAAAAAAATATTTGTGGAAATTGAGAACTAAAAAATGTAATCATTCCTCAACATAGTGATAGGCCTTTGGTGATCAAATCTTTCTAGGCATAAATAAAAAAATCCCACACAATCTATCCTTTCATCATAAGATGAGGACATTGATGATGCACCACTTCAATGATATATCTTGTTATTTAGTTTTATTTTGTGAAAGAGAGTTAAAGTCACAAGAATTTTAAGGGATTATCAACCTCTTATTTTCAGTTGCATTCAAGAATTAGTTACTCTTGCGAGTGTATATATTGACTATGATATTACCAAAGAAACTCTCTTAGAAAATTTTGAAAAAGGAAAAGATATAGAAAGTTATTCAAACTCAAGAACGTTGTATGTTTGTGAGCCTACAATTTTAGATAACTGAAATGAAATCCATTATAATTTGTGCATTGTGATTAGATTTGTTGGTTATAGCATTTATGTTTCAATGTGAGAACCACCTCTAGTATTCAATCTCTTTAAGTCTAGAATTATCTTTAATTGATAAGTTTGTTAGTTTATGCCTCATGGGATGTAATTGGTGTATGTTTGATTGTTTCCTTATAAATTACATTTTTGAGAAATAAAGATTCATTGGTGATGTTTATAAATCTTTATTAATTATGTTTTTGGCCTTTACTACTTTTTGGTTAAAAGCATACCCATGGTAAAGTTTTAAAATTTTTAGAAAAGGAGATATTTCTTTATCTGATGAGGGATTTGTACTTCATAAAATTTAGAGGGAGATTATTTAATTAAGAAATATTTTATCCAACTATTGGTTAGTGATTATTTTTATTTATGGGCAATAGAGGGGAAAAGTTAAGAATTTCAATAGTGAACAATCCATTAACTAACAAATTTTTGGCGTCTCAATTGGGGAAATAAACATGAAGCTAAGCAACATAGTTGTAATGGTTTTCTTCATATCTACCTTCTTCCTCATAAAAAACCATGGTCCTACCACAAAATAATGATATTCTTGTTGCACAACTTAATATTAACTGGATACAAGCCAAAAATGAGGACCTGATATCTCAATTGAATACTTTGGCTTTGAGGTGTTGAAGAAGTGGTGAAGAATATCATCAAGTAAAACAAGTCTTGGAGGAAGAATAGGAGTTAGGACATGTTATTAGGATACTTCACCTCAAATATCAGGTATATTTATTTAAGAGAAACATTACAATTCCTAGGGTTAATATTATAAGGAACCAAGGCTAGCAATGCCAAGGTAATTAACTCATGATATTGTTTTTGAATTTTGTCAATAATCACACTAGATCATAAAAGTTATACAAGAGGTGAGCATTAAAGTCATTAGATGCTGCCCAAAAAACTTTGATGTATCATCTTTGGAGAAATATGTCAATCCCTTCGATATAATAGATTTTTTAAAAGCTCAAAAATACAAATTTCACCTGCAGAATACATGTGGCTCAATCCTAGAGAGTTAGACTATTTGGTACACTATGTTAAGTCTAAAAACTCTAGTGTCAACCTAGAAGTTGAAGATAAAATGGCTAATGCCAAAGAGTCTCCTTTTGGTCTATCTTTAGGACTAAAGTTCTTACTCCTAATAGTTAAAAAGAAAAACTTAACCCTTTTTATGTATCCCTCTACATTAATGGGTATAGTTTAAGTAATTATATCATAGAATCAAGGGCCTCAGATAATGTGATGCCTACTAAGGTTTCTCAAGCCTTAGGGTTATCCTTGACAAAAACTCTCAAAAAATCTCGATGGAATCTAAGCAGGTGCCATTAGTTGGTCAAGTTAAAGATGCTCAAGTCTATCTAGCAACACATCCAAATAAAAGGCTCAAATTGATTATCTTGGTAGAAGATATCCCCACCAACTATGATATGTTATTAAGCTAAAGTTTTTGCAAAGACTTATGAGGGGAGATACAACTAGATTGGTCTCATGCATTAATCCCTTTAGGAAATAAAAGGGTACACCTAGATCCAAAACTAAAAGCAAAAGTTATAGTTCTAAAGTCTGAATATCATAGGTCTTAGATTTTGTTTGAAGAGTCATAATTCATTAATTATATGCTCCTCTAAAAAAAGATACATTTTTTTTACCTAGATATCTCTTCGAAATTATGGACATTAGAATTTTATGGAAGTAACTCAAATTCAAGATCTAGTGTAGGAGTGGTTTTGATCTCTCTAAATGGAGATAAATTTCCTTTTTCATATAATTTGGAATTAAAAAATACCAACAATACAACATAATATGAAGCCTTGTTGTTGGATTAGTAGCAATTAAAGAGAAATGAATTAAAAAATTGAGAGCTCTTGGGGATGTGAAGTTGATCATAGAATAAGTACATAAAGTTTTCACTATTAAAATTGAAAGGTTGAGACATTATAGACATAAATTCTGGGACATCATAGATTATTTTGATGCTTTATCTATTGAGGAAAAACCTAGAGAACAAAATTCTAGAGTTTATTAATTGGTAGTTTTTGCATTTTTGTTGTTATCCCATCCCGATTTAAAAAAAGATACATATCAAATTGAGATGGTATATATACCTGGTGTGCCAAATAATGTAGAATAATGGAAATCCTTTAAATATTATAGAAAAATCCAATCCTTTTTGGAGAATGCAGAGATGTTAATGAACTCCTATTTTTAAAGGAGTATAGTTGAATGTAAGTAGTTTTTCCCTAATGATATACAAGATCTAGAAGATGGGATTTGTAGACACCTAAAAATATCCTAACCCAACCACAACTCATTTTAGCCTATCCCATCCCATTAATTAATTAAATAATATTTATTTAATTAATTAATTTACCCATCACCTTTATCCCACTTTATCCTAGCCAATTAATTAATTAAATATTTATTATTTATTTAATTAATTTAACCTTTTCCCTTATCCTAATATTTAATTAAATAAATATTTATTACTTATTTAATTAATTTATCCACTATCCCTATCCCCCACCTTTAAATAAATAAATTTTATATTTATTTAATTAAGTCTAGCTTTATCGCCAAATTCTCCAGCTAAATTAATTAATTAAGGCTAATTAATACCCATTACCCTTTTCTTCCATTATTAATTCCACTTTATCCCCTATCGTTATCCATTTAATCCTATCCATTGATTCCAGTCACATGGATCATAATATAAACTTGTCACCATATGACAAGTGTCCCCTTTACATGTCTAACTAAGCCCTTGTCCAAAATTCATTGAATTTAGACACTTTCCAAAAGTCAAACTAACTTTTCATCTTAGCCCTTCATTTAATATACCACCTCGTAATCCTAGCCTTCCATATAAGTAAATTTCCCTAAACCTAGCCCTTATCCCTCATGTGACACTTGTCACATGGCTACAACTTCAATCCAAACCCTATATTCTCATTCAATCCTAGCCATTCATCATCAATACAACCAAAACCTCCATCAACCATTCAATCTTGGCCCTTGATTCCTCTTATAGAATTTATATAAAGGAGAGACCTCCCATCCCATTTGCATAAACATATTTTATGCTAATGTCATGTTGTTGGAATTTCTATTGATTCATGAGTGGTGCAGGGGCACCCATGTCCTAAAAAGCTGTCAATTTTGTTAAGTGTTGGGTTTTTGGTGTTGCTAAGTCATTTTTGATGTAATAAGGTCTATTTAGACCATAGTTAATGTTTTTGATCATGTGGGGTTGGTTTTGTGAGAAGTTGTCAAAATTTGCAAAAGTTGCATGAGCAACTTTACATTTTTGGTGTATATGGGAAGTTGAAGAGTCAGATGTTTAAAAGATAGTTTGGAACTATTGGTTATGGTTTGAAAAGGTTAAATAAGCATTTTCTTTTTTTGAATCAAACTTCTGGTGAAGTTTTGGAGAGATATCAATAAAGCATACTCTATTTTTTTGTAATTTTTAGTGTTTTATTGTTGCTACAAGGGTTTGTACGATTCTGTACGACCTGTAATTGTTCTAACTTAAGTTGGAATTGATGGTGGAATGAGTTAAATTTATTTTTCAATTGATTTCATCCATTTGGTTGAGTTAGGAGTGAGTTAGGGTCTTTTTATTGCAAATAGCCAGGAAACCCTAGCTCTTGAGGGTTTGATTGAAAAAAAATGGGGTTTTGATTCATTCCACTAGTGGAAAACTCTAAAAGCTAGTGGAATGGAGGTAATTAGGGTTATTTTAATGTTTTTAGGGTTTTCAAGAGTAGGGGATGGAGTTTGGGGCAAGTTGGATGCTGCCCTAGCCTAATATCTCTATGTATTAGGCTTAGGAAGATAGGTAGAAGTAGATTTTTGTACAAGAATTGTTTGGAGATCATTCAAATTGATGGGAATTGCATACTTAGACCCCATATAACATGTTAAAGGTGATGGAGTGAAGGCTCATAGTTTGGAGATTGAAATCCGTATTGTTGCTTTGTGAAACTAGCCTAATTAGGCCTAATTACAGCGTAATAGTCAATATTAGAGGGTATTGTTACAAAAAAAGCATATTCAAAATTTTGATATGTTACAAAAGGGCATAAAGGGTATCTACAATGGTGTTCACAATTTGGGTTTTGGGTTTGCTCTGAAAATTATGAGAGAAAATCACTATTTGGCGTACTACAAGGAGATATGAAGGTCTTGTAGGAAAACCACCAAGTTAGGGTTTCAAAATTGAAAATTTTGTTGAATTGAGTTTGTGTTGACACCTCCACCCTACTGTGCATCAATTGGCATCAGAGAATAGGTAGGTCTATAGGTGGAAAAGTTTGAAACTTGAAATAAGGAAAGATGCCTCCTAAAAGTAACGTAACGGCCAAAGAAGTGAGAGAGTTGAAAGAAAATCATGCCAAGGAGTTGAGATAGGTAAAGGAGTCTCATGAATTTCTCCTAGCCAGACTTTCAACACTTGAATCAAACCAAAGGAGAGGTATGGTCACCAGAGACCAAAGTGACAAAGAGGAAGAGGAAGAGGATGAGAATGAAAACCCTTTAAGAGGAGTCCAAGATGAGGAAGAGTTGGACCCTAATGAATTGAGAATGGTTAAGATGCTGAAGGCTATCAAAGGAGACACTCCTAAGGTGAATATGGAATTACCCATGTATGGCGGGAAGATGGACAGTGAAGAGGTGTTGGGTTGGATTGACACACTTGACAACTAATTTTAGTATGAGGAGGTAGCAGATGAATAAAAGGTGAAATTTTCCAATTTTTTTTTGAAAGGACCTACCTTAACTTGGTGGAAATATGTGCAAGAAGTGAGGGTGAAGAAGAGAAAGTCAAAAATCAACTCATGGGATAGAATGGTGTCCAAAATCAAGAGCCAATTTCTACCTGGTGACTATGAAATCCAAACATTTAGAAGGTTACAAAACCTCAAACAAAAGGAGATGGATGTCATGACTTATAGAGAGGAGTTTCACAAGCTAGGTATAAGGGAAAGTCATAATTAGGATGAGGTGGAAAAAATAGCCAGGTACATAAATGGGTTAAGGTTCAACATACAAGATGAGATAAGTCTGACCACCCATAGAATGGTGGAAGAATGCTTTCAAATGGCAGTTAAGGCTGGAGAAAGGTTGAAGAGAAGGTAGGAGAAACAAAGTAGAGGTAGAGGAGGAAGCTTCAGGGGTAGATGAAAATTTGGAGGAAGAGGACAATTTCAAAAGCTACAAGGTGAAACAAGTGGTCATCAAGAACAAAGTTTAGAATCAAGAGGTAGTTTCAGAGGTAGGAGATCAAATAACAGAGGTAGATTTGGGGGTCAAGGAAGAGGATCAAATACATTCTCAATAAGATGTTATCAATGTAATGAGTTTGGCCATCAAGCATGGAAATATCTAGATAAGCAAGCTTCTACTTCACATGGTGGGGAAAGGAGAACTCAATTGGTGCAAGAGGAAGATGATGAGAGTGTTAACTCTCCATCTCAACATGCCGCTCTAGAAATTGGAGAATCTTTGATGATGAGAAGAAAATTACTCAAAGTTCTAGTGGTGAAGGAGCCTCCACAAAGAATTTTTTTATTTAGAACCACCTACAAATCTGAAGGTAAGGTGTGTAAATTTGTTGTTGATTCCGGTTCCATGGATAATCTAGTTTCTTTAGAGATGGTATAGAAATTGAAAATGAAGAGAATCCCACACCCCACTCTTTACAAGGTCTCCTAGTTGAACAAGGGACAACATGTCCTAGTTAATGAGAAAAAATGGGTAGAATTTAACATAGGAGGGTATAAAGATAAAATATTGTGTGACATCATCCCAATGAATGTTTGTCATCTAATTTTAGGGAGACCCTAGTAGTATGATAGGAAGGCTAAAAATGATGGGCAAAAAAACTCTTATGTGATAGACAAGGATGGTATTTCATTTCCAATCACACCATTGCAAGATTAAGGCCTAGACAAGAAAGTAGGGTCTAATATAATGCTAGTTGGGGAAAAAGAGTTCTTGAAAACCATGAAAGAAGAGGGTGGACAAGGTTATGCCATTATTATCAGACCAAAATCTGTCATGACAACAACACAGTTTTATAATGTGCCTAAAGAGGTCCAAGCCTTGTTGAATAAGTACAAAGACATTGTAGTAGATGAGCTCCCTAGTTCTTTGCCACCAATAAGAGATGTGAGCCACCATATAATTTTATACCAGGGGCAAATCTACCTAATAAATCTGCATATAAAATGACTCCTCGACAGAATGAAGAGATTAGGAAGAAAATCCAAGAGTTGTTTGAGAAAGGCCTAATAAGGGAATGTATTAGCCCATGTATTGTTCCTACTATACTGGCACCAAAGAAAGGGGTAGATTGGAGAATGTGAACCGAATCAAGGGAAATTAACAAGATAACCATAAGGTATAGGTTCCCCATACCAAGAATGGAAGACTTGATGGATTGTTTAGGAGGGGCATGTTATTTTTTTAAGATAGACCTAAAAAATGGCTACCACCAAATCAAAATTAGAGAGGGGGATGAGTGGAAAATTGCCTTCAAAACAAATGAGGGGTTGTATGAATGGCTTGTTATGCCATTTGGGCTTTCAAATGCACCAAGCACTTTTATAAGAGTAATGAATGAAGTTTTGAAGCCTTTCATAGGTAAGTTTTTGGTTGTCTACTTGGATGATATCCTTATTTTGAACAAAACTAAAGAGGAACACTTGCAACATTTAGACTTGGTTTTGAAAAATTTGAGTGAAGAAAAACTGATGATAAGTTTGAAAAAGTGTGAATTGATGAAGGAAGAATTCGTTTATCTTGGCTTTGTGATTTCTAAGGGATATTTGAAGATGGATCCCAACAAAGTGGAAGCGATTCTCAGTTGGCCTACTCCTACATCAGTAAGTGAGGTAAGAAGTTTCCATGGCCTAGCTAGCTTTTACAAAAAATTTGTTAGGAATTTTAGTCATATTTTCTCTCCAATTATTGACACAATAAAAGGGGATAAAAGGAAAATTTTTGTATGGTTTGATGAGGAAAAAAAGAGCTTTCAATATCTAAAACAAAGGGTAGCACAACAACCTATCCTAGCCTTTCCTAATTTCAACAAAAAATTTACAATTGAATGTGATGCAAATGGGTATGCAATTGGAGTAGTCTTGAGCCAAGAGGGTAGGCCTATTGCATTTTTTAGTGAGAAGCTCAATGAGGCAAAGAAAAAGTATTCATCTTATGACTTGGAGTTGTATGCCATGGTACAATCATTGAAGAAGTGGAGACACTATCTCCTTCCTAAGGAATTTATTGTTTTTATTGACAATAATGCTTTGGATTTCTTGAATAGTTAGGACAAACTCAACCATAGACATGTGAAGTGGGTGGAGTACCTACAAAGCTTTAGTTTCACCATAAAACACAAAAAGGGGTAGTCAAACAAGGTGACAGATGCTTTGAGCAGAAGAGCATTGTTGGTTCAAGAAGTTCAGTTGTAGAGTGTTGGAATTGATGATTTGAAAGGTATGTATATAGAAGATTATGATTTCAAATAGATTTATGCTTCTTGCAATCAGTTTAATGGAAATTTTCATGAAGACAATTCTGATTTCTTGAATCAAGAAGGGTTATTGTTTAAGGGTGCTCAAATTTGTATTCCCAAATGTTCTATGAGGACTAATCTGATTTAGGAAAAGCATTGTGGTAGTTTAGGGGGTCATTTTGGTGTGGATAAGACCTTGGAACAAGTGAGAAGATATTATTATTGGCCAAAGATGCAAAGTGATATCGGAAAATTTATGGAAAAGTGTGTTGTTTTCCAAAAGGCCAAGGGTTGTAGTAAAAATTTAGGTCTTTATCAACCATTTCCAATCCCACATAGGCCATGGGAATCCATCAACATGGATTTTGTGTTGGGGTTGCCCAAAACTCAAAGAAGATTTGATAGTGTGTTTGTTGTTGTAGATTCATTTAGAAAAATGGCACATTTCATACCATGTAAAAGTACTGATGATGCCTCCTACATTGCAAGGTTGTTTTTCAAGGAGGTGGTTAGGATTCATGGATTTCCATTAACCATTGTTTTTGATAGGGACAATAAGTTTGTGGGTCACTTTTGGAGAACCCTTTGGAAGAAGTTGGGAATAAAATTGACCTTTAGCTCTACCTATCATCCCCAAATAGATGGGAAGACTGAATTTTTCAATAGATGACTTGGAAATATCCTAAGATGCTCGACAAAAGAACATTTAACCCAATGGGATTTGATCCTACCCCAAGATGAGTTTTCATATAATGACTCTATGAGTAGAAGTGTTGGAAAAAACCCATTTGATATTGTATATGGATTGTAGCCTAGGGGAGTGTTTAAGCTCAGAGATTTGAGTGGCATGGAGAGGAGTGCTAAAGGGGAAGAGTTTGCAGTGGCTATGAAATAAATACATTAGCAAGTTTAAGAGAACCTTAAAAAGAGTGTTGAAAATATAAACAACATGCAGACTTGGAAAGAAGAGAGGTACATTTCAAAATAGGGGACTTGGTCTTAGCTCATTTGAGGAAAGAAAGGTTACCTAAAGGAAAGTATTCAAAGTTGCAGATGAAGAAGATAGGGCCATGTAGAGTGGTCCACAAGTTTGGAGAAAATTCCTATGAGATAGAACTCCCTCCTAGAGTTGCTATCTCTCTAATTTTTAATGTTTTTGACCTATACCCTTTTAAAGGGGTTGTGGTTGAAGGTGAAGATGTAGGTACATCATAGGTTCTAGATGAAGATTGGGTCAAGGATTTTCCATCAAGTCAACCATTGGAGCTAGAGTGCGTCTTGGATACCAAAGAAGCTAAAAGAACAAGGCACAAGGTGTAAAATGAGTACCTAGTGAAGTGAAAAGGCCTTCCAGTGGAGGATGCCACCTGGATGATAGAGGAAGACATCAAGAAGCATGGAGCCACAATTCAAGATCTGATCTCAAGTGGAACTTGAGATTTGTTTTGTCCGAGAGTATGGTGCAGGGGCATCCATGTCCTAAAAAGTTGCCAATTTTGTTAAGTGTTGGGTTTTTGGTGTTGCTAAGTCATTTTTGATGTAATAAGGTCTATTTAGACCATAGTTAATGTTTTTGATCATGTGGGGTGAGTTTTGTGAGAAGTTGTCAAAATGTGCAAATGTTGCAAAAGTTGCATGAGCAACTTTACATTTTTGGTGTATATGGGAAGTTGAAGAGTCATATGTTGAAAAGATAGCTTGGAACCATTTGTTATAGTTGGAAAAGGTTAAATAAGCCTTTTTTTTTTAATCAAACTTTTGGTGAAGTTTTGAAGAGATATCAATAAAGCATACTCTATTTTTCTATAATTTTTAGTGTTTTATTGCTGCTATAGGGGTTTGTACGATTTCGTATAACCTATAATTGTTCTAACTTGAGTTGGAATTGATGGTGGACTAAGGGGTAAGTGCACCAAGATGGTTCCCAAAAAGGGGACTTAAGTGGCCACTTTTTTTTTGAAATCAGGAAATACTGACCTTGGACGTGAAATTGAGGATAGTTACACTCAAAATTTTGAGATGGAACAAAAACAAGGATCGAAGTGCTCTGAGTCTACTTTCTAAACATCTAATTTTTAACATGGTTGAGATTAAGGGGTTGAAAAGAGGGAGTACACAAATTGGTGATGTTTTTTTCAGAAAAACATAACATAACAACTCTTGTACGATCCTCGTACGGTGAATTTTTTTTAGTATTTTTAAAATCGCAACAATCAGAAGTTAGCTAACAGTATGTAGTTGATGCATGATTTTTTTGATAATTTTTAATGAATATTTGATTTTTTAGTAATTTTCGAAGTGGACACTTCCTGAAAAATAGAATTTTGGCCATGATACCCCTACAAATTTTGGAAACTAATTGAATTTTTTTTAAATTTTTTTTTTTTTGTAGAATGGAGTGTAGTTTCTAAAAATGTAATTTATTTGAAAATTCGATGAATGGTTAATTTATAATGAAAAAAACCAAATACTTCTTAACATACAAACAAAAAAAATTATGGATGAAAGGCTTAACATTGTCAGAAAGTGAAAAAAATTACATCGTTTGATAGCTAAGAGAACCCAACATTACCCATGTGTTCGATTTTTTTGATATTGAACCACATGCAATCTTGACGGTGAGCACAAATTCGATTATGTGAAATATGGTAGATTTTATAAAAACGCGTCTCTGGTCATTGGGAATTCCCTCCAAGCCTTTGGGTTGGTATTCCAAAGAAAATACCAATCCTAAGCCTCAGAGATTCCCAAAGCAAGATATAACCCGAGCGTGCTATAACGTGCTCACGTTATATCTCAGTTTTGACATGGTTTTTTGCTTTTGCGGGAAACATGTCAAGTAAGACATAATGCGAGCGCATTATAATGCGCTCGCGTTATGTCCTCCTTTATGTTAAATGCCAGTCTATTGAATGTATGCTGATATATTTGTATGTTTGTATGTATGTCATGTATGTATGCATGTATGCATGCTTGTATGTATGTATGTATGCTTGTATGTATCAATGCATGTATATTGTATGTATGCCTATATGTATGTAAGATTGTATCTACACATGTATGTATGTATGCTTGTATGGATGTAGGATTTTATGTACATATGTATTATGCTTGTATGTATGCAAGTATGTATGTATTTACGTATGTCTTTAGAGGGAGGGAGAATTTAGAGAGAGAGAGAGAGAGAGTCTGGAGAGAGGGAGAGGGGGTGGAAGTGAGAGTTTAAGAGAGAGGGAGTGGGAGAGAAGGGGTTGGAGTGAGAGGGACTTAGTTAGGTAGGGTGGGAGGGATAAAGGGAGGGAGGGAGAGAGAGAGGGGGATGGGAGAGAGAGAATTGAGAGAGAGGGAGAGAGAGAGAGGGGAGAGAGAGAGACAAAGAGAAAGAGAGAGTTATGTAGGTAGGGTGCCAAAGGGAGAGACTTGAGAGTGTGAGGGTGTGAGAGGGAGAGAATTGAGAGATAGGTAGTGGGAGGGAGTGCGAGAGAGAGGGAGTGGGAGAGAGAGGGAGTGTGAGTGAGAGACATGACAAAGGGAGAGGGTGTGGGAGGGAGTGACCTAATAGAGGTAGAGAAAGAGGGGGGTGGAGTGAGAGGGACTTATCTAGGTAGGGTGGGAGGGATAGATAGAGAGAGGGGAGAGAGACAAAGAGAGAGTTACCTAGGTAGGTTTCCAGAGGGAGATGCCTGAGAGAGAGAGAGGGGGTGGGAGGGAGAGACATGAGAGAGAGGGAGAGAGAGGGAGTGGGAGATAGTGGGAGAGAGTGGGAGGGACATAGAGAGAGATGGATAGAGGGAGCGAGAGAGGGTGGTAGGGATTGATTGAACGAGAGGTACGTACAAAGAGGGAGAGGGTAGATAGAGACAATTAGAGAGGGTAGGAGGGAGGGAGGGAGAGGTGAGATGCATAGATAGAGATAAAGTGATAGGGGTTGAGGGATTAGAGTGGAGGTGGTTTCTAGGGTATTAGGGTTTAAGGGTTGAGGGTTGAGGGAATAGGGTCGATGGTAGAGGGTATTGGGTTGAGGGTATAGGGTATAAGGTTTAAGGGTTTAGGGTTGAAGGGTTTAGGGTTAAGAGTTTACCTAGTTGAGGGTAAAGGGTTTAGGGTTTAGGTTTGAGGGTGTATGGTTGAAGGATTAGGTTCAAGGTCCAATGTAAAGGGTAGAGGGTATAGGGGTTGAGGGTTTAGGTTTTAAGGATTGAGGGTTGAGGGATTAAGGGTTGAGGGTTGAGAATTGAGGGTTGAGGGTTTAATGTATAGGGTAGAGGGTAGAGGGTTTAAGGGTTGAGGGTTGAGGGTTGAGGATTGAGGTTTTAAGGTTGAGGGTGGAGTGTTGAGGGTATAGGGTATAGGGTTGAGGGATTGGGGTTGAGGGTCCAATGTATAGGGTAGAGGGTGTAGGGGTAGATGGATTAAGGGTTGAGGGTTTAGGGATTAGGGTAGAGAGTTTTATTGGATTTAAGGGTGTAAGGGTTGAGGGATTAGGGTTTAGGGTAGAGAGTATTAGGTTGAGGGTTGAGGGTAGAGGGTAAAGGGTAGAGGATTTAAGAGTTTAGGGTTTAAGGGTTGAGGGTTGAGGGTTGAGGGTTGAGGGTTGAGGGTCTAGGGTTGAGTGTTTAGGGGTTTAAGAATTGAGGGATTAAGGGTCAAGAGGGTTGAGGGATTAGGGTAGAGAGTTTACTAGGTGGTTTTAAGGGTTTAAGGATTGGGGGTTAATGGTTGAGGGTAGAGGGTAGAGGATTGAGGGTAGAGGGTAGAGGGTTTAAGGGTTGAGGGTTTAGGGTTGAGGGATTAAGAGGCTATAGGGTAGAGGGTATAAGAGTTGAGGGAATAGGGTTTAAGGGTTGAGGGATTAAGAGGGTATAGGGGTTGAGGGATTAGGGTTTAAGGGTTGAAGGTTGAGGGATTAAGAGGGTATAGGGGTTGAGGGATTACAGTTTAAGGGTTGAGGGATTAAGGAGGTATAGAGGGATTAGGGTTTGAAGGTTGAGGGTTTAAGGGCTGAGGATTAAGAGGGTATGGGGTTGAGGGAACGGTTAAAGGTTGAGGGGTTGAGGGATTAAGAGGGTATAGGATTGAGGGATTAGGGTTTAAGGGCTGAGGTTTAAGGGCTGAGGGTCAAGAGGGTATAGGGTTGAGGGATTAGTTTAAGGGTTGAGAGTTGAGGGATTAAGAGAGTATAGGGGTTGAGGTATTAGGGTTTAAGGGTTGAGGGTTTAAGGGTTGAGGGATTGAGAGGGTATAGGGGTTGAGGGATTAGGGATTAAGGGTTGAGGGTTGAGGGATTAAGAGGGTATAGGGGTTGAGGGATTAGGGTTTAAGGGTTGAGGGTTGAGGGATTAAGAGGGTATAGGGGTTGAGGGATTAGGGTTTAAGGGCTAAGGGATTAATGGTTGAGGGATTAAGAGGGTATAGGGGTTGAGGGATTAAGAGGGTATAGGGGTTGAGGGATTAGGGTTTAAGGGTTGAGGGTTGAGGGTTGAGGGATTAGGAATTGAGGGTTTAAGGTTTGAGGGTTTAGGGTTGAGTATTTAGGGGTTTAATAATTGAGGGATTAAGGGTCAAGAGGGTTGAGGGATTAGGGTAGAGAGTTTACTAAGTGGGTTTAAGGGTTGTGGGATTAGGGTTTAAGAGTTGAGGGTTGAGGGATTAGGGTTTAAGGGTTGAGGGTTGAGGGATTAAGAGGGTCTAACCTTAAAATCTTAACCCTCTACCCTCTATCTCTCTCCCACTCTCCCTCTCTCCCTCTCTCCCACTTTCTCCCACTCTCCCCCTCTCTCCCTCCCTATCATTCACCCTCTCTCCCTCTCCTGCTATCTCTTTCTCCCCATCTCTCTCCCCCTCCATCTACCTCCCCCTTTCCCTCTCCCTCTCCCTCTCCCACTCTCTCTTACTTTTATCTCTCTCCCCTCTATCCTTAAACCTAACCCTTTAAACCCTTAACCCTTAAACCCTTAACTCTTAACCCTCTACCCTCCATCTCTCTCCCAGTCCATCTCTCCCTCCCTATTTATCTCCATCTCTCCCACTATCTAATTCTACCCCTCTCCCCTTTCTCCCTCTCTCCTCTCCCTCTCTCTCTCTTTCTCCCTCTCCTCCCACTCTCCCACTATCTCTTTCTACCCCTCTCCCTCTCCCTCCCTCTCTCCCTCTCCTCTTTCTTTCTCCCTCCATCTCTCCCTCTCTCTCTCTCCCACACTCTCTTTCTCCTTCTCTCCAAATCTCTTTCTCCCACTCTCTTTCTTTAGACCATACACCCTCTACCTTTAACCCCAATCCCTTAAACCCTAAAACAATTATACCCTCAGGCCTACCTCCCTCTCTACTATATATTTGTCCTCTCTATCTACCTCTTTGTCTCTCTCTCCCACACACACACACACTCACCTCTTTCTCCTCTACTATAAGGGTACGTGGGAGAGATATACAATTAGGATAGAGGGTATAGAGAAAGAGGGAGAAAAAAAATCTATTTAAAAAACCATATTTCATATAATGTGAGTGTGTTTTGAAGAAGTAGAGATGTTACCGTTTTAGCAAGAAATAATGCGCTCGTGTTATAACACAAGCGCATTTTATCTTCCACTAAAAATGGTAAAAAAACTCAATATACCCGTGATGTCAAGGCCCACATTCTACATATTCTCCTGGTTTTGCGTGTCCTCCGACAAAAAGTAGCTTTTTGATGATGTTGTGAAGTGTGCAAGCATGTTATTCACATTCCATCACTTTTTTCCATTATCTTTCTACCACCTTTGCATGAAATAGCAGAGTTTCCATGTTGAAAGACATATTCAAGTTTGAATTCCATTGAAAAACGATATACAATTGAAGTTTGGAGGGGAATAAGCTTTTGAAAAAGTCAAATTGTTGTGATGTTTGAAGAAAGAAGAAGCTAAGGCTACATAATTGGGTTGAGATCCTCCATTTGAAAGTCTAGTTTTTTAGGTATGTGAAGTCTTTACACATTTTCTTTCATTCTATTATAGATTGCTTTCATTTTTGTTATTTTGCATATTCCATGTTGATCATTGTCTGTTTGTCATTATAACCTTAGGTTGTCAATGCACATTTTAAATTACACAATTATACACACTTGCCAATTACCATTTTAAACCTGATGCAGAGCATCTACCAGGATCCACAAATCATACAAGGTACTTGTGACCCTAACTTAAATTGAAGAAGATCAACCAACAAACTCAGTCATCTTTTCATCAAAATCCTTCAATTTCACTTGATTTCATATTTCCACAAAACATTAGAACTTGGCTTCAACTCTTTTTCAGACTCAAAAAAATATTAACCATCATAAAATTGATTGTAACATAGCATAAACCTGATTAGAAACTCAGAACCATTCATTTCATTCATGATTCACTAATTGAAGAACTCAATGTTGTAAAACAAATCATGGAAGGTAACTACCAAACTTTATCCAAACATCCAAGACACTATAATCAAAATTTTATTAATTGAAATAAACCAAATACACATTCTAAATATCTCACCGAAATTCATCCTTTCAACATGCTTCCCCTAGCAGTATTCCAAACTCGTGGTGCAGGGCACCTACAACCATGTTTCAAAATCTACTTTGGTGACAGTTTGTTTTAAGGTCCTTGGGTGAGTTCAAGAGTTTTTAGATGCTTTGTCATAGATTTTATTGAAAATAAGGTCTAAATAGACCAATCTTTCATGTATTTAGGGATTTTGTGAGTTTGGTGATCAAATGTGCAAGTATGCACTCTTGCTTCAGAAAATTGTTAATTTTGCCATATAATCTTTGAAGGAAAATTATTCAAATTGTAAATGGAAGTGTAAGACAAGAGTCTAGAAGTTGTATTAGGGATGAAAAAAAGGTGTTTGAGTGGTCTTAGGTGTCTTGGACAACAAAGTTGCATAATGTTGCCTATTTAGCAAAATTTGTCAATGTTACCAATTTTTAAGACAAATGAAGGTTTTGGTGTGAAATTGATATTATTCCATAAAGGAATGTTCCTACTTTCATTTGGCTCCCTTTGAAGATGTTTTCATTGAACTTTGTGCTTGGAACTCATAAATTTCTAGAAATCGGGTTCTTGGACAATCAATGGCTTGAGGGAAATTTAATGTCTTAGATAGCATCCCACCTATTGTGATCTTTGTGACTTGGTGGGGTGACCATGTAGGATGTAATTATGATTTTATTAGGAGTAGAGAAGAACAAGTTTAAATTTTCCTCATGAATGATGCTAGTTTAAGGGGAAATACCCTATTTTCTCATAGAAAATAAAGGTGTAGACCTAAGAAAGAGGGGTGCAGCATTTCTAGAGGGAAGATGAGGGTTCCTTAATCTTGGGGGGACCTATATAGAGGTTTCTAGACAGTTGGTTTGAATTGGGAAGTTGTGGAAGGTAGAGTTTCAGTAAGGAGGCCTAAAAACCCTTGTTTCCTAGGTTCTAGAGAGGGTTTTGAAACTTGTTGATGGAATGAGTACTTAGGGTCCTCAAACCTTGATAATTGTTAGTTTTGAAACCTAAGACAATAATTTTTTTATTCATGGAGGTCTGGTGGTGGGTTCTTGAGGGGGTCCCTTTGTAAAATTGGCTAATTTGGGCCCTAAAACAGTGAAATTTGTCATTTTGAGGAAAGTATCTTAAAAGAGTAATATGTGGATTTTTTATATGTCTCATACCACTGAAATGGATATCTATATTAATCATTTTTTTGACAGGTTTTTTTGGAGGTTTGTGAGAAAAATCCCTAAAATTGGTTTGTGAAGCCTACAAGGCAATTTTAGGTCAAAAGTGGCTTTTAGAAGACTTTGTTTGATCTTATTTTTGTAGGTGGTTGAATGTTAAGATGATGAAATATTGAAGGTTTTAACACTCTTTTCCTGTATCAAATTTCAATTTGGAGTCATAATGAAGAGTCATGGTTGATAGGTAACCCTGTTGTCTTGTTGAGTCAATTGAAGGTTGATGTCTTGGTTGGAATATTTGAGAGAAGTTGTGCCAGTTTGTATCTTGGGTTCCCACCACTCTGCATAAACCTATTTATAGGCACACAACATACTCCCCCAATGTATCTAGATTGTTTTGTAACTTCTTAACAAACTTATCTCTTGACAACTTTGCCAAAAAATTATATTTTTGCAAATGTCAAGCCAAATCTCCCCCCTAAACACCTAGAATGACTCAAAAGAAATAAATAAATAAATATCAAGAGTGGTCTCATAGACCTTATTTAACATATATAAAGATATTAGACTCAAAAACAACAAGAACCTTTCTTTTACCCATCTTCACATGCACCAAAAACCCTCCTTTTTACCCAAGAAACTAGTGGTTTATTGAAAAACACACATCCAACCCTCACACAATCTTATGAATAATTCAAATAGGTCTAAAATGGTCTGAAAAAACTCAATTCAATAAGAAACCATGCTTCCCCAATGCAAAAAATACTTTAGCATATCAAAACCACTTGAAATCTCATGGAGAACTCAAAATTTCACTTTGGGGCTTCATGCCCAAAACCCTTTTAGACCTCCCTTGCACAAAAAAAACATTCCCTCACCTATTTATTGATGATATTCCTTCAAATATTCATAATCATTCTTTGTATCAATGTTTTCCTAAAGCCTAGACAACAACTTCTTGAATTGACAATTTTCATTCAATGGTGCTCTCGCACCATGTATGCTTCCACAATTTGTATACATATATATGACATAAGATGACATTTTGTATGATTTTCCATGCTACAGATAAAATTATCCGCCATGTCGAAGAAAAAGACAAAGAGGAAACTAACAGATGAAGAGAAGAAAACCTTCAAAGCAAAGGAGAGAGTTCAGATGGCGGCATATCGTGAAATGCAAAAATTGGGAATGATTGACAAAAACAAGCCAATTGAAGAGGAACCTCAACCATCAAAAAGAGAAAAGGAATTGGCAGCACAAAAGGCACAAATGCAAAATCATCATGGTAAGAAATATTCGAATAGTGTTGTTGTAGACACACCCTCTACGACAAGTGAATATGAAGGGACACCATTAAGCACAAGCGAATATGGAGGGACAACATCTACTGGAAGTGAATATGGAGGGACACCATCTACTACAAGTGAATATGGAGGGACACCATCTACCGCAAGTGAATATTGTTGGACACCATCCAACACATCTCAAGTTGAGAGTACATCATCACTCGGATTTGACGAAGAAGGTATGCCATCATCCCCACGTGAACCTCAAGGTATGTCTTCTTCTCCACCCTCTATTGAAGGTACGCAATCTAGCCCATCTCAATTAAATATTGATGAAATTCTCGATGTTGAGAGGTATGTACCTAAGAGAACACCACTTATAATTTTGCGTAGAAATCCAAAGTATTTGATTAATATTGATGAGTTTATTTTATAGCACATGGAAGGTAAGATTCCAACATGCACTTGTAGAAGATATGCTGATAAGATTTGGAAATTCTTCTTTGAAAGGCTAAATGAGACTGCAAGATGTCAACTGTTTGTTGAAATGATGCAGGTTGTAAAGTATAGGAACATCATGAAGACTCTTGGGTTGAGAACATCAAATGCATTGAGTGAAGACACTATTGTGAATAATCTAATGGATGTTTATGAGAGTGTGGGTAAGACCTCATGCTCAAAGGATATTAATGTCACCCGACATGTCATTACATCGAATTTGGTAAGCTATCAAACAAAGAGAGCTCGTATCATTAGAAAGACGAGTGAACAAATGGGAATTAGTAGAATTTTTTTATCAAGATCCATTCATAGGCGGAAAATAATTGAGGGCATTGATTCAAATGAATTATGGGAATTCTTGGGGAGACTTTCATGAAAAGATAAAGAAGTTGTTGAAGCCCTGAGAACACTAATTGAAGAGTATTGGAAGAATAACACAAGGCCATCTTTGAATCAAAGGGATGTGGTAAGAAGGAGAATTGGTTGTCGAAATCGTGAGCCACATCCAAAGCATTTTTTGGATATGACTCAAACCCAATTTTTTCGTAAATTTGAAAGTGATTATCCTCAAATTAGTATTTGTCAAAGATTTCTTGAAATTCTTAAACCTTTTTATGTCAAGATAAATCACACGTGCACTACTTGTTATTGTAGACTACATATTGAATTCTCTAACCATTATGATGTTTATCATTCTATATGTTTAGATTTGCATACTAACGATGCTTTGCAATATTGTGGCATAGAAGCCCCAACAAAATCTTCAAGAGAGTTCTTATCAATTTTTTTATGTAAAATAGAGGATGGCCAGATATTCTATAGGACAACATGCTTGGATGGTTCATGCGAGCATTGTAGTGGCTTTCAACGTATGCCAGTATGTCAACATATGGAAAGAATAGATGAGGTGGGACAAAAAGTAGTAGAGTTCAGGAAGTATAAAATAGTGGCATATGCTACAAAAGATGGGTCTCAAGCAAAACGGTGTGATTTGGTTATTGAGAAGATTCTAGCATACCAGTTTATGTCCATGTTTCATGACAATATACTATCCGAGTATGCAATGCATACCCATAGATCCCGATGGTTGGACACACAATTCAAGCTATGCAAAGACACCTTTCCAGTTGGCAGTATAGTATTAGTGGTTGAATTTACAGAGAACTACACTCTACAACCACAAAACCTTCCATCTATTTTCATTTCATTTCCATTTTGGATGATCTTTCTTTTTCTCTTTTACTTTGCATAGTTGTAAGTAAAATACTAAAAATTGATTGATCTATCGTTGTAGAAAATGCTGATTTATGAGCCATCAAAGAGAATCTCATCAAAAAAAGTAATGCAACATCCTTATTTTGATGATCTTGACAAATCTCAATTCTGATTTCAAGCAATTGTAAAAGAGCGTGTGAAGCTTAGTGAGGGAATCTCAAGTTACTCAATTGAAGTTAACCTCATAATGAGAACATATGATGTAGGCATTTAAAGAGAATCTAGAATGTATGGTTGACATTGTAAAAGATCTGTGAAACCTCTACATGCAATATTTTATCAAACCCTAGGGTGAAACCTCATTTTTCATGCCCTTTTCCGTCAAAATCTACAGGGGTAGCAACAAAAACCCCATAAAACTTATTCCCTTTCACTTAGAAAATTCTCATATGATCCTATAGGATCTTGTTGGGTCCCTCTACAAAAATATCTCTTGGTTTTGGCTATCTCATAGTGGTTTTCCCACAACGGTGGATTTTTAGTTGATGGAAAAAGCGTCAAATGCAAGCAGTGCAAAGTTGCAAAGTGGTGCAAATTTCATTCCGCAACTTGTGTAACTAAGAAGACTATTCCAATGCATCCATATAGGTATTTTTACACTATGAATGGTCCTCTTTCACACCCAAACACGCGGAATCGCTCCAAACTGTGTTCAACCAAATCGATCCCTTAAGTGTCCAAAGTGCTAAATGGCTGCAAACTTCATCATACTATTACTCAGATACAGTGATGCTTATAAAATTATCGTATAATCCTATAGGTTCACATTGGGAGCCTCTACAAAAACCTCTCTCAGTTTTGGATATCTCGGAGTGGTTTTCTCGTAAAGGCGGATTTTCACTTGATGGAAAAAGTGTCAAATTCAAGCTGTGCAAAGTTGCAAAGTGGTGCAACTTTTGCTCTGCAACTCATGTGACCAAGTGAAATATTACAATGTGTATGAATAAGTATTTTAATGCTAGTTATGGTCCTCTTTCACACCCAAACATGCAGAATCACTCTGAGGTACGTTCAACCAGATCGATCCCTTAAGGGTCCAAAGTGCAAAATGGCTGCAAACTTCAACATACTATTACTCAGATATCGTGATGCTTAGAAAATTATCGTCTAATCCTATAGGATCATGTTGGGCCCCTCTAAAAAAATTTCTCTTGGTTTTATCTATCTCGATGTAGTTTTCTTGTGGCGGCGGATTTTCACTTGATGGAAAAAGCGTTAAATACAAACATTGCAAAGTTGCAAAGTGGTGCAAATTTCATTTTGCAACTCATGTGACCAAGTGAACTATTGCAGCACATTTGAATAGGTGTTTTTATGCTAGGCATGGTCCTCTTTTGCACCCAAACATGTAGAATCACTCTGAGGTGCGTTCCACTGAATAAATACGTTAAGGGTCCAAAGTGCAAAATAGCTGCAAACTTCAGCATGCTATTACTCGGATATCGTGATGCTCAAAAAATTATCATCTGATCTTACAGGATTGCGTTGGGCCCCTCTAGAAAAACATCTCTTAGTTTTGGCTATATCAGAGTGGTTTTCTTGTGGCGGCGGATTTTCACTTGATGAAAAAAGTGTTAAATTCAAGGTGTGCAAAGTTGCAAAGTGGTGCAACTTTCGCTCTACAACTCGTGTGACCAAGAGAACCGTTCCAACATGTATGAATAGGTATTTTTACATTAGGCATGGTCCTCTTTCACATCAAAACACATGGAATCGCTCTGAGCTATGTTCCACTGGATCGATCCCTTAAGGGTCCAAAGTGCAAAATAGTTGCAAAATTCAACATGCTATTACTTGGATACCGTGATGCTTAGAAAATTCTCATTTGATCCTATAGGATCATGTTGGGCCCCTCTACAAAACACTCTCTCTATCTTAGCTATCTTAGAGTGGTTTTCCCGTGGTGGTGGATTTTCACTTGATGAAAATAGTGTCAAATTCAAGCTGTGAAAAGTTGCAACATGGTGCAACTTTTGCTCTACAACTCGTGTGACCAAGCAAACTATTCCAATGCATCCGAATAGGTATTTTTATGCTAAGCATGGTCCTCTTTTGCATTGAAACACACATAATCGCTTTGAGCTACATTCCATCGGATCGATCCCTTAAGGGTCCAAAGTGCAAAATGGATGCAAACTTCAACATGCAATTAATCGGATACCGTGATGCTTAGAAACTTCTCATCTAATCCTATAGGATCACGTTGGGCCCCTCTACAAAATCCTCTCTCAGTTTTGGCTATCTCAGAGTGGTTTTCTCGTAGTGGTGGATTTTCACTTGATGGAAAAAGTGTCAAATGCAAGCAGTGCAAAGTTGCAAAGTGGTGCAACTTTCATTCTACAACTCGTGTGACCAAACAGACTATTCCAACGCATCCGAATAGGTATTTTTACGCTAGGTATGGTCCTCTTTTTGACCCGAACATGTTGAATCGCTCCAAGCTACGTTCAACCGGATTGATCCCTTAAGGGTCCAAAGTGCAAAAGGGAAGCAAACTTTGACAGGCTATTACTCAGAAACTGTGATGCTTACGACCTCTCCATCTGAGCCTACGAGATTGCATTGGCCCTCTACAGTAACCTATCTAAATTTTTGTTATCTCAGAGTCATTTTCATGTGGTGTCCAATTTTCACTTGATGGAAAAAGTGTCAAATTGAAGCAGTGTAAAGTTGCAAAGTGGTGCAACTTTCATTTTGCAATTCGTGTGACCAAAGTAATTGCTCCAATGCATCCCGATAGGTAGGTTTACGCTAGGCATGGTCCTCTTTCACACCCAAACACACATAATTGATTCGAGTTGTGTTCAAATGGCTTGATCCCTTATGATGATATACAAAACAATGGAAAAGAGAAACATACAAACGATGGTTGAGAAGTCTGAGTATTCCACACAAAAAGCGTATGATCAACGCTGCCCAATTGGTGTAGGAGCACCTACACCTCACCCTCAATATTTGATTATCTGATGGTGAATAGGTTGTTGTGGGTATTTTCAACATGATTTGTCTTGAATAAGGTCAATTAAGACCATTAGGTATGTTTTAGGGTGAGTTTTGGGTCTAGTGATAAAAAATGTGAAAATATCATTCTTGCACTAGAAGTTGTCTTTGTAGCCTTTGAAGGAAAATTTGTGAATTTGTATATGACTGTGCAAGAATGGAATTTTGTTGATGTAATAAGGATATTTTTAAGCCATTTGTGTGGGTTTAGAGGTCATTAGTTGTAGTCATGAGGTTGGAGGAGTCTAAAGTTGCAAATTTGTAAGTTGCTTAAAGCAACAAATTTGAAATGCAACAGTTACTTGTTTTGAAAGTTGGTTTTTAGTTAGTTGAGGGCATCGATCAATTAGATAAGGGCGTAAAAAACTATGTAAATCCTTGAGAGGCTCGAATGGAGGTTTTTGTTGAACTTTTGGAGAAGATCTAATAAGAATTTTTCACACTGTTCTCTATTTTTCTGATTTTTGATACAAACTTGCTGATCTCGTACTTGGTATGGCCTGCAGCTTTCCTATACGGTCCCAAGGCTGACATGGATTGAAAGAGGGATGAGTTGGATTTATTTTTGTGGTGTTTTGGTGCAAAAAAATAAAGGAATAGGAGAGTTCTTATCATTTTTCTGCAAGTGGTCTAAAACCCTAAAAAACCAAGGTTTTGAGTGAAATTCCCTCATATCTTCCATCTCCACCATGTGCTAAGGCTAGATCTAGGTGGAATGGAAGAGTGCCATATATATTTTGATTCCATGTTGGTTTTAGAGAATGGATTGAAGGTGGGAGAGATATCTTTGGCATTCTAGGTCTGGCATCTCTATGTGATAGGCCTGATTTTGTGTAAACTATGATTTTTAATTGTTTTCATAAGTGTTTTGTGACAAGGGTTCTTGGGAGAATTTTATGTGTTGGAAAAGGTTGTAAGAACCTGTTTGTGGTTGAGGGGTGTTTGGGTGAGCCAAGGTACTTGATTCCTTGTGTGGAGTATCCTAATTAGGCCTACCTTGTAGCATTCTATTTTGGCTTGTCATGGCTTTGTCTTTTGTTGTCAAGACATGGGCCTTTGAGGACTTGTGGGAATTAGTATAAGATCCCTAGAAATAGTGTCCCTGGTTTGGTTAATTCCTTTTGAGTGGTTCTTGTGTTGGCTGTCCTAGTTGGTTAAGCTGTAAGGAATAGGAGGCCTAGTTTGGAAGCGATAGGTCAGAGGTAGTTCCCAAGCATAAGGTAAGTTGTGTTGAGTTGGGTTAGTTGTGGTGGGAGGTTTCCAAGTCTGCTCCAAGTTCTGCTCATGTCTGGTTTGATAGATTCCATGGCTGGGTAGTTGAGTTACCTTGTTGAGTCAAGTGAATGTTGGAGTGTTAGTGGGCATATTTGAGAGAAGTTGTGTCAAATCACAACTTAGTTGAGCCACTATGCATCGCCAATGGTTCTTTGCAATTGGAAGAGTGATTGAGAGCATGTTGCTTTGTTAAATAGACCTATTTGGGGGTCTAGGACACTGTTGAGTCCATTTCTTATTTGTATTATAAATTATAACTTGCTTTCTCCCGAGTCCATTTCATATACAAGAAATAATATTGCAAAAATTTGACATATAAATCTTTCGACGTGTTTATATGGTGACGCATCAAGAACATATTGGAATCTTTTTATGAATCATTTCATGGAATACCAATTGAAAACGTAGATAAATTTGTTTAGCATCAATCAATTAATATTCAAGACAAAGCATGAAGGACAACAATGATCAATGCTAGGGCTAGCCAATTAATAATTATACATGTGAATAAGTCAACCATGCACATGTGAATAAGGCAAGCACAAGTACTCAAAAACACGTAAGCCTGAAGAAGTATACACACGAATACATAGTATACACAAATTAATACAAAGTATATGCACGAATACAAGGTATACACATGGAAACACGTAAGCCACAAAGTATACATTAGAACACACATAAGTCAAAAAGTATACACATAAGTTGTAAAGGATACACTTGAATATAGGTAACTCATAACTATTAAATCAATTTAGAATGCAAATATGGACACCATTGATAAAAGATATTTGTATTAACCAAATAGCCATGTAGGCATACATCAATATATGTTGATATAAGTATTAAATATATGTACAAAATAGCCATATAGGCATACAATGTCAAATATGTCCAATAAAAAATATGTACAAAACTGTCATATAGGCATACAAAAAAGGGCTCTGGAATCAAAAGTCATTGCTCTCCATGCTTTGGAAATAAATACTTTCCCTTTCCTTTTCAATCGGATGGCGATAGGTCTATCACTCATTTTTGCTGTGCTCGAGGAGTGCTCCTGCTCCTCCTCCTAGGGTTTAGTTCATGGTGAAGTTTTAATTGTTACAATAAGAAGTAAAGACATGAATATATAGAAATTACATTATAAAAATGATATATTTGACAAAATAATCACTTCTCACCATCTCATGATCTCTCTCCACGAGGGAAATATTCTCATGCCCATGCTCAGGTGTGCTGAAGCCCTGTATAAAACATACAAATAGAAATTAAACTACGTCAATGTTGTCTTTATTCACACATACACACACACCTCTACACACACACATTGAGCATACATGAATTCTCCCAAACAATCACTCTTATATATCCGCTATATGAATTTACATCAATGACTCTGTAGGCCACATGATAATGAATAAATTACAAGTTGTCAGCCTTAATACATGACCAAATCTTAATGTGCACCAACCTAAGTCTGTCACAACATAGTAAGGACATAAATCAACATCCTCGAACACACTGAACAGGAAAATATTAATCCATAAGGATACACAACACGCTATCACCATCATGTTAGCCAAGAACATGAAAAACTTGAACACACAAGGAAAATTATTCAATCACAAACATGTCGATCAATGCAAACGTACCAAAATGATATAGAATGATCTAGGAACATGATTGAACATATCAGAAACATACACAACAATCCAATTCACTAAAATTGTTGTTTCATCTTTCAGAAGCACTTACTACAATAAATGAATAACTGTAGGAACATAGATCTTCATAAATTTCCCAATTCGTGATGCGTACCACTAAAATTTCTGGTCAACATAGTAGATAAGATTAGAAATAAACCCTCTAGTGTGTGCCACCTGATCATAAAAAAATAGAACTTTCCATCACTTTGACCTTCTCAGCTTCACTAGTTGCCTACAATATATTTATTACAATTTTCTCAATATCCTTGACATATACAACCTTTAGAATCACCAATGCTAATAGTGTTGATATCAATGACAACCACATATCAGCAATACCACTTCAACATCTAATATTTCATTCATACATAGACCATCCATATATGCATTCATCATAACAATTTCCATAATAACATTGTAATCCATGCATCATCATAATCCATTCACATACTCATTCATGCATTTAGGCCATATATTTGCATCAGAAAAATACCAAAAATACAGTGCAGTGCATTTAATTGACATAATGACATTCATCACATATAAAACATAATCCATGTCACATCATGGCATAGCATAATTAATCCATACATTTACATCATAATTTCATTAATGCATCCATACATAACCATAAAATATCACATAACATAAATAATGAAAATAAAATGCATCCATAATAAACATCCATCATAAAAACATATAAACAACATGTGGATCACAAATCGCCATTGCATATCATATATAACCTCAAAATAATGTCAAGTGTACAATGATATAATGAAATGAAGAATGATAAATCATCAAAAAAAATGATGGCATAATCATCAGGTGTCTGAATAAATTAATGTATACATCAACACGTCAATGTATCGGTCATAAAATACATAAAATATGGCATCAAAAGCACTATGTGGTGCTACCCCTAGATGTTGCTGGTCTCGTTGTGCTTGCCCCTCTGATACTTGCTCCTCTTGCACCTCCTGCACTTGATGGAACTGCCCTTGGAGCTCCGCCTATTGGACCCTTGGGAAGTGGCTGACTAACAACCCTGCTAGTGGTCCTAGACTGAGTTTGACCTGATCGAGACTGTGCATAGCTGACTCACTGTTTGACAGGCACTACATCATGATATTTCCCTACGTAATACTCTAACTCTTGTGTAGTACGACAAAAATCCTAGAGATAGTCTACCATGGTGGTACCCTCAAAAAATCTCTGCAATCTGTCTGCTATAGCCACTGCCTTCTCACCCTGCCATCTAGCTACATCCCTCTCAGTGGTCAAAGAAGTAATCTAGGCCTATGCTTGAGCTTGTGTCTACATCTATGTCTAGGCTTGAGCTAGTTGACCCTATAATGTCTGCACTTGTCCTTGTAATGTTTGTACTTGAGCTAGCTGCCCCTACAATGTCTGGACTTGTGTTTGCAATGCAACTATCTAAGTCTGCTCCTACTCTGAGGGTAGATGAAGCATGAGTTTCCACTATCCTTTGGATGCCACAGACCTCCTCCTCCTCAGTACTGCAAAATCAAGCACCTCTCTACCACCTCCTCTACCACCCTCATCTCTACCACCAACCCCACCTCCTCTACCACCCTCATCTCCACCACCACTCCAGCCCCTTCACCACCATCATCTCCCTCCTCCTTCTCTGCCTCCTCCTCCTCAATGCCTATCCTGGTGCCCTCTCAACAACCTCCAAAATAGGCATCAACTCATCAGAACTAGAAATCCATGGGAAAGGATGCATGTGAAAATACTAAGCATACTCATCTATCATCGAGGCATATGCAATCTCCAGATGATATGACCATACCACTGCCTATAATCAGGAAAACTCATCGCTAGCAACATCATAAGACAAAGTAGGCCCCCACTCCGAAATATCCTATCTTCTTCAAGCATAACGAGCTACTCCCAGAGGCATATCTTGCACCCTACCGAACTATCAGAGCACCCTCATGGCTAAGAATCTCAATAACATACAAAATTTGTCCAAAGAAATATTTGGTATTGCATACAAACAACATCTCAATAGAATCATTTGGCCATGAATCATAGTCCACATATGGTCACCATATCACTAGTCCTGATCATCCAAAACCCATCTCTAGTACTCCAAATTTCCTAGATTATGCTCGACAAGTGGACTTGTATATCCCAAAAAATATGGCCTCCCAATTGGTCAAGACCTACCTACAACTGGTCGTGTCACTACTATATGCTCCTAGGCCCAAATCTGTAAAAGTGTGCATCCTTCCGCGAGACTGTCAACACCAAGATATACAAACTGATGTAGATCATGATACAAATGAGCAAGCATGCAAGAACCCCACACATATCTCGTGCCCTGTGCAATCATAGTATCCAAAACCCAACCCCAATAGATTGAAAATCCCTTCGAGCTACGGTCGAGGTAGAGAAAACCACCGATGAATCTTGTCAATACACATGATAATGGCTGATGTGTAGCAACTAGCTCTCACTAGGAAATATCGTATCCACCAAGTTGATGATCCTAGAAAATCCTCTGGATGGAATCTATCCCTCCCTGCTCCTCATGATCGTAGAAAACTAGCTCCCCAACAATAGGTATCCGCAAAATCCAATACACGTCCTCTGGAGTAACTATAATCTCACTGGTACCCAAGTGAAAAGTATTGTGATCATTGTTCCACCACTATGTAAGCATAGTTAGAAGCCCCCTATTAGTTCGGTATTGGGGCATATCGATCAAGGAAGTCAATCCACAACACACAATGATATCTTGGTCATCTTGGAGCAACTATGGAATCATGTCCCATGTCCTCGAGAAGCACTTCTGAATCTATAATACTCCTAAGCCAACCTCCTATGATCATAACATATAACAAGTTAGCATATCAATCAACCTATCAGTCTATCGAATCTGCTCACATGAGATTTTGATCAAATCTCGAGGAGCACCTATCCTATCATCGATTCTCATTCATCATGATATTGATCATCAATCATCCTATCACTGACTCTCATTTGTCATGAGATCAACCAATGATCATTACTTATCCTATCATCGATCCTCGCATATCATGAGGATGATCCTCAACCTATCAATCAACATCATCATATCATCGGCTGACATGATCATCAATCATTGATAACTAGGAGGAAACATCAGACACCATCATTTCTAGCTATATGGGCGGGTGCATGGAAATGGGTAGCAATTTCGTGGACACCCTACAATTTTTCTTTTGAAAATCCATAATGCGAGCGCGTTATAACGCACTCGCATTATGGCTCATTATGCCGAGCCTGAGGCTTGGCAACTACAAACCGATAACGCGAGCGCGTTATAACGCGCTCACGTTAGTGACTATTAAAATCAAAAAAAGAAATGCAAATCTGTCATTAGCATTTCGACTATTTTTTTTTTTGCAGCCACGGCCAAAACCCCCACAATTTTGCACTCGCATTCTAGGAGGAGCAACTCAATAAATTTCTTCACCAACAATTGATATTTCTTGGCAATGATGGTGCCATGATGACGAGGAGCTGTGAGAGGTAAGGATTCTATGGTTTTTGTTTTGAATTTGTTAGTTTTAGGTTGAATTTGATATATATTTGTTTGAATTTTTAGGAGATGCAAATCAACCTGCAAACCCTCAAAATCCTCAACAGGAGGACCAACCAAATCCTCAATAGGAAGACCAAGCTAATCCTCAAGATCAAAATCAACCACAACATCAACCTCCTCCACAAATCACTCAACCCCCTCCTGGCACTCAACAAAATTTAATGAGTGAAATTGAGAACAATAGAAATCAAATTGAGGATTTGATCAATAGATTGAGTGATCCAAATGGTTCAACTGTAGAAAGAATGACCCTAGAAAATTCATTGAAAGATATGTTAAAAAATGTAGATTCAATTAGCAAACAATTAACTAGATGGCAAGATAGGAGGCAAGTGGCTAGGGATTATTATGCAAATAAACTATCATACAAAGATGTAAGGATTTAAAAATTACAAAAGGTGATTTGTGCTCATTATTCACTGAACCACACACAAATGAAAATCTTACCCTCAATGCGAAGAGGTTTCCTATCCATTGGTGCCACCACCAATAGATTAGGGACCAATTTTATGATAGGTGGTACATGGTCTATGATTACCCACCGTGCAACAATTGCGAGGTCCCGCAATATTTCCTTAGGAAACTATACAGTGAGTTCATATTGAACAAGATCCCAAATTATTTTGATATGAGGGATTTTCAGGGGAGAGGTGGGGGGTCAGCTTAGGATAGACCTGGTGCACAATAGGATCCTATGCAGAAAGGTAGATGAGCTCTCGCTAGGCCACCTCATGAGCACATTGTTATGCCTTCCGTCATGAAGGAAAGTGCTGACGTAGAGACATTGCAGGTGATCAACACTTTGAACCAGAGTGTCATCCATCATACTATCCCTATTCTATAGTGCCATCCAGGGGAGTCTTCGAGTGGTGGTCTTCAAACACATGTGTGTCAATCTTGTGGGGCTACTTGTTCATATGACCTCACCGAAACTCAAGAGACTGGTATGCATGATTCGTCTACAGCTATGGAGATGGAGAGGGCAGCTGATATTTTGCATCAGGCATATGGCATTGATAGTCAGGTAAAATTTAGTGCATGTTCATTGAATTTAATTTATTAAATTTCGATTTTGAAATGCAAGATTAACTAAAAATGTTTTATGATTTTAATAAAATTGCAAGGTCACAGTGTTGAGACTAGATACACCAGCCCCCCACCAACTTATTTCTGCAGTACACCTATTGCTAGGGTATGTAACTAGTAAAAAATTATAAATTTATTGCATGTTAATAGAATTGTTTTACGAATGGTAATTTAATATGCGGTTTTGGATGTTGTACAGACTAATATTGGAGGTTTTGATGGAACACTTCCTAGTGGCAGTGGATTTACTCAAACCTACACGGAGGTAATAGAATAAAGAGATTAACTAATGAATCAAGTTCTTAATAGATTTGTGTAGTTTATATGCACATCGTTGATTACGTTGAATAATTTGTTGTTTTATTTTTAGATGTTGCATGACGATACACCTCCGAATGTGATGAGGGCAATGGATATTGGTGTGACATCTACTATACAATCCTCAATGGCTTTGACAAGAGAGGTATGAGGAAAATTAGTAAATTTCAATTTATATTTGTTGTTATAGATGTTAGTTAGTGAGAAATCAAACAATTATTGATTCACGTAATTTAATTTCTATTTGTATGGTTTATACAGGGCTTGAGCATGCCTGAGCATGGGCGTGAGAATATTTCCCTCATGGAGAGAGATTGTGAGATGGTGGTAAGTGATTATAATATCAAATATATCATTTTATATAATGTAATTTCTATATATTCATGTCTTTACTTCTTATTGTAACAGTTAAAAATTCACAATGAACTAAACCCTAGGAGGAGCAGCAGGAGCACTCCTCGAGCACAACAAAAATGAGTGACAGACCTATCGCCATCCAAGCAAAAAGGAAAGGGAAACAATTTATTTCCAAGGCATGGAGAGCAATGAATTTTGATTCTAGAGCCCTTTGTTGTATGCCTACATGGCAGTTTTGTTTATATTTTTTATTGGACATATTTGACATTGTATTCTCGTAAGCCTATATGGCTATTTTGTACATATATTTCATACTTATATCGACATATATTGATGTATTCCTACATGGCTATTTGGTTATGTTGGCGTAAGAACTAACACCTCTAGAGTGTAAGTTTGTATGAACAGCTATGCACACTACGTAATGAGTGCTCTTAAAATTAGGAGGGGAAGCTCCCTCGTTGTGCTGGAATGCATGGAATAGAAAAGTAAACTAAGTCCTATCTTTTTTTTCTCAGCTAGTAGAGGCACAAGGTTAAGAAAACCTTGAATTTTGCAACTAAGGATTTTATGGTTTCGTAGATCATCTAAATACAACTAAGCTAACTTCTTTAAATCTATCCAGTTTCCTCAAGAAAATAGAGCATGAGAAAATGGAGCTAGAATGTATTACACGATAAACCTTAGGTGCAGGCTCACAACACGAAGGTAAGGTAGGCATAAATATTTGCTTATCCGGGAAGAAGCTTATTAAAACAAACGAATATACGGTAAACCGGGTACAACTTCACAACATGAAGGAAAGGTAGGTGTAACTATCTTCTTGGCTGAATGAGTTTACTATCACACACATCAAACGATAAGCTTTGAGTAAAGATTCACAATGTGAAGGCAAGGTGGGCACAACTATTTGCTCTTCTAAATAGGCTTATGAAAAACAAAACATAAGGTACGCAACTGGGATAGTATACTGTATAGATGAAACATGCATGCAATAACAATAAAACCAACAACCCCATTTAACTAAGATTGAATAAACACCATGATAATAACATGAAGGCAAGGTAGGCACAACTATTTATTATAGCAGCAATCACTCTTGAACAGATACAATAATAGCAATACTACAGGCAAGATAAGCGCAACATGTATTCTATCAAGCAAAAGTTAATTACAAATGAGCTGAATGCTCTTATTTATAGAATTCAAGGTGTAGGAAACCCTAAAATCACCTTGAGTCAACTACAGTCCTAAAAGACATGCAAGATCTTATTCCTAAACCCTAATTGAATGAAACTATATAGTTAACTAGGAAACTATCATCAGTTAACTCAAACATCTAATCTAAATGGACAATGTACGAGCATGCACATCCTTATTGAAAGCAAGTTAACTGGAATACTATCATCAGTTAACGTAGAAATATAATCTAAAATCCATGTGTATGTAGATGTTTCCAAGAAATACATGGCCTACAATATGTAACAACAAGTTAACTCAGAAAGAGACATCGAGTTTAACTCATGTGTCTAATGTCTATCTTGGAAAAGGTGGGATGCCTTGAACTGAAGTTTACTGGCCCCGATCTCGGGTAATTAACCCATCCACGAAGTTGCTGACTGCATCACCCTCTGGGGAACTGAAGCTCTAGCGAAGAATCCAATGTCTATGCATCATGTCTTCTCCACTAGTTATCTGACACTGGAACTCACCCTTACACCTGGTCACCTCATCAAACAATGTTGACATGACTATAAGTTGATTCATCTTACAGCCAATGGTCTCACCACTGAAAATATTGTGAATAAGTGCTTGGAGCTCTAATTGAACATTAGTAAGCTCAACATAGTCACCACCCACATGCTGATACAAGCATGGTAATTGAGACACAAAGTTCCTCACATAGTGGAGTGCATTGGTAACATGCTCTCTGCTCTCAGCCAACTCAGATGCTATAGTCTCTTCTATCTTAGCCTTGAAGATTAAATATGTTTTCCAAACGTAGACATCTTCCTTATCCTCTGCATCTGTGACTGAGTCAAATGAAATTCCTAGGTTAGCAATTAGAATCTCATCCCTGGGTCTACTGATGGCCAAATCATGCTCCTCCTCCTGAAGTCTCAAACGAAGCTCGCATGCATTATACCACAATTGGTACAATTCTGAAAGTACAAGGCAACCTTTAGCAACAAAGTCCTCCTCCAACTCTTCTAACCGCTTGCCATATGCTACCAAGTGATCAAATTGACCCTGTTCTGCTAGTGGTTCTAACATATGTGGAAGTGCAGTAACAACATCCCCTGTCCTATGTACCAGGCTAGAAATATACTGGCAAAGCTGCTGTATTTCAGCCTTGTGAGCTGATTTATCTTCTCCATCCTTCACCATTCTATCCTTTGTACTATATGTAGCAACTTGTAGGAGGTCAATGTCCGTCTGGCGAGTACTTTTACCGAAGTGTATTGTGATAACTTCGAATTCTTGGGATTCCATCTCGTCTAGACTCTTATCTTTTGGAGGTGTAGCTGTCTCAACAATGATTTCCTTATCTGCACTCCTCCCAATATGGATCTATTTCTTGATCCTTTTTTCAGGTACATCTTGATGGTCATGATTGAAATCTGAATGATCAAGTACATAAGATGGTTGTCTCCTTTTTCTTCCCAGCTGACTCTCAAGCCAAGACGAATCCTGACTAATCCCACTGGAATGATCTGTATTGGTCATATGAGGATCTGATGAAAGTGAATGCATAGAAGGGTCACTGCGAGGAGGTGAATCCACATCCAAATCAATGTGAATTGGAATTGGAGGCTACTCTGGTGTTGGTGATGGTAAATGTGGCTAAACCTCAGGCTGTGGTGAACTCTGCACAACTTCTACAACAGGCTCTATATGTGGAATCGCAACAGATGCTTTTCCCTTTGAGTTACTAGGCACTGGATTCTTCCTAGGAAGGTTACTCCTCTTCTTCTGCTTTGGCTTTGATGAGGAGGGTAGTATATCTCCTTCTGGTGGCGATTCTTCTCTAGGCACAAATATCTTTCTCAACCTTCTGCTTTCCAAATAAAGCATACTATTCTGAATGACCCTGCTCTATCTCTCCTTCACTGATGTGAAATCCTTGGCATACCAGTTCACTAACGGCAGTGGTTGTCAATCAACCTGTTCTCTGTAAAACTAAGGAAGTGTATCTCCCTCATCCTTTGACAATCCTTCCACATCTTCTGTCAAGAAGATAGAAATCTGTGGAAGAGAGAACCTGCTATATCTACGTCTGCGAACCTCAAAATCATCCTCGCAATTCACCTAGTAATCTTCCATTGTAGGTTTGTGATAAGAGAGATTACCAAGGTGAGCTGCGTAATGACCCCAAGGATCATATGTGTGTGTATCAACCAGGTACTTGAGTTTTTAATTTTGTAACTCTTGACCTGCAACCTTAGCATCAATTGTTGTCTTACACCAATACTTCCCGAACTACAAAGGAAACTCAGTAGCTGGTTTACGCTTGTTGCGCAAAAATTTGTGAACTTCATACAACTGCCTAGGAAATCCATGAATATTGTTTTATCCAAAGGATAATGTGGTAACATTGCTGATTTTCCTGTGTATCCATAGACACGGATATAGGTGTATGTAGGAAACTGAATGTACCAGTCTGCCCAATTCTTCATTGCTGCCTTGACAGCTGTCGAGATGCGAATGTGCAACTCCCAATCCAAGTTTCTCAATGTATATGTCAAGAAAGCCTCCTGCACATGTTTAAAATTAATTTCAGCTTTGGTGAACCCAAGCTGGTCATAATAATGATAGACTTTCTGTACACTGAGTATGCCCATCATGTTCAACCCGTTAAATTGATTTTGATAAGAGATCAAGTACACAAGGTAAGAAAACATATGAAATTGATGCGCAACTAGGAAACCGATGATTTGCTCATGAATAGCATCGCTGATGAAGGATGCCCAGTCATAATGCTCTTTCCGAGAGATGATTCTACTAATGATATAATACATCCACGGGTGAAATTTGTTTGCATCTACATGACCTGAGACACAATTAAGCAGTGTAATTAGAATACCATATTCATCCTTGCACTCACCATGACCCAAATTGTTTGGCAACTTGTTCTTCTTTTGTTTTAGCCACCTCTCCGTCATCTTATTATGATACTTATCTAATTCAACATTGAATTCCTGCTCGCTCTGACTCATGGAAATAACCAACCCATCTAGATGTTGAGGAATATCCAGACTTCGCTTGATATCAAGGGGTTTGAGACTGCATATGACACGCCCATCTATTGACCATATCTCTTGTGTAGCAAAATTGTAATGCTTGATGCAAGATATTACAAACTCCACACAATGCACTGAAAAAGGTGTGGAAGCGGCCTCGAGTAAACCGGACTGTTGAATATTCTTGATAACCGAATCCCTGATCTTAAGTGGATCCAAAACTACTTCTGACAATACCTTATGTAGATTTGTATCAACTGCCCCGATGAAGTTATGAGCTAAGATTGAATTGGTCTTGAATTCGAGCTGATTGAACTGCATTCTGAAAAAAATTGCCTGTTGACTGTGAACACGACTATATTCTGACAACTTTTTTAGAAAGCCAAAAATAGCTCGCTGAGGCTAAAAATAGCTTGTCGGATGAGAATTTTTATGGAAAAATATGAGATATGGGTTTTGTCGAGAAAGTGACTCTAAGACAACCCAAAACGTTAGAAATGTAAAAGTTTAACCTTTACTCAGCCATGCAAAATAATTTCGGTTGAGAAAATTAAAGCTTCAAGAACAGATGTTTTGGAACAAATTTTCCTGAAAAATTCTGGCACATGGGTTTTGCTAAGGAAGCTTTTTTGAATCAACCCAGATACTTTGTTTCACCAGAATTTTCCAACACTTCGAACATGCGAAAGAATTTAAGACGAGAAGATGGAAGAAATATAGAAGAGAAAAAGATGTTTTTTATTATTTTAATTGTTTTTATGCCTTCTTCTTTCAAAATAGCCACTCTGTCTTGAATCTGATGCTGAATTTGGACTTGAACCTGCAAAAGAATTTACCTATCGCCTTCGAGCTTGATTATCTGATGAAAATTTGCTAATCTCTTGAGGAAATTCAAACTTTCAAAGTTGTGTAAATGAGGAAAGACGCCATGCTTGGTTAAATAGATAAATTCGTACCATCATGCATGCATGCTGAAACCCTAATTGTGAAGAAGGAATTCGATTGGCCTCTTACCAGCTGAACTGCCACTGTCTCTGAGTCTTAGACTAAAAATAATATTTTAATTTCAAAACATGCAAAGAACTAAAAGTGGCGCCAATATTTATCTTTGAAGAAATTCATCACTTTTTAATGCTCTGCATGCAAAAATATTTTTTTAATCATTTTGCTAAAAATAGCATCTTGGTGTGCTCAGTACACTTCACTAATTCTAAAAAGTCAAATTTTGATTTTTTAGGCATCCATTTGCAAGAGTTATGAGATTTTTGAGAATCTCCTATTTTATAGCTAACTACAAAATTACATCTGACCATGTTCAACTCTGATTTCCGAATGATTGAATGACCTTGCAACCATGCTGAGATATCCACTGCGAAGCCTACATGACAAGGATGAAATGCCTGCTGGGAGCAACAACTACTAAAATCATCATCTGACACCTTAGAAAATTAGGCGCCTCTGATTAAATTGATGCATTGATTCCAGACAACCATTTCTCCGTATCGCCTTCTGATGCTTCAAACTGCTATTGACGTTGAATGATGAACCCTGCTGACTGAATAATAGATTCATTGCGTGATTGGAAGTACTCTGCATCTAGTGACTGTATGTGAGGTATCTGCAAATTGAATCAGGAACCCCAAAAGATGGGCGCCCCTGGCCTGTGAAGATGCAAACACCATTCTGACAAAAGTGTCACTATCATCTGAACACCATACTTTGACCCTTGATACCGAGAGTTGGAATGCTCTGATTCACGTGCCACCTGTCTCTCTGTACAGTTTGGTCCACTTGAAAGAGATGTTCTTGGAGACGACAAAGCCAAAAAACTGCTTCTAAGGCCCTTAAAAGAGAATCGCCTTTTTCAACGAAAATTATAGTTTATACTTAGTCATTTTTTGAATTGTCTTCAACCTCCTCCACTTTATAGCATTGTCACCTTGACCTCACATGTATGAGCACTCACCAAATCTTGAAGGCTGTCACCTAGACTCGTTGAATGGATGGAGTAATTGCACACATCTTGTGAAGAGTTCCAAAGCAAATAACCCCATCTGATAGGCCTAAAGGCTGGGTGCCCCTAGCCTACAAATATGCAGCTGAGTGTAACTATGCTTCACCATCCTCTATTTTATGTGCTCGGTAGAACCTCTGTCGTGGTCACTTAGAATGTCGGATCATCTTGTGAATGGGTGCATTATGGAGCTGGATTGAACTGGAAAATATCTCAAGAAGACCCTATCTGCAAACTCATCCATCTGAAAAGTCATATTCAAGGGCGCCCCTAGGCTACAGGGGCGCTCAAACCATCTACTGGCAATCTTTGCTCACATGTATCCTATCTGCAGTTTCAACTTCTGATACTAATAACCAGAGTTCTGCACTGGATACGCTTTTGCTTGATAGCTCGTCAAAAAGCCAGACTAATTTTGCAAAGACTGAATCCATTAGTAAACACATGCATCCAGATCTGGGCCTTCAAAAATAAGGGCGCCCCTGGGCTATAGGGGCGCAGATTTGTATTTCTAGACTGTCTCCATGTGGAATACACTTGTCGTAACCTCTGCTTCCACCTTCGCTTGTCGGAGTTTTGCAACTCAGATGATCTTGCTCCATAGTTAGTCAGAAAGTTGACTGAAAACTGAACACAATGAATGTATCCTTCATCCAAAGCACTTAAATCTTGACCTTCAAATGGAAGGGCGCCCCTGGGCTACAAGGGCGCATATTTGCTTTGAATTCACTGATTTCCATCATTTTGTGCTCTGTAAACACTGTATCCACTATTGAGGTTGACCATGTCGAAGCATTGTGATTGCCGAGGTGTGTGTATGACTATACTTCATCATTTTCACATGTACGAACACTATAAAGTTGATTTGCACGTTGATTGTGCAAGTGTCTACTACGTTACATAGTGGAAAGTTTCTAGACTTATAATATTTTAGCACTTTTTGCCAATCTGAAAATCCCCTTTGTCAAAAGGCATATTCTTCAACATCTTTCATCATAGAACGTTCTGCTTTGAGTTTCAAGCTTAGATTTTGATACTTGGTACTGGCCAACTGCCATTGACGACCTCAGAGGTACTAACTTTTGTCTTGAAAAAGTGAAAACTATCCACCAACCTTAAACTAACTTTTAACTGAAACTGACTTCACCATTGTGGTCGTGATGTGAAATAAGCCAATCAAATTTAATTTCAGCCAATTCTGACAAGTTCCTATTTTTTAGGGTTTTGAGCTAAAAATAGGGTTCAAAAACCCTAATTTTCAAAATTTCCAAATTTTGCTAGTATCTTCCTGGCATCACACTGACTAAAAGCCCATACTTTATTTGCCCAGAAACTGAGTTTTGACCTCATTTTTACAAGGTTTAGACCATTTTAAGCAAAATGCCTTAATGAAGCAAAAAAATTGGTTTGGGTACAATAGGTTAATACAAACATCTTTTATCGATGCCTGTCCATATTTGCATTCTAAATTGATGGTTCAATAGATATGAGTTACGTGTATTCAAGTGTATACTTTATAACTTACGTGTATACTTTGTTACTTACGTGCGTTCAAATGTATACTTTGTGGCTTACGTGTTTTGATCCGTATACCTTGTATTTGTGCATATACTTTGTTTTAATTTGTGTATACTATGTATTTGTGTGTATACTTTTTAAGGCTTACATGTTTTTGAGTACTTGTACTTCCCTTATTGACATGTACATGCTTGACTTATTCATGTGTATAATTATTAATTGGTTAGCCCTAGCATTGATCTATGTCATCCTCAATGCATGATCCTTGAGATGGAGTAAGAACACCCTCAAGGTCCAAAAGAGTTTCACATGCATTCTTCATAGGCTTGTTTTGGTAGTCAAACCAAAAACCTCTTGCGTCGTTGAAACGAAAAAAGTTATCCTTTATAGCAGGTTTGAAGCCATTATCATTCTTCGTCGGTTCTTCATGTATCCACTCCCCATTAATGGTTGCCTCATGACCTTCATGAAACCAAGCACTTATCTCATTTGTGATAGAAGAAATGTATGAAGATTTATCTACCTCCTTATGAACCATTCATTATCATGAGAGATGGGTTCTTGTGAACCACTACTCATGAATCATGGGTCAATGAGTTTGACTTGTAAAACTACACGATTGAATCCTGATAGCAATATCACAATATTTATATATCTAAATGTGTTATTTCCTTCAGCTAAAATTTGGGCTTATACTTATGTGATTGATGTATGTTTGTGTATGGGATCATAGTAATTTCTATTTGATAATTCTATTGTGTCTTTAAGGTTTATTTATTAAAGGGCGCATGAAACAAGTTTTAAATCCTTAAAAAATCTTTGAATTTCTTAGGTTTTTCTATTTGTCGAGTCTGGGCTCCGAGCCCGAGTCCAAGTAAAAAATTGGCTTGTCAAGGCCGAGGTGAGTCCAAGTCTTGTAACAATGGTGTGAACACATCGAGGAATAATGTATATGTCGATGAAGAGAGAACCCATCCTTGTTTCTAAACAAACCATAGTATAGATATGGTTGGTCGAGATAAAACATGTCACTCTCTTGGATAGTTTGAACCATAATCTTTCATGGCTGCAAACACACCTTCATTATATGTGTTCTTGGTCCTACTGAAGAAATGGTGGAGCATGTTGTAGATCAAATCTTGCAACCCTAAGTCCACAAGAAGGTTACTTGTCTCGATTTTCGCAAATGTCTTTAAGATGTTCATCCTTCTTGAGTAATGCGAACTATTGATGTCATCTAGATCTTTGAAATTGTCTGCAATCATGTGCAATACTATAAAAGCTAGAGCTATATCTAATACTACAAAGCCTAAACATTCTTGTATTCTTTTCAATGTGACCATAATGGCATTCCTTTAAGATAAACTACTAAACTTACTACCTGGTTCATAAAGTAATCTTGCCAACCACTATCATTGGTTGCCATGCTTCCAATGGAAAGTCAATTTGTTGCAATACCCAAAGGCTAGTAGGTTCATTTGCTCTAATACCACTATAATGACTCGAGCTCTGGATCAATAGATTCTTGATTTATTTCTTATTGGATTGACAAAGGTTGTCATCCAATATTATTAAGATAGATAACATAGTCCCCAAATTATAAATGAAATAAATTCTGAATATGAAGTCTAACTCAAATATTAATTTGATAAATAGATATAATAGTTGTTTCTAATTAATCAATTAAAACCATGTGCTATCTTTGAATATGAATCTGCCTATCATTGATATATAGGACTTGAGAAATGGGATGTCTTTCCTAATCGATACTTTGTACTCATGCATCTTACTTTGAGTCCTTTCTGGATTATATGCTTGAAATGTATACTCCCATATTATAAAATTTTTGCTCATATAGACCAATCCCACACTAGGTAATTCAATAATAAAAATAAGTCCGCAAATTGATTACCCTGATCTTCCCTTCTTATTCTCTTTTATACTCGAAAACTACACAATTGAATCCTAATAGCAATATCACAATTTGACACATTGTAGAAAATACCTCCTACTTATCAATTGATGAGCTAAAGGGGCTCTATAATGAATGTTTCATAAGGCACAACACTTGCTGAAGGTTTTGCAAATGGGGTTGCAAGCTAAGTGGGATTAACCTTGGGGAAAAAAATTTGTGGTTAAGTGCTTGAGTTGGAGTAGTATTGGGATGGGTGACCTCCTAGGAAGGCCTAGTGCCTCACCTCTATGAGCATCACCTAGATGCAATGAGTGCTAAGTGGGCCATTCATTATCATGAGAGATGGGCGATCTTCTCCAAAAGTTCATCAACAACCTCCATTCGAGCCTCTCAAGGCTTTACATAGTGTTTTAAACCCTTCTCTAACTAATCCACACCCTCAACTGACTAAAAACCAACTTTAAAAATAAGTAACCGTTGCATTTCAAATTTGTTGCTTTAAGAAACTTACAAATTTGCAACTTTAGACTCCTCCAACCTAGATGATTGATCTGGTGGAACATAAGTCAGAGTGATTCCACGTGTTTCAGTGTGAAAGAGGACCATGCCTAGTGTAAAAATACCTATTCGGATGTGTTGGAATAGTCTGCTTGGTCACACAAGCTGTAGAATGAAAGTTGCACCACTTTGCAACTTTGCACTGCTTGCATTTGATGCTTTTTCCATCAAGTGAAAATCCACCGCCACGGGAAAATCACTCTGAGATAGAAAAAACCAGGAGAGGTTTTTGTAGAGGGGCCCAACATGATCTTGTAGGATCAAATGAGAAGTTTCTAAGCATCACGGTATCTAAGTAATAGCATGCTGAAGTTTGTAGCCATTTTGCACTTTGGACCCTTGAGGGATCGATCTGGTGGAACGCAGTTCAGAGCGATTC
Organism: Sequoiadendron giganteum; assembly: GCA_007115665.2. Lineage (NCBI taxonomy): Eukaryota > Viridiplantae > Streptophyta > Pinopsida > Cupressales > Cupressaceae > Sequoiadendron > Sequoiadendron giganteum. Next base: position 2,416,224 of record CM021107.1, on the reverse strand, counting down.
TGCATGTTTCAGTGCAAAAAAAGACCATGCCTAGCATAAACATACCTATTTGGACACGTTGGAGTAGTTAGTTTGGTCACACAAGTTGCACATCAAAATTTGCACCTTTTTGCAACATTGCACAGCTTGAATTTGACACTTTTTCCATCAAGTGAAAATCCACCGCCATGGGAAAACCACTCCAAGATAGCCAAAACCGAGAGAGGTTTTTCTAGAGGGGCCCAACATGATCCTGGAGGATTAGATGATAAGTTTCTAAGTGTCATGGTATCCAAGTAATAGCATGCTGAAGTTTGCAGCCATTTTGCACTTTGGACCTTGAAGAGATCGATCTGGTGGAACATAGCTCAGAGCAATTCCATGTGTTTCGGTGCGAAAGAGGACCATGCATAGTGTAAAAATACCTATTCAGACATGTTGGAATAGTCCGCTTGGTCACACAAGTTGTAGAACGAAAGTTGCACCACTTTGCCTCTTTGCACTGCTTGCATTTGATGCTTTTTCCATCAAGTGAAAATATGCCGCCTCGAGAAAACCACTCCGAGATAGAAAAAACCGGGAGAGGTTTTTGTAGAGGGGCCCAATGAAATTCTATAGGATTAGATGAGAAGTTTCTAAGCATTATGATATACAAGTAATAGCATTCTGAAGTTTGCAGCCATTTTGCACTTTGGACACTTAAGGGATCGATCTGGTGGAACGTAGCTCAGAGCGATTCCGCGTGTGTCGGTACAAAACAAGACCATGAATAGCATAAAAATACCTATTAGGACACATTGGAGTAGTTAGTTTGGTCACATGAGTTGCAGAGTGAAAGTTGCACCACTTTGCAACTTTGCACAGCTTGAATTTGACACTTTTTCCATCAAGTGAAAATCCGCCACCATGGGAAAACCACTCCGAGATAGCCAAAACCAAGAGAGGTTTTTCTAGAGGGGCCCAATGCAATCCTGTATTATTAGATGAGAAGTTTCTAAGTGTCATGGTATCTGAGTAATAGCATGCTGAAGTTTGCAGCCATTTTGCACTTTGGACCCTTAAGGGATTGATCCGGTGGAACATAGCTCAGAGCGATTCCACGTGTTTCAGTGAAAAAGAGGACCATGCCTAGCATAAAAATACCTATTCAGACATGTTGGAATAGTCCATTTGGTCACACAAGTTGCAGAATGAAAGTTGCACCACTTTGCAACTTTGCACTGCTGCATTTGATGCTTTCTCCATCAAGTGAAAATCTGCCGCCATGGGAAAACCATTCCGAGATAGAAAAAACCAGGAGAGGTTTTTGTAGAGGGGCCCAACATGATCCTATAGGATTAGATGAGAAGTTTCTAAGCATCACAGTATTCGAGTAATAACATTCTGAAGTTTGCAGCCATTTTGCACTTTGGACCCTTAAGGGATTGATCCGGTGTAACGTAGCTCAGAGCAATTCCGCGTGTTTCAGTGCGAAACAAGACCATTCCTAGCATAAAAATATCTATTCAGACATGTTGGAGCAGTTTGGTCACACGAGTTGTAGAGTGAAAGTTGCACCACTTTGCAACTTTGCACAACTTGAATTTGACACTTTTTCCATCAAGTGAAAATCCGCCGCCATGGGAAAACCACTCCGAGATAGCCAAAACCGAGAGAGGTTTTCTAGAGGGGCCAACGCAATCTTGTAGGATTAGACGAGAAGTTTCTAAGTGTCATGGTATCCGAGTAATAGAATGCTGAAGTTTGCAGCCATTTTGCACTTTGGACGCTTAAGGGATCGATTCGGTGGAACATAGCTCAGAGCGATTCCATGTGTTTCGGTGTGAAAGAGGACCATGCCTAGCGTAAACATACCTATTCGGACATGTTGAATAGTCTGCTTGGTCACACAAGTTGTAGAATGAAAGTTGCACCACTTTGCAACTTTGCACTGCTTGCATTTGATGCTTTTTCCATCAAGTGAAAATCTGCCGCCACAGAAAAACCACTTTGAGATAGAAAAAACCGGAAGAGGTTTTTGTAGAGGGGCCCAATGTGATCCTGTAGGATCAGACGAGAAGTTTCTAAGCATCATGGTATTCGAGTAATAGCATGCTAAAGTTTGCAGCCATTTTTCACTTTGGACCCTTAAGGGATCGATCTGGTGGAACGTAGCTCAAAGCGATTCTGCATGTTTCGGTGTGAAAGATGACCATGCCTAGCTTAAAAATACCTATTCGGACGTGTTGGAACAGTCCGCTTGGTCACACAAGTTGCAGAATGAAAGTTACACCACTTTGCAACTTTGCACAACTTGATTTTGACACTTTTTCTATGAAGTGAAAATCTGTCGCCACGGGAAAACCACTCCAAGATAAGCAAAACCGAGAGAGGCATAACACTTGCTGAAGGTCTTACAAATGGGGTAGCAAGCTAAGTGGGGTTAACCTTGGGGGAAACTTTGTGGTTAAGCGCGCTTGAGCTGGAGCAGTACTGGGATGGGTGACCTCCCGAGACAGACCAATGCTTCACCTCTGTGAGCATCACCTAGATGCAATGAGTGCTAAGTGGACCATTCATTATCATGAGAGATGGGTTCTTGTGAACCACTACTCATGAATCATGGGTCAATGAGTTTGACTCAAAAACTACACGGTTGAATCCTGATAGCAATATCATAAAACCGAGAGAGGTTTTTCTAGAGGGGCCCAACGCGATCTTGTAGGATCAGACAAGAAATTTATAAGTGAAAGGGAATAAGTTTTATGGGGTTTATGTTGCTTCCCTTGTATATTTTGATGGAAAAGGGCATGAAAAATGAGGTTTCACCCTAGGGTTTGATAAAATATTGCATAAAATAAGGGTTTTGGTTTGGCATGGTGGAGTGAGTTTGTCCTGAGATAAATCGCGGATCTGAGGGTTTGGATACATGATAATTTCTGCCCCAACAATGCATTATGTAAGAAAATCTTATTACAATGCTTCAGAGTTTGTCATTATGTAAGTAAATCTTATTACAATTGCGGATCTGAGAGTTTGTCATTATGTAAGTAAATCTTATTACAATGCCTCGGGCACTTCGTTCTCACAGATATTTTACAATGTCACTCATATATTTGAGATTCTCTTTAAATGTCTACATCATAGGTGCTCATTATGAGGTTAAATTCAATTGAGTAACTTGACATTCCCTCGCTAAGCTTCACATGCTCTTTTATAATGGCTTGAAATCAAAATTGAGATTTGTCAAGATCATCAAAATAAGGATGTTGCATTGCTTTTTTGGATGAGATTCTCTTCGATGGCTCTTAAATAAGCATTTTCTGTAACAAGAGATCAATCATTGTTTAGTAGTTTACTTACAAATACGTAAAGTAAAAGAGAAAAAGAAAGAGCATCCAAAATGAAAATGAAATAAAAATAGATGGAAGGCACTTATAGATAGGCATGCAAGTTTCACAACTTAGTCACTCCTAGTCATACATCTTCACTGGAATTCCAACATACCTATTGCACACAACACCTCTCATGAATAGAGTAAGTTGAAATTTCAGATGCTCTTATAATGTCTACATCATAGCTGCTCATGATAAAGTTAACTTCAAATGAATAATTTGAAATTCCCTCACCAAGCTTTGCACACACTTTTCTAATGGCTTAAAATATTGATTGAGATTTGTCAAGATCATCAAAATAAGGATGTTGCATTGCTTTTCTGGCTGACATTCTCTTGGATGGCTCATATATCTGCATTTTTTGCAAGGGGACACCAATCACTGTAAAAGAAGATGATAGCATTGGAATCAAACAAATTAATGTGCATACAAGTATAAATTAATAAGAACCAATGTGCATATACATACAAATTAATCCAACGAACCATCTGGGTCTGCTCTACTCTTTATTGTGTCAAGTATAGCCTCATGGTTAGACTCATAGACCTTCCACAAGGTCTTGTTCAAAGGTCTACCCCCATATTTGGTCAAATGAACATTGGATGCCATGACAAGGTTCGAGTAATGAAGAATCTTACGATGCATGTCAGAGTCCTGAAATAGCCAATGTTTAACACTTGAATGTGGGTACCTTCTAAGCCATGTTCCAGTAACCACAACTGAGCCTGTAGGGTATTCGATGTTTTCTCCATCTATAACTGGGGCCTCCAATTTCTTTTTGGCCTCAACACAAGGACACAAGTATTAGTCTATTCCCTCTTCATTGTCTTCATCTGCAATAATTGCATAAGCATGCCCTGCATTGATATGTGCAAAAAATCTCTTGAAAATTTTCAACATTACGAATACAGTACAAAGTAAGATAACGATATGGAATTTCAAAAACTAAGCAAGTAGATATATCACCTAGTTGAACTAGATCTGATATGTGGTCAAAGTCGACCAATGCTTCCATCTATGTCAGTTCCAATGTCATCGGAGGGCGATACGTGTGAAGTGGGCTAAGATAACTTGTGAACCATTTGTCAACCCACTCCCCGACTCACAATCATTTCAGGCTTGCATTGTACATAAAGAACAAAAGCATTCCATCTTTCATGTATCGATACTCCATGAACCTGTATTTGAGCTAAGGAAAGAGTGTACCTCACTCGATCCTGTTAGTGTACAACAATCTTCATATGGTGCAATATTAGTATCATCCATCAACCAAAAAAATCTATGAACTAAAGATGCACCTTCATTACCTAGAACCATCAAAGCATTACACCACTCGATGATTGATTTTGCATTTGTGAACTTTGCACTGTCTTTATACTTTAACTCTTCTCATGCTAATACTCGTTTCATGCATGCTCTTGCACCATTATGCTCCCCCTTTCCATGTCTAGCCTCACAAAAGTTCAACATATGTTGAACACTTGTAATGACATGCATCCTGCAAAACCAGTAGAACATGCGCAACTTCTTGAACTGTGCTGCACAGTTATCAGACTATATTATATGTTGATCGTATTCTATGTCCCTCTGAGCCAAGCCATTGTAGAACATCTAGAAGCAACCTTGCATGAACTCTAGAGAATGTGTGTGATCATCACTGATGTAAAAGTGGTACTCCCTCAATACCTTCCTTTGCTCATTTGTACTAATAGATGCATGAATGAATGCTATGTGCACAAATATCGAAACTTGGGTGGAGTTGTAATACTATGACTGCAGGTCATGTTGTGGCTGTAGAGTGTAGTTCTCTACAAATTCAACCATGGATACTATGCTTCCAATTGGAAAGGTGTCCTTTCATAGCTTGAATTGCATGTCCAACCATCGGGCTTTATGGGTATGCATTGCATACTCAGATAGTATATTGTCACAAAATGTGGTCATAAATTGGTATATTGGAATCTTCTCAATAACCAACTCACACCTTTTTGCTTGAGACCCATCTTTTGTAGCATATGCCATTGTTTTATACTTCTCAAACTCTACTAGTTTTTGTCCCACCTCATCTGTACTTTTCATATGTTGACATATTGGTATACGCTAGAAGCCACCGCAACGCTCGCATGAACCATCAAAGCATGTTGTCCTATAGAATATCTGGCCATCCTCTATTTCACATATTTTTTTTGATAATAACTCTTTTGAATATTTTGGTGGGGCTTGTATGCGACAATCTTGCAAAACATCGTTAGTATGCAAATCTAAACATATAGAATGATAAACATCATAATGGTTAGAAAATTCAATATGTAGTCTACAACAACAAGTAGTGCATGTGTGATTTATCTTGACATAAAAAGGTTTAAGAATTTCAAAAAATATTTGAGAAATACTAATTTGAGGATAATTATTTTCAAATTTTCAAAAAAATTGGGTTTGAGTAATATCCAAAAAATGCTTTGGATGTGGCTCACGATTTTGACTACCGATTCTCCTTCTTACCACATCCCTTTGATTCGAAGATATCCTTGTGTTATTCTTCCAATACTCTTCAATTAGTGTTCTCAAGGCTTCAACAACTTCTTTATCTTTTCGTGACAATCTCCCTGAGAATGCCCATAATTCATTTGAATCATTGCCCTCAATTGTTTGCCGCCTTTGAATGGCTCTTGATAAAGTTTTTCTACTAATTCCCATTTGTTCACTAGTCTTTTTAATTAGATGAGCTATTTTTTTTTGACAGCTTACCAAAGTTGATGTAATGACATGTCGGGTGAAATTACTATCCTTTGAGCGTGAGGTATTACCCACACTCTCATAGGCATCCATTAGATTCTTAACAATAGTGTCTTCACTCGATGCATTCAATGTTCTCAACCCAAGAGTCTTCATGATGTTCCTATACTTTACACCCCGCATCATTTCAACAAATAGTTGACATCTTACAGTCTCATTTCGCCTTTCAAAGAATTGTTCCCAAATATTATCAGCATATCTTCTACAAGTGCGTGTTGAAATCTTACCTTCCATGTGTTGCAAAATCTCATCATCAATATTAATCAAATACTTTGGCTTTCTATGCAAAATTATAGGTGGTGTTCTCCTAGGTACATACATCTCAACATTAGGAATTTCATCAATATTTAATTGAGGTGGGATAGATTGTCTACCTTTGATCGAGGTTGGAGAAGAAGACATACCTTGAGGTTCACATGGGGATGATGGCATACCTTCTTCGTCAATTCTGAGTGATGATGTACTCTCAACTTGAGATGTGTTTGATGGTGTCCAACATTATTCACTTGTGGTACATGGTGTCCCTCCATATTCACTTGCAGTAGATGTTGTTCATCCATATTCACTTGTGCTAGATGGTGTCCATCCATATTCACTTGTGCTTAATGGCGTCACTTCATATTCACTTGTCGTTGAGGGTGTGTCTCCAACTACGGTATTTGAATCTGTCTTATGACGATGCTTTCACATTCATGCCTGTTGTGTTGCCAATTCTCATTCTCTTTTTGACAATTGAGGTTCCTCTACAATCAGCTTGTTTTCATCAATCGTTTCCAATTTATTCTTTTCACGATATGCTGCCACCCGAACTCTCTCATTTTCTTTGAAGGTTTCGTTCTCTTCGTCTGTTAGTTTCCTCTTTGTCTTTTTCATCGACATGGCGGATAATTTTATCTGTACCATGGTAATGAGATGAATATTAGTTCCTAAAAAATGTATCCATTCAAGTTAATTTAAAAATATATGTCATTGAAGGATTCATTTAAATAATACTTACAATCATCGTGTACAAAAGTTAACCTAGCATAGACAAATGTGTACAAACTATGATAGCATAGACAAAATTTTTATATGCTTTCAAAGGTGGTTGTTTGTTATTTATAAGTGTTGGGGGGAGTTGGTTGTCATTGAAAAATATTTAAACAACCTCCATTGGCTCGAAGGGAGGAGTATTGTTCATTTTGAAATCCATTTTTATGATAAAAAAATGTTGTTTTCCAAACCTTTACTGGTTTTTTTGCACATTCCTACACTTGTACGGATCTATACAGCCTCCCCTTAATACAAAACTAATAGAATATTGTAGGAACATGTCTTAAATCTCTAATTCATCAGTTCTGAGGGCTTAATAGTACGTTTGAAGGGAGCCATTAACAATTTTTTGAAACTACTCATTTCAAGCCAGTCAAGGGTTTGAGTAGGATTTAATTATGAAATGACAATCCCACCTATTGTTATGACTTTTTTCTCGGTGGGATGGCATGTACATTGTTATATTAGGGTATTTTATTGTTTAACATGCCTTGGAATGAAACTAATGACAATAGGATGGGGTTCTTAGGCTGAAACAAGCACTTTTCCATGAGAATTTGAGGAACCAAGGAGTGATTTTGAAAAAGTGTTGAAGGAGTGGTCTATGTAATGAACTTTTGACCTTGTGCAAGGTATTTTGAAGATGCTTGATTCTTTGGAATGGTCTGGGAAGGCACAGGTATAGGAGTTTCTATAAACCCTCCCTCTTTGCATTGAAAAATGGGGGTTTTTGTATTGGAAGCCTAGTTGAGCGGGTAAGGTCCTAAGACCTAGAAAATATCTTGTTTTGAGACCTAATTAAAGACTGTTTTTGGGTTTGGAAGTCTGCTGTGAGGATCTAAGGGTAGTTCCTTTGTAAAATTGGCATACTTGGAGGCCTAAAACATTAAAAAGGTCAGTTTTATTAAAGTTGTCCCAAAGGAGTCATGTGATGGGTTAAGGTATGTCTTGCAACTCTGAAATGAGTGCTAGAATCATTATTTTATTTTCCTGGTGTTTTGGAGTTAAGAGCCCAATACTGGCTTTGCACTACTACTAGATTCCAAGGGTGAAAAGTGGGAAATAGTGTTTATGTTTGTTGTCCAACTTGGAGGAGTGTTGGGATTGGTCCATTAGGCCTTTTTAATGTTGTTAGATGCCTCTTGAAGGCAAGTTGACATCTTGAATTGTTTTGGGTCCTCTAACTCTGCATCAAAAATGAGTATCATAGTCTGAAGTGTGTGCATGGTTTGGGAGAAACATGTGACAGTTTGCAGATGCTTGGGTACTAGTAATGTGGACAATGAACAAAGGAACTAAGTTTGTGTGTAAGGGAAAACTTCTGAAAGGTTTCATTTTTGTTGTACTAACTCAAACAAAGATATCTTAAGCAAATAATGGTTTGGTTGTGCCTTAAGAATTATAGTTTATGTTTGTAAACAATGGTGCCATTATGGAAGATTTAAGACAAGTTGTGAATGACATAATCATTTGTTGATGTTTTGAGGAATCTAGTTGATTGTAATCAGTTATTTTCAAGATTTTCAAGGTGTTTTGAAGGTCCTTAAGGAATTGGGAACTCTTAATGCTAATTTGAGTATATGAATCAAATGTGTTGTGAAGGGAAATATAGTTACAATGACAACGTAAGGTTATAATGACAAAAGAAAAATGAAAGAAATCCATAATAGAATGAAAGAAAATGTGTAAAGACTTCACATACCTAAAAAACCAGACTTTCAAATGGAGGAGTTCAACCCACTTATGTAGCCTTAGCTTCTTCTTTCTTCAAACTCCACAACAATTTGACTTGTTCAAAAGCTTGTTCCCCTCCAAACTTCAATTGTATATCAGTTTTCAATGGAATTCAAACTTCAATTGATATTATATGTCTTTCAACGTGGAAACTTTGCTATTTCATGCAAAGGTGGTAGAAATATCATGGAAAAGGTGATGGAATGTGAAAAAAATTCCTGCACACTTCACAACATCATCAAAAAGTAACTTTTTGTCGAAGCACGCACAGAACCAAGGGAATATGTAGACAGTGGGCCTTGAAATCATGGGTATATAGAATTTTTTACCGGTTTTAGTGGAGTAAAACATGCGCTCACATTACAACGTGAGTGTGTTATGTGAAATATGGTTTTCTTAATATATTTAGTTTCTCCCTCTTTGTCTATACCCTCTATCCTAATTCTATATCTATCCCCTGCACCCTTATAGTAGAGGAGATAAAGGTGAGTGTGTGTGTGTGAGGGAGAGAGGGAGAGGGGGAGAAAGAGATAGTGGGAGATAGAGAGGGAGGGAGAGAGGGGGAGAGTGGGAGAAAGAGAGGGAGGGAGAGAGTGGGAGAGTGGGAGAGGGTAGAGTGGGAGATAGAGAGTGTGGAGGGAGAGAGGGGAGAGTGGTAGATAGAGAGGGAGGGAGAGAGGGGGAGAGTGGGAGAAAGAGAGAGTGGGAGAAGGGGAGAAGTGGAGAGTGGGAGACCGAGAGAGTGGGAGATAGAGAGGGAGGGAGAGATGGTGAGAGTGGGAGAAAGATAGAGTGGGAGAGAGTGGGGGAGAGTGGGAGAAATAGAGAGTGGGAGGGAGAGAGGGGGAGAGTGGGAGATAGAGAGGGAGGGAGAGAGGGGGAGAGTGGGAGAAAGAGAGAGAGGGAGAAGGGGAGAAGCAAAGAGTGGGAGATTGAGAGAGTGGGAGAAGGGGACAGTGGGAGAAAGAGAGTGTGGGACAGAGTGGGAGATAGAGAGGGAGGGAGAGAGGGGGAGAGGGAGAAAGATAGGGAGGGAGAGAGTGGGAGAGTGGGAGAAGAGGAGAGTGGGAGAAAGAGAGAGTGGGAGAGAGTAGGAGAAGGGGACAGTGGGAGATAGAGAGGGGGGAGAGGTGGAGAGTGGGGAGAAAGATAGGAGTAGGAGAGTGGGAAGGATAAAGGGAGAGTGGGAGAAAGAGAATTACAGGGGAGGGAGAGAGGGGGAGAGTGGGAGATATAGAGTGGGAGAAGGGGAGAGTGGGAGAAAGAGATATTGGGAGAGAGTGGGAGA